>JARWKJ010000019.1:37721193-38421193 GCA_029959095.1 Rhinichthys osculus
TATCTATCTATCTATCTATCTATCTATCTATCTATCTATCTATCTATCTATCTATCTATCTATCTATCTATCTATCCATCCATCCATCCATCTATTTATCTATCTGTAAATCTATCTATCTATATCTATTATCTAAATTAATGGGAAAATGTAAAAAAAAGCATCCATTGGAGACAGAATTATTGATCATAATGGCTTCAATTTGATTATAATGGGTTATATATATATATATACAATGCAAAGCAAAGCAAAGAAAGGCACAACAACACAATGTTTAGGATTCAACACAAAATGATTTAAATGTATTACATTACATTCCAGTAATGCAACAAACAACATATTTTCTTAAATGACACAAAAAGTAACAGTTTTAAGTTTACGTTTAGATTAAACATCTGGAATAATGTTGTGCCTGTGTCCTCATAGGAAGACTGAAATCGCTTTGAGAAAACTTCTCCAATCTCTCCATAACATAGACAGTGTTCAGAGTCCTGACTTCCAGCGGGGAGCCTTGACCCTCGAGACCTGTGTCTATCAAACTGATTCATGTATTTATTCATGTGGGGCAACCAATAACTGAGACACAACTTTAACCCGAACACTCATCATTGTTACGTGTAGCTGTATCCACAGAGAGAATGTGTAACGTATTGTAGATTCACCAAATAGTATGGAAGTAAAATAATGCCAAATGTTTTTGAAACAAAAAAGCTTGTTGAATTGCACTACTTGACAAAAAATATGCATTGCATTTTAATGCATTGTATTTTTAGGGCTTGCATTTTTATTGGCTGAAATTGAGCATGGTTGAATACTTAAGCAGTGAATATGTCAATTCAAAACATTTCAAACACATTTTCATTATAAAAAATTCAATAATCCAATAAAATTAAATAAAAACATAAAATTGTTTTTAATAAAAACTAAAAAAAACTAACAAACTTGCAACATAACTTTACCAGAGGACCAAGGACTGAGGAAAACCAACAGCTTGAATACACAGACTAATCAACTGGAACCGAAACAGGTCCAATCATAACACACTAGTATACTATATACTATATACTAATCATATAACACACTAGTATACTATATACTATATACTAATCATATAACACACTAGTATACTATATACACTATATACTAATCATATAACACACTAGTATACTATATACTATATACTAATCATATAACACACTAGTATACTATATACTATATATTAATCATATAACACACTAGTATACTATATACTAATCATATAACACACTAGTATATAACACACTAGTATACTACATACTAATCATAGGCCTACTATACACTAGTAGGGCAGCTCAACAAGAAATACATGTTAATGTATGTGTCTTATTTTGTGTAATTATTCTGCTGTCTGTCTTTTGCCAGGACACTCTTTTAAAATAGTTTTTTGGGGGATTTTCATCGTTTTATATTATCAGTAAGGGACAATTTTACACCATCATCCCCATCACCATGATGTTCTATTGATCATTGAAAACATGGTATTTGTAGAAAAAAGAAATCAGCATTAACTTTCTTACAAACAGCTTGAAGTGACCTCTAGCACAAGCCTTCATTTCTAAGCTCCTGTAAGACGTTTGCATCGCCAAGATCATGGGTTTGATTCAGGGAATGCATGAACTGATAACATTTCAATGCGATGTAAGTTGCTGTGGATAAAAGTGTTTGCATAATGCATACACTGAGATGGACACAATGCTATTCGTTAACACTTAGTTTACTCTGATAGAACAGTTTATGTACAGAAATATAAAAAGAAAACGAACTGGAAAAGCACTTTTCCATAGAAAGAGCCCGTCGTATTTGAACATGGTTCTCCTCGACAGCTCAAGTCTCGAACTGCTGTCTCTGCATGGCTTGTTGGTTTGATGGGTCTTGTGTAAAGTGTCTTTGTGCTGGACTGAGTCCCGACCCCCCTCGGCCTAATAAGAGCGTGAGCAGGAACGGGTCATGAACGCCGTAAGAAAGGAGTGAACATATGGAGGATCCTCAGCTGGCCTGGCAGATGGACGAGTGTTTCTCTCGCTTTACTTCATCCAGCACGCAATAATGGACATTTCACAGCAGGATTCATGATACGTTTATTGGTCTTAAATGAAAAGTACTGAAAAAGCAAGAAATACTCTTTTATTTCAGGGTTCAGGGTTAGTACCTAGTTATTACCCAGTAATTATAATTACTATAATAAGTACATAGTAAGTACATGGGTAACAGGACTGTAAAAGGAAGCATTACCGTTTTTTTTTATATATATATATATTTTTTTAATCACTTTTTAGGTAACACTTCACTTGAAGGGGTGTGCATAAGACTGACATGACACCTTCATAATCATGACATGCCATGAATATGAAGGAGGTTTTATGCATGTTTATGACTGTCATTAAGTGTCATTCGCTCAATTATGACATTTTTAATGCAAATATGGCATTGTTTGAGATGTCTTTGTAATGGCACCTTGACATTACTAAGACAACACAACCTGTCATAAATATGTCATAAACATGACATAGCAGATTGATTATCAAACTTAAGAAACTTTAGCTTTATGGGTTAACATTACATTAAACTGTCATGTGGCTGGTTTTGACATTGGCTGTCATGAGGCCGTTATAACTGTCATGAATATGTTTCTTGACCTCGACTACAGTGATACACATTGAATTTGTCATTAAAATGTTATAATGGCTTCATGACAGCCAATGTCAAAACCAACACATGACAGTTTAATGTAATGTTAACCCATAAAGCTAAAGTTTCTTAAGTTTGATAATTAATCTGCTATGTCATGTTTATGACATAATTAAATGTTGTGTTGTCTTAGTAATGTCAAGGTGTCATAACAATGTCATATTTGCATTAAAAATGTCATAATTGAGCGAATGACACTTAATGACAGTTGTCATAAACATGCATAAAATCTCCTTCATATTCATGACAGGTGTCCTGTCCTGATTATGAAGGTGTCATGTCAGTCTTATGTACACCCCTTCAAGTATAGTGTTACGGGTTTATGTTTTAATGCCCTATAATGACCCTGAAGTGTAGCGGTGTAAGAGGAAGGTTCCTCAGACGTTCTCCTCGTGTGTTCCTCCACAGGTTTGTGTCAGTACATGATGACAGATCTTTCATTTTCGGGGGAACTCGTTCAGTGTGAGTGTCCCTATCATGGTGAACTCCACTATGGCAAGCCGATGCAGCTTTTTACCATTCCCAACATGTTATTTTTTTACATCAACAATTCAATTTTCACCAGTTAAAAGGATGCATTTCTGATATGTAAAACTAGAATTTCAACAATAGTAAGAAATTAATTATTGATATATTTGCATTTGAATGGCAGATCACTGTGATATTTAACTTGTGATACAATTGTAGATGTCAAGAATCACATTTTATACTAGTTGAAATTCAATTTTTGATATCAATAATTCATATTTTACTAGTGGAAATGTAATTACTATGGAAGCTTGTTTCCGCCACAGAATGAAAAATATAAAAGGTAATTGCAACTTTTTATCTCACAATTCTGACTTTTTTTTTCTCACAATTGCGAGTTTACATCTCGCAATTCTGACTTTATTTCTCAGAATTGCGAGATATAAAGTCAGAATTTATTGATATAAAGTCGCAATTGCGTGTTATAAAGTCAGAATTGTGAGATATAAACTATTCTGAGGGGAAAAAAGTTAGTATTTTTCCCCCTTAGAATTGGTCTGATAACTCGCAATTGCGAGTTTATATCTCACAATTCTGAGAAAAGGTGTCAGAATTTCGAGATATAAACTCGCATTTATGTGTTATAAAGTTAGAATTGCGAGATGTAAACTCGCAATTGTGAGAAAAAAAGTCAGAATTGTGAGATAAAAAGTCGCGACTTTACTTCTCAGAATTGCGACTTTATATCTCGCAATTGCGACTTTATTTCTCACAATTCTGACTTTATATCTCGCAATTGCGACTTTATTTCTCACAATTCTGACTTCATATCTCGCAATTGTGAGATAAAAAGTCGCAATTCTTTTTTTTATTTTTTTTTATTCAGTGGCGGAAACAAGCTTCCATAAATTACTGATATCAGAAATAGTAAAAACAAATAATTTTCCGCTATCAAGCGAGAGAAAATCAAGAGTGATTACATCCTTTATTTCCAGATATCAAGAATGACCATTGTTACGAGTACAAATTTCATTCCTGACATCATGAATGATCAATTTAACTCTTTCCTTTCCAGCGTTTTTTATCATTTTCACAAAAGTTTCATGGCCTCCAGAATATTTTGTTGTATGAATATCTGAACGTGCAATATCATGAATATCAAAAGAAAGAACAGACCCTCTGCTTTTAAACAAAGTCTAGCTTTCTTTTTTATCAACACTTCAATATGGGAAAGTTTCATTAAAAACGCAACACTTTGGGCAAAAAGCTGAGAAAATCATGTTTTTGTGATAGACTCGAGTCTATCAACAGCTTCACATTTAATTCAGTAACGTTAGGCAGTTTTGATTTATATGCTGTTTAATTTTGATGATCGCGTTATTTTACATATGCATATGATTACATATGATCACTTGTTTCTGCTTCTTCTTCTCCTGTGTTTTTACAGGACATTCAGTTCTCTTTCAGAAGATGTGTGATAGCGCCCCCTACAGTATTACCAGAGCCCGTCTACGGAGAGCCTGGCCACTCCTTATTAAGTCCTATTGTACCGAATTGTGGTTGTAGTTCCACCAGAGCTCCACTGGGGGGCGATCACCCGAGTGCATGAGTGAATGGGAGTCTATGGGGCTAAATGGCTAAATGTGTCTCTTTCACCAGATTGCCGTTGAGAAATCTCAGATTTGAATGTAGGTTTTGCAAGTCCAACATGGGTTATAGATCGAAAGTTGAATGAACGAGTACTTATGTCCTTTCCATTTCTTACAGGTTGAGTTGTTGTTGCCCATAACACGCTAGCATTCTGCTAATGGACGCTGATTGGTCAGTGAAGGACTGATTACGGCCAGAGACACCGCTTGATGGTATCGTGGCATCCGGACCAGAATGTTAAGAACTTTAGTTTTACAAAAACTCAAGCTGTGTCCGCTGTGTTGTCGATGTCTCGAGAGAAAAGAAAGAGCAGAGCGTGAACGCACCAAAGTGACTGAAGGATTGCCGTTAAGCAGAATCTCTGGTTGTACGATGTGTATGACGTCATTGACATTTTAAAAAATAAAATGTCAAAGAAGTGACTCTAACACCCAACAATGTGTAATTTCTTTGCCTCTCGTTTCGAATACAACATTCAAATTACTAGACAAAAAATGATATCCTGAGAAAAGTGGATTCTGAGGGGTGTATCTCCATAGACTCGTCCTGTGAGCGCCCTCATGTGGAGCCAGAGTGGAACTGCAACCAGTCCAGAAACTGAGAGTGGAGGTTCTCCCCTTATTAGACATTCTCTGCTATTACAGTGTAAACACGGAAAGCCTGAAATCTCAGTCAATACCGTGGAAGCGTTTTCTCACAAATGACGGAAATCTCCAACCAATGGCGTGGAAAGAGTTAACTAGTGAAAACTGTTGCTATCAAAAAATCCAATCCAGGGAATTATTAAAAATCTAAATGGTGTGTGAGTGTGTCGGGTGCCCTGGAGTCTCCCCGACCCCTGACCTTCCCTGCCGCCCGAGGACATCTCCCAGCAAAGACCCGTTCAGATTCAGATAAGCCCATTTCTTTTCTTGCAGCATCTCTTTAATGTCAGGCCTGAAATATGAAGTCATTAGGCGATATTAAAACAGTGCTGACAAACTAATTAACAGAAGACATTATACGGGATGGGCTCGATTAATCCGCTTTAATTGCTCTTTTAAATGGAGGCCCCAATTAAAATTAATAAAGATTTACCGGTGATCACACAAACCCACGGCGAGGAGTTTGCGTGTGAAGGTTAGGCAGAAGTCAGGAGTCTGTGAGCTGAAGTTCTGCTCTCTGAGCCCTCGCCGATCCACTCGGAGATCAGTGTCATCCTCGACACCACACACACCTCTGGAGGACAGTAACGTCAGCGGGAAGCGGAAGCTCGGCAGTCTTTTCTTCCCGTATATCGAGTGAAACATAGATATCCATAATAAAGGCTAGATGTCTTACGGCGGAGTCTCTATCGTCATCACCGGCGGCCATCTTGCCACAGGCAAGCTTTCTGGCGGGCTCTGTGGTGCCTGATGTAAGATGAGTGATCGGCACGAACACAAATACTCTCATCTCGTTGAAATCTTGACGGATTTACAAACGGTTTGGTTTCTTACAAACGTTATTAACCTGGCTATAATTCTGGATGATTATTTATTTATACATTTATTATTCATAAGTATGCAGTGTCATAACTACATCTCTGACGTTTATAACAAACCAAACCGTTTGAAAATCAGTAGAAAATTGAGCAAGTTATGGTTATTTAAAAAGTACATGCACCATTCAAACACAATGTTACGAGTGAGCGAGCTGACTGTGCCAAGATGGCCGCCAGGTGCGGACGTCCACCTCCATTGGCCAGCAGCGCGGACGAGACATCTAGCCTTTATTATGGAGATCTATGGAGTGAAACGCTTCTGGAACAAGAGCACATGTGGGCGGGGCTTGGTTGTGTCTGTGAGGAATTGATTGGATGGTTGTGGTTTGCTATTGGCTGATCTAATGTGAGTGACAGGTTATAGCCCCGCCCTCGTCATCAGAGAAGAGAAGAGATGCTGCAACTTATTCTGATTCAAGATTATTAACACAATAATGATGTGCACCGATAAATCATTAAGAATAAATACTGAAATATTCCATAAAAAAATAAGAACGGTCCATTGTGATTTCATGATGAGTTTAAACACGGCCAGGTTGAGTGCATTGGCTGCATGTAATCATAAGTTAAACTCGTGTTGCCATATTATAGTTTAACATTCAGTGAATCCAATAAACTGATGTGTTTGCTCACTTATTCAAATCATTCAGAGCAACTTTCTGGTGATCCTGCACATTCACAGCGAACTCACAGTCCAGGGTTTCCCTCTTGTGGTCAGAGTTATGAAGCACAAGACCAGAGTTGTTCCTCTATGTATGTTTTAGTTTATCTGGATCATTAATATGCTGATATTTCTATGTCCCCTTTATAGGGTGAACCGTCCTGAACGTGAATATATCAAAACTACATTTAATGTTGATTCTATGCGTTGCATTTCACTTCAGTGATTTGTTTTCAGCTGAAGAGGGAAGATGTATTTATGTTTTACATTGCTGAAATGTAACAACTAGGCCTACAAAAAAACTTTGTTGAATCCTGTGAAAAGGAAAAAAAAGATCATTAATAGAATTCCAGGTGATTTTTCATTGTTTCTTTCTCAAATCTAAAACCTGTTTTTTTGTGTGTGTGTTTTTTTTTTTTTTTTTTTTTTTCATATGTTTTTCTATCGTCAATATCAAGGGTTAGGGTTATAGGGTAACAAACAAAAGCCTCATGACGTCATCCTGCAGGAAATGAGGTCATTTTGGAGGGAAACCAGTGAGATGAATTCTGTGATTTCCTTCATGTTTTATCATATGGTTGATGTTATTAAAATTTCGAAAGATGGTAAAAATTAATTTCAAGTTGACGTCCTCGTGTAAGAATAGTAAAGCTCGACCACACGTTTGGTAAACCCTTAGAAAATAATTGAATGAGTCGGACACATTCAAACCTGAGGCAGAAGTTTTTATATTTTATTCTGGTCAAAATGTTCATCTGGCTTTCTGTCCTGATAGATACTCACATGGTCATATGTGTGTGTGTGTGTGTGTGTGTGTGTGTGTGTGTGTGTGTGTGTGTGTGTGTGTGTGTGTGTGTGTGTGTGTGTGTGTGTGTGTGTGTGTGTGTGTGTGTGTGTGATTCACATGATGGCGCTGTTTCATCACACTCTAAAAAATGCTGGATTGTTTTAACCCAATTTTGGTTCAAATATGTACAAACCCAAACGTTGGGTTAAAATTGTAATGAAAAAAATGTAACCCAACGGCTGGGTTAGTCCATATTTGACCCAAAATTGGGTTAAAACAACCCAGCATTTTTTTAGTCTCTGTTCTGTACATGTGTGTGTGTTCTTCATCCTATAACCTTTGAACCCTGTTGTCCTAGACACACACACACCTGGTTTCCCCCCTGTACAGTCATTGATGTCAATATCTGCCATGGTTTCAGGAACATGATGCTGGATAAAAGCTGTAATGGTTTGCATTCAAAACACGTCGCATGGTTTTCATGCAATTTTCACTCAGAAATTGCTAGTGAATTTCACAAATCATTACTAAGAAACAGCAACACAGCGAATTAAACTTGAAATTTTGAAGTAGAAAGACTGAAGTAGTATTTTCTTGTTAAACGTAATGTAAAAATCCATCTGTATATCTCCTCTTATTCTTCACTGGACAGAAGCAGACCTGTTCCTCGAGTTGTTCTTTATGTGAAAGATATGATTCATATGTGCATATGTTTGGTGATCAGTTATGAGCCTGAAACGCTCTTGTGTTTCTGGAGTCAGAGAACATCTGCAGAAAGAAGAGAAGCGTATGAACTCATCAGAGAAACGTCTTGCACTTCACAAAATAAGTCACAACAAATTAATCCCAGAGACACACCTTGACACAACTGTGTGTACACTTTAATTGGAAACAAATCAATTAATGTGTAGTAGATTGATCTAATTGGAAGAGAACGCTGCTTACATAATTACTACGTTTGTATTTTGTACTCTTCCTCGCAAAGCAATTAAACTAATGTTTTAATTTCTTTAATTTTATCATTTCGGAAGTAATTGCTGCTTGAGTGCCTCGCAGGGCCTCGGGTTTAATGTGTTCGACATGAGTGAAACATCCATGCAAACACGTAAGCATTAATAAACTGGCTTCTTCTGAATCTGCACACTTATTCCATATAGACGCCACACTTATTTGGCTCTTTCAAATATTTGAATATTTCTAAGGGTTGAGTTTGTCTTTGTGTCACGTTTTGGTTTTGTTTCATGTCTGTCATGTGATCCCCTGTTCTAGTCATGTGATCTGTGTTGTCATGGGTTCATTGTTCACGGGTGTCTAGTCATAAGTCAATACAATTGTGTATTTAAGCCATGTGTCCTTGTCAAGTATTGTTTCATGTAACCACTGTTTGTTGAGCTTCATGTCCATGTCAAGAATGCTTTGGAATATAGATCTAAGATTGGTCTTGTTTTAAAGAAGACATTTTGCAGATAAATTAAGAAAGTGAAAGTTATAGAAGTTTGAGTTTCTGAAAATGTACAATTTAAACATTTAATTATTCATATTTTATATAAAATATATTTTTTCAAAACCTGGTTGACTCTAAAACTGCAAGAAAATCAAAGCCAAAACTCTGAACAAGTTGTGTTTCAAATGTTAGGTTGATATCTCAGTAAATGAGCTTTCAGTGTGTGTGTGTGTGTGTGTGTGTGCGCAGTACCGAACGCTTCCACTAGGGCACAGCCAGACTCCATTACTGCCCACATGCCGGCGCCTCCATTTCCATATGTGTTTTGATTGAGCTGAACCATTATTTCCACATTTTTCATACAATTTATGGAGTAGGCATCCTATTCAGAAGTAGTAAGGGAAGTTTGGCATATTTTGATATGAAATCAACCTCAATAATCACAAACAAAGAACATGCACATGCGTTATAGCTCGCTGCCACATCACAAATGGTGAATCTGTCAATTTTTTCTTTATATTTAAAACATTTTCAGACCGTTTTTTTTTCTAAAATAAATTACTGGATGTTATCTTTTGAAAACAAACTGAGGTTTCTACCCTTCTTTCATGATTTTCATGTTCATCACTATTTCAAAATAAAGGTCTAAACATGCCTCAGGAGTATGAAAATATTCTTCTTGCAAATTGATTGATTACGGCTCCTCTGTAATTTATTTTGAAAATCAATCACCAAATATGAAAACTACAGATTGTAAGCTTTCAAATGATATATAGTTTGTCAATATTAGTATAGGTTTAGTATGGGATATTACTGTTTTAAATATGTAATGGCTATGGGCAACTTAAGGGATTAAAAGACTCATTTACAAAAAACGTCCTTGTAAATATTAATTTTCTAAAAATGTCTCTGTTTATTAGGTGCAAATGACTTTAGTGAAGGTTAAACTAAAGGACCGATTACTTAATATCTGCATATGTAAGTAGAAGTATCATTGCTAAAGAAACTGGGAGTAATACCCGTTCTCATCCCAAAGCGTAATATATTGACTCTTTTGACAAAGCGTCTATATCCAACGCACATGGCACCCTTTAGCGTCATATGAGACGCAGATATATGGCGCCTCCTAGTGGTCTAACCCTAACACTACCCCAGACCTAAACCTACCCAAAACCGAAGCGTGTTATATTGACGCTAAAGGGTGCCATGTGCGTTGGATATAGACGCTTTGGCAAAAGAGTCAATATATTACGCTTTGGGATGAGAATGCGTTGAAATATTAGTTATATGTAATGGTCATTTGCTTTATGTTATAATTATTTATGGAATCACAAATGCACAAAAAAAAAGCATATTGGCCCATATCTCCCAATTGATTAAATGACTGTTAAAACGATTAAAAAAGTTTTGTCAAGAGTTTATCCAGATTGTGCGTACCAAATCTTGTGCTAATTGGACAAACGGCCAAGGACGAGTTTGTAAAAGAAGAATAAGTCCGTGGCGAAGAGAATTTCTCATGCAAATGGATAAGAAAAGTATTCTTCTAGCATCACGGTTACAGATTTATTAACCAAAAACATAAATGATCTTATTAAACCACCACCTCACCAACTGTAGCCTCATGTGAGTGCTTTACATTAAATGCTAAAGTCGTTCACAATGTAAGATATTAGCCGCTGGAATGTATCAAGTTTTGTTAAGTTTGAACATTGCATTGACCAGATATAGGCCAGACCGTTTTATTGGCTGAAATCTTCGCAAAAATTATTTTAAAAACTTTTTTTTGTCATGAGGGTCTTGACATGTGTGCCAATTTTTGTGCAAATTGAAACAACAACCAATATGCAGTTTGAAAAAGTAAGTTATGGTTCTGGAGTTATGAACTATATAGCAAAAAAACTATTAAAGCGCCACCTAGTGTCCAACAGATGTGTGTGTGTGTGTGTGTGTGTGTGTGTCTGAGTAATTAAATAATTCACATTTATTTGTATAGCGCTTCTCACAATATACACCGTTTCATGCGCGTCACACACACCTGAAACTGAAATTCACAATTTAAACTGTCGTAAATCTTGGATGTTTTGGATCACAGACTGAAGTTTGGTCTCTTTTTTTAAAGACCACACTTGAAAGATTATTGCTGAAGTGAAAAAAGTTTAAAAAGTAAATTATAATAAAAAGTTACTGATAAATACTATTTTTTAAATTTTATTTAAAGCTGCCATCGGCAACATTTTTTTGATCATATTCAGTGAAAAAGAAACTATAATCCGACAGAACAACATAAATAAACTGGTTTTAGAAAAAAACCCGAGCTTCTAACTCCACCTGGAGCTGTTATTTGTTTTGGAAAAATCCACAGCTCCCGGATCATCGGGTCCAATCAGCGCAGGGGGGGGGGGGGGGGGTCTGACTGGGCACACGCCACCCTCGCGCACACGCCACCCTCGCGCACACGCCACCCTCGTGCACGTTACAATCACATGCACACGCCTGAAGTTTGCGGAAGTAACGAAGAGTGATGGCGGATGTATCTCGCTTTCAAAACACTAACAAATCAAGTAAGCTCATTTAGAGTATAAATGACGTTAGCAATTGCAATCTATCGGTAGATTAGCCAGGACAGCATACCTCCAAATACTCCATGGTGTTGATGGATGCCGATGAGACGGGCGCGTTCACAGATAATGCCGAGTTCAGACTGCACGATTTTCAAAATAATCGGGTCACTGTTGTTTTCACACTGGGGTAACGTTCAGTTGCTGCTGTGTTCACACTGCACGATGGATCGGCGACAGGAGGTTTCACACCACATGACTTTACAAAAGAAAGAATCGCCGACAACTTCTGCCTGGTCCGCAAACTACGTTTCACAACCAAACAAACGCGAGAAGTGATAGGAAATAACGGAAGATCACGCGTGCGTGAGACCGGAGTTCTCGCGCGACACTGAATTTGTTATTAAAAAAGATAGCCTACAAATTGTCTGTGCACTGGTTTGTAGCGAAAATGAAGAAAAAAAAAACAGTTTATGCAGGAAATGGTTGGGAAGACGAGGGGAGCAAGGACTGTGTTTTGCAAAGAGAGTTGGGGGTAAATAAATAATTTTGCAAATGTCCTGCTGTTGCTGCTGGTCATGCAAATGTTTGTGCTTTGTGTTTGTTTGATATAATTGTAAATATAACCCTATCTATTAAAATACTGATGTTCTGGTCTATAACTCCTCCTCCTCCTCCCTGTATCTTCCTCTCTCATTGGCTGTCGGTCATCGCCGATGTAGTTTTCAGTCAGAACACATTCACACAGCAGGATTGTGAATCGCCGACAGGTCCAGATATTTAGCATGCCAAATATCTCACGGGCGTCGGCGACTCGTCGGCGATTCTCTCGCGTGAGTGATTGACACTCGCGTGAACGAGCACCGATTTGCCTGTGATTTCGGGCATTTGTCTGCGATTTCTCAAAACCTGTCGGCGAGCCAAAATCGGGGCTAAAATCGTGCAGTCTGAACTCGGCATTACCTGGTGCACACGCACTGACGAGCACGACTCGGTGGGAGGGTATCCGTTGATAGTGGGGGAGGAGCATGAGAGTAAACATTCAAAATTTTGCGTAAGTCCACTCAATCTGCCAGACTTGCCAACTTCAGCTTTAATATATATTCTCTAATATTTATATTTCAAATATTTATTCTCTAACACACGTTTTACTCTAAAACTGAGAAAATCAAAGCCATGAATCTAAACAAGTTGTGTTCCGCATGTGAGGCTGATCTCTCAGTGAGCGTTCAGTGAGAGTGTGTGCGGCTGCAGTACCGAACGCTTCCACTAGAGGACATTAGTGAGGAGCTCAAGTGTGACTGTATTTCAGGACCATTTAACCTGTTCGAATCATGTCCATGATTTATTTTGTTCACACAGCAAGTGTCAAAACCTTTATCAAGTTTTGTACCGTTCCGATGAAGTAAAAAAAAACAAAAACATTTTGCCTTTGAAAATTACCAAAGAGCATCAGAGGCCATAACCAGTTCAGTGCAATTAATAGAAGTTGCACTAGCAACACCAAGGTCATGGGTTCGATTCCCAGGGAATGCATGAACCTATAAAGTATAGACCTTTGGATAAAAGCAAAATGCATAAATGTGACCCTGGACCACAAAACCAGTCACGAGTCACACAAGTATATCTGTGGCAATAGCCAACATTGTATGGGTCAAAATTATACATTTTTCTTTTATGCCAAAAATCATTAGGATATTAAGTAAAGATCATGTTCCATGAAGATATTTAGTAAATTTCCTACCGTAAATATATCAAAACATTATTTTTGTGAGTGGATGCAGCAAAATCGCGAACATAAATGCACAACTTTAACGGCGATTTTCTCAATGTTTAGATTTGTTATAGTTGTATCTCGGCCAATCCTAACAAACCATACATCAATGGAAAGCTTATTTACTCAGCGTTCAGATTATGCATAAATCTCAAGTTCCCAAAATTGGCCCTTATGCCTGTTTTGTGGCCCAGGGTCACAGATGTACATGTCTGCGGTGCTCTACCAGCTGAATCAGATGCTGGTGTCTGGTGTGAATGACAGGACTGATGAGTCGACTGCACGGGTGCTTGGAGGAGGAGCGCATGGGATTCTGCTGCGCTTGCACATCTCTGCTATGAGCTCATGTTGCACATTACTCATGAGGAGAGAATGCATTGTTGTTGTTTTTAAGACACGGCCGTAGTGAGCGCTCGCGTGTCCCTCACAATGAATGCGGCCTTAGAAATGTGCCTTGAATTGGCCACAGGAAACAATGTGAGCAGCATACTTTCCTGAACAGCCTTTATTTGGTGGATTAGTTGCACCTTAGTGGCCTGGAATCGGGGAAAGATGTTTTGAATGGAGCTGTAGGGATGTCCAGTTAGCAGAACAGGAACACAGCCGTCAGGAGCTTTGAAAGAGGAAAGGAGGCCTAGTGGTATCAGTGTGTCATTGTGCCAGACACGTTTGCTGCTGTTTGTTCGGTTAAACGCTAAAGGAGAATCTTCACGCAGTGACCACAACTGTCCAGACACTGAACACACATTCGTCCTGGAACATCAAGTTCAAATAACCGTATCCATAAAAAAACGTATTTATACATCACTCATCATGGAATGTTTTTTTCTGAAACGTTTCAGTTGGACTTTCGTCAAACTTTTTTTAAATGTTACAACTTGTTGTTTCGGAATGTTCAGAGAACATTCAAAAGTAACATTCTAATAATGTTTGAGGAATGATGAAACGGAATGTTCAGCAACATTTTCAGCTTGTTGAGCAAATATCTCGTGAATATACACACTCGCATGTGCACAAGGAAGGTGTTGATGCAGAAAGCATTTGGATTCAAAGGTTTACATATTATTCACTCAATATTTTAAGATCTACTCCTTTCGATCAGACTGAAATCCGAATCAAGTTTATTCAGATCGTTTTACATGAAGGAGCCATCAGTCCGATTATTAAAGTCCCCCTGTAATCAATCATTTAATCCCGTAAAACTCATCTTTAATCACCAAAATGACATATTTCAATGTTTTCTCTGAAAAAAAGTGTTTTCATGCCTTAATGTAACTCGACACCCTCGCCTCATTTAGTATGCGCAGTTCTATGAATATGCAGATGAGCCCCGCCTCCACTCACTCACTCAGCTCAGAGATCCACTGGTTGACGATCACACGTTGATCTGATTGGTTACAAGGTCGTTTGTGACGTCAGAAACACCAGCGATTTCAAACCGTGTTTTTGAGACTGTCTTTGGTTCACTGCAGTTTTAAGCAGAAAATACTCAGCAATGCTGTCGACTTATGAACTTACACATGGTGTGTCTTAAAGCGTATTAAAAACACCACATAGACACATAAACAACATTAAAAGCTGGATTTACACCACAGGGGGACTTGTACAGATTAGTGTGCATGTAGAAATTGCCAATCATTGTTTGCATTTTGGTACCAAAGCATAAAGGCACCATTTTTAACCTTTTGGTTCTCTTTGTATGGCGGTCAAATATGACCAATTTTTTATTTATAAATCAGATGAATGTACTATATTTTATTTCGATTATGTTTTTATTTAATATTTTGAATTTGTTATGATACTAAATAATATTTATGCTTCATTTATTCACTTTGTGAGCGTAGACCTGAAACTGAAATTCCCAATTTAAACTGTCGTAAATCTTGGATGTTTTGGATCACAGACTGAAGTTTGGTCTCTTTTTTTAAAGACGACACTTGGCAGATTATTGCTGAAGTGAAAAAAGTTTTAAAAAAGTAATAAATAAAAAAAGTTATACAATTTTGTATTTATTGTTATGAAAAATGCACATAAATACTATTTAATTTTTTTTTATGAAATATATATTTTCGAACACATGTTTTACTCTAAAACTGTGAGAAAATCAAAGCCATAAATCCAGTGTTGGGAACGTTACTTTAAAAAAGTAATTAGTTATAGTTACTCACTACTTGTTCCAAAAAGTAACTTGAGTTAGTAACTGAATTACTCTATAATAAAAGTAATTCGTTACCAGGGAAAGTAACTATTTGCGTTACTGTTAAAAAAAAAGTTGCTATATGTCAAAGAATTTGGATTTTTTTTTAGCAGTTTTCACAAGTCAGTTGAAATGAGTAGAACAGACAGGTGTTTGTACGTACGTAACTTTCGATATTTATTGCACGTCGACAGACAGCAAGAGGTTTATCCTGCACCTCAAGTATTATCTTTGTAAGAAAAGTAAACAGTTACACCATATAAAGTGCATTTAACTCTAGCGAATTAAATCAAACTCTCTCAACCTGAGACAACTGGTCAAGTTAACAACCTGTACTTCCAAGTGTTTTGTTCACAACAAAAGTAAACTTTTAAACTGCAAATTCTTAATTAAATAAATCAAACTCTCAATGTCAGACAACTGGTCTGGTAGACATTCTGTACTTCAAGTATTTTCTTCAAAAGTAAACAGTTAAATAATATAAAGTGTGTTTGCAGTAACTGTAGCAAATTAAATAAATCAAACAAACTCTAACAACCTGAGATAAATAGTCTGGAAGACATAGGCTGCTGTATTTCTTTATCTTCATTAAAAAAGTAAACAGTTTAACAAGATGGAGTGCTTTTAAAGATTGAACTTTAGCTCCTAGATATAGCTGTATCTATATATCTAGATCAAGCAGGGACACGTTGTGTGCATTTTATTTTGTGATTTCACCGGAATGAATAGTCTCCGCAACGGCGATAGTTTAAAGCGCGCGTCCGAGTGAAGACTGCGCGCGCCGCGAGCCACAAGAGAACAACTGTATCCATGACACTGATCGCAGCAGCACGAGCGCTCAGCTGGATCTCAAAAACAACAGATTTAAGCGCTAGATAGATCTCTTATTTAATAGCGAAATAAATGAATGCTCTGCTAGTTAACTGGATATGTTTTATTTATTTGTATTAGGTATCCGTTCTATGACATTAGTATATTTTTTACTAACCGTATATTGCGTCGTCGTACCCAGCACTTCTGAAAGTGCCCTTCCGAATGCGTCTCTGTCCCACACACATTTAAAACCAAACTGACGCCCATGAATCAACGCATAGTAACGCACCGCATTTAACGTCCAGTAACGTTAACGGCGTGTAACGACGGAAAAAGTAATTAGTTAGATTACCCCGTTACTGAAAAAATAACGTCGTTACCTAACGCCGTTCTTTTAAACGGCGTTATTCCAAACACTGCAAATCTAAACAAGTTGTGATCCAAATGTGAGGCTGATATCTCAGTAAATGAGCGTTCAGTGAGAGTGTGTTCGGCTGCAGTACCAAACGCTTCCACTAGAGGAAACTCGTCACATTCATTTCCAATGCGCTCATTTCTGACCGCGACGAGCTCAAGTTGACTGTATTTCAGGACCATTACACCTTTTCGAATCATGTCCATGATTTATTTTTTGTGTGTTCACACAGCAAGTGTCAAAACCAAAACCAAGTTTCGTACCGTTCCGATGAAGTAAAAAAAATCTTTAAAAAAAACAAGCATCAACGGGTTAAATCTGAAATTCAAGAGACTGTAAAACAGGTCAAACTTTGGTCATGTTTTGCTACAATAAAATAACAGCAAACAGGTTTGAATTGTCACAGTTTACTTTTATTTTTTATTTTTTTGGGGTGGGGGGGTATTGGGGGGGGGTGATTTCTTTAAGTTGAAAGAAAGCGTTTAGAGAACCCTCAAACAATTAACCCCATATTAACTGCAGCATTATGAATCTTTTATTATTAAATTAAAAACCACACACTCCTACATAATCATAAACAAGAATACATGATATTGGCAAATTTTGAGGGAAATGCCTCTTACATGCAATTTGATTAATCTGGGGTCCCACATAAACAGCAATATTCCACCTTTACTCATATCATACAGCTAAATTATACTTATTTACACCTTTTTTTTTATAATTATTACAGATGCTTCATGAGACACTTCACAGAAGAAACAAATGCACATTAAAAACACAAATCATAACTGCTTTTCCATTTCATTACCAGGACTAAAAAACACACCACACATTTGTCTACAGTGGCATTATAAAAGCAAAATATATTACATTGAAAACCCAAAATCTCCAAACTATTATTATTATTATTAAACAAGCTTATTCCACAGACAAAATTAAACAAATTCGCTGGCAGTCAACAGCAAAATATTTAGAATATATATTTTGATTTGTCTATAAAGCTTGACGATTCACTTATAAAAAGAAACATGTGTGATTGACACTCATGATAAATACAGCGTCCTGTAGGTGGCGCTCTGGGTTCACAGGTAGGAGGGGGATTTGAAGTCCTCGGGGACGTCACTGTCCAGTTTGCAGATGACCTTGTAGATGGCTTTCTTCCAGGAGGGGTCGGTGTCTTTGGAGAGGGAGACGGCGCTGAAGAACTCCTGAAGTGTGATTTCAGCGACCTCCAGGAATCTGTCAGGAACCTGAGGAATAAACGTTCGAAACACACCTCAGTTAAACACTGATTACACACTCAACAGACCCTGTTTGACAAGCGTCACACTGTTTACTAACTGAAAAGCGGCCTATAATGCAGTGAGTGAACCCTCACTAGTGCTACTGTGATCGGACTGAGTGTGTAAGTGCAACTGTCATCATGAGTGATTCTTCAAATTATGTGTTAATGAGAACAGCAAACCAGATCACCTTAGAAACACCTTAGTTACCAGCCAGAAACACAATGCCAGCACCTATCAACAATCCAGGACACACTAGCAACTACATAACAAGCATCCAGAATATCCCAGCAATAACCTAAAATGCCTTAGCAACCACTCAGAACACCTATGCAACCACTTAGAGCATCCTAGCAACCACCTAACAACCACCCAAAATACCCCAGCAACAACCTAAAATGCCTTAGCAACCACTCAGGACACCTATACAACCACTTAGAGAATCCTAGCAACCACATAACAACAACCCAAAATACCCCAGCAACAACCTAAAATGCCTTAGCAACCACTCAGAACACCTATGCAACCACTTAGAGCATCCTTACAACCACCTAACAACCACCCAAAATACCCCAGCAACAACCTAAAATGCCTTAGCAACCACTCAGTACACCTATACAACCACTTAGAGCATACTAGCAACCACCTAACAACCACCCAAAATACCCCAGCAACAACCTAAAATGCCTTAGCAACCACTCAGGACACCTATACAACCACTTAGAGAATCCTAGCAACCACATAACAACAACCCAAAATACCCCAGCAACAACCTAAAATGCCTTAGCAACCACTCAGAACACCTATGCAACCACTTAGAGCATCCTTACAACCACCTAACAACCACCCAAAATACCCCAGCAACAACCTAAAATGCCTTAGCAACCACTCAGTACACCTACACAACCACTTAGAGCATCCTAGCAACCACCTAACAACCACCCAAAATACCCCAGCAACAACCTAAAATGCCAGAACACCTATGCAACCACTTAGAGCGTCCTAGCAACCACCTAATAACCACCCAAAATACCCAAGCAACAACCTAAAATGCCTTAGCAACCACCCAGAACACACATGCCTAGAAACCACTTAACAATGCCTTAGCAACAACCATTTAAAATTTCAGCGATCTCCGGGAATCTGTCAGGAACCTGAGGAATAAACGTTCGAAACACACCTCAGTTAAACACTGATTACACACTCAACAGACCCTGTTTGGAAAAGTCACACTGTTTACTAACTGAAAAGCGGCCTATAATGCAGTGAGTGAATTCTCACTAGTGCTACTGTGATCGGACTGAGTGTGTAAGTGCAACTGTCATCATGAGTGATTCTTCAAATTATGTGTTAATGAGAACCAGATCACCTTAGAAACACCTTAGTTACCAGCCAGAAACACAAAACCAGCACCTAGCAACAACTCAGGACACACTAGCAACAACATAATAAGCATCCAGAATACCCCAGCAATAACCTAAAATGCCTTAGCAACCACTCAGAACACATATACAACCATTTAGAGCATCATAGCAACCACCTAACAACCACCCAAAATACCCCAGCAACAACCTAAAATGCCTTAGCAACCACTTATAGCATCCTAGCAACCGCCTAATAACCACCCAAAATACCCCAGCAACAACCTAAAATGCCTTAGCAACCACTCAGAACACACATGCCTAGAAACCACTTAACAATGCCTTAGCAACAACTATTTTAAATTTCAGCAACCTCCAGGAATCTGTCAGGAACCTCAGGAATAAACGTTTGAAACAGACCTCACTCAGAGACTGATTACACACTCAATAGACCCTTTTTGAAAAAACGTCACAATGTTTACTAACTGAAAAGGGGTCAATACTGCAGTGAGTGAACCCTCACTAGTGCTACTGTGATCAGACTGAGTGTGTAAGTGCAGTGTAAGTGTGTTGATGAGGACAGCAAACCAGATCACCTTAGAAACGCCTTAGTAACCAGCCAGAATGCCATGGCAACCACCCAGAACACACTAGGCTTGAAACCACCTAGTAATGTCCTAGAAACCACCAAGAACCACAATGCTAGCTCCTAGCAACCACCTAGCACACCCCACCAACTACTTAACAAGCATTCATAATGCTCCAGCGACCACCCAGAACACAACACCCTAAAAATAACCTTAGCAACCCTTAGTAATCTCTAGTAATGCCTTAGCTACCACTCAGAACACCCTATCCTATAAACCATCTAACATCAACCCAAAATACCCTAGCAACAACCTAAAATGCCTTAGCAACCACACAGAACACACATGCCTAGAAACCACTTAACAATGCCTTAGCAACCTTAAACATGCCTAGAATGCTTTGGCAACCACCCGGAACCACAATGCCAGCACCTAGCAACCACTTAACAATAAACCAGAATACCCTAGTAACAACATAAAGTGCCTTAGCAACCACCCAGAACACCCTATCCTATAAACCATCTAACAATAACCCAAAATACCTTAGTAACTACCTTAAATACAACCATCCAGAACACATATATCCAGAAACCACTTAACAATACCTTTGCAATGACCCAGAATGCCCTAGCAACCTCCATAACACCCATGCAACCACCTAGCAACCAACAAGAACACCATAGCAACAACTTAAAGTGCCTTAGCTACCACCTAGAACACCCTAGCCTATAAACCCCCTAACAACCACCCCAAATACCCCAGCAACAACCTAAAATGTCTTAGCAACCACTCAGAACCAAAATGCAAGCCCCTAGCAAAAACCCAGAACACCCTAGCCTATAATTTATTTAATGTATACAGCGCTTTTAACAATATAGCAGCTCAAAGCAGCTTTACAGTGATAATATGAGATTACAGTAACAGAGATTGTTTAGGCTTTACAGCAGCTCTAAAATAAAGTTATTGTCCAGCTAAAGTTAGTATTGATTGATTCACTTCCGTTGTAAAGATCATTAGTTATTAACTTAGGGGCCGCTTACACGACACCATTTTAACAGAAAACCCTTATCCCGCTCTGGCCGCTCACTCACACAACAACAGCGCTTGTTCGGCGCTTGAGAACGCAAACTGTGAAACAGGTTCAAAGGTGCAAGCTTTGAAAAATTGTGAAAAACGTTATCGTCTCCGTGTAAACCTCAAAAACGTGAATCTGAAAACAGTGACGGCGTGCACATTTTGTCTGTTGTCTTCCGGTTTGTATTTTCACTGCGATCTTACGTATTTATGAATGAACGGCTCATTTTAAAATCTTCCCGATGTACTGACATTTGTTAAGACATCTACTTTAAACATTACAATGCTCATGCTAACTTTCGTTAACTCTACAATAAGTAAATCCCCTTCACCAGCTAATCACTCCTCGACAGTGACGCCATAGAGATACACAGAGCGACCGCAACAACGCTAGTTCAAGGACAATATTCTAAAGTCTTGTTTCTCTGGCGCATACGGTCTATAGGTATAAGGTCTATATGTATAAGGTCTATAGGTATAAGGTATAGGTATAAGGTCTATAGGTATAAGGTATAGGTATAAGGTCTATAGGTATAAGGTCTATAGTTATAAGGTATAGGTATAAGGTCTATAGGTATAAGGTCTAGGTATAAGGTCTATAGGTATAAGGTATAGGTATAAGGTCTATAGGTATAAGGTCTATAGGTATAATGTCTATAGTTATAAGGTATAGGTATAAGATATCTAGGTATAAGGTCTATAGGTATAATGTCTATAGGTATAAGGTCTATAGTTATAAGGTATAGGTATAAGGTCTATAGGTATAAGGTCTATAGGTATAAGGTCTATAGGTATAATGTCTATAGGTATAAGGTCTATAGTTATAAGGTATAGGTATAAGGTATAGGTATAAGGTTTATAGGTATAAGGTCTATAGGTATAAGGTCTATAGGTATAAGGTATAGGTATAAGGTCTATAGGTATAAGGTTTATAGGTATAAGGTCTATAGGTATAAGGTATATAGTTATAAGGTATAGGTATAATGTCTATAGGTATAAGGTCTATAGTTATAAGGTATAGGTATAAGGTCTATAGGTATAAGGTATAGGTATAAGGTATAAGGTTTATAGCTATAAGGTCTATAGGTATAAGGTCTATAGGTATAAGGTATAGGTATAAGGTCTATAGGTATAAGGCCTATTGGTATAAGGTATAGGTATAAGGTCTATAGGTATAAGGTTTATAGGTATAAGGTCTATAGGCAAGGCAAGGCAAGGCAAGTTTATTTATATAGCACATTTCATACACAATGGTAATTCAAAGTGCTTTACATAGGAGGAAATAATTAAAACAGTTTAGAATAAAAAATAAAATAAAGTACAGTAAAAACAGTCGGACGAACATTGGCACAGTGCTCATTCAGTAAATGCATAGCTAAACAGATGTGTTTTGAGTCTGGATTTGAATGTGACTACTGTAGTAGCACATCTGATCTCCTCTGGAAGCTGGTTCCAGCTGCGGCTGGCATAATAGCTAAAAGCAGACTCTCCTTGCTTAGAGTGAACCCTTGGTTTTTCTAGCTGATGTGATCCTAATGATCTGAGTGATCTGTTAGGTTTATATTCAGTGAGCATATCTGCAGTATATTGAGGTCCTAGCCCATTGAATGATTTATATACCAGTAATAATACTTTAAAATCAATCCTAAATGTAACTGGGAGCCAGTGTAAAGACCTGAGGACTGGTGTGATGTGTTCATGTTTTCTGGTTCTGCTCAGGATCCTGGCAGCAGCGTTCTGTATGAGCTGCAACTGTCTTATGGTGTTTTTAGGAAGGCCAGTGAGGAGTCCATTACAAGAATCCACCCTGCTGGTGATGAAAGCATGCACAAGTTTCTCTAAGTCTTGATTGGAAACAAAGCTTCTAATTCTTGCAATATTTTTCAGATGATAGTATGCTGATTTAGTTATTGCTTTGACATGACTACTGAAACTAAGGTCTGACTCTAGAGACACACCAAGATTCCTGACTTGATTTTTAGTTGTTAGACCCCTAGCGTCAAGGTATGCATTCACCTTGAGAACTTCATCTTTGTTTCCAAACGCAATGACTTCAGTTTTGTCTTTGTTTAACTGAAGAAAGTTTTGGCACATCCAACTGTTAACTTCGTCAATGCATTGGCACAGGGAGGTAATGGGACTGTAATCGTTAGGCGATAGGGCTAAGTAGAGCTGTGTGTCGTCTGCATAGCTGTGGTAAGAGATTCGGTTCTTTCTCATTATTTGGCTCATTGGGAGCATATATAGGTTGAACAGGAGTGGTGCAATAATTGAGCCTTGAGGGACTCCACATGTCATGGACGTCCACTCAGACTTATGGTCTCCTATACTCACATAATAACCTCTCCCTTCTAAGTATGACCTGAACCATTTTAGGATTATCCCAGAAAGCCCCACCCAGTTTTCCAGCCTGTCAAGAAGTATGTCGTGATCGACAGTGTCAAATGCAGCACTGAGGTCGAGTAGTACCAGCACTGATAATTTCCCTGTATCAGTATTTAAGCGAATATCGTTTATTATCTTTATGAGAGCTGCCTCTGTGCTGTGATGCGGTCGGAAACCAGATTGAAAATTGTCAAAGTATCCATTCGAGATTAAGAATTTGTTCAGCTGATTTAAAGACAACTTTTTCAATGATCTTGCCTATGAAAGGAAGATTTGAGATCGGTCTATAATTGCTTAAGATGGTCTTATCCAGATTTTCTCTTTTTCAGGAGGGGCTTGACAACTGCAGGTTTCAGGGAGTTTGGAAAACTCCCAGAAAGAAGTGAGGCTATAGGTATAAGGTATAGGTATAAGGTATAGGTATAAGGTCTATAGGTATAAGGTCTATAGGTATAAGGCCTATTGCTATAAGGTATAGGTATAAGGTATAGGTATAAGGTATAGGTATAAGGTCTATAGGTATAAAGTCTTAGGTATAAGGTCTATAGGTATAAGGCCTATTGGTATAAGGTATAAGGTATAGGTATAAGGTATAGGTATAAGGTATAGGTATAAAGTCTTAGGTATAAGGTCTATAGGTATAAGGTATAGGTATAAGGTATAGGTATAAAGTCTTAGGTATAAGGTCTATAGGTATAAGGCCTATTGGTATAAGGTATAAGGTATAGGTATAAGGTATAGGTATAAGGTCTATTGGTATAAGGTATAAGGCCTATAGGTATAAGGTATAGGTATAAGGTCTATAGGTATAAAGTCTTAGGTATAAGGTCTGATCTTTACGCAGCATCTTTAATGTTCTCGTTTTAAACCAAATACAGTGTCAGAGTCATTAGCTGAGCAGCGTGGATGGACGCTTTGATTGCTGCTTCGAACTTAACTGCTCGGAAAATGCATGAAAGGACTGGGTTCCCAGCGCAGGAATCCAGGCGGCTCGTCGCTTTGAAGGACTCAGGCTTGTGTGTGTGTGTGTGTGTGTGAGGGTGGGAAGAAGGTGGAACTATCCGGTGGCATTATTTCCCGGAGAGTAGCTCCGCTTCGCTGTTGACAGTTTTGTTTCTCGTGCATCTCCAGACACAAAAGCGGGCCCTGGGAAAGGAATGTCTTGGTGCTGAGGTAAAGACAACTGTCTCGGCTCGTTCCCATCGGCCGGCCCGGCACTCTTGGGATTTCTGGCTTCTTTCGCATCAGTAGCAATCCGAACGGCAGTCAGGCGTGGCCAGGGCATAATCTCAAGTTGTTTTAGCAGATGCTGCAGCTTCCTCTTCCCACAGTTTGGATCTGAGATCTGGGATCATGCGCAGATACAGGTGCGGATCCACTCACGGGTCAGAACGAGGACACCCGACTGAGAGAACCGGCTCGGACCAGCCTTAATCTCTCAGAGGCTTCGTCTACGCTAATCCGGAGACATTTCAAAAAGCCGTTTTCGCTTAAAAACGCTCCGTCCACACTGCGTTTCAGTGCGGATGAGAAACTTTTGGAAAACGCCTGAAAACGCTAAATTCACCTTTACTGCGCATGCGTAAACCCTCACGGAAGCTCACTGAGATGATGCAGACGAGAAAATAAATAATAAAGTTATCGCGTAATTCTTCTGGCAGGATAATTTTATTTAGCAGAATATCTCAGCATTCACTGAAGCGTCCGGTCGCTCTCACTCACCGTTATATGTTTGGTCTAAAACACTAAAACTGCTCATGTTTAGCAAATGCGAGTGAATTCTGTCATCTGTGCAGGACTGTGATATGAAGAGTGTGTGAAGTAACATATTTTAGCAACTGTGTGAAAGTGAACCGCACATAACAGGCACAATACCGCTATAAACATGAGTATCTATTGGTACAGTATGTGTCACATGACTAAACTTACGTCATCGTTTCCAATACCTCAGTTTTGACAGTCCACACTACAACACGAAACAGCGTTCTCAAATGTGTCCACTTTGGAGAGCGTTTTCAAAAAGCTTTGTTTTCATTAATAAAAACGGAAGAAAAAAGCGGCCGGAGGACACCCGACTGAAAGAACCAGCCCGAATCTCTCTGAATCTGGTTTATGATGCAGATCAACATGCTATACGCTGAGATCCAGTCTTGATATATATGGGTTTAAATATGTGACCCTGGACCATAAAACCAGTCATAAGTCGCATGCGTATATTTGTGGCAATAGCCAACAATACATTGTATGGGTCAAAATTATCGCCAAAAATCATTAGGATATTAAGTAAAGATCATGTTCCAGGAAGATATTTTGTTATAAAAAAAATATTTGTGTGAGTGAATGCAGCACAATCGCAAACATAAATGCACAACTTTAAAGGCGATTTTCTCAATGTTTAGATTTTTTTTGCACCCTCAGATTTCCTCGGTTGTATCTATGTATAAATCTCAATTTAAAACAATTGACCCTTGTGACTGGTTTTGTGGTCCAGGGTCACATTTATCCTCTATTCTTACTAGAGGGTTTGTTTAATGAGGTTTAAATATGTAAGGTATATTTAAGTGTAAATATGGAAGGCGTATTGTTTGTACAATCATTTAATTTTCTTTTCTCTTTCACCTTTTTTCAGATTGATTTATTGGAGTGCTGAGCCATAATAATAATAGTAACTTCCTTTTTCTTTTTTCCTTTCTCTGTGTTGTTCTCTTATTCAATTTTAGGTTATGTTTGTAATGCTTGAAAATGAATAAACACATTTAAAAAAACAAACAAACATGCTATACGCTGGAGAGCAGTAACACACAACCCTCACCAAATCCTGATGTGCATTTAAACAGTAACTGAACTCTATCTAGCAAATAATCATTGTACTTATGTCATTTATTAACAAATTAGCGCATAAAAGTGCTTATGGGAGTGGAAAGTTATGTGCGTGATCTACTGACAACACGCAAATTAAAGAACAAGATAATTTCCATAATGACCAACACAATCTACCAGGAGCAGCGCAAATTACCGTCTTGCTTTTAAATAATTGCACAAATACCAGTAAATTGACGAGCATGATTTATTTAAATACTCTCCTCCGATAAACACGTCTGAAAGGGAAACAAATGCAATAAAGTCAGCCGCTAAAATAATCCAGTCCACGTCTTTATAGCACTAATTTTGCACTGTGTGTCTTCAGAAAATCCTGACAGCAGTTTTTAACGCCAAAAGAGGGTTTGCGCTGAAAGCTGTTAGTAAATCAAGTAAGCTCAAGTTGAGCTCAATCGACAGCATTCATGGTATAATGTTGATTAATGCTAAAAATATTATTTTGGTTTGATCCTTTTCTTAAAAAAAAGCACAAACGTGGCACTTACAGCGATGCCAATCTGTAAACATTAAAGTCCCCCTGTAGTCAATAATATTATTCCTTAAAACTCATCTTTGATAACCAAGTCCCCTGTGGTGTAAATCCAGCTTTTAATGTTGTTTATGTGTCTATGTGGTGTTTTTAATACGCTTTAAGACACACCATGTGTAAGTTCATAAGTCGACAGCATTGCTGAGTATTTTCTGCTTAAAACTGCAGTGAACCAAAGACAGTCTCAAAAACACGGTTTGAAATCGCTGGTGTTTCTGACGTCACAAACGACCTTGTAACCAATCAGATCAACGTGTGATCGCCAACCAGTGGATCTCTGAGTGAGTGAGTGAGTGGAGGCGGGGCTCATCTGCATATTCATAGAACCGCGAATGCTAAATGAGGCGAGGGTGTCGAGTTACATTCAAGATATTTTAAGGCGAAAAAACATTTAAATATGTCATTTTGGTGATCAAAGATGAGTTTTAGGGGATAAAATGATTGACTTTAACAGATTTGACCATGCATTCCACCTAAAACCAGTGCAGTATCTGCTTGAACTGGTCTATTTAGTTTGAAAAGATGTAAAGGCGTGAGTACCTGGAAGTCGTTGGCTTTGTTGTAGTGCATGTTGAGGGCGCGGAAGAGCTCGGACTCTCTGGTGATGGAGATGTCTTTCACATCGGTCACGCCGTCTATGATGGCCTGGCGAGCAAACTTCTCCATCTGGATATAGTAGAACTCCCTGAAGTTGCTGAACCACTTTATCAGCTGGGACGTGATGCAGCGATTGAACTAAAAACATAAAAAAATGATGGGATAGCAAAATAAGAGGGATTGAGAGGGACAATAAATCCAATCCAATCCAACTTTATTTGTAAAGCACATTTAAAACAACCAGGTTGACCAAAGTGCTGGACATTGACATGATTTTGGACAGATTAGAAACACAAACAAACCTTTAAAACAAGGGACAAACTAGAAAATAAAAATGCAGAATACAACTCTCAAGCAGGTTTAAAGACCAATGAATAAAAGTGAGTTTTTATTGATATTGTGTGACTCTTATACGCAGTTTGCATCAATGTAATACATTTTTTATCATTGGTCTGACAGCGCTCGTCAATGTCAGAATGATTGAGCTGAAACTCTTCACAAACTCAAACATGTTTTCCAGCGCGACTCTGAAAAACAGCGTATCTAAACATTTAAAATCTGTTTGTGATTCAAACTACTCTACTTTTTTTTTCTATTTTGCCATTTTGAATTTAAAATATAGATGTGACAAGAAACCTTAACTTAGTCGTTTCCGCATATTGGGCTTATGATAAAGAGTGAATGGTGCGTATTTTAAACATAAAACATACGATCAGCAAGGGTTGAACGGGGTCATTTCTGTGAATTCAGTCTTTTATTCTGTCTTGTGGACGATAGAAACTGAAAATCTGTTACGTGAAATAGCTTATTCAGGGCAGTGCTATATATAAACAACAACATGCAATTAATGATCCATCTTAGTTTTTTTTAATGATTGACATTTTCCAGATTCTGCGAGGTCTATGTCTTCAACAACACGTAAGGCTATTTAAAAGAGTCCATTTGATAGAATATTTTAGAGCTGAGCAAAAACTACTTCACTGGAAACATTACGTAATTTAATGGCATGGAAATCACAATTTTAAAATTGCCTCAAGTTTCGAGGTTGACCATGTTTCAACGCTTTGACTATAGAGACTATAAAGCTGTCATGTGCTCAAATGATGACGTCCTGAGAAGCGATCGGAAAAACATGGGAAAACTGGATGGAGAGCAGGAGAAATCCCGTAAGGAACAAGCGTGGCACTACTTCTTTCATAAATGTTTGTTTGTAAAACACTTTACAATAATGGTCCGTCATTAATAAGTAACTATGCAGGACTAATGAGTAGTCATACATTAACACTTCAGCTACTACTATTAACTACTATAGAAAGTTTACGCTCAGTTTTAAATCAAATTTAGGAGATTCCTTATTAGGTAATCAATGATTACTTGATGGGATTTGCCTTATTAATAGCTATTAACTAAATGACAAATTATAAAGAACATTATCGTGTGTCTGAGACGTAATCAGTCATCATGTTTACTCTGATTATAGTTATAAAATGCATCACTAATTACTCAAGTGTACCTATTTTACTTTATTTATACATCTTTTTCACTTTAAAATAAACAAGTAATTAGTGATGCATTTTATGACCTCGTTGAGAGTAAAAAAAAGACAATTGCTAACGTCTCAGACACGTTAATGTCGTGATTAGTAATTAAATAATAATTCTTATGATTATAATTCTTATAATGCCAATCTCATTAAGTAATCATTGATTACCTAATAAGGAACTATCTTAGTCCTAAATTGTATATTACTTACTGATTAGTTGAGCATGTTTCTATAGTAGTTAATAGTAGTAGCTGAAGTGTTAATGTATGACTTGTTACTTATTAATGACGGACCGTTATTATAAAGTTGTTTGTTGTTGTTGTTGTTATTCTAGCGCTGGTTTCCACACTATTTTCAGCAACACACTCTTGTTTAATCGGCTGTAGTCACTCCTCGTCTTTCCCAGGCGATGTCTTGCACACAGAATAGCATCTATCCAAACAGCAGATGAAACTGCCATTCACATCAGCCCTGTTATTACAGCACTGATCCGATCTCAGAGCTCGAGCTGCCCAAGGCTCAGAGACGCTTCTTCTGGTGGAGTGTGAGAAAGGGGTCAGGAGGAGAGTGGTTCGGCTGACGGGAATGGGATCGGGCACTGGGATTAGTCCAGGCTTTGTGTGCTGTGACTTCCCACAGGACAGCGAGGAGTTCGCCGGGACTCTCCTTGCTCCTTGATTCCAGTTCACATTGATACGCGGAAGAAAAAATTCTGTATAATTCATTTTAAGGCCAGACAAGTAATTTGGTGAGGTCAATTTGTAGAGTAAGAGTACACGCCTGCGCACATATATAATCAAACGCGCATGTACACGCCGTCAGCGCTTTCACAGATCAGCGTTTTTGAAGTTTACACGGAGATGATAACGTTTTTCAACGCTTGCACCGTGAAACCTGTTTAAGGTTTGCGTTCTCGAGCGCCGAACACTGTTGTGTGAATGAGCGGCCGGAGCCGTTAAAGGGATAGTTCACTTTGGAATTCATTTTTGGTATGTTTTAGCTTACCTCAAGGGCATCCAGGATGTTTAAACCGCCGTAAAAGAAAATAATTAAAAATAAAACAATTGTATGAGTGACGTACACGCGCGAGAGATCACTTCCGGCTCTCAGACCGAAGCGCCGGCGCCCTCAGATCACTTGGACGTGGCTGTGTTTACAAGAGGTAAAAACTATATAAATACTGTTGGTTTTCTCACACAAACCGCTCGTTTCGTGTCTTAGGCCATCAATGTGTACTTACATTTACGAGTCATTAAATCATGTTTAATTTGGACTTCTCTGTGCTGCTCTTTGAGGTGGTGACCATACACCTGCATTATATGACTGACAGACAAGAACGGTTTGACCTAAAAATATCAAAATTGAAACTACTGTGGAAACAAAGACACCTACATCTTGGATGCCCTTGAGGTAAGCTAAAACATACCAAAAATTAATTTCAAAGTGAACTATCCCTTTTAAGGGTTTTCTGTGATCACGGTGTCGTGTTAGCGGCCCCTAAATTAATAACTAATGATCTTTGAATCAAGCGAATCAATTAAAACTAACTTTAGCTGGACACATAACTTTATTCTAGAGCTGCTGAGAAGCCTAAACTATCTCTGTTAATCTCCTGTTATCACTGTAAAGCTGATGTGAAACAGTCTGTGTTGTTAAAAGCGCTGTATAAATGAAGCTGACTTGACTTGCTGACGATCAGTGGAAAGCTCCTCATCTTTTACAGGGAACTTAATTCTCTGAGCCATTTTTCTGCTTTCTGTGTGTATCATTTGCTTCCTTAAAGTCCCCATGAAATCAAAATTGTAATCTTGAATCAGAATAACTTCCTTTTTAGAATAAACAGAATAACTTTTTTATTTATTTATATATATTAGTATTTTTTCTAAATGATTTATAGGTGCACATCATCATTATTGTATTAATAATCTTGAATGAGAATAAGTTGCAGCATCTCTTCTCTTCTCTGATGACGAGGGCGGGGCTATAACCTGTCACTCACATGAGATCAGCCAATAGCAAACCACAACCATCCAATCAATCCCTCACAGACACAATCAAGCCCCGCCCCGCTCTTGTTCGAGAAGCGTTTCACTCGATATACGACACAATAGAGGAGAATAGACTTCAGTTTACGTCATGGATTTGTCACATACTGTTGTGGTCATATTTGTTGGGTGAAGAAACATCCTCATGACTGATTACTGATATAACCAAGCCTTCATGAAACATCACTTTCAAAACCAATATTATCAGATAAAGCTTTTGTGCTTTTCTAATATTAGTCTGTGGAGAATCGGTGATGTAAAACAGCATTTAATAGAAATTATCTAAATACACAGTAACACTTTATTTGAAGGTGACGTAGTTACACGTTACTACATGTACTTACAATAGTAATAACAGAAAATTATGCATAATTACAAGTAAGTAACGCTAAACCAAACCCTAATGTAACTCTATAGTTAGTACATGGTTAATTAATATTAGTACTTACGTCACCTTAAAATAACGTGTAGCCAAATACACTTCCGCCTTTAAAAATAACATCTCTATCTAGCTGACATTATATCTTTAACATCATCAAATCTGTTCGTCCACATGATTCAGACTAAAACAGTTTCTCTCATCTCTCGTCAGTATTTTATGTTCCTCAACCTCACCAATATTGGTGTGACGAGGTTTAGTATAAATTGTGACTTTCAACAATGAAATAGGGTTTTACAAAGAGATTTTTCTTCAATAATGTGGAATTTATTACAAAGAACAAAACAAAACTGAATCTTATTTAAATACTATATAATATAGTTCTATGTAATATATAATGTTTCACTTCAGGGTTTGGCTTGTGGATAGTAATTGTAGATAGCCTTAGAAAGGCTGTAAGCACATATTTAAGACTGTGGATAATAGTTTAATCTGTTAACTGTAAAATTTGAAGTTGATATCACAAAAAATTAGGTTCCTGTGAAATTTAGTTTAGGCGCTGTATCAAAAATAGCCACTGGGTGACGGCCACAGTTTATTGAATTTTGTTTAGGCAGCGGCTAAGTGAAAATAGCGATAGATTCTAAAAATAGCAGTATTTTCTTTGCAATAAGTAGTAGTTAGATGCTATTTATACTTATAAATAGTGGCAGATAATATTTGCAACTCAGTGTTGTTGTACATTAAACGGTATGCAATAATAACATAGAGAGTAAATTATTATATTCATTAAAATCATTAAATGGATGCGCTTCCTACACCTACCCCTAACCTTAAACACTTTATTATTAAACACGTGTTAGACACTTTATTATTTACACTTTTTGAATATTTTCTTCATTTTTATTGAAAATAAATGCCTATCTGATCTGATATGTGATGGGAAAAGCGAGTAAGTGGGTCAGTGGGCGGAGTTAGTGTAAATAAAATTAAAATATTATGATATTATTATAATATTAATGATATTATTTCTGTCACAATATCACTTCTATCAAAACAGCAACCGATATGCAACCTTGAGTCTCCGCCCTTTCCGACCATACATATTTTGTCAAGATTAGAAAAAGATTTGGTTATAAAATAGTGAAATAAATGTTGTAATATGAAATTTGACACCACCCACAAGGGGGAGGAGCTTAATCAAAGTTATTAAAGTACCAATTTCAAAATGTTTTTCACAGGATGATTTATGATGAATACTGAAATATGTGATGGGGAAAATTGACAGTTAACAGGTTACGAATCGTCCATTTAAAAACACATTTTTTAAAGGATGTGTCCCTCTATATATTTAACAAAATTATTAGATTTTTTTCTTCTTTCTGAAATATTCAAGCATGACACTGATGAAGGGTTGAACCCGAAAACGTTTTGCACTCTTGCACTTTATTTGTGGCCTCAGGACAATAAAATCCCGTGGGGTTTTTGGCCTATATTGATGTGCCGATCTCTTGTTTCCTATTTTAGATTTACTTTTGGATCTACGCACCGCGAGAAGATATCACTCATCAGTTTGGGACTAATGCTTGACGCTACGCCTTTCCATCCTCTTGAAATATTTAATCACAAATGTTACGGTTTTCTGACTGAATATACACTTAACAAAATTATACTGCACATTTTAGAGTGGCCTTTTATTGTGGGCAGCCCTAAGGCACACCTGTGCAATAATCCTGCTGTCTAATCAGCATCTTGATACGCCACACCTGTGAGGTGGACGGATGATCTCGGCAAAGGATGCTCACTAACACAGATTTAGACAGATTTGTGAACAATATTTGAGAGAAATAGGCCTTTTGTATTAAAAGTCAGCTCGTGAAAAATGGGGGCAAATACAAAAGTGTTGCGTTTATAATTTAGTTCGGTGTGTGTAGTGTCTTAAACTGTAGGGTTCATTGATGTGCCGTCTGATTGAGAACCAACGAGAGAGTCATGGAATAACACACAAGCTTTTCCCTGTTGTGTTGACTCATCACAACACTTGTGCCTCAGGACACGTTACACACTCACAGGATATGCCGCTAGACACACACACACACACACACACAGCTCAGCGCTCTGCTATTGTAGTCTGGTGAAAGCTGGCGGGCTGAAGGGTTAACGCTGAATAGAGGAGGTTGTGCTCCTCTCCACAGACTCTTTTGTCTCCTTTTGCTGACTTGAGAAACTCTTCTTTTAACTTTGTCAGAGTTAAACCAGCAGTTCGGGAATTGCCACCCCAACACACACGAATATTTGCTCAAGCGTCTAATTTTGTGTTATTTTTCTGTATTTCTGCTAAAGCAATGGAACGTTCATTTCTGAATTCACAATCCATCACTCAATGTGAATTTATTTTATGCTTGACTGATTATTAGGATAGATATAGATTAAGATACAAAGAGATAAATGTAATAATGTTATACTTATAATATAAATATAAATAATTGGTTTACTGGACACAGGTTCTATATGGAACCATAAGGCTCTTCATATAAACAACCTTCCATCATGGGATCATTTTATGGATCAGTTTTAATATGGTCCTATGATGACGATGCAGAAAACACGGACGAAATCGCGTAATTTACTGTATAATTTAACGGAATTTGTCAGATTTTTTATGTATAAATAAAAAGCAGGTCAGTACACTTAAATCACGATAATGTCTGTGAATATTAAACTTCAAAAATACTATTTCAAAATTAATCCTGCATCTTCTGCGTGTCACTGAATGGTTTCATTTCAACACGTCAAAATAAAAGTTCGGTTTAACTTGAAGAAATTGTGACAGAAAAACATTACTGGTGTACAGTAGCTTTTAGCTACGTCTCAATGTAATAATAATACGAACACTAATTATTTTTTATTTTTTAATAATCTTGTCCAGCACTTTGTTTGACAAAAAAGTTTGTTTAATTTCATATGATTAAATTATAAATTAAGTTAATGTTTTATGCTTTCATTTGATTGCCAGAAAAAGGCACAAAAAAAATCATAGAAATGAAAAGTAAAAAATAAAAATAATTGTTTTTGTGAATTAAATTTATTAGACATGCTTTTTTGATTATTTCAATTTAATTAAACCAAAACTTAAAACAGAAAACACAGAATTTAGTTAAAAATAAATAAATGGAATTAGAGAAAAAAATAAAATAAAACCCTGTATACACATGTAATTTTTGTTAAACTTTTTTTTCATAAATTGTTGTTAAATTGTATACGTTTCATGATTTCAATTAATTAGACATGCTTTTTGATCTCTAAAATTTAACTAAATCATTAAAATGGAACGGAATTTGAAAAAAACCTAATAAAACTGATTTAATAGGGCCATAAATTATATTTTTTATGAATTTTTAATAAAAAAAAAATTTTTTATTTAAGCAGCTCATAAACATACTTTATCACTAGAAAAAAAACCTGTTAAACATGAAATTATGCAAGACATTCCTCCTTAACCTTTTTGGCATAAATGGTTCTTCAAAATTGAGTCGAGATTCTATAAAGAGTTCTGATATAAAACCCTACTTTTCTAATAGTGATCACAATATAGTAAATAGGAGAAGCAATACTGACCCATAATTTGATAACACAAGTGCTCATGTAAATGACTGTGCATTGTCCCTTTGGAAATAAAGTAAAGATAAACGTATGAGCCATGATTGTGTGAAACGACATACCTTGACATCGGGGAAGAAGTTCTTGAGTAAGTTTGAGCTCGGGTAGCGTGTGTAGAAGAACATCAGTTTGGCTTTCTTCAAATGGTTTGGGGTTAGACCTTCCTGAATGTGAAGAGCGTCAAGGCCTCAAAAACCTCACGATAAATAAAGATCTGGCGAATATGACCTCGATTCAGCGTTGCGCATTAACACACACTCCCAAACAAACACGCATCAATTTGTCCAATTCATCGGCCCAAATGAATTAACAGCTCTGTGTTGACCAGAGAACCGATTAAGACACGACAGCAGAAAAGACAAAATAATTAGATTAAGGCCCTCCAACACAAGCCGTTTGCTCCATATCTGCCTGTAATAATTGCTTTGCTGCAAAACACACAGATGATTTTCCTCAGTGAGGATGAAGAGGATCAGCTTACGTCGTTTCACACAGTGAAATAATCCAGAGTTTCTTTTTAAAATACATTGTTTAGCTCAAAGAAACAACGTAAAGCACAAACAGCTGCTATTATTAAACAATCAATCACTTTGAAATAGGAGCCACGATATTGAAATCATAACCAAAGTGCATTATACAAATCTAATGATGTTTAAAATGTGTGTGTATATATACAGTCAAACCCAAATGTATTCAGACACCTTCAACATCTCTCACATTATCACAGTTTATTCGCTATAGTTTAGAAAATGGTGATAAATATGAGCAGAACTCAGTGGATATTTGACTGGTTTTGTCCGTCCTTCTGTTCGACTCTCACACATGAATTATGTTGAATATCTGTCAGCTGTTAAATTTAACTACACAATTAGATAATACCAGTTTAGCTCAACCAGTGACCAAGCAATGCTTCATGTTGTTCAGTGTGTGTGTAAAAAGAGCATTAGCAATTACAGAAAACATGATCAGCTCAAAGTGGAGGAATCATTTTAGCTCCCAAGTCTTTATACTGGTAGTCACTGTATGAAGAATATTTGGGTATAATATGTCACAGTTTACTTTATTTTGCTCTCCTCACTTACATGATGAACTATAGTGTCCTGCACACACTAGTAGAAAAATATCAAAAATTACATCTGGTGTCTGTATAATTTCTGGTTTGACTGTATATCTATATGCGACTCTGGCCATTGATGCTGGTGTATAATGATGGCTGAGAGCTTGCTTTTCACAAACAACCAAAAGTGACCTCTCTCATCCACTCCGATCGCATTGAGAGTGCAGAAACATATCCCGCACCTTTTCAAGTCCGAGGGGGGAAAAAATCAGAGAATTTCCAGAAGAGAAACTGTTGCTTTTTCTGCCTTTGAAAATTGGCTTTTGTTCCTAACAATTCTTATCAAAGCCTTGTATTCCTTTTTATTTGTCTTTTCCTGGACTTAAAGTCATTACTGAGCCCAGATTAAAGAAGATGCTACAATTTTCTTTGGGGTTACCGAGATCAAAGCAGAAATTCTCCTTGAAGTCTGCGTCGGTGGAACGGCTCACCGCTGCACTCAATCCTGCGATTGTTCGCCGAGCTCGAGAGCTGGTCGCTTGTTCAGCGCTATCTCAATGTTAACTACTAGATATTAAATAAAAACAGTCAACTAAACAAAGGGGGGGCTTTTTCAAAAGCAGCTCAAGCTAAACAAAGAACATCATCCGCGGATAAAACCCTCTCCTGAAACATGGAGCGTGTTTCTTTCTTGCAAACAACTTAATGAAACTATGAAAAGGAAAACCAGCAGTGAGATTTCTTTAATAAATCTCAGTGGCAGCAATACGGCTAAATAGAGGCTTTTCTCTGTCATCTGAGATGTTTCTCCTGAGAAAAAATAATAATCAATAAGATTTGCAGATTTGCAAAAAAACACTTGAACTCTAAAGACTGTGACCTCAATATATAAACGCATTTCTCATCTGCTATCCACGTTCAACACTCCCACTTTTGACTCACTACATTAAGGTTTCACTTGTCATGAGACTACAGCCTTTGTAAATTATCTTAATTTTAACATTTACTGATATGTTTTTAAAGTTGTAACATTTGTTAATGCACGGTGAACTAACACAAACAACTGATTTTCTATTATCTAGCATTAACCAATATTAATAAATGCTTTAAAAATATATTGCTTGTACTTATTGCATGTTAGATGATGCATGTTGACAAAATAGACCTTATTGTAGTGTTGCCATTTTATTAATATTATATTATTTATATTTTATATATTTTATTATAATAGTAATATTTATATTACTATATTTATTAATAATATAATTAGAATTTCAGGAGAGAGAAAAACCATACTTCAAAAAAACATCAATCTCCTTCTGGGCGATATTTGCACTCTATTTCAGAACTGTAAAAGGCGCTTCTTATACGGAATTATTTAGAGTTATTTAGAACTCTAGAGTTCCATTTAGAACCCTAAGAGACACTTTCAGCTTAGATGAGAGAGATTTAACTTTACTCAATCACTTTTGATATCATTTATTGTTCTGTTTGGGCATTAAAGGAAAAGACTAGAGATGCACCGATATGAACATTTTGGCCGATACCGATAACCGATAATTCTTTATATTTGAAAGCCGATAACCGATAATTTTGGCCGATAAATCCAAATTTGTTTATAATTTTTGAGAGCCTGATTATAAAAACAAAAGTCTCATAATGTCCCAATCACACAATTATAATAATGTTCTCATTATAATTGTATGTAGCCTATATGACAGACTTGTGTTGTACTTTACTGTATTTTCTTTTTTTGAAGTGATTCCAATCATATTTCAAGCAATTCAAAAGCATCATGTTGAACAGTGCGCATCTGAAGTGTCTCAGCTGAAGGAAATAATCCATTATTTATCGGCTTTAATATATTAGACAAATTTTCTTATCAGGCCGATAATGGTAACATTAAAAATTATCATATATCGGTGGATACCGATATATCCGCCGATATATTGTGCATCCCTAAAAAATACTTTCTTTCTTCTGAGCTGAACCCTAAGATATATTTTCAGCTTAGTTGAGAGAAATTTAATTGTACTCAATCACTTTTGATATCATTTATTGTTCTGTTTGGGCATTAAAGGAAAAGACTAGGGATGCATCGAGTAGATAACCGATAATTATTTATATTTGAAAGCCGATAACCGATATATCGGCCGATAAATCTAAATCCAAATTTTAAGATATTTTTTGAGAGCCTGATTAAAAAAAAAGTCTCATAATGTCCCAATCACACAATTATAATGATGTTCTTCGATAAAAATAACATTAAAAATTATCATAAATCGGCCGATACCGATATGGTGGCCATTATATTGGCCATCAACACGCACCAATGCACTATTTTCTAAATGTCATAATCATTTGTTAACAAACGAGTATTCATTATTTCAATGAGCTCATCATTTCTGCATTAAATTATTACATTGTTTAAATTAACACATTTTTAGCTAACTGTGACTTTGTACATTTCTGAAATACTTAGACAGTTCCCTCTGATAACAGATCCCTAACTTGTAATGTGGACTCTTGCATTTTCTATAAAGCTGCTTTGAAATGATGTGTATTGTGAAAAGCGCTATACAAATAAACGTGAATTTAATTGAATATATCATGCATCCCTAAAAAAGACTTTCTTTCTTCTAAGCTGATGTTTTGAAGATTGTCGGTTTTTGGTCGGACCAATACAGAAAACACTCAAGAATAATAAAGTGTTACGGGTTGAAAGGATATATTGAGTGCCATTTAAAAATGATTGGTCAAGTCACCTTCATTTATATACGCTTTTAGCAATATAGACTGTTTCACAGCAGCTTTACAGTGATAACAGGAGATTACAGTAACAGAGATTGTTCTGGCTTTACAGCAGCTCTAGAATAAAGTTATTGTCAAGCTAAAGTTAGATTGGTAACACTTTACAATAAGGTTCATTAATTAACATTAGTTAGTGCATTAACTAACATGAAGTAACAATGAGCAATACATTTGTTAGAGTATTTATTAATCTTTGTTAATGTTAGTTAATAAATATCCAGCTGTTCATGTTAGTTCACAGTGCATTAACTAATGTTAACAAATCCAACCTTTGATTTCAATAACGTATTAGTAAATGTTGACATTAATATTAACTAAGATTAATAAATGCTGTAGAAGTATTGTTCATTCTTAGTTCATGTTAACTAATGAACCTTATTGTAAAGTGTTACCAAATGATCATATAACGGCCGATACCGATATATCGTGCATCCCTAAAAAAGACTTTCTTTCTTCTGAGCTGATATTTGGAAGGTTGTCGGTACTCAAACCGTTTTGATACAGAAACACTGAAGAATAATAAAGTGTTACGGGTTGAAAGGATAAGACAGAAAAGCCGATAACCGATATATCGGCCGATAAATCTAAATCCAAATTTTTAAATAATTTTTGAGAGCCTGATTATAAAAGAAAAAATCTCATAAGCTCCCAATCACACAATTATAATAATGTTCTCATAATGTTATGTGGTCGATATGACAGACTTGCACTGCACATGTTGCACTTTACTGTATTTTCCTTTTTTGAAGTGATTTCAATTATATTTCAAGCAATTCAAAAGCATCATGTTGAACAGTGCGCATCTGAAGCGTCTCAGCTGAAGTAAATAATACATTATTTATCGGCTTTAATATATCGGCCAAATGTTCTTATCGGGCCGATAACAATAACATTAAATATTATCATATATCAGCCGATACCGATATGAAACCTAAGAGACACTTTCAACTTAGATGAGAGAGATTTAATTGTACTCAATAACTTTTGATAACATTTATTGTTCTGTTTGGGCATTAAAGGAAAAGACTTTCTTTCTTCTAAGCTGATGTTTTAAAGATTGTCGGTATGGTATTGTAAAGTGTACCGATACCGATATATCGTGCATCCCTAAAAAAGACTTTCTTTCTTCTGAGCTGATATTTGGAAGGTTGTTGGTACTCAAACCCTTTTGATACAAAAACACTGAAGAATAATAAAGTGTTACGGGTTGAAAGGATAAGACCAAAAAGCCGATAACCGATATATCGGCCGATAAATCAAAATACAATTTTTATATCATTTTAGAGAGCCTGATTATAAAAGCAAAAGTCTCATAAGCTCCCAATCACATGAACCTTATTGTAAAGTGTTACCAAATGATCATATATCAGCCGATACCGATATATCATACATCCCTAAAAAAGACTAAACTGATGTTTTGAGGATTATCGGTTTCCAAACCCTTCAGGTCGGACTGATACAAAAAACACTGAAGATTAGCCTAATAAAGTGTTATTTATTATTGAAAGGATATATTGAGGGCCATGAAGGAGCTCCTCTCCATGCTCTGCAGATCCGCACACTCCATCTTCACATGCGGGAGACAGAGCGAGTCCACCGGGACCAGTCCTGCGGGATGATGGTGGTGCTGACCCAGATGATGAGCCTTGGACCTCATGGCCACGCTTTCCCAGGAATGCTCCATGGAGTCCGGAGACGCCCTATCCAGGGAAGCGGGAACACAGGGGAGCCCGGAGAAGGCCGAGTGCGGGCCGTACTTCAGGAGGTGCTCGAGGATCTGGCTGTCGTGTAAGGGAGTGTTGTAGCCGAACTGGAAAGGGGTTTGGTGGAGCGGGAATGGTCGCTTAACTCCCGGGATCATCTGGGATTGGGAAGGCTTACGGACTACTAAGGATAACGCTTCGGTTTGGCTGTCGCTTTCAAAGTGCTCCCTGCCGACCTCCTCCGAGTCGGATATCTCGGAGCGGGAGTCGTCCTGGCTCGGCTTGTACTCCGGACTCGTGCTCGGCTTCATCGCGAGCTTCTTGAAGACTGAATCGATGCTTTCGCTCACGGTCCGGGTCAACTCGCACTTTAGAGTCTCCTGGAGGTTTTTGGCGGTGGCTTCGCGGCTCAGTCCCGGTTTGGGCTCGCCCTCGGAGTCGTACACGTGCGAGATCTTCTCCTGGAGCTGATGCAGGAGTCTCTGCATGCTCTGAAGCTGCTCCTTGAGCTTGTGGCACTCCTCGTCTTTGCTCGTCTTGGGTTTGGCGTCGGGCTCCTGGTGGAGCGGCAGCTTCTGCTTGCGTTTGTCTCGTCGGGAGCGAACGGATTCGCAGTCTCGTTCCGGATCCCCGTGTGATCCCGCCATTCCTCGGATTATGTTTTCCACGCGTGCACGCTTGGCTTGTAGATGTTGCTCGACGTCGGCCGACAGATCCTCGCCCCCGCTCTGCTCCTCGTCCGTCGCACCGGACTCGTTCGCGCAGTAAAGCATGTCGAGCGAGCTCAGCTTGCTGTGGATGGTCTTCCGCAGGAGGTGGGATATGACGGAGCCGTTGTAGGGAGCGAGAGGCTCGTCGTACGCGCTCCTGCGGAAACAAGGGAGCATCTGCTCGGATCGGTTGCCCTCCGCACACCCGTCGCTCTGCTCTGCTGGACTCAGATTCATGCTTTTCACAGTCCGTCTGAGCCTTAAAAATCTGTATTAGAAGTAAATAAAATCAGAAATACATTAGGCATTGCAATAACTTAGCATTCTGCACCACACACACGGCTGTCTTATCCTTTAATGCACACAAAAAATATGTTTTTATTAAACATGTTCATTGAATTGTGAGTATTGTTTAATATATATATAAAATAATTCGGTTCATCTTTTTTTATTAGTGCATAAAATCAGAAATACATTAGGCATTGCAATAACTCTGCATTCTGCACTCTGCATTATAAACATATAACGACACCTTAAAATGAAGTGTAACCAATATGTTTAATAAAAAATAGTTTTGCGTGCATTTAAGGATGAGATGCCGTTTGAGCCTTAAAAATCTGTAATAGTAGTAAATAAAATCAGAAATACATTAGGCATTGCAATAACTCTGTTGGTTTTGCATTATGAATATATAATTACACTGTTACAATGACACCTTAAAATAAAGTGTAACCAATATGTTTCATAAAAAAAATTGTTAGTTTTGTGAGCATTTAAGGATAAGATGCTGCTAATATGCAATGCTTATATATATATATATTAATGCTGATAATATCTCTGCTGGACTCAGATTTATGCTTGTCACAGTCCGTTTGACCCTTAAAAATCTGTAATAGTAATAAATAAAATCAGAAATACATTAGGCATTGCAATAACTCTGCATTCTGTAACATGCATCTTATTCTTAAATGCACACACAACTATTTTTTATTAAACATTGAATTGTGAGTATTGTTTATTATATATGTTTTACTTTTTTGAGCTGATTCATGTTATTCAAACAGAACAGAGAAATAACACAATATTATATTACATTAAAATAACATACAATAACATTATATCATAAGATAGTTACAAGAGCAAAAAAATAATGTTTTTTTTTTCATTTATATTTAAAGTGCCTTTCATATCAGTTAGACTTTCTAATTCTCTCTATGTCAATCTGAATACATGCTCTATACATACTTTGAACGTTAATATTCAATGTAAACACGAGTTATATATATATATATGTTTCATATATAAATATGAAACATAGCCTACATTTTCGACTACGTGTCTTTTGCCTGTTTTATTATGAAACTAATTATGTTCAACTTTTTTGAGCTGATTCCGATGTTATTCAAACAGAACAGAGAGATAACATAATATTATATTACATTAAAATAACATTATTTCATAAGATAGTTACAAGAGAGAAAAAAATCATGTATTTTCATATAGCCTAAGTGCATTTCATATCAGTTTGGATTCATCCACAGATTTTCTTCTAATTCCCTCTATATATGTCGATCTGAATAAATATCTATACACACTTTAGCACTCTTTACTCACTTTGAACGTTAATATTCAATGTAAAAACACGTGTAATAAATTTGAAACAAAGCCTAGATAAACGATTACGTGTGTCTTATGCCTGTGACTGAATATACGTTTCGTTATATCAGTGCTTTAATAAAGAATTACAACCGTCATATCGCAAAGTATGTTTTTGCTCACAGAAAAAGAGGTAAAAAACAAAGTTAAGCCAATCAAATCTGCAGTTTTATGAGAGAAACTTCAGCACATGATGAGAGAGAGCGCGCGCTTACCTGTTGCTCTGGAGACGCTTGACTGACAGTGAGCTCTCGCGGCGGCGCGCACTCTGATCTCGGTCCTGTGGTGTGGGCGTGGCCAGAGCCTTCCGTCATCAACATGCCAGCCAATCAGAGACCAGACACACAGCCGAGCGTTAAACAACTCGGTCACTCAGTCGTTTCGTGGATTTTATTTTAACTTTTATGTGAACAATTCATTCATTTATTCATTCATTTTATAAAAATGTGATATACACATGCTGCATTGAAAAGATGAAATTCGTAATAGTATACATGATGATACACAATAACCTTTAACAAGCATGCACTGTCTATAATGTGTTATTATAAGTATGCTAAGTTTTATTATTAATAGAAACAAATTAATAATAAATAGTATAAAACAGTAGACAATATGTATGGTTCACAACAGTATCTATTGCGCATAGAGTCGTTTCGTGGATTTTATTTGAACTTTTATTTGAACAATCATTCATTCATTCGTTCGTTCGTTCATTCATTCATTCATTCATTCATTCTATTATCGGAAGAACATATTTTTTGTTAATCATTATTGCTGGAATTGCTGAAATGACTGGCTATTTGACTTTGATATACTTTGATATGGATGAGGTTGATGATACAAAATAAAAATTATAAAAAATGGGGACAAATAAATATAGTAATTCCCCATTTATGAGTATAGTGGAGTTAACTTTACTTGAGATTACTTAAAATAATAAAATACTACATTACACAGTCATGGACATGGGCAGGACGGTATTTATGAAAATGTGTTATACACACTGATCTATATAATGAGTGTTAGTATTACCATTTTGTATGCTAATTGTAACAAATTAATAATAAATAGTATAAAACAGTACACAATGTATGGGTCACAAAATTATCTATTGCGCATTTAGTGTTACAAATAGAGATTGAATTTTAAACAATTATAATTATCTTTACATTAATGCTACCTACGCTATTGAATTGAAATAAGAGTAACAAATCAATGGTACATTCCATTCGCGCTCCCCCCTCTCTGATTCGTGATGGTATGATCCGGACTGCTTCCGGTTTGCGGCGGCGCTGTTTCCGGTGCTGTGCTGTGTGAGAACTGCAGTGCGCGCGGTTCACCCCGACGACATGTTGTCCCATTCCCGCTGTCTCTCCCGGAGCCTCGGGCGCTCGATCACCGCCCTGCGGCAGGTACGTGTGTCTCTGCCCGTGTGTGTCCCGCGGAAAGACCGACCGGTGATGAGCCGTGAGCGTAACGACCGTTGGTGATGACGACAGCGGTAGGCCGCGCGCAGGCCCAAGGGCAGCAGGACACTCGCGCACAAACTCATATCTTTACATTAAATTAATGACACTTACACGAGCTTTTTATGATTTATATGATGCGTTCATTAAACTGTAAATACATGATGTAGATCGATAAGATCATTTGAGAAACGTCTGCTGTCAAAGGCCTCATGTGATCAAGCTGTCACCTCTATAATAACACGACACGCGTTAAACGTGTTAATATTTTTTAATATTTATATGTTTGTCGTCATGTGTTATGCTAATGCGTTAGTAGTTTTTGTGTGTGTGCTGCTGTCAGACGCGTGCGTAAGTCTCTGCTGTTTCAGGGCGTCACTTTCTCTGGTTTTCTCTCTTATCATTATCTTCTAAAGTGACTGTATTAAATAAAACGTTATTTTTGTTATTACTAATTATTAGTGATATCTGCCGTAATTTGGTCATAAAGATTTCTGACTATAGCTGCATTTAGCACTGCTTCCCACCCAAATTAACAGTACTCAATCTATAATTATACATTATAATTATTTATTGTAGTAACATTTGAGGAAAAATAAGTGTTTCATTTCAGTTTATGCAAACATCTTATTTACAGTAATTCAAATGTACTATGTATCTATATATAAATCAGTGTTTTAAGGTCATGAATCAGAAGTTAAGATGTTCTTCTGGAACAAGAACACATGTGGGCGGGGCTTGATTGTGTCTGTGAGGGATTGATTGGATGGTTGTGGTTTGCTATTGGCTGATCTCATGTGAGTGACAGGTTATAGCCCCGCCCTCGTCATCAGAGAAGAGATGCTGCAACTTTTTCTGATTCAAGATTAAAACAATAATGATGTGCACCCATAAATAATTTAGGATAAACACTGTAATATTCCATAAAAAACAAGATTTTTTTATTTCAAGGTGACTTTAACAGTGGCAAGATTTACTGAGATGTTATGAGAAAGAGGAAAATCCCCAATATGAGTCCGTAATTTACCAAAACTTTAAACGCATATTGATAACCTTTTTACTTTAGTAGATACGAGTCCTTCCCGGTGACCCTGTGACTCGCACAGATCACATGACTCGCACAGATCACATGACCCGCACAGATCACATGACTCGCACAGATCACATGACTCGCACAGATCACATGACTCGCACAGATCACATGACTCGCATGTGTGCCTGACTGTCACTCTTCACATGCCGACACATGGATGTTTAACGGCCTGTCAGATGCTCCTGTTTTCCCACTGATTTATTAGATAACGATGTAAGATTAACTATAGAACAATATGACGTTATAGTATTAGATTGAATATTACTTTTTCAGATATAAAATGGCAATGCAGTTTTTGCAACTTCACAGGTCCTGTTTTTCTGCAAATGATTATTTTATGTGGGCATTTGCTTAGTTTTCCATGAGTGAGTGGAGGCGGGGCTCATTTGCATATTCATAGAACCGCGCATACTAAATGAGGCAAGGGTGTTGCTGTCGAGTTACGGTCAAGATATTTTAAGGCATGAAGGAAAAACATTTAAATGATGATCAAAGATGAGATAAAACTATTGACTACAGGGGGACTTTAAGTTGTTTGTCAAAGTCTGGCTAGATGAGATTATCTTGTTTGTTGAACATTGCTCTTTGATCGGTACAGTGAGGACTGACTCAGTCCAGTGCTGTTCGCGCTCGCTGATGGACTGCTGTCATTTTGTTCTTCCAGGGAAACGGTGTTCTTGCTAGACGGGCTACTTCAGGTGAGTCCTGCTGATGTTTCCTCTGTTTTGCATGACGTGTGGAGTTTTTTTAAAGGAACACTCCGACTTTTTGGGACTTTAGCCTATTCACCGTATCCCCCAGAGTTAGATAAGTCCATACATACCTTTTTCATCTCCGTGCGTGCTGTAACTCTATCTGACGCACCCACCGCTAGCCTAGCTTAGCACAAAGACTGGATGTAAATGGTTGCAGCTAGCATACTAATCCAAATAAGTGACAAAATAACCCAAACATTTTCCTATTTACATGTTGTGATTTGTATAGTCACAGAGTGTACAAATAACAAGGTCATATGAGACAGCCATATTTTAACCGTATAAATACTGGGAACTATATTCTCTGAAGGCGAAGCACTGCTACTTGGGCGGAGTGATAACCGCAGCACTTGAGACGCGCCGCCCAAGTAGCAGTGCTTCGCCTTCTGAGAACAGTGTTTCCCACAGAATTAGATTCTATTTGGGCCATCCTTAAAAATATTTTGGTTTGCAGTAACATAAAAAAAAAAAAAAGGGTAGGTAGGTCTATTATTATTATTATTTTTTTTTTTAATTCAATGAAAAAAAAATACAATTTTGATCATGGTGATTACGTCGGTATGAATTTAAACAAATTTGCATATCGTGACGCCACTGACTGTGTCTTCAACCCATGCCTTTGGGCGCACCATTGCGAATCTCATTCTGATACAGGTTATAGACAACAAACAATTTGAAATCTTTGTTAAAAAACATGTTTATTGCATTAATTCCAGCTGCATTCATTTGGGGAAAAAGAGTGGATTTTCAGAGGGAAACAAATAAATTAAAATGACTAATCTCACCAGCGCAGCGCCGACCAATAATACAGCGCATTTGGCACTATTCGTTTAAATTGGACCCATAAACATCTGCTATTATTAACGGAAATCAGTGAGGTCAAGGCTAGGCGCATTGTAGAAACTATATTAAGTAGTCCTGACATATTATGGAATGGTCGATTTTCTTTAGTGTAATTTAGTACATTTCGGTATGGGATGTGCTGTTTTATTGGTCAGCGCGGCGCTGGTGAGATTAGGTCGCGCAAGCAAACACTTCCTCCCTGCGCTGTCGAGTCTGTCGCGTCTCGGTCCATTGGACTAAAAGGGGAAAAAAATAAAAAATTGGGTCGGTCCTAAATTGACAGGGTCGGTCGGGTTACGGCAAACAAGAATATGTTTAAGGATGGCCTTGCGGTGGTGTGGTGTTTTTTGGGGGGGGGGGGGGTGCATAAAGGACAAAAGCTTAGGCCGCGCCACAGGGGACTATATGTATTGTAATGGTGCAAAAAGTCAAACTTTAGAGGCATGTTATCAATAACCTTTATTGGAATATAAATGTACATAAGCTTAGCTGCAGGAATCTGTGAGGGCAACGGACAAGAAAATTGGTGTACTCAGGGCAGGCTTAGTAACAAATACCCTTGTATGGCTGTCTTGTCTACATACACTAAACATTGGTGCTGTCAAAATAAATGATTAATCCAAGTGATTAATCAAAAAATACAAATAACTCATAATCCTGATTGATACCTTCCTGGTTTGTACTATGCTCAATTATATAGCAGGGCTCTCACGTTTTGAATACAGGCAGCAGGAGTGACAGAATCACAATTCCAGGATATGCACTTTTTCTTTGGTGGTTGCGTTAAATCTTACCCAGATACAATAGTGCTATTTTCTGATTGGCTATTGTGTAGCCCTTTCTTTTCTTTGATTGGCTGATAAGTGGCAGGCTCGACTGCAGAACTCCAGGGGAGACGCGCTTGATTCCTGCCGGTTCCACAGTGAGAGCGGCGCGGCCAGAGACATTTGGCGCTGCGGCATAAATATATTATAAACAGTTTTTCCGCGAGAGAAATACAAAAGACCGAAATGAGTGACGTTGATGCTCAATGCGTGACACTTAAGAGCTCTGATATAGCTAATGGCAACAATGTTGCAGGTGCGATGCACCGCGTACAAACCGGAATGGTATTATGTTTATAATTCTCATCCAACCACAATCAAATGCACTCTATCCGGATGGCGCGATTTATCTGGATATTTTTTTTTTTTTTACGATGACAAGCAGAAATGAAAACAAGCCGAAATGAAATAGCAGTAACGAGGCTATTTTTAAAATGTAAGGAGTAGGGCTGAAACGTTTCATCGAGTTACTCGATTAACTCGATTAAAAAAATTCCTCGAGGCAAAAACTCTGCCTCGAAGCCTCGTTAAATTCCTATGACGCGCACTATACGCGCGGATCTATACTATAGCGCGTGATGCATTTTTAATTTAGTTGGCGCGATGGCGGAGAGTAAAGATGTCCATAAACGGCAGAGAATGTCTAAAGTTTGGGATCATTACATACTTACAAAGGAAGAGAACAAGTTGCAATGTGTCTACTGCAAAGTAGACCTGGCATCCCACAACAGTACGACTGCAATGATTCAGCATCTGACCCGAACACATCCACTCCATGCTGTCTCACCAAGCGTCGCTGAAACAAGGTAACCTAAAGGTGTGTTCACACCGAACACGGATAGAGCGTCAAATACGCGTTTATCGTGTCTAGTTAAACGCTTGAACATTCGCTCGAGTTCAAATTTTTCAACGTGCGCGGAAGACATTCACGGCAAACGCGTCGCCCAATTCGCGTCAGTCGCGACGCCCGGCGCGAATGATGCGTCTATTAGCGTCTTTGCATTGACTTTGTATGTAATCTACTCGCGCAAATAATTAAATTCGCGTTCGGTGTGAACACACCATAAGCCTATGATATATTGATGTTCGCTGATTCTAATCCCATACTGAATTTGTAGCGATGTCGTGATGCAGTTTGACTAGAGATGATGTTTAGCTTTGATGTTTTTAAGTAGTAAACGTATTCACATTCAATTGCAAGAGAGATAGCCTAAAAAAATCACCCCTTCACACACACACACACGCACGCACACATGCACCCTCGTCTCTCTCACGCGCCAGTCAGATCAATTGCGGCAATGCATCACATATGCTTAAACTTTCATGTAGCCACGCAACAATTTCAGCATGCATTCACTGTATACACCGCGACGGATGGAGGATCAAATATTGTATTGCAGTCTTTGCGAGACCTTGTTTGTATCCTATGTCACGTCTTCCAAATAGTTACAGACGACAACAACAACAAATGAAATTCCCCAGCCTGCTTCTCCAAATCCACTCGTACTTTTGGGGAAAACATTTTAATCGGCTACCAAAGTAATTGAGCATAGAACATGGTTGGCACTTATACTAAATGGGTAAAAATTGCAATAAATAGGCTTAGTTTTGGAGCCAAATGTTGGAGTTGGAATAAATACCAGTTTTTTTTTTTTTTTTTTTTTTTTTTTGATAAATAAAAGCCAAATGCTTGATTATTTTACAGCCACACACAAAAACACACACAAAAAAATTATCCGATTAATCGATCGATTAAGTGCTAGATTAATCGATTACAAAAAGAATCGATGGCTGCAGCCCTAGTAAGGAGTAGGAAGTAGCCATGGCCGTAGCCAGCTATGAGGTCACCAAGGTCCGGACCTCGGTCATTTTTTTACTTTCAAAAATAAAATGTCAAGCTCTCTGAATGATTAATTAGCCGTGTTTAAACCACCTCATATGAGTGTTTGCAATTCATGTTGCTGCGAGAAGCTGGCGCAGTGAACGGGGCTTGAGAGCGCGTTGTGAACGCGGGCGCAGCCTCCGTGTTGCCAGATCCACCTAATGGAAAGGTGGCTGTCGTCTCCTGGACCTGTTTTTCTGATTTAATGTGACACTTTAGGAAGTTATTAAAGTGGAAAGTTGCATGTTAGGTTTAGTGATATATTAATCTTATTTCCAAAACACAAGCTTTGAACTTATTTCGGATTATTATTATTATTTTGTTTTGTTTTGCTTGTTTTTCGTAGCAATATCTGGCAACATTTTACTGTCGGCATTAATAAAAAAATAAAAAAAGCTTATAGACAAACTGTAATTTCATAAAGCTACCACATTCGGTAAGACAAACGCAATGACAATTGTGATTATCTGTAAGAAATGTATAACACTATCAAAAACAATAGCATAATACAGATCTGTATGTTAGCCTACAGAATGAAATTTGCCAAATAACTTACTGGCCAGCTGGAAGACGGCTCATGCTGTTTAGTTAACCTTTCACAAAGTCATCATAAAAACATTAATTAAAGCAGTGTTTCTCAACTAGCAATCTATTCAGTCCGCATATTTGTGTTTGATCTGTGCGAATTACAGAAATATAAGACTTAGGGATGGGCATTCGATTAAATTTTCTTAGTCGATCGTCGGGAGAATTAACGATCGACTATCGATTAATCATTAATATTTTTATATTCAAATTCATTATTTATTAATTTTTATAAATTAAAAATGCAATGAAAATACAAAAATACAGCGTGTTTTTCCTTGATGAGATCTTTATTACAAGATGATAAACTTGTGGCAGTTAAACTGGACGTTTGGTTAGGCTAAACTTGAAGATATATGCGCTGCGGTGCTCTAAAGCAACGTAACCTGCAGCTGCGAGTTGGCGTTCTTAAACGGAGACCCTCGTTATATCCAAAATAATAAAAACAAAAAAATCATGTTAAACAATAACTTAACCAAAAACATAATAATACTTAGATCTGGTTTTGTCGAGAAAGAGGGTGAGAGAGATTAGCCTACCTAACAATCAATTAGGCTAGGCTAACTTACTTAACAAATTAGGCTACTTAACAAAGCCTCATAAAAAAAACTAGTAACTCACATACAACTTCTGCACCAGTCTACTGATTTTTGTTGAGAAAGATAAGCATGTTGATGATCTGGGGTCAGACGCGACCGCAACCTGGTGGCAGTCAAACCTTGTTTATACTTTCGCCTGGCTCTGCAGCGCGAGTCTCCCCAAACGGACGAGGCGTTTATACTCGACGCGCACGCCTGAACACCGAATACTTTGCCGCGCGCACCTTCGCGCTCGTGCGGACGCGTCGAGTGTAAACAAGGCTTCAGTCCAGCCGCCGAAAACACCCGCTCTGAGGGGACTGACGTTGCCGGGATGCACAGGTACCTCCGCGCTAACATGGCCAGCCCGGGGAACCTTATTCTGTTCACTTTCCACTCACACTACGCAACCAGCATTAGTTTAATCGATAACAAATTAACGTGATCGACGAAATTCTTAATGATCAATTATCGATCGTCGATTAATCATGCCCATCCCTAATAAGACTTGCTAGACCTACTTTTTTCTATATTTCTTTGCACAAAACTCTCCAGAAAGTGCCATTTTGGTTTATTTTTCAAAAAAAAAAAAAAAATCCTGGGGGTGCATACCCCCGGACCCCCCTAGTGAGAGACTACCCCACACATAATTAAATCCAAATTTAACCCCTGTGTATATATATATATATATATATATATATATGCCAAATTCCATAAAAAAAAAGGGGTCACAGTTTAATGTCCATGGGGAAATGTGGGTCCAATGGCCTAACCATTATTATAGCAAAATTCTTTACACAACACCCCGGACCTCACTAATTTTCAAACCCTGGTTACGGCCTTGGAAGTAGCCTACAGATAATTGCGTGAAAATGTAAGGAGTAGAAGTAAAAAGTCGGCTGAAAAATAATTACTCCAGTAAAGTATAGATGCCCAAAATGTGTGTTTGGACAGAATACGAGACAGAGTTCTTTATTAAATTCATAAAAGACCAAATACAGGAATACTGGCTTCTAAACCTCAAAGAAATGCCACAATCAAGACCTCGGAGCAGAAATAAGTGAGAAAACACCTCACATGTGCCGCTCACAGTATAAGGGTCTTTCCTTGCCATTAATGCTTGGATAACACGTTTAGGCCTACGTCTCTTTACATTAATAATAATAATAATAATAATATAGTCTAGTGCGGTGGCTGTGATTTATATATAAACCAACCAACGTCCGTTGCCATGATTTTTGGAATGACTGATCGCGAGAGGAAAAAATGACGCTTTAGTCGCATAACATCGTTTAATGGAAACGCCGTCATTTCGCAATAGTTTTTTATCGATATTTAGAAAGAAAAAAAGCGCGAATCTGTAATGGAAACGCGACAGCATTTAACATAGACTAACTTCTCAGAGTTATAGTGTTCATTATACTAACCATTCAACTCCGGATTGATTCTGGAGGAATAAGCACCGGTGTTGTGCCGAATTTCGACCCCCGCCAAATTATTACCCCCCTTGCATTGGTAGGTTTAGGATTAGTTGTGGGGGAGGGGTTAGGATTAGGGGCGGGGTTGGGATTAGGCAATCAGGTACTGACTTCAACGAGGGGGGTAATAATTTGGCAGGGGGTCGAAATTAGGCACAACACCGGCAACAATCCGTCCTCCAACGCAAGCTCATGTTTTGGTTCAGATCGTGCTTGAAGAGGAGGGGCTATTCGCGTCTCCGTTGTCAGTTTGTGAGAGGGGGAGGGAGGGAGCAAGCTGCGCGCAGCTCTACAATAAAATACAATTTTACCCATATTAAATAGTTAAAAAATCTGAAAATCAATCCGTGGCGGTCAGCGTTGATATTGTGGCGGGCCGCCACAAATTAATGAATGTATGGGAAACCCTGGAGAATATAGTTCCCAGTATTTATACGGTTTAAATATGGCTGTGTCTCATGTGACTTTGTTTTTTTGTACACTCTGTGACTATACAAATCACAACATGTAAATAGGAAAATGTTTGCGTTATTTTGTCATTTAATTGGATTAGTATGCTAGCTGCAACCATTTACATCCAGTCTTTGTGCTAAGCTAGGCTAGCGGTGGGTGCGTCAGATAGAGTTACAGCACGCACGGAGATGAAAAAGGTATGTATGGACTCTAACTCCGGGGGATACGGTGAATAAGCTAAAGTCCCAAAAAGTCGGAGTGTTCCTTTAAGTTTTTAACACTCTTGTATCTTTCTTGTTCTGCAAACAAACATGCTTAGATGTTCATGTGTCTCCTTTTTCCTCCAGGTATATCATCAGCTAGTCAGTGCGTCTCCTTCAAGAACAGCCCGTAAGTATTACTGCAGTCCGACTTTTCACTGATCCCAGAGGGTTTGTTTGGAAAGGCAGATCCTCGGTGACGGTGTGACACACAGATGCCAAATAAAAGATCTCACTGGATTGTGCTGTTGATTTCTAGGAGGAGTGAGACCCGGTCAAGCGTCTATCAGATCAGATACTTCAACACCACAGCCGCTCACAGTACGTATCAGCTCATGCTCTGGGTCTGGAAACTGAGGGTAAAGCTGCTAAAGTGTTGCACAGCATCATTAGCTATGTTTCATCCACATATTTGTATGCCCTTTTTTGGGAATGCCCGAGATATGCATAAACGCACAAAAAAAAACATGCACGAAATCAAGGCGGATAATTTATCCTTTATCCTTTATAACTATAATGGAAACACATTTACGTAAAAAATCCCTCGATGCACAACAATAAAGTCACATGACTTTGACCTGAGACTGTGATTGGATAACTGGAGTAGCCAGTGGACCAATGGCATCGCAGCGTCTGGTGTTTCTGAAACGCAGGAGTCGAAGTGTGTGATCAGAATGATTTGGTGTTATTCCCTCCAAAGGTTTGGGGAAAATACATGCATGCAAAACGTTTTCGAACGGTCATGGAAATTTGTAAATTTCACAAATATCTGTATATTGGAAAAAATATTTTTGACACATTTATGTAACCGTCTTACTGGCGTGTCGGCGTTATTTAGATGCATGTTTATTTTGTATTAAATCACGTAGCTTATCATTAATTTTAGTTAAGTTGTGCTGTGGTCAATTTGAACATGGATTTTTACTCTAAAATAAGAGTTATGACGTTTCATGGAATGGTTGGTCATGAATATTTGCCTCAAAAGTCATGGAAATGTATTGGTAAACGTGTGTGAATCCCGAATTATACATTTAAGTAATGAATTATATTAATTAATTTAGGAATTAGGAATAAGGTTTGGTTTAGGGTCAGATGTATGTGATTATGCATAATTTACTGTTACTATAGTAACAAGGACACTGTACAATAGCGTGACCCTGAGCTCCTCATTGTGGTTTTGATTACTATTGCTGAAATAACTAAGTTAAAAAAACAACAACGAGATAACGAAATAAACAACGAGTCTGAAGGTTATTTCAAGGTCAGAATTAGATTCAGATTTTTTAAAATAGACTACAAAATTTTATTAATTGAACAATAATAACATTTATTGCATTTCAAAAACTTTAAAATACTGTAACAATACAGTCTATTTAATTAATTAATATGAATTAATAATTTTAGAAACGTTTCAATGCATAAATGATTCAATGACTCACTCATAAATACTTGTTTCATTTTGAAAAAATCTCAAAATGAAATTAAATGACAAATACGTTGTTTAACAGCCACTTGTCGGTGCAACGGTGAAATCAATATCATCATTTGAAGCATCAAGTTACTTTCAAATGACGATTGACTCCATTTTGATCGCTTCCGTACACATCAGTGTCTATATCTGGCCTGTAGACTTTTATCCCAGACAGCACTTCTGTGATAATCTGAATTGTAAGACAGAAATAATGATACTGTGTGACACAACGCAGATTTAAATGTTGGTGTTTGAATCGAGATGGCAATCTTTTAATGATTAATCGTGCAGCTCTAGTCTGACTTTTGTTTTGTGAAATGACTGAATGAAATGACAGATTCACTCTCTGACAGTAGATGGCGCTTATAGAACAGCAAAAGCGTGTCCTAGTTTACACAATCTTATAACACTGCTGTAAACGGCCGAAGAGGACAAGAAAAGGTCATATTCTGAACACGGTTCCCTTCATAAGCCGCGTTTCCATTACAGATTTGCGCAAAACTTTAATGATATTTTCTAAATGTCGATATAGAACGATTGCGAAACGACGCCGTTTCCATTAACCGATGTTATGCGATAGGAGCGTATTTTTCCCCTCTCGCGGAGTGTTGCGGAGCGGGCGTGTTACGGATACGTGGTGTACATTTTTTAGCAATCAAAAAGCATGTCTAATTAATTGAAATAGTGTATTATGAATCATTAAACGTATACAACATTTTAAAAAAAAATATGAAAAAAATTTTCACACTAATTCTGTGTTGTTTTTTCTGGTAATAAAATTAAGACATAAAACAGAAATGTTATCATTTATCATCAATTTTAATCATATGAAATTAAATAAACTTTTTGTCAAATAACGTGCTGCACAATGTGCTTTACTGTTAAAATTAAAACATGGATTATTCCTAAAAAAATCAGTTTTAATGATAATTTATTTGGATTAGTGTTAGTATTATTACATTGGGACATATCTAAATTCTACTGTACAACGGTAATATATTTGTCACGTTAAACCGAACTTTTATTTTGACGGGTTGCCGTGAAGACCTTTTGAGTTTGTGTTTGTCACAATGATAGTTTTTCTCAAATGAAGCGGTTAAATGATCACGAAGTGACTTTCGGAGTGGATCTAGAGCCTGGAGAGGAAGTTTATGCATTTGTGTCTTCATATAGGCCAAAAAACAGCGCAAGCGTCACACGTGCTTTTGTGTGTGTGTGTGCGGTACGTTAAATGAAACTGCGCGTCGGCTGCACCATTCATTCACACAGAACAAGCAGGATTCGTATTTAAATAGTCTTTGTGGTTTAATATCCACACACACTTGTCTACATCGCGATTTGATTTCAAGTGTATACTGAACTGCTTTCTATTTATTCCTCAAAAGATTGACAAATTCCATGAAATTCCGCGTTATACAGTACATTTCTTTTTTATGACTGGATTTCGTCGGCAATTCAGGGGGGGCGGGGGGTCGTTTTGGGGGGGCGGGCCGCCCCCCCAAAACAATGGTAGGGGAAACACTGACAGAAAATAATGTTTTGTGTGCACCCAATCTTAAAGAACAGAGAGTCTGAAGGCAGGCCCGGCTGCAGGATGAAGTGACTGAGAGGGCATGTGAAATTGTTAAGGGGGCTTAACTTTATACCATCAATGAACAATCAATACACAACTCGCTTTGGAACAACAGATTTTTAAATGCAGCGCTCCATAAAACACTCCATATGCAACTGCACAGGTAACCGCGTAATAAAAAGATAAGCCAGCATAATTTATTATTCATATATGAACTCTTTCACGCTTAAAAATACTTTAAAAATATTCTAACTGACTCCCCAGAGTGAGTTTTTATTTTAGTACGTTCCCCCTTAATGTTCCCATGGCAACGCGTCTTATTTGTCACGTGACACACCGCAGCCACAATAATGAATGACAGTTGTGTATCGCTTTTATTCCGTTTTTCCTTTTTTATTCAAAATATTCACAAACTTGCTTACCATGTCATCAACTATCTGATATTCAGATTGTCAAAAATGTGTAAGTAAGTGTGTTTGGTCGTTTAAAACCTTTATAAATAATCTTGATCTTGATCTATAACGTGAGATGGGCGCCATCCCGCCACCATGTTTATTTGCGCCGCAGTTCAGAGAGTCCTGTCAGACGTCAGTCATCAGTTTCTCCCGAAATATATGTAAGAAAGTGGCCGGTGAACTGTGAGACGAAGAGTAAACTTTATAGTCACTTCCACTATGTTTGTCTGATATGAATAACACACATTGGCTAATTATATTTGAATATTTAATTAGCCTTTTTAATTTATTACTGCTTCCACAGACATCCGTGTGTATTTTACAAACTCCAAATGTATTGTTTTACTAGTGTTTATGTGTATTTCAATGTCTGAAACCTAAAATAAACATTATGAGGTTGAAAACACTGCATAGTTTTGATCTATGACAGCGCTGAGCTCGTCCGTCTCTGGCTCAGTGGCAACCAACGCGCGAATCTGGTAGTGATGTCACGTCACTGAACATTATACATCCCAAATGGGACCGTACCGCTCAAAAGGTAAGCATTTCATTTGTAACCATGAATACAAAAATGAAACTGAGGTGGCACAAATCAGATCTGAGGGGGCAATGCCTCCTTTTGCCCCCTCGTGGCGCCAAGCCTGTCTGAAGGGGAGTATGCTAATCTTGTAAAGTAGCTAAAACTCTGCCACAAAGAACCGGCCAAAGTAAGGATTATGCATTAAACATTTGAATTGTTTATTAATAAACTAGTGTTTTCTGTCAGTTTTCTGTATGAGACACGCTCCAGTTCACGCGCCGGCGCCTCCGTGTCCTAATTATATTGTCTACTATATTTGCTTCTTATTCCTATAAATCCAGGCAATTTGTTGATGAAACATTGATTAAAATTAAGATACAATTTATACAAAACGAAATTCACTTTAAAGAAAGGCTTTCTACAAAACAAAACTTAATAAGTGGCCAAAATTATGTCTGACCCATTCCAAATGTTTTCGATATATTGGGCATCTTATGATCCTTAGGCTACTCATCTCATGCGGTTCCCATATAGCTAATCAACATAGATGAAATAAAAAAATAGCGTTATATTATTTAAACGTATATATGAAACGTATGTTTGAGTTTTTTAACTTATAGGCCTATTTAAGCGTCACCCCGCTCTGCTTTATTTACGCACATGCTCTGGTGTGTGGCCTATACATGCATGCAAAAATAATATGAAACACACAACCATGAATGTTGAAAATATTCAAAATCAATTATTTCCCTTCAAGTCAAAAATATTATAAATCATCAGCAAGCACTTCATCGGAGACACCAACTATCCCAGCTATTTTATCCCATGCCTCGTTCTTAACTGGTCCCTATAAGCAAACACCGTCATGTTATGAATGATAGGGTATGCGTGTGTTGAGATGTGGAATAGGCAATATAAAAATGCTGTCATTATAAAAGGTTTCTAGTTTCAATGTATTGCTTGTTTTTAGTTTACATTTCATGTTGTGACACTTCTCTTCTCTCGCACATAATGCTGCCACGTCAGAGCGGCCAAAGCGTCAACAAGCTTCGGCTTTGTTTCCTTGTATGTGATTGGCTGAAGCCTTTTCTGTCGCCGCAAAAGTAAAAAAATCGGCATCGAAGCGAAAAATAAAAGTTGTTTTTTTGCCCCAGCACATTCGCGTTCGGTGTGGAAGCACTCGTCACACAAACAGCTGATCAAAAAATAAAACTATCGCGCAAATTATTCGTGCGTCAGAATCGCGTCCAGTGTGAAAGGACCTTTAACGGCAAGGAAAGAGCCGTATGCTCTATGAGTGTTTCTGGGTGTTTCTCCCTCATATCTGCTTTAAGCTCTTGATAAATTGTGGCATTTCCTAGTGGTTTAGAGTCCAAGCAGTTTGTGTGCAAGTAGTTTTTAAATAAAATTGATTTATCACCCCTGCTTTAAATATAAAATGTATTTTTACATTTATACATCCATTTGTATAAATGTATATTTATACAAATGGAAGCAGCCTTTCAACTTCTTATCAGCCGTAGGATGGGGTCTCAAAATATTTTTGAGATATTTCTCATTATTGCACATCTCCGTAATACTTGATTCTACATCGTTAATCTCAGCATTCAGGGACATTTATTATTTTCTCGTTTGTCTTGGCTGAAAGCTGCTTGTTTTCTCGCAAAAACTGAGCTAATAAAAGATTTAACGTTAATTAACTCAAATCAATATTTTGTGTAAAGTAATAAGCGGGATAATATACGGGCACAGCGTTGCCATGGATGCTGATAAATATTTCAAATGTGAGGAATCATGTTGCGTATATGAAGCTAGAATACAAATCACGACACCTGGCAAAACCTGAAATGTTCTGAGTTGCACTTTAATTCATTTGGTGATGTTTATGGAGTTGTTAGCGCTATTAATTATTTACCTTACATGTAATAAACTCTGCTCAGTGCTAATGCAGACGTACTTATACAGCGTTTCTTATGATTGTGTTGCTGAAGTGTTTGTGTCCACTGCACTGTAATCCTCTGAGGTCTAAGGGCATTTTTTCACTTCGATTTTACATATCTTATTAAATTCACCTTTTAAAGGCAATTACATAATCCCTTGTGTTTTATATCAAAATGTGCAGTGAAAAACAAGCTCTCTTACTGATGGGCTGACCACTTGTCCTAGAGAGAGGGATAATTTGGCTTTAAACGGTTAAAAATATGAGCCCGATTTTTGACATTCTTACCAACACACCATTACTCAAGTGGACGAATTATTTTGGTCCTTGAAATGGGTTTCCCAAAGTCTTAGGGTCACAAAAGTAGTGTAATATATGAATAAAATAGTAGATAATGAATAATAATTGTCTAAAGTGACTCGTTTTTTAGTGTAAGTTTGGTCTGTGACTCTACCTTCACCAAATGTTAGATAAAATAGGACTAAAATCACTTCCTACTACATATCAAGCTTTATGGGATGTGTGCAAATGAAAAAGTTGCAGCTAGCCCAGAAAGCTAGCCCACCCATCACGCAAGGTGAACGGCCATCTTGTCTTCCCTCTTGCTCTCTGTCAGTGTGTGAGTCACGTACGATCTCGTGAGAATAAGGACGTTGAAGCTGAGAATCTATCGGTTACGGCAAAATCAGAACCATTTATGTGTGTTGCACAATCGCGGAGATATTAATAGAAACATTTAGTAAACATTGAGGTGTCGCGCCGCCGCGTCATCCGACCTCAGGCGGTTAATCCAATTAACTCAATTTCATTTTGTTTGTTTGTTTTAAATTTGAGGCAAGCTTTTCTTTCTGTGCAATCACGGCTTCAGAGGTGTGAACCGAATGGAAAGATCTCTATTGGTTAACACATTTCTACGGTTGCACACCACATTAAATGTCTCGTGTGATTGCAGGGAATGAAGTTATCACGGTAAAAACCCCAGCGTTTGCGGAGTCTGTCACAGAGGGAGACGTCAGGTGGGAGAAAGGTAAGATGTGTGTAAGATCAGGTGTGTGTTACACACGGTTGGACCTCGCTCACCCTGTGTGTGTCTCCTTTAGCTGTCGGAGACTCGGTCTCTGAGGATGAAGTCGTCTGTGAGATTGAGACTGATAAGGTAAGGAGCTCTTGCTCTTGTTTTGTCTGTTTTAGGGGATTCGGTAAATGCTTTCTGAAGTTTTTTATGTGATTTTGAAACTTCATGGGTTGCAACTAAGAACCGTTCTAATAATTGATATCATATTTGTCACGCCAGTGCACTCAAACTATGTGCACAAGAAAAAGCTCTCAGTCTGAATTCAGCAGAAGAGTTGCAAACCACAGACCAAGAAGTGGTTTTGCAGGAACACGTTTACTGCTGTGAACACAGTCAGTACTCCTGCAGTTATAGTGCATAAACAATCATCACTTGCATATGTCAATTTTCAATTATGGTCAGTTTTAAGTCTAGATTTGATGTTAAACATTAAATGTTTTGATTAAAATGTTTACGCTCCTTTTCTTCTGATTGAGGTTCTGATTGTTTATTAGAATTTTTTAAAGGGGTCCTATAATGCCCTTTTCACAAGATGTAAAATAAGTCTCTGATGTCCCCAGAGTGTGTATGTGAAGTTTTAGCTCAAAATACCCCACAGATATTTTTATATATCATGTTAAAATTGTCACTTTTTGAGGGTGAGCAAAAACACACCATTTTTGTTTCTGTCCCTTTAAATGCAAATGAGCTGCTGCTCCCGGCACAGGGGGCGGAGCTACAAGAGCTTGTGTCCTTTTATCTCACACACACATGCACTGAACAGTTCAAAAGTTTGTGTAGTTCCTACCAGCCGTTTGTTGTAGCCCTTATATATTTCTTTAAAATAAAATATCTCCCTTTGCTTTGAACTGTGAGCGTCGTAACTTTGCAGATGTTGTTTATGCTCAAACAGCAACATTACACACTAACTAAAGCTAGAAAAGTGAAATCATAATCAACCGCCCCTTTAATAAGTTGTAGGGCTAGATAAATCCTTAACTTATGTGCAAACCTAACCGGCATAATGTAGCATGTTCATAATATTCTGCGTTTGTTCCCATTATACATGTAGTGTACATTGTGTCAAGTCAGCTTAATTTCTACAGCGCTTATATTCAAAGCAGCTTTACATGGATAAACAGGGAAAAAGTGATCAACGATGCTGACAGAATCAGTGTTAAGAATCATTTTTGTCCACAACATTTTTTCACTGATGGAAACAAGACGATATCTAAATAAAAACCAGTTATGCATTACAAAAACTTTGACGAAAATCTGTTGACTTTTTTTGTCTGTGAATAAAAACGAGGCTAAAAGGTTCGGGAGGGACGATTTGGGAAGAGATCCAGTCGGAACCGATGACCTGCTGCTCGTCTCATAACACATTCAGAAATATGAACGTCTGGGAGAAAGAGAAGAGCACATTGCCGGCCCAGAAAAGTTAGAGACATCGTTAAAATAGTCCAATGTTGATTCAGTTTCATCAATGAAACGAGTTGAGTTCAGCTCTACAGAAGACAGTAGTGTGGCGGGTGACCGTGTGCGAGGGCCTGAAGTGTGTGTGAGGGCCTGAAGTGTGTGTGAGGGCCTGAAGTGTGTGTTGTGCCGCTGCAGACGTCGGTGCAGGTTCCCTCTCCAGCTGCCGGAGTCATCGAGGAGCTGCTGGTTCCCGACGGAGGGAAAGTGGAAGGAGGAACGCCTCTCTTCAGACTCAAGAAAGGAGGTCAGACACAAAACATAATAATAGTCATATATTAAAGGAATGTTCTGGACTAAATACATCTCAGATTTTATCCTTTTATTGTACTGAGTTGAATCACGGGCTATAATCGTTGCCTGACATGTTCGTCGTGTTATGATGTTAACGATCCACATAACTTTATGTATATTACTGCCAAATGGACATTACTTTGACTCTTCCGTCTCTTATTTTAACATTGAAGCATTTTCTGTGATGCTGTTTTGAGATAATATATTGTTTAGAAGTAAAGTTGTATTCAAGTAAACTAACTGTTGACATCTTTATTAGGGCAAAGTATATATGTATACCCACATTAAAAATTTCCATCTTCATTAACCACAGCCATAAATAAAGTATCGGGTCATTGTGTCCTAGGAAGTGGTTATGATTGTAAGAGAGTGCTGTTCTGCGTCAGTGGTGTGAGCTGTGAGTGTGCCATGTTTCAGCTGTAGCTGCTAAGACGACGGCGGCGGCGGCGGCTCCTCCTCCTCCAGCAGAGACGCCTGCGCCTGCGCCTGCTCCGGGTCCTGCGGGCCCCATGCCCTCCAGCATGCCCCCCGTGCCCCCTGTGCCGGCCCAGCCCATCCAGGCCACGCCAGGTTAGCTTTACCCTGCTGACATAATCAAACCTCATCGGTGATTTCAAACGTCATTTATTTTGCTATGTGGTGCTTATAGAGCCCTATGAAATCTGTTTTATTCATTTTTTTCCCCAAATTCTATTTTATTTTCCCCCAAATCTCATTGTATTTTTATTTTTTTACCAAAAATTTTCTGTTTTAAGTTTTCTGGATTAAATCTTAATGGTTTAATTAAATTGCCCTATGAAATCTGTTTTTCCCAAAATACATTTTATTTTGTTCCCAAATTCCATTTTATTTTTTACCAAATTCATTTTTTTCTGTTTTAGGTTTTCTGGATTCAATTTCAATGGTTTAATTAAATTGTAATATTCAAAAAGCTTGCTAATTAATTTAATTCATAAAAACAAGAGTTTATTTTATACATTTTTATGAAATGTCGTCGTCGTCGTCTTTTTTTTTTCTTTCAGAAATTCCATGTTTTCTATTTAAAATGTTCCAGTAATCGAATGAATGAAACAAATTAATTTATCTTTTAATCATGTAAAATTTAACTTTTTTCTTCTTTTTGTCAAATAAAGTGCTGCACAACAGAGCTTTACTGTTCAAATTAAAACATGGAAGAAAATATGTTATTATTCCTTAAAAAATAGTTTTGATTTATTATTATTAGTAATTTTAGTATTATTATTACATTGAGACGTAGCTAAATGCTACTGTATAACAGTAATAATACATTTGTCACAATTTCTTCAAGTTAAACTGAACTTATTTTGCAGTGAAGACCTTTGAGTTTCTGTGTGTATAATGTAATGATAGTTTTTCTCAAATGAAGCCGTAAAATGCTGATAAAGTTACTCTCAGAGTGGCTCTGGAGATGAAGTTCATGTAGAGGCTGAATACACTGCGGGCAGGTGTGTGTGTGTGTGACACACCGAACATGCAGGATTCATTTTGAAATAGTCTTTTTACCTGTTTAATATTCACAGACACTAGTCTATATCGCGATTTGATTTAAGTGTACTGCCCTGCTTTTTATTTATTCATCAAAAAGTTTACAAATTTGGTGAAATTATACATTATCTGTATTTATGACTGGATTCCGCAGTTCCGTCCACATTTTCCGCATTGCAGAAATCATAGGGCCCTATTATTGTGATGTTAACTTCGGTTGGTAAATCTAGCACTAATAACCTGTGGGTCCTTAAAAAGTCTTAAGTTTTATCAAATTTAAGGCCATAAAAAGTCTTAAAATCTATAAGAAAAGTCTTAATTATTTCAAGAGGTGCTTTATTTCACAGATGCTTAACACACAGGGTTTACCAGGGTAACCGCTATATTCCTGTTGTTAGGGTTTGGAACTGTGAAGTTGTTTAAATGTCGTTTTATGGTTTAGGATGTTACAATAGATATTGCTCTACACTCACCCATCCATTTTGTATTAATTTTTTTATTCTGCAGGTCTTAAAAAGCCTTAAATTTGATATCCAGCTTTTGTTACTGAACATTGCAGGACTGAACGGCCCTAAATCTCTCTTCTGTTGTGTCTGTCGACAGTTTCAGCCATTAAGCCCACTGCTGCTGCTGCTCCTGCAGATACTGGGGCCAAAGCCACCCGATCAGAGCACAGGGTAAGACACCCGTTAGCACGGATAACCTGCCGTCTGCAGGAACACAGTGCAGCTCATACACAGCTCAAGTTTTGCATACTGCTATAGACTGTGTTCTAATAGCCCAGTTTGACGGCCCTTGCTGCGTGCGACCCTAAACTGCTCATTCTGTTAGGATCTTTATTGGGTGATATTTAGGGATGCACGATATATAGGCCACCATATCAATATCGGCCGATATATGTCAATTTTTTTATGTTATCGTTATCTTCCCCATAAGACAATTTGTCTGATATATTAAAGCCGATAAATAATGTGTTATATCCTTCATCTGAGACGCTTCAGAGGCGCACTGTTCAACATGATGCTTTTGAATTGCTTGAAATATGATTGGAATCACTTAAAAAAAAAAAAAAAAATACAGTAAAGTGAAACATGTGCAGCTCAAGTCTGTCATATCGGCTGCATAAAATTATATTGAGAACATCATAATTGTGTGTTTGGGACGTGGCTTTTAATGGTGAGATTTTTTTTTTGTAATCAGGCTCTTAAAAAATAATATAAAGTGTGGATTTAGATTTTTCGGCCGATATATCGGTTATCGGCTTTCAAATATAACGAATTATCGTATCGGACAAGATTTTCACATCCGTGCATCCCTAGTAATATTGGACTAATTACATCAAAGAAGACTGACTAATTTAGGGCTAATTAGACTGTGCCACAACATTTGATTACTTGTGCACTTGTGCAGTTGTTGTATATTAGCATTAGCATGATCATGTTAGATCACAAAATGTCAACGCCTTCAGTTTCACCTGTGACTGTGATGTGGCTCAAATTATCTTATCAAATTATCTTGACACTCTTCATCTCTGATGATATTCAGAAAGTTTATATTTGATCTGAAATCACTTAAAAGTAGGGATGCACCGATATGAAAATTTTGGCCCATACCAATCATTCTTTATATTTGAAAGCCAATAACCGATATATCGGCCGATAAATCTAAATACACATTTTTGTTTAAATAATTTTTGAGAGCCTGATTACAAAAAACGAAAGTCTCACCATTAAAATCTATGTCCCAAACACACAATTATAATAATGTTATCATTATAATTGTATGTAGCCGATATGACAGACTTGCGCTGCACATGTTGCACTGAACATTATTTTCCTTTTTCAAAGTGATTTCAATCATATTTCAAGCAATTCAAAAGCATCATGTTGAACAGTGTGCGCATCTGAAGTGTCTCAGCTGAAGGAAATAATCATTATTTATCGGCTTTAATATTATCGGCCTAATTGTCTTATTGGGCTGGTGATGATAACATTAAAAAGGAACATATATCGGCCGATACCGATATGGTGGCCGATATATCGTGCATCCCAACTTAAAAGGGTGAATTTTTTATTTTATTATTATTTTTTATTATTATATATAAATCATCTCCCAAATCAGTAGATCATCTTGACCTGTTGCCATTTGATTGATAATGTTTAATGCAAGATAATGAAATATGACCAATGCGTCTTATACACCAAATAAAATGCACTATTTACATGTGCAACATGTTAAATGCCATTGGGAGATTTCCGTTAACATTTTGAGTCATGCAAAATTGTTGAAACAATTAATTGAAACAGACAGTTTACAAGAAATAATTCCCAATTCAACTCGATCATCCTTTTTTTCACTGTGGTTTTAATCAGTTTCTGTTATAATAACTCTGTCTTTGCTCTTAAAAAATCCTATAGCCAAATTAAAATCATTGTTATATTTACATATGAATGTTATATCACAGATGAAACAACTGAAAGTAGCATAAATTCTGCGTGTAAATGCTTGGCTGTGCTGTGGTTTTGTTGCAGGTGAAGATGAACCGCATGAGACTGCGAATCGCTCAGCGGCTGAAGGAAGCGCAGAGCACCTGTGCCATGTTGACAACCTTCAATGAAGTGGATATGAGGTTGGTTCCTGTAACATCAGACTACGACTCGAGATTAAAGGGTCATTTGGTTCTTTAAAATGTGTTTTTAATGCCCTACCAGTCAAAAGTTTGTGCACACCTACTCGTCAGGGGATAACAGCACTTATATTTGAGCTGCTTCTTTGACTAGATGTCTGCTCCAGCTCAATGCATTTAAACAAACAAAAACATGTACAGGTATGTTTGTTAGAGATGCACGATATATCGGCCACCATATCTGTATCGGGCGATATGTGGTCATTTTTATCGTTATCGGCCCGATAAGACAATTTGTCTGATATATTAAAGCCGATAAATAATGTGTTATTTCCTTCAGCTGAGACGCTTCAGATGCGCACTGTTCAACATGATGCTTTTGAATTCTTGAAATATGATTGAAATCACTTCAAAAAAAGAAAATACAGTAAAGTGCAACATGTGCAGCTCAAGTCTGTCATATCGGCTACATAAAATTATAATGAGAACATCATAATTGTGTGATTGGGACGTGGATTTAAATGGTGAGACTTTTGTTTTTGTAATCAGGCTCTCAAAAATTGTATTCAGATTTATCGGCCGATATATCGGTTATCGGCTATATCAGATATAATATATATTCAAATATAACGAATTATCGGTATCGGCCGAAATGTTAATTTCAGAGCATCCCTAATGTTTTTGTATCGAAGAGTCTTAAATTAATCTCTGTCTATATTTGTTCTTTATGCTTGTAAGTGTTAGATCCCCACTTGTACTAAAGTCTTTCAAACACTTTCTTAGAAAAACTAAAATCTGGAAGTTTATTGTACTGAAATATGTCACTAGCATTATAATTTTATATTTGTGTACAGAACTGATTTCAAGCGTTCAGGCAAGTGTGTCCAGACACTGACACATAGGAAATCTGTCGATGGCCTGTGAAAATGTTGCTTATTGCCCAAACCTGATTAGAAGCTCCGCAATGCCCGTCCAAATGGTTATAGATTGGAATCTGGCCTACAGGAAGAGATTTCTGAAACCCAATCGCCACTTAAAGCGCGGAATGTAAATATTTGGTCCTAATGTTGGTCAAAACAAAGATAAGAAGGGTAAAATGGGCTTTATTAATTTACAAGGAAACGTTAATGTCCACAGCCTCCCTCGCTCGCCCCTGAAGATGACACTTTGAGGATTTCTCCCCAGCCCAAATGGCCGTATTGCCTTTCAGCTGCTCGGGGTTCGTGTTCGTGCGCTAATCTCGTTGGCATTGATGGGATGGAGGAAGACTGTGCCGGTCTGGAGTCGAAGGAGCGCGCTAGTCTGCGGCCTGCTAGCATCTGCGCGGGACGTCCCCTGGGACGGGTCTTCGGAGGGAGCGTGCGAGGCAACCCGGACCGTTATGGGCTATTATGACAAGCCAATAAGATTTGAAGGCTTTGGAAAGTGAAGATTTTTATCGCGTCTTCTCTCCTTTCTCTGAGAGCGCGTGTCTTGGGACGGTCCTAATTCCGTTAGCGGAGAAACCGGAGAGGCTAAACGGCGTTAGAGACAGGAAAATGGAGAATTACCGTCTCGGCGCTTTTCACTCAAAACCTGGGCAGACTGTCGTCCACAACATCCTTGATTGGGGCTTTAGGAGGGAAAGTTAACCTGAAACGGCACTGTTGTGGATCATTGCTGAAGAGTTATTAGTGGGGTTATTTGTGTCCGATTGGATTGTGCTTTTATGTTTCCAGGAATTTTAAATCAAAATTAGGGATGCTCGTTTCTGTGGTGTGTGCATGTCGTCGTGTCGACCGTTTAACGATCAAAATGTACTTAAATTACATGGCATCGTTTTTCATTTTTTGGATATTCCAATCATATTCAGTAATGTCGGCATTGCCTTTTTAGCTGTTGATTAAAAATGAGGAGGAAAATATCACATGGATTATATTATTAAAATATATAATCAGTGTTTTTGTAAATGTAAATATTTCAATTATGATTTTAATACATTATTGCCGTTTGGTATGCATGAGCTGAAGCTGAATGAACACGGCTACACTGAAGTGAATACGAAATGAGATTTATCAATCAAAAATCACAGCCAATCAGAAGGGAGTGTGGGCGGAGTCTCTGCAAGTGCACTGCATTTGCAAATAAATCAATCAAAGATCACAGCCAATCAGAAGAGCCAGTTTGTCATAGAATACACTTGTTTGTTCACAGTTAAACGTTCAGGTGAATTTGATCATTGTATCTTCCAGTACGGCTATAAAGCTCACACAGAAAATTATTATTCAAACTCGCATTAAATTCTTACAACATTAAATAAAGCACATAATCAGTGGCTGCGATGTCACAGAAAGAGAAACCATTTCTAAAATAAAATCGTTGTGTATCGTCATCGCGGCTGCTTAGTACAGAAACTCTCATTAACATGGAAAAGATGCTTTTGATCACGTGTCGCGTTTAGTTGAAATACGGTGTAATTTACAACATGTATCTATCTACACAAAATTACACTAATTAGCATGTGCTCTTATTTATTTTCCTCATTATCAAAGTGCTGATCTTAACTAACTAATCAGACCTCAAGGTACTGTCCAAAATGCCGCCATAACCAGAAAAGCAAATTAAAAATAATTAATTGGATGGGAAAGAGCAGCGTGAACATTCTGCTAAACATCTGCTTCAGGGTTTCATGGTTGAAACTCATGCCGGTTTGGGCTGACACGAGTTTGAGTAACAGTTCCTTGTTAAGTGTCTTACGTGTTTCTTTATTCCTCCATGACAGCAACATTACAGAGATGAGGAAACTATATAAAGATGCTTTCCTGAAGAAACACAGTATCAAACTGGGCTTCATGTCTGCGTTTGTGAAAGCTGCTGCTTACGCTTTGACAGACCAGCCCGCCGTTAACGCTGGTATGTGTCTCCACACACACACACACACACACACACTTCAGATTAAGCCACTGTGTGGTTATGTGGTTGTCTGTTCGCGTCTAAAGAACATGTTTTACAGATTACCTTTCAGTCGCCCCCTCCTCTCTTTCCTTCTAAACCTCATTGGCTTGGCCTACATAGACGTCCACGTTTAACACGGTTTCATCAGGCCAGTGTGTGTCTATATTTGCCCAGAGACACACCATTGCCTGTTCTTCATCGGATGCTTGCATGTCCCTGCTGGTGTCTGACTGAAACAGATCACGATCCGGGTTATCACTGTCCACTGAAACTCTGAAACGAACCAAACTTTAACTGAAATAAAATGTTAAAATTTGTCATTTAGTTTAACTTGATGTACTAAAGTAACTAAAACAGAAATAAAAATTAATTAGACTAATAAACTAATAAAAAATACAAAAACGCAACAAAATTACCAACAATTAAAATGAAAAACAGAAAATATAAAAAATGTAATTCAAAATAGTAATTCAAAATTTAAATAAAATATTAAAAAAACATTGTTTAACTTGGATTACTGGTATAACTAAAAATGTTTTTAAAAATCTAATGAAAAGGACAAATTAACTACAAAATTACTAACAATTACGATGAAATCAGAAAATATAAAAAATAAAATTGTCAAAATATTAATAATATAAAGTAACATAATAGTTGAACTTGCTTTACTAACATTTTCTTAATAAAACTGAAATAAAAATTATAAAAACCCACAACAAAATTACAAAAATCTAAAAATAAAAAACAATTAAAAATGCTAATAAAAACTATAGTAGTATCTCAGTCACACCAACACTTCATTAGTCCAGTGAAACATTTCCACTCATTAACACACAATACACTAATATGCTTAAGGATTTAAAAAGGCAATTATTCATGTGTGAGAAATAACAAACTAGTGACATTTCTTCAAAGGAAGTCCAGTGTTTTTCAAGTAATTAATTGAGTCATATATATATATATATATATATATATATATAAAGCTGTTCTTCTATCTTTATCTGTGCAGTCATTGATGACACAACCAAAGAGATAGTGTATCGGGATTATGTGGACATCAGTGTGGCCGTCGCGACACCAAAGGTAATTCCTACAGATTCATTCCTCTTATAAAGACTCTGAAACGCTGAATCTCATGAGAACATTTCCATTTATACATTTATGTTGCCCTTTTTACAATACAGTAAAGCTTTCAAATACGCTTTACAGAGAGAACAGGAAAATAATGCAGCAAAGTGTGTTTCTGCTGCACAGCTTAAGTTCGTTCAGTGACGGTTCACCACCGGACAAAGGTTTAAGATCAGGAAGATAAAAAAAATTGGTAACACTTTATTTTAGTGTCCTTGTTACATGTACTTACCATAGTAATAACAGTAAATTATGCATAAGTACATGCAAATAACCCTCAACCAAACCCTAACCCTATAGTCAGCACATGTAGTTCATTAATATTACTCAGTACTCAAACATAAACAATGACACCTTAAAATAAAGTAATTTATAGTACTAATATAAGTGTAATATAAAGACATTTATATTCTTTTTCAAATAAATGCGGTTCTTTTGAAGTTTACATTCATCTAAGAATCCTGAAAAATAAAATGTATGACGGTTTCCTCAAAAATATGAACTAAACAAAAAAATTCCACATTGATAATAATCATAAATGTTTCTTGAGCAGCAAAACCTCATATTAGGATCATGTGACACTGAAGACTGGAGTAATGATGCTGGAAATACAGCTTTGATCACAGGAATAAATGACACTTTACTGTATATTCACATAGAAAACAGCTGATTACACTGTAATAATATTTCAGTGTGTTTATGATCAAATAAATGCAGCTTTGGTGAGACTTCTTACAAGAACATAAACAAATCTTAACATTAAAGAGCCCCAAATGTGACAATTCTCATGGCGATGAAGATATTCTGCTTCTTCTTCTTTGTTCTGAGTCTTATTGTTATTGTCCCAGTGCATCCGAGCTTCATCTCTCTTCTCTTCCTCGTCTCTCAGGGTCTGGTGGTTCCGGTGATCAGAGGAGTGGAGGGAATGAACTTCGCAGACATTGAGAAAACCATCAACGAGCTGGGAGAGAAGGTGAGGCCGACGGGAGCCGAGCGCTCGATCTGAAGACATGCTTGTTTATCTGCAACTGGAGCATCTGACCAGAAATCTTTATTTAGGCAAATGTTACATGACCTAAAAAAACAGCGGTGGTGGAGCTGATGTCAAGTGAAGGGAAAAATCAAACCATGTAATTTCTGAAAAACGCTGCGGTTTATTCCTCTAATGACTCGGGCCGGTACCAGAGCACCTTTCACATGTGTGTTTTTAGCACAGGGGTTTCAAAGGGGTCGGCGAAATGACTCGCTATACCGTATTTACGAACTTCAACTTTTTTTATTATCTGAAATGTGCTAAGATATACAGTCAAAACTAAATGCGTTCCCACTAGGGATGTCCCGATCAGGTTTTTTTGCCTCCGAGTCATTTGATTTTGAGTACCGAGTCCCGATCCGATACTTATATAATACATAAAAAAAAGAATAAAGAAGAGAGAGAAAACAGATCCAGGATGTTCCTTATTTTTTATTTCATTCACCTTATTTTAACATTCAACAACTCTGTTAACAAACAGAGCACTTCTGTGAGGCAGCTTGAACATCAAGTAATAAATAACATAAAATCTTCACTTTTAGACTTTAGTGCAACAGTAAATATAGAAAAAGTCTAATATAAAAACAAATAGCAACTCAACTTAAAATACCCGGCAGGCATGTAAACAAAAAATAAAAATGTTTTAAAAGTGTATAAAAAAGATAATAAGCATATATATATACATTAGGGGTGTAACAGTTCACAAAATGTGCTGTTCGGTTTGATACGATACAGCAAAAAGAAAGAAATGCCAGAGAAATTTCCTATTTATTAAAAGAAAACCTTTAAATAAGTTTGAGTTTTCCAACATCTTGAAACTTTCAGGTTTATAAATGGGGGTAATCTTTGAAGGATGAAGAAATAATGTTTTGGTAATCACATTAAAAATAACATTTAAATATTTGAGTTTTGAAGTGCAACGTTAAATCCATGTTCACAGTGTTTCTCCTGGTGTCCACGTCAGCGCTGTTTGATCTGATAGAGATCTACGGTTAATAACGGAGAAATGTGAACGCTTCTCACTAGATCTCGCAGCGATGGTATTACTTCAGTGGCGAACTTAAATGATTTCTTCACTGGATCTCTCAGCACAGTGTCTCTTGATCTCGCGCTGCACAGATGCTGCTGGTCCGAACTGATATAAACGGTCCGTGAAGCACAATATAATGAGCAGCGCCGTTTCGTTCCGCTTTCATTACGTTTGATATTTGATGTTGCGCAACGTTGTGGTGATCGCGCCAGCGCGGATTTCATCTGCAGGAAAAATGGTCCTAGGAATCGTTCGGTTTGTATGCGTACCGAACCGGTTCAATAATTACGAATACATGTACCGTTACACCCCTAATTTACATATATCCGAGTCCTGATCGGGAGGTAACGTCCGATTCCGATCGAGTCTGAAACCAGGTGATCGGGCCCGATCGGGACATCCCTAGTTCAGACACCTTCAACATCTCTCACATTATCTCAGTTTATTCACTATAGTTTAGAAAATGGTGATGAATATGAGCAGAACTCAGTGGATATTTGACTGGTTTTGTCCGTCCTTCTGTTAGACTCTCACACATGAATTATGTTGAATATCTGTCAGCTGTTAAATTTAACTACACAATTAGATAATACCAGTTTAGCTCAACCAGTGACCAAGCAATGCTTCATGTTGTTCAGTGTGTGTGTGAAAAGAGCATTAGCAATTACAGAAAACACACTGAAGAAAACATGATCAGCTCAAAGTGGAGGAGTCATGTTTAGTCCCAAATGTAACTGGTAGTCACTGTATGAAGAATATTTGAGTATAATTTGTCACAGTTTACTTTAGTTTGCTCTCCTCACTTACATACATGAACTATAGTGTCCTGCACACACTAGTAGAACAATATAACAAATTACATTTTAATTGTTGGTTTGACTATATATAGTGCAAAGTGAATTACTCACACTTGCGTCTCCGGTAGCTCCTATTGTCTCCTATTAATCTCTGGGAAAGCCAAGCTAAGCTACAGCAACATGCCAACAGTAGTGGACTACATCCAAGCTACTTTCTAAAATTTATTTTTTATATTGAACCAACTTCATTCCAAGTCAATTCATTCTCAGTGATCAATAAAGCTGTCAGTCAAACACACAGACAGGCATAATTGTCCAGTTCAATTGATTATTCAACAACTGTTCCAACAAAAACACAAAACATGTGATCTACATAATAACAAAACCAGGTGTCAGTGTGTGTGTGTGTGTGTGCGTACGAGTTTGCTCAATTTAGACTTGGGCACGTTTGCAGGACAAAGTGTGACTTAATTTAGTTAAGTGAACAAACTTAATTTATCTTAAGTTACTTAATATTAAATTAGCAAATTACAGTAGCATAACAATTAAGACCTGCTCCAAAAAGTAAAAAACATGTCCTCTAAATAAGTGTGTGTGTGTGTGTGTGTCTCCGCCACAAAGAGGAGGGGGGATTGTTGCTATAGTGACGAACAATTTGTTGTGTGTGTAGTGGATATCTAAAAAAAAAAGTATCGTGTAAGTGGACTTTTTTTGTAATCGCGGCTTTGAAGGATTACGTAATCGTAATGGCCATTAGAAATTGGATTAATTGAGCAGTGCTAGAGTTTGTTAATGTTTTGTTTTATTTACCAGTCTAATAATAAAAAACGCTTATCTGTGTTTTTCCCTCCACTAATGTTCCTGCCTCCTAAAAAGTTTAAAAAACCCCTGATTTATCCAAAGCGACTTACAAAAGAGGAACAAAAGCAAATTATCCACAACATTAGGAATATGCAATGCCAGGTTTAATAGCGAGATGCCGAGAAGGGTTTGGTGTGTTGTGTAAGCTTGTGCTCTCGGCTCCCGCAGGCTCGTAAGAGTGAGCTGGCTGTGGAGGACATGGACGGCGGGACGTTCACCATCAGCAACGGAGGAGTGTTCGGCTCCATGTTCGGGACGCCCATCATCAACCCGCCGCAGTCGGCCATCCTGGGCATGCATGGCATCTTCGACCGGCCCGTGGCCATCGCTGGGAAGGTCAGATGTCCTAAAACTACTCTCATTATTTATTATTAACAGTAACTTCTCAAGACAGGCGAGGTCAGAGGTTGTTAACCGAATGTTGAAGCCGTCCATTCACATTCTTTTTTAAATAATCATGTTTAACAGTGGACTTTGGGCTGAAAACTACATTACCCATGATGCTGTACAGAAGATTCAGTGCAGTGAGCAGATGAGCACTTCAGCTCTATAAGTTCAACAGTAAACCTCTGTTGCTACACTTGTTTGCCAAAAAATGAAAGGGCTTGTTTAATTTTCGTTTGAATAAAAGATAAGATTAATATTTCATGCCTTCATTTCATTACCAGAAAATTTTTAATGCGCAACAAAGAATATATATATATATAAAAAATAAAAAAATTCATACGGCCCTATTATTGTATCCAAATTAATAAATTAAGTTGTTTTGTGAATTAAATATTAGATATTTTATGTTTTTGATTTAACTGGAATTATAGGTTAAATAAAATGGAAAGAACAGAACTGGGGGGAAAAGAAAATGGAATTAAAAAGAAAAACATTAAGAATGTAATTTCTGTTAAAATGTTACTAAATTTAAAAAGTTTCATGATTTGAATTACTCCATAATGCTTTTTGATTAATACAATTTTATTTAACGATCCAGAAAAATTAAAACGGGAAGAAAAAAAATTGAAATCCAGAAAAAAAATTAAAATGTGAAAAACAGAATCAACTGGCATGAAACTCTGTCCTGTGAAGTGTGCTTGTCTCGGTCGGCTGCCTCACCCCTTCAGCTTTCCCTCCTCAGTAATATTACAGCCCCTGTTATAACACGATCTGTGTGTGTGTGTGTGTGTGTTCAGGTGGAGATCAGGCCGATGATGTACGTGGCTCTGACGTACGACCACCGCTTGATTGACGGCAGAGAGGCGGTGACCTTCCTCCGAAAGATCAAGTCTGTGGTGGAGGACCCTCGGGTGCTGCTGCTGGACATGTGATCACACACACACACACACACACACACCGATACGCCACACACAAACACACACCGATACGCCACACACACACACACACACCGATACGCCACACACAAACACACACCGATACGCCACACACACACACCCACACACCGATACGCCACACACACACACACACACACACACCGATACGCCACACACAAACACACACCGATACGCCACACACAAACACACACCGATACGCCACACACACGCACCGATACGCAACACACGCACCGATACGCCACACACACACACACAAACACACACCAATACGCCACACACAAACACACACCGATACGCCACCCACACACCGATACGCCACACACACAAACACACACCGATACGCCACACACACACACACACCGATACGCCACACACACACCGATACGCCACACACACACACACACACCGATACGCCACACACACACACACACACCGATACGCCACACACAAACACACACCGATACGCCACACACACACACCCACACACCGATACGCCACACACACACACACACAAACACACCGATACGCCACACACACGCACCGATACGCAACACACACACCGATACGCCACACACACACACACACCGATACGCAACACACACACACACACACACCGATACGGCACACACACACACACACACACCGATACGCCCCACACACACCGATACACAACACACACCCACACACACCGATACGCCACACACACGTACCGATAAGCCACATACACACACCGATACGCCACACACACACCAATACGCCACACACACACCCGATACCCCACACACACACCGATACACCCCACACACACACCGATACACCCCACACACACACCGATACGCAACACAAACACTCATACGCCACACACACACTGATAGGCCACAGACGAGTGAGCGATGGCAGCGGGGACTGGAGTGGGATCCGCATTGATTATCTTCATCTCGACTTGTTCTGCCATGTAAATGTGTTTCAGATGATGGAGTTTGTTGCCCTCGCAGAACCTGCTGTTCTGTGTACAACTCAGCACACAAACATGACCTGTGCAATTATGTTTCTAAATGATAGTAATATACAGTATGTTGTATTTAATCTCTTCTGTGTAATGAACACTATGTTCCAGAAGTGTGTACACTTCTGTCTTTCACACCACGACGTGTCCCGCACAGCTCCAGACCTTCAGATTCTGCCCTGTAAAGAACCAAAACTCAGATTTTAAACAATAAAATGAATGAAATGCTCCAGCTGTGTGTGTCTGGCTCTTCTCTACAGCAAACACAAGCGAACTCACTCCAGCGTCTGACGGCCTTCAGTGATTAAAGTCCAGCTTTTAATGTAGTTTATGGCCTCGTTTACACTGCAGTCTTGATGCCCAATTCTGATTTGTTGCCTATATCCGATTTTTTTGACCGTTCGTTTACACGTTCTTTAAATTGTGACCCATATCAGAGTCATGTGTTTACACTTGACATAGATCTGAAACATCGCGCATGTTTAAAGGGGTCTTCTTGCACAGATGGACGAACGCGCAGCGAGATCTCAGGACTGGTGGGAACATTCAACACGATCTCATGAAAGTGAGAGTCTATAGCACTAATTTTATTTCTCGTGCCATTTATACGGCAAAAATAGGTTTTGCTTGCATATGGTACGCACTGTAAACGTGCGTGTTAAACGCCATAAAGTGCGTATCATGCACGCAAAAACTATTTTTGGCATAAATGGCACGTGAAAAAAAAAAAGTGAAAAAACGCACTTTCATGAGATCGTGGCGGGCTTTAACGAGGAGCAGTGGGTCCGAAATTTTAGGATGAGCAAGCCAACCTTTGATATGTTGTAAACGTGTGTCCACATTCCTCTCCTACGACGACACGTTTCGTCGGGCCACCCGTCCCTTTGCAGAGGCGCGTCGGGGTTTCTCTCGGCATTAAACCGCGGAGATGCCTAATGCCTCAGAAAATCCGATCTGCCTGTTTACATGACAGTCGCATCGGCACATATCTGATTTATATCCGATTTATTTCCACATATGAACGAGGCCTGAAACCGATCTCAAAATATCCGAATGCATGCGTTTTTTTCCTGTTTACACTGTCATAGAACACATCCGATCTGTGCCGCATTTGAGTAAAAAATCGGAATTGGGTCACATTTCACTGACAGTGTAAACGAGGCCAAAGTGTGTATGTGGTGTTTTTAATACGCTTTAAGACACACATGTGTAAGTTCATAAGTCGACAGCATTGCTGAGTATTTCCTCCTTAAAACTGCAGTGAACCAAAGACAGTCTCAAAAACACGGTTTGAAATCGCTGGTGTTTCTGACGTCACAAACGACCTTGTAACCAATCAGATCAACGTGTGATCGTCAACCAGTGGATCTCTGAGCTGAGGGAGTGAGTGGAGGCGGGGCTCATTTGCATATTCATAGAACCGCGCATACTAAATGGCGCAAGGGTGTCGAGTTACATTCAAGATATTTTAAGTCATGAAAAACATTTAAATGTGTCATTTTGGTGATCAAAGATGAGTTTAAAAGGGTAAAATGATTGACTAAAGCGGTATTGTAAGATTATTCACACCAAGAACGACTATAACAATAAAGATATTGTTCTAAAAATAGCTCTAAGTGTAACAGAATAGCAGAGCCATAACGGCGATACCAACACAGGAACGATGTCGTTGGAATCGCTTTCAGAACGATTTTTTTTTCCAGCTGATGAACGATAAAAACGTTGACAGCCAATCAGAATCCATCCTGCTTTCAGAGCTCGAGCATTTAAAGTGACAGGCGCCGAAACGGAGCGATATTGTGGATGCTAATATAGTTATAGCTCTCAAACCTTTACTGACAGTCACAGTACCTGTGGAGATGAAGCAGGGCTGTTCATACATTAAACTGTGTTCACGTTACATCGCTCCATCTTAAGCTAAATACATTTAAATAGTTTGGACAAAACCTATTCCTTCATAAAGCGAGCAGATTTACAGTGTAATTTGATCATTTGAATAATGATGATATTTGTGCAAAAACCCACTTTCAATAATTTGATAATTATGGTATAATAGGGCTGACACACACAGAATAAAGAGACCTTGGAAGGCTTCACTTCCTGAAAAGAACGGGTTTATTATTAATATTCCTTATATAACAATATATAGATAGTAGTATTATTATTGGAATATTTTTAACTCCATTGACAGAATTTTCCGGTGATGTTGCATTTTTATGAAACTGGCCCACATTCAAGTGTTGATATAAAAGTAATGCATGAAGCCAGAATAAGACAGGCTTGTTTGTTTAAGAGCACAGGGTCTGTTCGTTCTTATGATATATTGCATATTCAGATGCAAAGAAAATATTCTGGGGGGCATGAAACTTTTGTGAAAATGATCAAAAATGCTGGCGGTGGCTGGCAACTTATTAACTAATGCTGGGAAAGAGTTAAGAGGGGAAATATGAGCTTGTCAGGTTTGATGCATGACTTGGTTATTTTGGTATCATTGCTATTATAGTTTTTGTTAATATTTTGTATTGGATTTTAACTTTATATTTTCTGATTTCATTTTAATTGTATAGTTTTACTAATTTGTTGTGTTTGTCATTTTTATTCTTGTTTTTCTTCTCCTAAATGTGTCGTTTTATTAATTTTTAGTTTTAGGAGGCGGATTTTGATGAGCCCAGAACCTCCTAATGTCAGATAAATTGAGATGTATATTTAAAATTTTAGGACATGATATTTATTACCATTTTTTTTATTATTAAAATAAGGAACTTTTGCTAATAGCGGACGAAAGAAAAAAATCTTAACAGGAAAAAAACCGTATATGGAAGCTTGATTCTGCCACAGAATAAAAATTAAAAAAATAATTTTTTTATCTCATAATTCTGACTTTTTTTCTCACAATTGCGCATTTTTTTAATCTAAGAAATTGCGTGATATAAAGTCGTAATTGATATAAAGTCACAATTAAATTATATAAAGTGGCAATTATGTTATAAAGTACTTATGTTATTAAGTCAGAATTGTGAGATATAAAGTCGCAATTATGTTATAAAGTCAGAATTGCGTGATAAAGTCGCAATTGTGTTATAAAGTCAGAATTGCGTGATAAAGTCGCAATTGTGTTATAAAGTCAGAATTGCGTGATAAAGTCGCAATTGTGTTATAAAGTCAGAATTGCGTGATAGTCGCAATTATGTTATAAAGTCAAAATTGCGTGATAAAGTCGCAATTATGTTATAAAGTCAGAATTGCGTGATAGTTGCAATTGTTATAAAGTCAGAATTGCGTGATAAAGTCGCAATTGTGTTATAAAGTCGTAATTATGTTATAAAGTCAGAATTGCGTTATAGTTGCAATTATGTTATAAAGTCAGAATTGCGAGATATAAAGTCGCAATTGTGTTATAAAGTCAGAATTGCGTGATAGTTGCAATTGTGTTATAAAGTCAGAATTGTGAGATATAAAGTCGCAATTATGTTATAAAGTCAGAATTGCGTTATAGTTGCAATTATGTTATAAAGTCAGAATTGCGAGATATAAAGTCGCAATTGTGTTATAAAGTCAGAATTGCGAGATATAAAGTCGCAATTGTGTTATAAAGTCAGAATTGTGAGATATAAAGTCGCAATTATGTTATATAGTCAGAATTGCGTGATAGTTGCAATTGTGTTATAAAGTCAGAATTGCGTGATAAAGTCGCAATTGTGTTATAAAGTCAGAATTGCGAGATATAAAGTCGCAATTGTGTTATAAAGTCAGAATTGCGAGATATAAAGTCGCAATTGTGTTATAAAGTCAGAATTGTGAGATATAAAGTCGCAATTATGTTATATAGTCAGAATTGCGTGATAGTTGCAATTGTGTTATAAAGTCAGAATTGTGAGATATAAAGTCGCAATTATGTTATATAGTCAGAATTGCGTGATAGTTGCAATTATGTTATAAAGTCAGAATTGCGAGATATAAAGTTGCAATTGTGTTATAAAGTCAGAATTGCGTGATAGTTGCAATTGTGTTATAAAGTCAGAATTGCGTGATAGTTGCAATTGTGTTATAAAGTCAGAATTGTGAGATATAAAGTCGCAATTATGTAATAAAGTCAGAATTGCGTTATAGTTGCAATTATGTTATAAAGTCAGAATTGCGAGATATAAAGTCGCAATTGTGTTATAAAGTCAGAATTGCGAGATATAAAGTCGCAATTGTGTTATAAAGTCAGAATTGCGTGATAGTTGCAATTGTGTTAAAGTCAGAATTGAGTGATATAAAGTCGCAATCGTGTTATAAAGTCAGAATTGCGAGATATAAAGTCGCAATTGTGTTATAAAGTCAGAATTGCGTGATAAAGTCGCAATTGTGTTATAAAGTCAGAATTGCGAGATATAAAGTCGCAATTGTGTTATAAAGTCAGAATTGCGTGATAAAGTCGCAATTGTGTTATAAAGTCAGAATTGCGTGATAGTTGCAATTATGTTATAAAGTCAGAATTGCGAGATATAAAGTTGCAATTGTGTTATAAAGTCAGAATTGCGTGATAGTTGCAATTGTGTTATAAAGTCAGAATTGCGTGATAGTTGCAATTGTGTTATAAAGTCAGAATTGTGAGATATAAAGTCGCAATTATGTAATAAAGTCAGAATTGCGTTATAGTTGCAATTATGTTATAAAGTCAGAATTGCGAGATATAAAGTCGCAATTGTGTTATAAAGTCAGAATTGCGAGATATAAAGTCGCAATTGTGTTATAAAGTCAGAATTGCGTGATAGTTGCAATTGTGTTAAAGTCAGAATTGAGTGATATAAAGTCGCAATCGTGTTATAAAGTCAGAATTGCGAGATATAAAGTCGCAATTGTGTTATAAAGTCAGAATTGCGTGATAGTTGCAATTGTGTTAAAGTCAGAATTGAGTGATATAAAGTCGCAATTGTGTTATAAAGTCAGAATTGCGAGATATAAAGTCGCAATTGTGTTATAAAGTCAGAATTGCGTGATAAAGTCGCAATTGTGTTATAAAGTCAGAATTGCGTGATAAAGTCGCAATTGTGTTATAAAGTCAGAATTGCGTGATAGTCGCAATTGTGTTATAAAGTCAGAATTGCCTGATAAAGTCGCAATTGTGTTATAAAACGTTTTGTTCTGTGGCGGAAACGAGCTTAGTAACGTGTTCACGTTTTTGTGAATTGTTTTTTGCACATGTATTAAGGAGCTCGAGATGCTGCTGCACTGGGACTCCAGACGGACACACATATCATGAGATGAGGTTTCCCTCAGAGCGTGTGTGTGTGTGTGTGTGTGTGTGTGTGTGTGTGGTTGTGTTCAGCACGCGCACAAGACTTCTGGAGAATATGAAAGTAAGGTACAGTGCAGGTCTGGTGTGTGGTGAGAGGCTCACATGCTGAAGATGCTTTGAGGTCACTTGGTTTTTTATTCTCACGCCTGGAAAGATTACAAAGCACACACTCACACACACACACACACACACACCTGCTTTACACTTCCACAAACTTGAGATCAGCAGGGCTTTTTAAAAAATAATCTCAAAGATCACATTATGCTTCTAATCAGATTCACACTTGCTAATATATTTGCGCTGACAGATATGCTTCTGTGTTTGTCTTTCAGAATAATACACAACAACTAGTAAGAAATGAGTGGTTTTATTGAATGCAATCACGTAAGATCAAGAAAAGACATTCATTTGAAAATGGAGAGGATTAAACACGTGTTTGGTGTTCGGTAATATTGCATTTGATCTGCAGAACAGCAAGTGCAAAGTTTGAATGCCCCGAATCGACCTTCAGACCATTTATGTCACATAAAGAAAAAAGTCATGCTGTGGCAAATCTAATTAAAAGTCATAATTATAACGTACAGGCCTGGTTTCACAGACAGGGTTTAGATTAAGCCAGGATTAGGCCTTACATATATGCAGCTTTTATAAATGTGCCTTAAAAACATTACTGATGTGAATCTAGATATGAATCAATGGCACTGACATATTTTAAGATATGCTTTTCATATCAAACAGCTCAAAGATGCATTATAGTCTGAGACTCGATTAAGCCTGGTCTGTGACACCGGGGGAGAAAGCCATAATCATGAGATTAAAAAGTCAAAATTGACATAAATCTAAATTATGACATACTAACCCATAATTTCACATTTTTAAGTTATAATTGCCATAATTTTGACTGTCATAATTTAGACTTTTTATATCATAATGTGACTTTTTGTGTCAGAATTTCAACTTGTCATAATTTTTACTTTTTAAGTCAATGTCGACTTAGTATGTCATAATTTTACTTTTTTAATATCTTAAATGTCATAATTTCGACTTTTTGTCATAATTATGATATAAAAAGTCATAATGTCATGTCAAAATTGACATGCTAAGCCATAATTATGAAAGTTAAAAAATTATGAGTCAAATTATGACTGTTATAATTTTGACTTTGTCAAATGTAGTCATGTTGTCATAGTCTTTATTAGGACAAATCATAGATCTACTTTTCATCTCATAATTATGACTAATAATTTTGATTTTTCATCTATATTAAATATGACATAATTTTGACTTTGAATTTCAGATTTTCTACTGTCATTATGTCGACGGTGTCAATTCAGATTTTTTTGTCCTAATTTATGACCCTTTAAGTCATACTTCATCTCATGACAATCATTATTTTGACATCTCTTAAATATGACTTAATATTTCATAATTTTGACTTCTCATCTCTTAAATATGAGTGTCATCATTTGGACTTTTTGACATAATTATAATATAAAAAGTCATAATGACAAAAGTCAAAATTGGCATACTAAGCCATAGTTATGAAAATTACAAAATTCTGTAGACGAAATTATGAATTTGTTATAATATAATTCTTTATCATCATAATTATGATTTTTTAGGTCTTTTATGTCCAAATTTCTACTTTAAGTCAAAGTTGACATAGTATGATTTTTGTCATAATTATAACTTTTTAAATCATTATCTACTTTTTATCTCATAATTATGATTGTCATAATTTCGACTTTTCGTCTATTAAATATGACAGTATGTCATAATTTTGGCTTTTTATGTCAGATTCTTTACTTTTAAGTCATAGTGTTGACTTTTTTGTTTTTGAATTATGATTTACAAAAGCATGATGTAGAAAACTGCTGATGTGGAGAAATATCTCCTGGTTCCACCAGATGGTGGTAAAAGTACACGATGAATCCATAAATCCTAAAGGAATAAAGGCTGTGATCCACTTCAGAGCTCCAGTAAAGATTCACCCACATTCATTGTTTCTGCCGTCTGGTCTAATGAAAGCTTGCCGAGGTGTTTCCACTCTCACCGGGAATGCTGACAAATACCAGGGAAACTGACGTATCGATAACCTGACACTTTTAGCTCATGTTTAGAATAGCATATTAGCTCATTACACTTACCATTTCATTAGTGTGCAGTTTTATATAATGTCCATAAAGTATGGTAATTTATTAAATGCAGAAACGCCCAAATATACAGACTGTATATTTGTGAAAATGTGCAGTATAGCACTAACACATGTCAGCTTTTCACATTTATCATTTAGACGCACTATTTTCTTGACCTGCCAAAAGTGAAATAATTTAACTATTAAAAATAAAAAGAATAATGCAAGTTTCAGAACGTTCAGAACATTCAAAAGTAACGTTCTTATGTTTGAAGAATGATGAAATGGAATGTTTCCTTAACGATCACATAAAAAAAAGTAAAGTTCTTAGAACATTCATAAATAACGGTTTCATTACTTAATGGGAACATTAGTAAAACATTCTTACAATGTATTTTTGTTAGCTTGGTAACATTGTGTAGTTGTTGTGAAATATTTTCGTCATAATTATAACTTTTTAAATCATTTATCTACTTTTTATCTCATAATTATACATTGTCATAATTTCGACTTTTCGTCTATTAAATATGACAGTATGTCATAATTTTTTTTTTATGTCAGATTTTCTACTTTTAAGTCATAGTGTCAATTTAAAAAAACAAAACAATTTAAATGATGATTTACAAAAGCATGATTTTTTTTCTTCTCTTATATGGCAGAGAAGGGCTTCCCCGTGATCCAGTTGCGTTCGCTGCTGGTCTGTGTGTGATGTAGAAACTGTATGAAGAATTATTGGGTATAATATGTCACAGTTTACTTTATTTTGCTCTCCTCACTTACATAAATAAACTAGTGTCCTGCACACACTAGTAAAAAAAAAAATATATATATCTGGAGTCTGAATAATTTTTGGTTTGACTGTATATAGAGAAGAAACTCAGCCTCAGTGTAATGGATACTGTGCTCAACGCGCATCTTTAATGCCAGCAGAAACAGATGTAGGGGGTGAATACTTTCACACGGCACTACGGCGTGAGTGTGAGCCACGGGACGGAGGTGAAGAACGGATGGCACTTGATGTCGCTCACGCCACCGCCTCCTGATCCCAGACGATAACACGCTTCACACTGGAGCAACTGCGGGAAACATGAGGAGAAACGCTTGCTTTCAGGGAACCGCCAGCGGTGGCTCACAGTTATGCAGAAAATAAAAAGACAGAAGAGAAAAGATTGTATATACTAATATGAAAAGCATTAGAAAAAGAGGGTGATACACCACATATGGTACATCCGTACATGCGGATCATTGATTAGTACAGTTTACACACTGCATTCATGTTCTTATATTCCATGCAATATCCATGTATGTTTTAACCCTCTGGGGTTCTTCATTTCAGAGTCACACTCAGGACCTTCGGGTCCAAATGGGCCGGAAGGGTGGGATTAATATTTATTTTAAAAAATCATCTTTTTTTTTTTTACTTGTTTTTTATAATATTTTTTCTTTTCTTTTTTGGTGTTTTGAGATAATTTCAAAAATAAAAATGATTTATAATTAATATTAATGCAATAATTATGACCCATTTTTCCCCATTGAATATAATAGAAATTAAAAAAAAAGAAATTATTTTTTTTAAAGCTGTATTTCATTTTAGAGTCAAGCCTAGGCCTCATGAAAGCAATTTTTGAAATGAGATGGATGCCATCTGGTGGACAAACTGAGCATTTTAAAAATTCAAAACCCATATGTAATCTGAATTTATTAGTGTGTATGTGTATAAAAGTGTGTTTGTGTGTGTGTGTGTGTGTGTGTGTGGATGTGTCTGTTTTGCACTCTTGATGTTTTATAGATTCACCCCTTCACTGTTGTGTGCTTTTTTTCTAGATCGTGGCTGATTTGTAGTTTGTACGCACAAAATAACTCTGTATTTTCACATTTTTGCCAATTTCCCATTCATTTCCTATGCGGGTCCATTTGGACCCGAAGGTCCTGAGTGTGACTATTTTTTTTACAACCACTTAGACTATTCAAATCCTGTCCCCAATTTTTTGGGGTGTTCATATGCCAAGTACCAACAAAGTCACCAAATTTCGGACCATTCCGATAAAGCAATGATTTAAAAAAAATATATATTTAAATGCTTCGGGTCCATTTGGGCCGAAGGACCCCAGAGGGTTAAGGCATATTTAATGCCAGCAGAAACAGATGTAGGGGGTGAATACTTTCACACGGCACTACGGCGTGAGTGTGAGCCACGGGACGGAGGTGAAGAACGGATGGCACTTGATGTCGCTCACGCCACCGCCTCCTGATCCCAGACGATAACACGCTTCACACTGGAGCAACTGCGGGAAACATGAGGAGAAACGCTTGCTTTCAGGGAACCGCCAGCGGTGGCTCACAGTTATGCAGAAAATACAAAGACAGAAGAGAAAAGATTGTATATACTAATATGAAAAGCATTAGAAAAAGAGGGTGATACACCACATATGGTACATCCGTACATGCGGATCATTGATTAGTACAGTTTACACACTGCATTCATGTTCTTATATTCCATGCAATATCCATGTATGTTTTAACCCTCTGGGGTTCTTCATTTCAGAGTCACACTCAGGACCTTCGGGTCCAAATGGGCCGGAAGGGTGGGATTAATATTTATTTTAAAAAATCATCTTTTTTTTTTTTACTTGTTTTTTATAATATTTTTTCTTTTCTTTTTTGGTGTTTTGAGATAATTTCAAAAATAAAAATGATTTATAATTAATATTAATGCAATAATTATGACCCATTTTTCCCCATTGAATATAATAGAAATTAAAAAAAAAGAAATTATTTTTTTTAAAGCTGTATTTCATTTTAGAGTCAAGCCTAGGCCTCATGAAAGCAATTTTTGAAATGAGATGGATGCCATCTGGTGGACAAACTGAGCATTTTAAAAATTCAAAACCCATATGTAATCTGAATTTATTAGTGTGTATGTGTATAAAAGTGTGTTTGTGTGTGTGTGTGTGTGTGTGTGTGTGTGTGGATGTGTCTGTTTTGCACTCTTGATGTTTTATAGATTCACCCCTTCACTGTTGTGTGCTTTTTTTCTAGATCGTGGCTGATTTGTAGTTTGTACGCACAAAATAACTCTGTATTTTCACATTTTTGCCAATTTCCCATTCATTTCCTATGCGGGTCCATTTGGACCCGAAGGTCCTGAGTGTGACTATTTTTTTTACAACCACTTAGACTATTCAAATCCTGTCCCCAATTTTTTGGGGTGTTCATATGCCAAGTACCAACAAAGTCACCAAATTTCGGACCATTCCGATAAAGCAATGATTTAAAAAATATATATATTTAAATGCTTCGGGTCCATTTGGGCCGAAGGACCCCAGAGGGTTAAGGCATATTTATGTTTATGATGATTTTAAGTTGCTCGAAAGAAGTCTAGATTCTGACTACTCAGAAACCACTAGTTTAAATAACTTCACTTCAACCGGCTTGAGTGGAGTGACTGGGGAAGTGTTCACAAATTTACACAAAGATACAGCGTGAACTGTATTGGAATCGTTTAGTAAATATTAGGGCTCCACAATATATCGAAATTAACGAAATATTGCAAATGTCCGCCCGTCCGCCACCAGGTGGTCGACCTCTGCTACAAGCGGACGGAGGGTCTGCGGCGGCCACCACCCAGGCCTCAGCGTGGAGCAAGCCGCAGGAAGTCGACCACCTCCATCCAGGCTGCTGCCAGACCAGGAGGCAAGCGGAGGTGCAAACGATACACTACACACTACAGCGACCCAGAGGTGGATCAAGTTGCTCTTCAGGAGATGGTGAACGTGCCGCTCTTTCCCCCAGCGAGGGCCAGGTGAAGAATCTTTTGTTTCCTTTTCTTTTTGTTACGCCACTGCCCCCCGGGTACCCACAATTTCAATAAAAGAGCAATTTTAAGACCTCTGGGTCCCAAGACACTAGGGATGGCCCGATACCATTTTTTTTTCAAACCGATACGAGTACGAGTATTTACATTTGTGTACTTGCCGATACCGAGTACCGATACCGATATTTCTACCGCAAAAGTAATAGGCTCCCAGAAAAGAAGACGACTATTTTAGAACACAGGTTAGAAGACTGTTTTTATTTTCTTCTCTGCTTGTTTTAACAAGTCTAAAAATAAATAAAAATTAGTAAAATAATAAATGTATTAACACACAAACCACTGTTAATATAACATAAAAGCAAGCAGGCTACTGCGTGCATGGTCTGGCATGACTGAATGCGCGCAAAGTGCGCTCCCTTAATAAATCCTAAAAGCTGACAGTTCATCGCGATCTCACACATCTCTGTTATTATCAATGAAGCTGACTGCACAATCAATCTTTCATAATATCCACACTTTGTTTGTTATAATTAGAGGATTTGCCAGCATACAGAATTCAGCACTGAACAAAAAAGTCCGTTTTGAGCGGTGAGGGGAGTCTATCTTAAATGCTTCTGATTGGCCATTGCGTTCCAGAAATCAACGCATATGTCTGTGATTGGCTACATCGCTCAACGCTGTAACCATGTTATGAATAGAAACTCTGGCCTGTAAATCGTTTCTATTTTGTTGTAGTTGTTCTTGTTGCTTTTCTGCAAGAGATGAATACAAATCTTTTAGTTTTTATGTTTTATTCATAGATATTTCTAGTTTGCGGGAGTCCCGCGAATTGTTTTATTCTCCCGTAACCCGCACACACAGAGTGAGTGCATTACCGCCCGCGCCCGCGCTCGGCCGTCAGATCTATGATGCGTCTTCAGATGTTTAATTAGATTGCTGGTGTTAAACGATGTACTTTCTTTCCCTCCTCTCGACACCTTAGCTGAACATAACTCACAGTCTGCCTTGCTGTTGTCATCACCCCTTATCTTGAAATGAGCCCAAACCGCCGACATTATACTTTCCAATGCCTCAGTTCACCTCGACAAAGCACTCGCGGCGGCCAGTTTCGTTTTGCAAAATGTACGTGGTATCGGTGCGTGGTATCGGCGAATTTTTATGAGTACGAGTACGAGTATATTAGGACAGTATCGGCCCGATCCCCGATGCCAGTATCGGTATCGGGCCATCCCTACAAGACACTCAGACCCCACTTCGGGCCGCTATGCCGTCAGAGTCAGGTCCCTGCATTCCGCCTCGCTGCCCCACCCCGGGTACGTCTGTGGTGCCGTTGGTCCCGCTTGCACGGTGTCTGGGAGCCTGGCTAGCGCTTCCCAACCCATCTCGCTGGCTCATCCGTACTATCAGACTCAGCTATGCGATTCAGTTCGCCCGGCATCCCCCAGGATTCAGAGGCATTCAGTTCACCTGTGTTCTGGCGGACAATGCCCCTGTGCTCAGGGCAGAGATCTCTGTCCTACTGGCGAAGGACGCTGTCGAGCCGGTGTCTCCAGCCGATATGAAGACCGGCTTCTACAGCCTGTACTTCATTGTACCCAAGAAAGGTGGGTTACGACCAATTTTGGACCTGTGTGTCCTGAACCGGTCCCTGCACAGGCTACCGTTCGAGATGCTTACGCAGAAACACATTTTCAAGTGCATCCGTCCCCAAGATTGGTTTGCAGCGATCGACCTGAAAGACGTGTACTTTCATGTCTCGATTCTCCCTCGAAACAGACTTTACTTTGCGTTCGAGGGGCGGGCATATCAGTACAAAGTCTTACCCTTCAGGCTGGCCCTTTCACCCTGTGTCTTCACGAAAGTCACGGAGACTTTCGAAACCATTGCTCCCAACCAGCATGGTGCGAGCATGGTGTTCGTATCCTCAACTACCTCGACGACTTGCTTATCCTAGCCCAGTCGCGAGAGCAGTTGTGCGAACACAGGGACATGGTGCTCATTCACCTAGGGCTTTGGGTCAACTGGGAAAAGAGTAAACTCACCCCCGGGCAGAAGATCTCTTTTCTCGGTATGGAGCTGGACTCGATCAATATGATATCTCACCGAGGCCCGCGTCCAGTCAGTGTTGAACTGCGTGAGCACGCTCAGACGGAGAACAGAGACACCACTGAAACTTTTTCAGAGGCTCCTGGGGCATATTGCATCTGCAGCCGCGGTCACGCCGCTAGGTTTACTTCATATGAGGCCGCTCCAACACTGGCTCCATGATCGAGTCCTGAGATGTGCGTGGCAGAGCGGCTGGTGCTGGGTCCAAGTGACCCTGCATTGTCGCCAAACTCTCAGCTTGTGGTCGGACCCTTCGTTCCTGCAGGCTGGTGTTCCCCTAGAACAAGTGTCCAGGCATTCTGTGGTCTCCACGGATGCCTCTGCCACCGGCTGGGGGGCCATGTACAACGGGCATGCAGCTTCAGGTCTGTGGGCGGGGCCTCAACTGCGTTGGCACATCAAATGCTTCGGGTTGTTAGCAGTACATCTTGCGCTGGGCCACTTCAAAACACCGCTACTAGGCAAGCATGTACCGGTCCGTTCGGACAGCACTGCGACCGTTGCGTACATCAACCGCCAAGGTGGTCTACTACGCTCACGTCGCAGGTCACAACTCGCCTGCCATCTCCTCCTCTGAAGTCAGAAGCATCTGAGGTCGCTTCGTGCCGTTTATATTCCGGGCCTGCTCAACCGTGCAGCCGACGAGCTCTCACAGCAGCGGGTGTTACCGGGAGAATGGCGACACCATCCCCAGGTGGTATTGCAATTTTTTTATCCAATAAGAAGACACTACGATGGAAACACATTTAATGAATAAATCCCTCGAAGCTAACTTTGCGGCAGCAGAGGATGTGATTGGACAACTGGACAAACCAGCGGACCAATCGCGTTGCACAGCATCTCAAATGTTGGTTTTTCGCAAGTCATTTATGATGCAGGAAAAAAGCCAAAGTGGGTTTTACCCGATTGTAGCAACTTTCATTTTACAGTAATTACTGATTTTTTGCGCAAATTTTCCAGGAAGTGACGATTTTGTTCTCTTGAACACATGGAATGGAACCAGTGCTTTATTTGCAAATTATTTATTTTGTGCACAAGTTTTGGATGGAAACATAGCTAATTTGATTAAGTCTCCTAAAAAGAATGACATTTACAAGATCCAAAAAACCTTACCAGATTTGTCATAGGTTAGTGCTTTTTAAAAATTTATTTATTTTTGTAAAATCCAAGTTTTGTCAATTTTATGTGCTATTGGACTTGCATTTATATACTGTATATATATATATATATTTTTTTTTTTTTTGTGTGTGTGTGTAAAATCTATGGTTTGGAATACATTGTTGACTTTGATTTGTTACACTTTAGTGCATTGTTATATTATGTTTTTTTTTTTTTTTTTGCTTTTTTTTTTTTACATATTATGGTTCAAAATTATAGGTCTAATTATCCTTTGGTGAGATATGTCCTCTCTATTTATCTAAATTTCTTCTCTATTGTGACTATTCTACATTACCTAAATAGGTGGTTGTCACATGACTCAAGCACTGCACACACTGTCATATCAGTTTGTATTGAGAGAGCAGTTACCTCAGTGAGAAGCGAGGCGGCTGCAGAACTGAGGAACTCTGGGATGTGGAGAGGAGTGTGAGGGTGAACGCCTGAAGGGTGGCACTGCCACAGCGGCTGGAGAGAAACAAATTTGAAAAGATGAAAACAACAGTCTCAACACATTCAAGACCAAGGAGATTTGTTGTTCCTTTTTGAGTTTGGTTCACTCAGCATTTCATCAGTAGCTGACAACGAAGCTTTGTGAGACCTGTTCTTCCTGTGAGAAACCTCTTAAAGGGGTGGTTGATTATGATTTCACTTTTCTAACTTTAGTTAGTGTGTAATGTTGCTGTTTGAGCATAAACAACATTTCTGACTCCGGTTTGAACATAAAAGGCTAAAAGTTTTTGAAATGTTCAGTGCATGTCTGTGTGAGGTAAAAGGACACAAGTTGTTGTAGCTCCGCCCTCTGTGCCGGGAGCAGCTCATTTGCATTTAAAGGGACAGACACAAAAACGGTGGCTTTTTGTTCACCCTCAAAAAGTGACAACTTTAACATGCTATAAAAATATCTGTGAGGTATTTTCAGCTAAAACTTCACATACACACTCTGGGGACATCAGAGATTTATTTTACATCTTGTGAAAAGGGCATTATACCACCTCTTTAAAGACAAGGATCACCACGATTGCTGTGTTTTCTGCCTGGGTCGCACCCACACGGAGACAGCACTGAGTGGCTTGGACTGCCCCCACTGTGAAGGCATGACAGCCCTTTCTCTCCTCCTCGGCTTGCTCTCGTAATGGTAGATGAGACTCCTGACTCCAATCGACCACTTGAGCAAAGCCGCAGAAGGAGCAGATGCGCCCATTGGCTCAATGCCCTCGGACCCCTCGTCCGTCTGAGCCATCTTCGCCTGTATATTTTATAGAAGCTAGCATTCGCCCCTCTCCTGGAGCCCAAGATGTAGTTTCTTTTGGCACATCTGAGGATGATGAGGATGTTATGTCCACACCGGAGTCAGAGAGAGAGGAGTGGAGCTCCATGATAGAAATGTCGACGCTACAGAAGGATGCAGATAGCAACATAGTGCCGGCCCAGATTCGGCCCACATCTGGTACATGTGGATTCCACACGGCCGCTCTAGGTCGGCCGGTCTCTAAGACCTGGCGTGCCTCTCACCTAACGGCATGGCTCACCTTATGCCGTGCCTCATGCTTCCCTCTGGTCGAGGAAGCCGCGGACGCCAAATCCCCGGCAGTTCATCCCTCCAAGCCCTACAGTGCAACTGGCAGCATCGCAGAGAAGGCATTCACTGAAGCTGGTCAAGCACTGCACACACTGTCACAGCTTCAGCCCTCCATACGATAGCTGTCCTGCACGTATATCAAGCAAAGAGGCTGAAAGAGATGGACGAGACCGACCGAGACCTGGACGTCCTCAAGGAACTTCATAGCGCTACTGGCTTGGTGCCGAAAGCAACAAAAACGACGGCCCAGTCTATTGGCTGCACAATGGGGAGCTTACTGGAGCTGGATTGCCATCAATGGCTAACACTCACAGGTTAAAGGACTCAGACAAGGAGGCGCTCCTGGTTGCACCGGTGAGTCCAACTGGTCTGTTTTGCGACAGAGTGGAAGCATTCACTGGGTGTTCCACCGAGGCGCAGAGACAGGCATCAGCGCAATATGGCTGCCGTCGCATCATCCAGGTGGATGCTGCTCATTGGTGGTGGTTGAGGTGATTCCCCCTTCCAGGTGTCAAATGCTTTGCGTGCAGAGAAAAGCACTATATAAATGTAACAAATTATTTCCCCATAGCTTAGCTACTGACACAATGTCTCGTTCTCTCCTCTCAGGAAACCAGAGTTATGCGAGTAACCAAGGTCACGTTTTGATACGCTATATAATTGTAGTAGATTTTGTTCAAAGGCGACTGCAAAAATACCACAAAAGCCTATACATGATAAAACAGACAAATTTGACTTTCACCAACAAATACATAGTAAAGGTGTCTCATCTAACAATCTGAGCCGTTTGCAGTCATTCTTGGGTTAGTTTTAATTCTTTACTTTTAAAGCAGAAAAAGTTTGCTTACCATGCCAGTAAGAAGCTCATATAATAAAGCTCCAAGACTCCACCAATCACATGCCTCTGTGATTTTCGATACGCCTCCAATTTCTGCACCAAATTAGAAAAAAACTAGTTATTACATTTCAACAGAACGTGTCTTAGAAATGTTGCAGTTTGATGTGATTATGAAAAACCAATTGAAATGTCTTACCTGGTGCACAGTACATCTCTTCCATTGCTTTCGGGTTAATTTCAGGCTGAACTTCCGTCCATAGTCCAAAGTACGTAAGACACGCCTCACCTGTGTGCAATACATTTGAACCACTGTTGAACCACTAGAATGACGTTCCAAACCTGTTGTCTTTCCTCCGTGAAACACAAAAAGAGATGCTAGACATAATGTCCGAGCAGCTCTTTTCCATCTAATGAAATTGACAATGAAATGACAAAATAGTTCCATAAACAACAATAAGCCATGTATTCCAAATCTTCTGAAGTCATATGATACAAAGCCATCACAATCCAATGATGATGAACCAATTATGTTTGGTAACAATGATGCCTAACCTAGTGTGACGCATTTTATCTGCCATTTTTCCTTCAGATCTTGACAGTAAAAATCACCAATCATTTCTTTATATGGACAAGAGTATGTTCTCGTTTCCTGTGAGTTAATTAATGATGGATAAATGTATTTTTCTGTGAACCTTTCCTTTATTATATCAGATAACTGAAAAAGAGTAAGCATACTGTCAATGTGTAGTTCAAGGTTAGCAAATCCTGCTCTTGGAGTTCTACCTTCCTGCAGATTTCAGTTTCAACCTGGTCCAACACTTGCCTGTTATTGTCATGTAATTCTGTGATTTGCATTTCCAGGTGTGTTGGAGCACGTTTGAGCTTAACTCTGCAGGATGGTAGCCATTCAGGAGCAGGATTATATATGTACAATTGTAATGTTAAGATGCATAGGACAGGGCTCTTCAACCGTCATGCAGAATTTTGCTCCAAACCCAATCAGACTCACCTGGCTGTAACTTTCTAGTAATCCCGAAGACCTTAATTACCTTGTTTGAGTGTGTTTAATTAGGGTTAGAGCTAAACTCTGCTGGATAGTAGTGATGTTCTTTTAAGCCGGTAACCAGTCGAGCCGGTTCACAGAATTGAACTGAATCTAACTTTATTTCCGGGTTGATGATACCTGTGATTTTTTTTCCAAACCAGTTCAGCGGAAATCCCACCCTGCAGCCGATTTCATTGGTTTAGGTTACAGTGACAGGTAGGTTTAGGGATCAGTGTTTGTTGTAGTCAATCAGTACAGTGATTGACATGACCAAACGCTCCTTTGCAGCACCGAATGAGCCAGTGACCATGTCCAGATGGGTTACTGAATCAAAAAAACAATTAAAAATAAATAAATCAAAAAGTACTGACTCGACCCACTGGTTATCCTCTGAGAACTTTGACAGCTCATTCGGTTCTTTTTCCAGTCAGACATGCTGACTTTCAACTCTGCCTGTAGTTTTGATTCTTCATTTCTGGACATGCTTACTGGTTTATTCTGTGCTGCGAAAAAAGTGTATGTCCTACTTCGAATGTGCATCTTGCGTCATCAACCTGGAAATAAAGTTTGATTCTGTGAACCGACTCGACCGGTTACTGGCTTACAACAAGGATTTGTTCAATAATCGAACATCACTACTGGACAGTGGCCCTGCAGGATCAGAGTTGAAGGCTAAAGACTTGGCAACAGAAGACATACCACTGCTGCGAAGTAGAACATTTCTTGGGTTTAGGTCCTGGCACATGATGCCCTGCTCATGAAGACTTTCCAATGCCAACAGAATCTGAGCTCCCCACAGTCGCACCTCGTCCTCGGGGAGTCCCTGTCTACCCCAGTTCCATTTGGCACTGAAGTTCTTGGCCTTAATTTGGACGTGATGGCCCAAGCCGTTCACCTTCATCAGCTGTTCCATATAAGGGTATTCTAGTTTAGTCTCACTCCAACAGGAGCTGTTTGTGGTAGACGCTGATGGGATCATGCCAACTTGAGGTTGTTTATATGAAGGGCTGAAAAAATGCCAGTTCTCCATGTCCTCCGTCCCAACCTCCCTCACCATATCAACAGAGTTCACCCGAGAAGTCATCTTTGTGAAATCTAAAGAGATACCTTCTTGCTTTTGAGTTGCACATTCAAATGGATAGCGATGAGAACTGACTTTGCTCAACTCAGCCACAAACTGTCCAAGCTGTCCATTTCCACTGGGTTTACAGTTAGTAACACTCTGTTCAAGAGAAAATCCATCATGCGCTTGGTTTCGTGGAGGTACATGTGATGTGTTGGAAACTATCCGAACTCTCTGTGGAAGTACGTCAACTGTGTTGCAAAGGGTTGGTTGTGCGTTTTCACCAAATAAAGAGGCTGGAGTGATCTGAGCTGCACAGCTGAAACCTAGAATATCCGAGTTTGATCCTGGAACAGTGAAACTTTTACAACCCTGAGCAGGTTCTAAAGCAATCCAAGCTTTGTTCAGATCCATGCAAGAGTCAATCCGCTCAATGCGGACATCATTTCCTAGAAGGTCGGAAGTGACATCAAGAGGATCCCGAGTGTCCACAATCACACAGGGATGAACGGGAAGAGGAACATTATCCTGAGGTAAAGAATTAAGAACATTGTGTGGACAGACAGAAGGAAGCGCATTATCTGTCCTCATTGCATACAATCCTGGAGAACCGCCCTGTTGGCGCCCCGTATCTTCACAGTAGGAACGGGTTCTACAGTTCTCAAGACAAAGACCAGCTGGGCTTCCTGGCCTCTCAAGAGGTGTAGTTCTCTCACAATTCTCATTGAGGTAAATATCTTGGTGGATTGCAGGGAGGGTGTAGCTGTTCTTCAGGTAGATCTTGTGCTGGTTGGGGCTGAGGCATTCTGGATACTCCCTGACTGCTTCACTTCTGACCCTGTGAAGTCTGGAAAAGAGTCTTCCACCTGTAGAAAAGCAGAGCTGTCAAACTATATGTCATTGTGAGTAGATGGACCACTCTTTCAAATGCCCTCCAACTATACTGACTATGAGGAGCTTATGGCCTACCAACTGTTGAAACAATATATAGAAGGGTTCTTCAAATCAGGACCTTGAGGTCCAGTGTCCTGCAGAGTTTTGGTCCAACCTTGATCAAACACCTGGACAAGTTTATCAAGGTCTTCAGGATTACTAGAAAATTAAAAGGCATTTTATTGTGATCATGGTTGAGGCTAAATTGTCCAGGGCTAGATATAAAGATTTCTGATGTAGATATTTTTTTCAGAGCATGTGCAACAAAAATTCCCATGCATGAATTTTTCTTGACTTTTATCTCCGATTTCATGATTAGACCTCAGTACTGATGGTGCTAACCAATCCTGATCATAGAGGGCCCCTGTCATGCAGTCTGTTGCTCCAAAACACTTGCCTGGAAGTTTGTAGTGATCCTGCAGACCTTGATTAGCTTGTTCAGGCGTGTTTGATTAGGATTGGAGCCAAACTCTGCAGAGAAGTGGACCTTGAGGGCCAGAGTTTAGAATCCCTGCTGTAGAGTTTAGGGCCAATGTCATGCAGAGTATATCTTCAACCTGTTCCAACACACCCGGGAGTTTCAAGTAATTCGGAAGACCTTGAGCTGGTTAAAGTGTTTGATTAGGGTTGGAGCTGCAGGACAGTGGACCTCCAGGCTAGATTTCAAGATACTTGATATGGATTTTTTTTTTTTCAGTGTGCAACACATTTTCCCATGTATGACATTTGCAAAAGCAATGCTAAACATTTTTCCTGACTTTTATCTCCTAATTTTAGCTCCGTCCCTTTCATTAATAGACCACAGTACTGATTTGGATACTGCTGATGGGCCAATGTCCTATAGAGCAGGGGTTCTCAACTCTGGCCCTTGAGGTCCACTTTCCTGCAGAGTAAGTTCACTTAATATTCAACAATATGATTGATCTGCCTGCCTGCATTGTATGAGAACTGAGCTGAGCTGGACGATGACACCACTTTTTTCTCCAGAGCTGCTGTATAGACAAATTAACTAAATTAATAACTTTTTTTTACAACAGAAATTAACCATCACTGAAATTACTTGAGCTGGCCTATGATACTATTTTCTTCTAGATCTGCTGTACAGCCGAAACAAACTTTGTGGCATTTTTTCCTGTTATCACTGTCCAAAACAGCAACATAGGTGTGTTCGACATCAGCTGCGGTTGGATGTAACCGAAAAAGGAGACGTGAAGTTGGACACTTTCTGGCTCCCGTAGTGACGCTCGCGCTGTGTTTGCATACTTTACCTCAGCTGAAGTGAAAGAAATGCAATATTTTCCAAATACACAGCTGTTTCAGAGACATTCAATACTTTATGTACTGCTTCATACAGCGTCTGTTTGAACAAGAATAAAGTTCAACATAAGCCTATAGCTACTGTCAATGAAGTGGAGTCTACGTTTATTAATCAGTTTTATTTTGATAAACATGACACAATTTAATCGCGACTACATGAAAAGAGTGTTTACTGTTATAAAATCTAATTTGTGAGCTTTAGTGTAACTAAAGGTGTGAGAATAAACACGAAACACACGCGATCGTTGTCATGCGGTGAATCCGGCCAATCGTGGAACAGTTGTGTCGTCATCAGAGCTCAGGCAGTCGCTCTTGAGAAGCTGCGCTTGGCTGAGTTCTCCGGCTGCTCTCGAATCCCTACCTTCAAATGTAGGTACAGTCACATGGAGTCGGCGCTGTATCAAGTCGGACAACATTTCTAACCGGCATGCACTACTTCAGGTCAGCCACCGATCGGTCTGCGTACAGCTGCATGAAGTCGAGCAAGCCTAGTGTCGGCCCAGATCCGGCCCACATTTGGACCATCTGGAATCCACGTGTAACAGATTGGGCCGGATCTTTAAAACAATCTGTATTGTTAAAAGCACTATATAAATAAAGGTGACTTGACTTGATCTGCCTATAACTTTCTAGTAATCCTTAAGACACTGATCTTGATTGGATAACACTTTGCACAACAGCAAGAACCTGGGACTGGGAGTATTTGTCCTTTGAAAGTCACATTACCAATGTTTCTAGAACAGCATTCTGATAAATATTGCTAAGTTACAGAAAAGGCTCTATGTTTATGATTTGTAATGCACTATTGGCTCCATAAACAAGCTTTGTTTTTTTAGATGCAACAATTCAGGTTTAGACAATTTTATCATCTCTCTCTCTCCTATTTTATCATGTCTGTGGTTTGCATGTCATTTATAAAATGCTTAAGTACTTTAAGTACTGTATTTACAGTACTTAAAATATCTTCTATCAGATGTGACCTTTTGATAGAACTTATAAAATCGAGAGCATATAGGGGGTCCAATCATATATGGATCCTAAGCTCTGGAATAGCCTTCTGGGTGGTGTTTGAGACACAGACACAGCTTAAGTGTGGACTGAAAACCGTCTGTTCAACAAAGACGATTCTCATATTCATTGATTATGATGGTTGGGTTCCCCAGCAGGATCTTGGCTCCTGTTTCTTCCTCATTAACACCGGTGAAGTTTGTCCTTGCCTCTGTCACATTTGTCTTGTTCACAGGGGATATACTATGTCGAACTGCTTTGGAACAATATACAATGTGAAAAGTGCTACTCACCTTGAACACGCTCTAGATGGAGGAACACAGTGTCTTCACTGACATAGTATTTTAGCAGCTTCACCATGAAGGGCACTCCCTGAGGAATGATGGTCGACCTCTCACGGCTCTCCCAGCTCGACTTCGGTAAACTCTGTCCAGAAAGCAGAATTTTTCGCACCAGAATAAGGCCCTTTCTAGTGAGCTGCCTCTTTAGACAGCCTTTTAGGGCAACATAAATGAGCTCCTGACACAAAGTCTGTTCCAAAAGGAAAGCAGCATTGGCACTGCCTTTTTAGTATGCTGACTTGTAAGAAAGCTAGGTTTAACCCAATTCTAAGGCTTGTTTCATACATACAGCACCATAACTACAAGAACAGGGTCACTTGTGCTTTGATTAAAAAAAAAAAAAAAACATAGGGATGCACTGATATGAACATTTTGGCCGATACCGATAACCAATAATTCTTTATATTTGAAAGCCGATAATAGATATATTGGCCGATAAATCTAAATCCACATTTTTATATAATTTTTGAGAGCCTGATTAAGAAAACATAAGTCTCACCCTATTTTTTTACAGTCTATGGTCTCACCATTAAAGGTGACCTATAATTCAAAATTGAATTTACCTTGGTATAGTCAAATAACAAGAGTTCAGTGCATGGACATGACATAGAGTGAATCTCAAACTGGACTGTTTTCGCGTTCTCATTTAATTCACGTTTATGAAAAACACCCCTGAAAAACGGTCGGTTCTCCACACAATACCGACTGTGACGCAATAGTCGGGATCATTAATATGTACGCCTCCAAATATTTGCATAATGCCAGCCCTCAATGCCAGGCGGAACTGCGCAGCCGAAGCATGGCAGTTGCTCAGTGTGGATGTACACATGAACACAAAAGTATTTTTTAGTTCCTTCATCTGAGCCTCTGAAGAAACAATGGGTTAATTTTATTTTCTCTGGAAATTTCCAAACATTTCACCGAGTGTTTCCTCAACTTGGGCCAATACAGAGCTGGCCTCGGATCGAGCTACCAAGCAACACTTTCTGATGTGTAATTGTTCAAGTTCAGACAGGTAATCTTTCTCTCAAAATCGTTCAATACTGTTTATGCATCAGTAAGTCAAGCCAGTGACTAAAATATCAGCTTCACATCGTTTCTTTTAGTAGGATGAAAATAATCGTATTTAAATTGTGAACAAATTATACAGAAAGCGATCAAAGAACAATCTTTCCACACAGCGCGAGTTTATCTGGACACTTGCCAAACTCGTTATGAAATCAATGACGCGCGTTACTGCACAACGAAGCTCTTACTGTATTTACATCATCGTGTTTGCATTGGGGAAAGCATTAGAGAGAGTGCAGAAACTGCTTTGCAATGATAAGATCTTCATTCTCGTGATCAACACACTGTCATCTGCTCAATGCTCATCACGGCAACATTTTATGTGATGGGAATAGATCTAAATATTTTAAAAACATCTCACGATTCGTTAATCTCGATAGCTGTTATAGTAAAAACGTATAATAGCAGTAGTAAAAGTATTCGAGAGAGTTTCACATGTAATGCGTTGCTATTTCATATTCAAGCATGTCAGCCAATCACAGCAGTGGGCGGATACACTGAATCCCACAGAGACACGCCCCTTCAAACAGAGTGTTCAAATCAGAGGCTAAAAGCAGGCTAGGAAAAATGCCATTTATTTCTAAATTATGATTATTTTTTTTATCTAAAAAACATACTAACATTATAAGGGTAACCCAGGAAACATTATAAAATAAAATAAAAAAACATTCTAGGGCACCTTTAAAATCCATGTCCCAGGCACACAATTATGATGTTCTCATTATATAATTGTATGTAGTCGATATATGACAGACTTGCGCTGCACATGTTGCACTTTACTGTATTTTCCTTTTTCAAAGTGATTCCAATCATATTTCAAGCAATTTAAAACCATCATGGCAGACATCTGAAGTGTCTCAGCTGAAGAAAATACATTATTTATCGGATTTAATATATATGCAAAATGTTCTTATTTGGCTGATTACGATAATATTAAAAAATGAACATACATCGGCTGCATAAATGTAACAGACCTGTGGCATTATACAGAAATTAATGTGATTTCTGGATTGCTATGTTGAGTATTTATTTTAATAAAAATAAATAAATAAAAACTAATTTTCATTGCTGTAATGCAGAAAAATAATGATATATTATTTAAACAGCATTGTAATATTTATTGTATTTCCTTTAGTGTTGCTGGTTTCAAATGACTTTTTTGTTTTGTCCACCTGTCTCTATAACTGGCCAACTCTAATATCTCAAGTGTCTGGTTTCAGTAACCCGAGACGAGTTTGTACTCAGATTTAGACACAGCCGCTTTTAACAGGATCAATCCAAGCAGACTCGCAGTAATAACAGCCCAGACAGCAACACAGTGCCGGCCCGGATGGCCTGATTCCCGCTCACTTCTGAAAGGAACCCATACACTAGAATACTTCTGTTTCAAATGCCTACCTTAACAATAAATGTCTCCTTGCTTATCAGACTTTCAACCGTCAGCACCTGTGGAAAACACACATTTATAACTATTATAACTATTGCACTTCCAATGACTTTAATGTCCTGGCATATAGAGAGTAGTTGTAAGCCATGAGAAGCATGAGGAGCAGATATTTCTCACACACTGTACCTTATCAATGATTCCAACGACTTTGCACATCGCCAGATTCTCCACCGGCGAACTTAGATGTCTGATCGACCGAAACCGTAAGCTACTATAACCCTGATGACCAGGAAAATAACATGAATCAGAGAAAAAAACATAGTCAGGATATGAACTAATAGCAAAAATATGGTTCACATTGCAGCTTATTCTGGCCAAGAGCCGCCCACTTAAGACCTGTTCACTACAGGGACTATAACTATAACGATATTTATAAAGATTTAATAATCGCTCTAACTCTAAGAGAAAAGCGAAGTCCCCACCACAACTACAACTATAACACCACAGAGGAACGACATCGTTAGAATTACTTTTAGAGTGATTTTGTCCAGCTTAGGAACTATAAAAACATCGACAGCCAATCAGAATCCATCCTGCTATAAAGAGTTCGAGCATTTAAAGTGGAAACGACAAAACTGCAGCGCTTATAATAATCAGAACGATATCGGCAGTTGGAGTGGATTTCGTTTTTTTTCCCTCCCCCAATAGCTTGTTTTCATATGACGTCACGCCACTGCGTTGCCATGGCGCGAAATGCAAATAGAGGGCAGGAAGTGATTTGCTGTATTTAGAAAGCACTTTAACAAACTCAAAATGCCTATGTTTTGTGTCGTTTATGGTTACTTAAATCGATCAAACCACGAGGAGTTTTTATCGTGTACCAAAAGTTGTTGTTCATAAGGGGGGAAAATGCAAGAAATTGACTGAAAAACTCTGTGAAAACGGCTTGCAAACCTACGTCTGCGGTCAGGAGGAGCCGAATGGGAAAATCCCTGTGTGTGCAGTGATCACTTCGTCAAAGGTCAGTTAATACAACTTAAGTGGCTATGTTTGTGTAACGTTTCCGAACTTTGTAAAGTCAAAGTATGTGTGTAAGACGAGGTAGTTGCTGATATCTACCGCCTCGTTGGCATGAAAATCTTTCAATTCAGTTGAAAAATCGCTCCTCTTCATAACGTAAGGATCACGTCCAACATATGTTTGATTTTTTGTTTATATCTTTCTCTTGTAATAGCGTGTAAAGTAGTACAGTACGGACTTTCCTCCATCTCGTCCATTGCGCTCTTCACTCCCTGCCCTCCATCTGAATTTCGCGCGTCATCATAATCACGTGACTGAAACCCAGCTATTAATTTTTTCTGGATTCCATTTAAAATGTACAATTTAATTTTAGTACTCAAAAAGCATGTCTAATTGATTGAAATAATGAAACTTATTGAACAATTAATTAAAAAATTAAATATTTTACATTTTTAGAGCCCCATGAAATTAATTTCATGTTGTCCCGAATTCCATTTGATTATATATAATTTTTGTATATATATATATATATATGTGTGTGTGTGTATTTAATTACATATTTAAGGCATTTTAGTAATAAAAAACGCTTGTCTAATCAATTGAATTCATAAAACAAATACATTTTATATTTGATCTTTTTAGAAATTGTGTGTTTACTGTTAAAATGATTTTTTTATTACTATTACTGCGAGTATTACTAAGTACATTCTACTCTATAATAGTAATATATTTCTTTTACAATTTCTTCAAGTTAAACTTTAGATAAGTGAATAAAGTTACTTATCCACATTTAACCCCTTAAGCCCTGAAGGCATTTTTACATTTGTAGAGTTTTAGAGTGACATACACAAAAGTAAGGAAACTTTTTTTTATTTATCAGCAAATAACTCAGCACAACTTAGAAGTTTATTTCAGATTCTAAGCTTTCAAATGACACTGATTTTGTGTTGTTCAAGGCAGTAGTTTTGAAAAATATGATTATTATTTTATAATTATTATTATACATGGACAGTACGGAGAGTTTCTAAGCTTTAAAATAATATTTTGTGTTATTCAATTCAGTGGTTCCTTAGTAATTTGATTATTCGGCTTTAAGGGGTGAATTGTGGGAGTTTGGCCATAAAAGTAAAAAAACTCAAATCAAAAGAGAAAAATCATGTTCCGCAAGATCTCATCAAGCACATTTGTCACCTACTCCTAAATGTGTGGATCCTTTAGAGATGTTGTCCTGTAAGTAAGAGATGAAGATCTCCTCGGCTCGCTTCAGATATTGAGTGGTCTTCCGCTTCACGGCTTCTCGTCTCTCTTTATTTGGATCCACTGTAAGACACGGAAGACTCTGCATTAGCGTGGAGATCAATGATCGACCCTTTGCTAAACACAGTTTTAATGTTATCTATCCTACCATCTGCCATTTTAGCAGACTTTTCCAATCCAAATCATGCAATCATCAAAATTATCAAACAATGTAGTCCCAGAAAGAACAGAGGATGCAAGTGTTTTGGTTTTCCTTTTTCAAAATAGTTCATGCTGTGATGATTTAAATTATGTATCACCCTCATTAGAAATTAACCAACGCTTGCTTCTTTTCTCTTTTTCTTTTCATGGGATATTATCACGCGTGGAACACTTTTCAAACTCTGGATGTGTGCAAATATAAGTTATACGTCTTTCTTCTCAAACAAATGCTCACAAATTAAACTAACATCTCCAATTCTGATATACAGAGATATAATTCGGTTTGTTTGTGAACTTGTTTAAATTCTCTACATTTATTTGTAGACTTTAATCTAATTATTTTGGAAATACACAACAATTTCTACCTCATAAATTCGAGGTGTTCAAGTTAAGTTTTTTTTTGAGTGATTACCTCTATGTATTGGTATTGCAAAACCACCATTTTTATTTTAATTTTATTTAACTTGTTTTAAACACAGTGGCTGACCGTCTTTGTGTCATGGCCCACAACAAATGTTGTTTATACTGACGTTTACAGAAACCTCTGTAACACTAAAGTTTCGGGAGTGACATCCCCCCCAAAACTTTGCAATGACTGACATTGTGATAACAACAATAGCAAATCTTGCAGTGCACTTGTTCTGTTACATGCAATGTGTTTCTTATTACTAGTTTTCCACCTTCAAAGCAATATTTGAAGGCAACATGCTGTTTTAATGTATCTTCGACGGCCCTGTCTGTACGATCTTATTTTGAAGTCTTTGCTTTTCCTGTGGTTTAGCTTCTGTTTTCATGGTTGCCTTGATCTCTAGGTTGTTCTTCACCCTCAGCTACTGATTCTCCACACCTGTGACTTCTCTAGTTCCTCATTTACTCGGTCTATTTGCAGCCCTGTGTTTCAGTTCTCTCTTCTCCATGCATGTCTTTGCTCGTCGTTATGCTTGGGTTTCATATCTGTGTTCGTCGTCTTATTTTGGAATATTTCTTATTTAAAATCAGATATCGCTTCAATTACTCCTTCCACCACAACCTGACAAATCTATTACTTACTTAGAATTTTATTATCAGCATAAATATTTCATTAAAAAAATTTGGTAACACTTTACAATAAGGTTCATTATTTAATATTAGTTAACTACCTTAGTTAACATGAACTAAGAATGAAAAATACTTCTTCAGAATTTATTAATCTTAGTTAATATTAATTTCAACATTTACTAACACATTATTAAAATTAAAGGTTGTATTCGTTAACATTAGTTAATGCACTGTGAACTAACATGAACAGCTGGATATTTATTAACTAACATTAGCAAAGATTACTAAATACTGTAACTAACACATGTATTGCTCATGGTTAGATCATGTTAGGTAATACATCAACTAATGTTAACTAACGAACCTTATTGTAAAGTGTTACCAAAATTTGTATTTCCAAATAGTTACATTTAAATAGTTTTTCTATGGTACTGAAATTGATAGATGATATTTTACTAGGATTGGTAACGATAACTGAAAGTTTGGTGACTGACAACACTGATGATAAGTAAAGAATAATCACTTTTTGACTTCTGTTTACCTTGACTGAACTCAATTAAATTAAACATTAGAAGTGAATCAAGGCAATGAGTTTGCACTTAATAAGTCAACAACGGTTGACAGTGCAAAAATGTGTTTTCACACTGTCAGTAATCATTTTCAGTCACTATATAATTTGATGAGCTCTTTTAGCTATAAAGCCAGAGGACACAACAGTACCTTGAACTCCATTGAGCAGCAGATCGACTCCATTCTTATAGTAGCTGAACGCCGCCTCATAATCTTCATTGACTTCTCTGTCCAGCGCCATTCGAATCTGCTGGGCTGCATCGAGCAGATAGTCTTTCTTTGCCATGTTTGTCTATCGGTTAGAAAGGGCAAATGTCCACAGGAACCAGAACCAGCCAATGGATCTGTAGTTGTGAAAACACTTCTGAAGTGGCACATTTCTGGTGATTAATAACCCTCCAGAAGGCCTCCGGTCTCTCTTGTGTTCACACACATGTGGAGCAAGGCCAGTGTCCACCTGCGCAACACAGAGAACAAATATATATAGGTAACACTTCACAATAAGGTTCATTAGGTTACATTAGTTAATGTATTAACTAATATGAACTAACAATGAACAAAACACTTGTTACAGTTTTTATTAATCTTAAAAAAAAAAAAAAAATACAGCTGTTGAACATAACTAATGTTACCAAAGAAAACCTTTGATTTTATTAATGTATAAGTGTCACGATTTGGTCTTTGTCATGTTTCATGTCTGTCATGTGATCCCCTGTTCAAAGTCATGTGATCCTGCCATGTGTTCCCTTGTCTGATATGTCATGTTGTCATTGGTTCATTGTTCACAGGTGTCCCTTGTCTAGTCATTAGTCTTGTGTATTTAAGCCCTTATGTTTGCCATGTGTTTTGTCAAGTATTGTTTCCTGTGACCACTGTTGTGTAAGTCTATGTCCACGTTTATGTTTCTTGCCGTGCCACGCCAGTTTGTGAAATTAAACACAATGGACGACTCACCTTTGCGACCCCTGACTTCTGTCACAGAAAGCAGCCGCGTGTTTCCATCTGATCATGGTGCGGAAGAGGCTTTATCCTGAATAAAACCAAATGCAAAAGTTCATATTCACTTCATACTCTAACAGAGACTGAGAAATACTCAGTGTTTTCTGATGAAGAATGACTGCGATCCTGTAATGTTTATTAACGAAGCACTTTACATCAAGCTGATTTAACAGCTCTTTTTACGATACACAAAGCAACTAAAATATTGCAGTATTAATTTCATGAGTGCACATTAGAACCTAAGTTTAGGGACTAAACCTAATAGTATATCAATAATACCAAAATAACACTGTATATGAAGAGGCATAGGCTATTTACCAAAATATGACGAGGTGTGGCAAAACTCACATCACTGTTTTAAAAACCTGTTCATTCAGTTTTTGCCCAATGAGAGTCAGAACGGCAAGGGAAAATAACTGAAGTTCCCTCAACATAATTTACCAAGGGCATTCATAATAGTTTCTGCAAAAATCTATATTCAATATCACAATAAGGCTTGAGACACAATTACCACAACTGAAAGACTCGTCTTACACAGGGCGATCCCATATTCCTTTAAATAATTGTGGTGTGTTATGGTAATATTGTGTGCACGTTCAGTTAGACACACAGAAACAGCAGGAACACAATAACATGAACGCGTGAAGCTAATCACCATCATACAGTCTCACACGCGTGTGACGTCACTGCGACCCCCTTATATGACGGTGATGACGGTGATCTTTCCCAGCAAATACTATTATATAACATTACAATATTAAACTGCGCCTGTATTTGAAGTAGAATCGTATGTTATTAACGGTTATTATGCGCTGTCATGAGTGATATATTACAAGAGGAACAGAAAACGAACCTTGCGCGAGATCTTCATCCTCATCCTCAGCATCCGCTCCGCATCATCAACACCAGGAAGCAGAAACAGCAGACGCTTCCTATTGGCGGATCGAGACCCCCCCGGTGACGTCAGCACGCCGCTTGCCAGCCCTGGATGCTGTCACTATAAAATGTTTCACTGGGGGGAAAAAGGAAGAAATTATAAAGTAAGAGTTCTATTCTTTTGAGAAGATTGTCTCTGGCCCTCCTTCTATCTCATATTGGAATGGACTTTTTGATCATGTAAATTGGAAAAATATATGGTCCATACAACAAAGGGTTTTCCTCACAAACAAAGTAAAAGAAATATCTTTTTAATTAATTCATAATATTTACCCTGTCAAATATTTTTATATCTGATTTTGACACTTATTGCTCTTTCTGTCAGAATGACAGTGAAACTCTTCTTCACTTGTTTTGGTCGTGCATTTCTACTCTGCAACTTTGGAAAGATGTTTATCTCAAGCAAAATCTCGCAAAATTTCTCAATAAATCCCAAAACTGGATTTGGATTTTTTTTTTTAAGCGGATTCAAATGTCTACTTTATAATAATATTCATAAATGTAAGTTTTAAAATTGTAAACCTTTTTTTTTTTTTCTTACACGAGATAAAACATTACTTGATTACAATTTCATCCTCTCTAACCCAAAAGCACTCAGAACATGTACAATTTGCACGACCTACAAACTTTTTACCTTAATTCATGTTTACATTTCTTTTAATTAAAGTAATTAAAGTAAGCCCACTTTCTTTCTTTCTTTTTTTTCCCCATTCTTGTTTATTTTCTGTTTTTGTTTTGTGCTATGGTGTTTTTGAAGTGTTTTCTTTTCTATTCTTTATTATTCATAATAATTATTGTGTTCTAATTGTGTTGTTTCACACTGTAAACTGAATGTTCAAATAAAGCATTAAAAAATGCTGTCACTCACAAACAGCCTGTTATAGAATCTTCTGCGAATGCTGTAAATATTAAAGCTAATTAATAATCTGCATAAGATTACAGCATTTACAACATAAAACGGTGACAACATGCCCCAATCTGGCCTTTATGAAGAATACTCTGGTCATGAAAAGGCAATTCAAGCTTTCTATGCAAATCTGCCTTCATTATATTGTGACTCTTGTGTAATGTGCTCACACAGATCAGTGTTATTTTATGATCACCGGACTGGAATGCCACTGTCTCTGATGCATTTTGGAGAGGGAACAAACATTCATATATACAGTCACAGTCAACTCTAAAATTATTGGCACTCCTCAAAAAAAAAAAACTACACAATTTTTTATAATATTTCACATTTTCTCACAATGTTTGGAGAAACTGCGCATATATGTAGAAAAAAAACATTCCTACAAAAGTGGTTTCATTTTTTTTTTTAAATATATATATATAATAGTGTATTCTTTTAAAAACTTATTGGCAACAATTTTTTTATGACCATCCTGTTGTCCTAGGGTATAAATTTGAGGTTGCACATTTAAAAAAATAATTTTCTCATCCATCAACATGGGTAAAGCCATTTGATTCTAGCACTGCACAGATTAGCGAATAGTCATAAAAAATCAGTAGTCAATTAAAATGGGCAATTTGCGCAATTATAAAAAATGAAAAGCATGCAGCAGTTGAAAATTTGCCATCTTTTTGAGTGAATTTTGGGGTTTTCACATTTCAAAATACACCAAAAAATCCCTTCCTAAGAGCAAGCTTGAACTTCATTGTAACTTTGACCTGAATTGTGTGATGTGGTCAGATGAGACAAAAATTAAACGTATTGGTCATGCACATATTCGTCATGTTTGGTGGTAAAAAGGCAGTGCATATACAAAGAAAAGCACCTGATTCTCAATATGGTGGTGCGTCATTGATGCCTTGGGGCTGTTTTGCTAATGTCTTGGGACTCAAGATTGAAGCCATAATGAATTCTCTTAAATACCAATAAATTTTAACCCCAAATCTGGTTGCCTCTGCCACAAGGCTAAAACTTGAACCTCTCAGCAAGAGAACGACCCCAAACACGCATTAAAATTCGCACAGAAATGGCTTCAGAAGCACTTGAAAGTTTTGCAATGGCCTTCTCAGTCTCCAGATTTTAACCCTGAATGTAAACGTAAAGAAACTGGAAATATCCTGCGAAGCATAGTTAAAGATTCCTCAACAGGTTTTCTCCAACCTTGTTAGAAATAATCTCAGTGCTGTTATTCTTGTCAGAGGAGGATTTAGCAAATATCAATAATGGGGGTGGCAATTTGTGTGAAATCAGTGCTTTTAATTGAGTTACCACAGAAAACATTATTTTGTTCCAAAAAGCTGTGTAAAAATAAAGATATGCAGTGCATCCTTTAACTTAAGCACAAAATATAATTTATTGCATGTGTTGTTTTTGAAAACTGTTAATTTTTCATAAAGGGTGCCAATAATTTTGCAGTAGCTATACTGAGTCTGTGTGTGTGTGTGTGTGTGTGTGTGTGTGTGTGTGTGTGTGTGTGTGTGTGTGTGTGTGTGTGTGTGTAAAGCAGGGCCATAACCATGTCTTGATGTCTAATTTAAAAAATGAATAAAACGTAGCCTATTTTATTTTAAAATATGCACAGATTCACTCTTATTCATGTCAAAAATGCAAAACGTTTCTTGTCTCGTAACATTCACATATGAATTACAGTGTTATACAGCCCTGGTGGAAAGTAAAGGAGACAGACAGTGATGAAACAAAAAATAAATTAAAAAAGGTAAATTTACCTTTAGTATTTATACTTCCCATTTTAAATAGATCTGTAGCCAAGTACTCGTCATGCTCCTCACTTTTAGCTACTACATTTTGTACTATTCGGCTACATTTATGAAATCTAGTTCAAAACCACCTGATGATTTGGTTGTATCACGTGATAGGCTCTAATGTAAAAGATATGAATTGATTTATTTTATACCACAAGACAAAGCTCATCAACAACATCATCAACCATTATACATCAATTTCCAATCAGGCACTGACTCAGACTCCGTCGTTCTGGGGTCCTTGAGGGGAGCGCGCCCGCGACTCCGCGAGTTCAGCAGAGCAGATTTAGCGGGACAAACAACGGACGAGGTGGGTTCAACATACCTGTAAATTATTGTAATGAGAAAAGCATACAGCATATGTGAAATCAGTTACCAGACTGTAAGTTGAAAACGCCAGTCACTGTCACGCACTGCGGGAAGTAGCTTTTTGTTATGAAGTATTTAGTGACTTTTACTAGTACATTGGTGCAACCTTGTGTATAATAACGTGGATCGAAGAGTACTATTTCGTATACTTAAAACTTAAAGATTGTCTTGTTTCTGTCATCAGAAGCTGTAAACACTTATCTGATGATAAATGTGATTTAAATCGGCGGTGTTTTGGGGTCTAGGGTGGAGGACTGAATTTGGCGCGAAGAACTCTGATAATCTGTTATTGGATTAAAATCTTGCCAACCGTTCCTTATAATGCCACCGAGAGACCATATCACATTCTACATTGAGATTCGTTATTTTTGGACAAATTATTGTTTGATTGGCGAAGATAGTCCTTCGAGGAAGGCTTTAGAGAGAGCAGAATCCTCTGCCGCCTGATCGCTCCCAAATCACTGCAAGATATCCCTCCGCGTAAGTAATTATTAAAGGGATAGTTCACCCAAAAATGAAAATTATTCCATGGTTTACTCACCCTCAAGTCATCCTAGGTGTATATGACTACCGGTATCTTCTTTCAGACAAACACAATTGGCGTTATAAACATATAATTGCTCTCTCAAGCTTTATAATGGAAATATATGGCTCTCCTGATTTTGAAGTCAAAAAAAGTGCATCCATTCATCATAAAAATAATCCATACAACTCTGGGAGGTTAATAAAGGCCTTCTGAAGCAAAGCAATGGGTTTTTGTAAGATAAACATCCATATGAAAAAACTATTTAGCTTCCGGCAGACGGGCAAGTCAACTAATGCCAAAAGAGTAACTTGTGACGCATGTATGATGTATGAGTAGTGTAAGCTTTTAAGCCTCTCACGGTTCAAACAAATAAGGCTGGGCAACAAACTCAAGCTCCTCTTCTCTTATAATCGAAATCCAAAATTATTATTTGAAAATTCTGGTTTTAGACATCTAATTCGTGTCTGGTGTTTTGTTTTGCTCTATACTCTGCGCTTCCGTGTTCATCAATGTGTCATGCGTGGGGTCAGAGGTCACTCTTCCACCGTAAATCAATGCCTACGGCCGTCTGTCAGAAGCTAGTTATTTTAGTTTATTATCATTAATTCAAACCGTTTTTTTTTAATTATTCATTCCAATTATTTCAACATTTTAAATAGACTGCAATAATAAACATTTTGTCAGAAATTCTAGCAAATTATGTTTTGTTTGGTTGTCTGTTCAGAATCGTGGGAGAATCGTGATCTCAGTAAAAAAAAAAAAACGTTTTACCCCGGTGCGCCTCGTAGTTCTTTTATGAATTATATTGTACATAAGCAAAAAGAGTCTTACTTGTGTTACATTCTACTGAAGAAAGTCATACTGGTTTTAGGTGAACAACCCAGCAAACATAAAATTATTTCACAATGTTTTATTTTGCTTGCAATTAGTTAATGTTGCAGCACAGCTTTTTAAAAACAAATTACAAATTTGTCAGACACAAGCCAATTGAAATCTTTTGTAATTATATGTAGACCAGGGTTGTTAGTAATCCTGAAGAACTTGATTAGCTTGTTCAACTTCACTCTCTAAAAAAAACTGAATTAGTTTCAAAGTGCATTTAAAGGAATGGCTCATCTGTATGTTTTTACAGGTATGGCAGAGTTTGCGATGCACATTGAGGTGAAGCGCTTCATTGAGAGTGGTGGCCTTTACCATGTGGACACAATCAAAAGAGGCAAAAACAGGAAGAGAGCTGTCAGACGAGCGTCAAAACACTTCATTATGGAAGGTAGGAAATGACGCATTAAGGTCATATATTTATATATACATAATACAGTAATATAACGTTAAGTCAAAGGCGTTGATAAACACGCTGAAAAGCGATTATGCGTGTTGATAGCACGCCAAAAATGAAAATACGAATTGGCGTGTCATACATACGCCATTTCATGAGATCAGTCTGACAGGGGAGACACTTTGTTTTTCTCAATATGACTGTAGAGTCGCTACTCGCTCCAAAGCTAATTGCCGTCACTCTCTCACTTCTCCCTTGCTCTACTACCACACAGTCCCCACACACACACACACACTTGCCGGCTCGACGCACACACCAGCGCACAAGTATTAGGCCACCTGGCAACTTCATGCGTTTTCACTAGGGGTGTAACGGTACACAAAAATCACGGTTCGGTACGTACCTCGGTTTTAAAGTCACGGTTCGGTACGCTTTCGATACAGCAAAAAGTAAGAAATGCCAGAGAAATTTCCTATTTGTTTAAAGAAAAAATATTTTTTAAATAAGTGAGTTTTCTTACATCTTGAAACTTTCAGGTTTATAAATGGGGGTCATCTTTGAAGGATGAACAGATAATGTTTTGGTCATCACATTAAAAATAACATTTAAATATATGAAGAGTTTAGATGCAAAAGCCATTTGAAATTTTCTTAGAATGATCATTTTTATCAAGCTTGTATATTTAAGTTCAGTAATTTCACTTAAATGGCAATGAAGATTACCTATTAATTGTCATTTGAGTGAAATTACTGAACTTAAATGTACAAGCTTCATAAAAATGATCATTCTAATTTCTAGAAGAAAATTTCAAATGGCACTTATAGAGGCTTTTGCATCTGAACTCTTCATATAGGCTATTTATTTATATAATATTTGAGTTTTGAAGTGCTGGAAAAAGATGTGTGAAGTACTTGAAAGCATTTCACTATTCCAGCCAAACTGGTTACAGTTAGTGTTACTATATTAAATCCATGGTGAATATTGCTGGTCTGTGGACGTAAAGTATTACTAGTTCATTCACGGCACAATATTTCTCCTGGTGTCCACGTCAGCGCTGTTTGATCTAATAGAGATCTACGGTTAATAACGGAGAAATTTTAATGCTTCTCACTAGATCTCGCAGCGATGGTATTACTTCAGTGGCGAACTCAAATGTTTTCTTTACTGGATCTCTTAGCGCTGTGTTGTAACGGTTGTAACAGTGAGCCTTGATCGAGATCGGCTCCCGCTGCACCGATGTTGCTGCTCCGAACTGATAAACGATCCGTGAAGCACAATAGCGCAGTTTCGTTCCGGTTTCATTACGTTTGCCATTTGATGTTGCGCAACGTTGTGGTGATCGCGCCAGCGCGGATTTTGTCGGCAGGAAAAATGGTCCAAGGAATCGTTCGGTTTGTATGCGTACCGACCCGGAAGCCTCGAACCGAAACGGTTCAATACGAATACATGTACCGTTACACCCCTAGTTTTCACTGATCGGAGATCTGATTTATCAAAACGATATTTCTTTTACACCTGGTCACATAAATTCCCGCGCTATATGCAGATTTAATGGAGTGCACGTAGGGGTGGGCGCTATACCGGTATGAACGTGAATACCGGTATTATGTTGTGCCATGATATGGATTTTGCGATACCGAGGATACCGTATTCATAAATTCAAATTTTGCAGTTATATTGTTTTGTTCAATTTGGTAGCCTACTCTTTACAACTGTTAACACTAATGACGATACAGAATCGAATACGCTGTTTAAGGAAATGGCTGATTTGGCGCTTCATGCGTGAAGTTGCTGAGGCGATTAACCGCTGTCCTGTGACGCGTTCAATGAAGGACCGTATAACGTAAACACATCGCTAGTGCGAAGCGGCTGTTCATAAAGGATGCATCTTTTGCGGTGGAATGGGAAATAACAAGGTAATGAGACGCAAGTTTGACTTTTAACTTGAGCGTAGCATTATTAGAATGCCGTTTCATTTGCGAGACGCGGGTGCAACACCAAAACAAGTTCGTCAAGCACAAACAAACGTTAAAGTTCCAGGCTACTGTGTGTTTGAGATGTCATGTTTTCATGAAGGTTGAAAGGCTGAAAGCTGCTATTATTATCTTTGTTTTTACAAAACATTTACTGCTAATAATATTATCCACATGGAGACATTTCCCCGCAATGTAACGTTAGGCTATGAATAACAGGACACGACACACACATAAGCGCGCGCATACACACGACACACACATAAGCGCGCGCATACACACACACACTGCTCCACTATCTGTGTGGGGACTCTCCATAGACGTAATGGGTTTTATACTCTACAAACTGTAGGCCTTTATTCTGTCTCCTTACACTAATGAATTAGTTTGTATGAAAATTTTCATTGTTTTTTTCTTGTATACTTTTAAGTTCTATTTATTTGGTGCTTTGTTCAATCTCAAACCATTATTTTATTTTTATTATTAAGATGTCTGCACAAGAGTTAACTGTAATCTGTGCAAACATTCAACTTAAATTAAACGTCTCGCTTTGGTCTACACTGGAAGTGTTCTGCTCGCTCTGCTAAAGATAAACTATTATTACTAAAACTGAAACTAAATAAAATAAAAACTATATAGAAATGTGTTTGCAAAATAAAAACTAACAAAACCATTAATGAAACTAGCTAAAACTAAACTGAAATTTAAAGCAAGATTGAAACCGATATTAAAATAAAAACTAATTTAAAAAAGCAAAACTATAACAACAGATATCCCGGCGGAGACAGAGCACACCCGAAGACGGCTCTCACTCAGAAATCAATAAAGTCTTCATTCGCTGCCGGTTCTCATTATGACAAGACGAGCAAAAAGTGGAAAGACATAACAAGTGCATTCAGGCCTACCTCATGTTGCACGTTTGCACTTTTTGAGAGAAAAAAATGGCACAAAAAAAAAAAAACATTTCAGGTCTATGTCCAATGAAATGCCTCACCTTTTTCTAGTTATCTACTGTTAAAATACATATTTTGCCTGTAATTTAACTAAGGTGTACTAAAATGTGATTCAAATTTTTTTTCTCATATCGCGATATAATATCGATATCGTCCGGACAGTGAAAAATATCGTGATATGAATTTTTGCTCATATCGCCCACCCCTAAGTGCACGTCACCGAAAGCAACAGTTATGATCTGCATTTTACGACCATCAGCTAAAATGTCAAAATCAAATAACGCAGTAAGAGAGAACGGCAACAGCCTGTTAAGATCATTTAGTTTATTTACTTTTAATGAAGATAATTGTGTGTAAAGCGTCTGCGACCTACTATCACTTTGATTTGCGATAGTTTGCGCGTTGGCTTGACGAAGAGATGCTCATCTGCGGTGATGCGTGTTGCAGTTGCGCGCGTCGTCATATCTGGCCATAAAATGACATGTAGCCTGTAACACGTTCTCATTTTTAGCGTTTTTGGGAGGAGTACATTTTACATATGTGGTTTCAACAACGAGATGCATTTACAATTGTCCAGTTTCGTCTGGAATGCGGCCCAGTCCTCCTCCTGAAGTGGTTTCAGCGATCGGATTCAAATCCGTCTCGAATGCGTTTCGGAGGGCATTTACACCTGGGGCCTCATGTACAAAGACTTGCGTTGAATTCAAACTGAAACTTTGCGTACGGACAAGGCTGTAAATGTGCGTACGCACAAAAAAAAGCAGATGTATGAATCTCTGCGTACGAAGGATCCCACGCATATTCTCTTTATACATCCCAATTAAGGTAAAATTGAGCGCACATGCACGAGCACAACGCCCCACCCAGTCTCCTCCCCCAATTAAATTAATTTAAATATGGTAATTAGTCCAATTTGGCAAAAGAAACCTGCAAGAACATGGCTAAAGCAAGCAAGAAACGAAATTTCACTGAAAATGTTTTCTATGTGAATATATAGTAAAGTGTAATTTATTCCTGTGATCAAAGCTGAATGTTCAGCATCATTACTCCAGTCTTCAGTGTCACATGATCCTTCAGAAATCACTCTAATATGAGGATCTGATGCTCAAGAAACATTTTTGAGTATTATCAATGTTGAAAACAGGTGTGCTTCTGCTTCATATTTTCGTGGAAACCGTGATATAGTATTTTCAGGATTCTTTAATGAATAAAAACTTAAATCAAACAGATATAGAAATCTTATAGCCTAATCTTTTGTAACATTATAAATGCATTTACTCTCACTTTAAAACAAATTTAATGTGTCCTTGCTGAATAAAAATATTACTTTCTTTTTTTATCTTTACTGACCGAATTAATGAAGTTTATTTTTTATTCCTTAAGCCAACGCTGCCATTGCTAGACGGGTTGTATCAATTTGGACATGCTTTATATATGTTCTTACTTAATTGCATAATAGAATATTTTAATAAAACTTGTGTGACAATAATATGTCAAATAATTTATCAATTACAAATTATAAGCAATATCTGACAGCTGGTGGTGCGATAGAACAATTCGTAGTGTAATGTTTGCCACTTCACTTTATTGCCTCTATGAGTCTTTTTCCAAAAAAAGATGGCTGACACTGTGAGACTCAATAGTAGTAGCCTAGCCTTGTTCTTTAACTACTGCGCTTGTTGCCGGTTGGCGTGGCCTCCTATGGCAGCGAAGCAAGTGCATTCTGGGAGTTGTTGTCTTTCATCCACATAAGCCAAAAATACATTTTCTGGCTTTTCTCAGTCTAGAAAGCTCCAAATTCAAAAATAATTTCACATTTCTTCTTCATAAATGACCCATTTTAAATACACATTCATCTTTTCAGAGGTGAAGTATCCCTTTAAGTACAAACAGGCGAGTTATGAAAAATTTAGTGTGAGGGATTTGTTCACTTCACACAAAAATATCTTGGAATGAGATGGCTAACTGTAGTAGCGTTTACTCCACTGTCCATAATAGCCTAATTTAGGGATCTCTCTTTTTTTTAACCGACTACCAACAACTTTGATCGGGTAACGTTGATACGGTCAACCATCGGTCAAACGGTAATCGGTTAGCATCCCTAGTTCTAGCATATATTTCTATATAGGTAGGATTAATTCACACATGCAATGGCTCTCTCACTAATGCGTTCAAATAAATGCACTCTTACTGTGCTACTTTATCTGGATCTGATTTAGAACGAGCAGAAATGTAAGAAATATAACAACCCTAAATAACTATAAAGCTATAAAAATAAGCTGTTATGTAGGCGCAATAGACATTTAGCATTCCCATCTCTTGTGTTTTTACTAATCATCTGCGATTAGTCAATATAAACTCGACTAAAATCACATAACTAAGTATCAACTTTAAGAAATGACTTACGAATGACTCACTGCGAGTTCAAGATATGAGGACAAAAATGCCAGTGTGGGTTTTTGTTTATATTTACTATATATCATATTGTTAAGCAATATCACACAAGTAAGAGTGCCATTTTCTTGAATAACTGCATAGTTGCAAATATGATATTGATTTTATACAACAGTTTAATAAACAAGTTAAAGGGATAGTTCACCCGAAAATAAAAATTGTCTCATCAATACATCTCAATAATAATTAACTTATCCTCATGTCGTTCCAAACCTGTAAGACTTTCGTTTGTATTCAAAACACAAATAAATATATTTTAATGAAATCTGAGAGATTCCTGTCCCTCCATGAACAGTCTACGCAACTACCACTTTGACTTTTTAAAAAGTTCATGAAGAGATCGTAAAACAAATCATATGAATTGAGCGTTTTAGTCCAAAATTTTCTGAGGAGACACGATCGCTGTTTATATGATGAACAGATTGAATTTAGGCTTTTATTGAAAACATTTTTCAACGTACACAACAGGTAAATGGAAGCTCAAGCATGCTCGCTTTGACGTTCGAGAACCAATGAGGTTCTTTCTCGTGTGTTACCGTGCCGTAGAAAAACTACGTAGTTACGACGCTCCCATAGACTTCCATACACTGAATAGTTCCAGCATTGAATCCCATTCATTTCAGTGTTTCGCAAGCACACTCGCTGGTAGTTGGATAAAATGAATGCATTTTTTGACAAATTAACGAATTCGTTGACCTCTCATAAATCAAGCCAGTAGTGGTATTTTATTTAGCGCGGTGTCGTTAAGGTTAATTGTTATAATCGATAGTTAGATGCACTCTTTTTTAACAGTTTTTAGTCTTTCTGCAATATTTCTCTCCCTGTATGAGGTTCAATTAGTTTCTTTGAAGACTGGGCATTCAAGGAATAATTAATCTAGTACCTCACTGGATATGTTATACAATAAAGAGTTTCATTGAATGCAATTGGTTGCCTTGTTTTTTAAAAACTATTTTAAATTCAGTATTTTTTTTTTTCATTCATTATATTCACTTACTGTGTATGCTTCTAAACTTGTAAAAATCTAAACTAATAAAAAATCTCATGTTTGATAATGTCTAAATGCAAAACCTAAAAAAATAAGCAAGTAATCTTGACTGACAATACTCTTGAGCAACTACTAAAGCTATATAGATGTATATTTATTTAAGAGCCATACAGGCATCTAGTAGTTAATAGGGGTGGAACGGATCGCAGTTGATCCGTGATCCGTACGGACCAGGCCCCACGGTTCGGCACGCATGTGATTCGCAGATTATTAACTGCTAAATTTAACCATCATAGAGTGAAAGTTTATAATTTGGACATGTTTTGTCTTGCCAATTTAAATATTCAAACAATTTTAAACGCAGAAGAGGAGGCGAAAATCGGGACTCGCGCGTTATCTGTGCACGAGAAGCGCACGCAGAGAGACGTGCGTTTCATTTCCATCTCTGTGAGCTTCGAGGGAGTTCACGTAGTGTAATTGCGCAGCGCTTCTGTGTTGTACGTCACACGTAGGCTCACTATTGGCCGATGCTGGTCATGTGTGTGACGTACAACACAAGCATTGCGCAATTACACTACGTGAACTCACTCGAGGCCCACCGAGATGGAAATGAATACTTGAATAAAGTCGTTATTTTTGTTTGTTTTTTGCACACAAAAAGTATTCTCGTCGCTTGATAAACTTAAGATTGAGCCACTGTCGTCACTCGGGCTATTTTAACGATTTCTTTAATAACTTTTCTGGGCCGGCAAGTTTCAATCCATTAGAAGCCTATGGAGGAGTGATCCAGCTCTCAGATTTAATCAAAAATATCTTAATTTGTGTTCCGAAGATGAACGAAAGTCTTACGGGGTTGGAACAACATGAGGGCGAGTAATTACTGACAGAGTTTTCATTTTGGTGGTGAACTAACCCTTTAATTGCTACACTGATTATAATATAAATAATAAACATATTACAATTTATTTTGGCAGTTCAATTATCATAATTATTGTACAAATATAATATAATACCAAAAAGTATTTTATTACTGACCTAAAATATACTAGTACATTTATTTAAGTTACACAGAAGGTGTCCAGTCACTTTTGACCACCAAGGAGTATGTGTGTGACCCAGGTAAGGAATACCTGAGGGTTAAAAAAAAAAAAAAACCAAAAAAAACCATCAATATTGTCTCATCACTCCCCAGAATAAAATGCTATTGTACATGTTGTCAGCGTAGTAATTAATGCACATTATTCCTTAATATTAGGGATGGCCCGATACCATTTTTTTCAAACCGATACGAGTACGAGTATTTACATTTGTGTACTTGCCGATACAGAGTACCGATACCGATTTTTCTACCGCAAAAGTAATAGGCTCCCAGAAAAGAAGACGACTATTTTAGAACACAGGTTAGAAAACTGTTTTTATTTTCTTCTCTGCTTGTTTTAACAAGTCTAAAAATAAAAAATAAATAGTAAAATAATAAATGTATTAACACACAAACCACTGTTAATTTAACATAAAAGCAAGCAGGCTACTGCGTCTGCGTGCATGGTCTGGCATGACTGAATGCGAGCAAAGTGCGCTCCCTTAATAAATCCTAAAAGCTGACAGTTCATCGCGATCTCACACATCTCTGTTATTATCAATGAAGCTGACTGCACAATCAATCTTTCATAATATCCACACTTTGTTTGTTATAATTAGAGGATTTGCCAGCATACAGAATTCAGCACTGAACAAAAAAGTCAGTTTTGAGCGGTGAGGGGAGTCTATCTTAAATGCTTCTGATTGGCCATTGTGTTCCAGAAATCAACACATATTTCTGTGATTGGCTACATCGCTCAACGCTGTAACCATGTTATGAATAGAAACTCTGTCCTGTAAATCGTTTCTATTTTGTTGTAGTTGTTCTTGTTGCTTTTCTGCAAGAGATGAATAAAAATCTTTTAGTTTTTATGTTTTATTCATAGATATTTCTAGTTTGCGGGAGTCCCGCGAATCGTTTTATTCTCCCGTAACCCGCACACACAGAGTGAGTGCATTACCGCCCGTGCGCGCGCTCGGCCATCAGATCTATGATGCGTCTTCAGATGTTTAATTAGATTGCTGGTGTTAAACGATGTACTTTCTTTCCTTCCTCTCAACACCTTAGCTGAACATAACTCACAGTCTGCCTTGCTGTTGTCATCATCCCTTATCTTGAAATGAGCCCAAACCGCCGACATTATACTTTCCTATGCCTCAGTTCACCTCGACAAAGCACTCGCGGCGGCCAGTTTCGTTTTGCAAAATGTACGTGGTATCGGCGAATTTTTATGAGTACGAGTATATTAGGACAGTATCGGCCCGATCCCCGATGCCAGTATCGGTATCGGGCCATCCCTACTTAATATTTACCATAAAACATCCTGCTTAAACCCATTCAAACAGATTGACAGCGCAGAGTTGTACTATTGAGAGCTACATGAACCATGTTGTCGCAACTCTTTTTATATGGCTCTGCTCAGCACAATGAGGTTTGCGCAAGAACCAGTGAGGTTTGTTCTCATGCGTCAAGCAAGTAGAGCTTCTGTTTATGTTCGCTGATCAATGTTTATTGGAGGGCAGCCTAGAGCTTTCTGAGGCTGAAGACTCGGCTGAGGCGGATACTGAGATGGTGCCCATGCTAGTCACGCCATGGCTATCCTGCAGGTCCACAAAGCCAAAGCGCTGAGAGATCTGCACAAGGGTGGTCCTGACCCAGAGAATATGCAGGCTCGGCGACCGACTATGCCCTCCGTGCTACGGTGGTCAACAACTGTCCTCTGAAGGTGGCACCACCAGCTTGTCAACAGGCTACTAAGAACCCTCGAAAGGCATCGAAATGGACCTGAGACGAAGAACCCTGGGACAGAAACGGGGCCTTTGTATTGGGGATGAGCCTCACTCCTGGTGTAGGGACAAGAGGAGAGCATTTATTTCCTTTGACTAGATGCCATGAGGTAGACGGCTACCACACGGTTAGCAAAAGATCAATTTCTCCCTAGATCAATCTCTCCCTAGGTCACACACACTATGCTTATGGCTCTCGTTGTCACGATGGCCAGGCATCGAACACTGGCAACAGACCCTGGATGGATGCAGACACTTTGCCTCCTCATGTTCTGCTGCAGCAGGTCCACTCTCAGGATCAGGTAAGTCTGATGAGCCACGACGAGGCCCATCTTCCTCAATCATCACCGGCCTCTTCTGCAGTGGACCCCCGGAAACAAGGTAAGTGCTTCACATTTTGCACCAAAGAAATCATTGACACAAGGTCTCCCAACGCGATAAAGCCTGTCCCTCCAGCCGAGATGAAGGGCTTCTTACAGCCCTTACTTTATCATACCCTAAAGGGGTGGGGGGGAGTACCGAATAGGGCCTTACACCGGCTTCAAGATGCTCATCCACAGACACATGCTTCTATGTGTCAGATACCAGGATTGGTTTGCGGCGATAGACCTAAGAAGATGCGTACTTTCATGTCTCGATACTTCCTCAGCACAGGCTGTTCATGCTGTGCATATCAGTACAAGGTCCTTTCGTCTTTACCAAAGTCGTTGAGGCTGCACTTGCCCCATTGAGGAAAGTGGGCATTCTCGCATCCTCAACTACCTCAACAACTGGCTAAGCCTAGCTCACTCTCGAGTGTTGTTGTGCGCACAGGGACATGGTCCTCAAACACTTAGCCCGATTGTGACTAAGATCAATTGGGAGAAAGAAAGCTCTCCCCCTGTGCAGAGCATCTCTTTTCTCATGTGGAGTTGGACTCGGTTGCAATGACAGCATGTCTTTCAGAAGACCATGCTTGTTCAGGCCTGAACTGCTTGAATTTGTTCTAGTACAAAATGGCAGTCCCTCTCAAATATTTTCAGAGGCTCCTTGGGCATATGGCATCCTTGGCCACATTAATGCCGCTCAGGTTGACTCTAATGAGGCTGCTTCAGCACTGGCTTCATGCCCAAGTCCCTAGATGAGTATGGTGCTGCGGCACACATTGCATGACCATCATGGTGAAGTGTCATTGCACATTCAGCCCTTGGACAGACCTTTCATTTTTATGGGCAGAAGATCCCTTAGAACAAGCGTGCAGATGTGTTTTTTGTGACAACAGACACATCCAAGACAGTCTGGGGCACCGTATGGAATGGGTCCTCAACTGCACTCGAGTTGTTTGCAGTGATGTTAGCTCTGAGACGGTTTCAACCCTCGATCCAAGGGCAAGCCACGTGTTGATCCTGGCGGACAACACAGAGATAGTGGAATATATCAACCAGCAGGGCGGTATCCGCTCTCGTTGCATGTCACAACTCGCCCGCCTATCTGCCTCCACCTTGAAAGATGTATGTGGCTGCGATAGCAGAGAATCACGACACAGTGGATGGCAGATCTTTAGGAAATCACATCCTGATTCTAAAGAGGTGTGCAGTTTTTGACAACTTCAAAAGTGACTGATGGAAAAGGAAAGTCTTGGTTACTATTGCAACACTCGTTCCCTGATGAAGAGAGTGGAGACATTGTGTCCCTCCTGCCACAAATCGGCTGCCAGCTGAATTGGTCGTGACACCGTCGTGGTTCCTCAGCCCAAACCTGAATGAGTGAAGCACGCTGGCCCTCTTTTATACCTGGATGTCCGGGTAGTGGCCAGACAAGCAGATTTCACTTGTCAATTCCATTGGCCTTTTCTGAATACGTCAAAGGTGATAAGGGCTTCCAAGAGCGACCCCTAGTGTTGGTTTTCTACACAATGCCTCTGTTCCCTCCATCAGGGAATGAGGGTTACAATAGTAACTGAGCTGTTTTCTTTTGTCAATTCAAGAACAAGAGCCTCTGTGGTGTCCGAATCACACTCTTCAGCAGTACTAACTGATAACTGATTTGTAATTTAGATGGATTGCTTTTCTACAAGGGCAAAAGCGGTTCAAATCGTCTGGTTGTGATGAATACGATGCAAAAGGAATCCATCCTTCGAGATTCTCATTACAATGCAGAGACGGGTCAACATCAAGGGCAGAACAAGACATATAACAAAGTGTCAGCATCATACTACTGGCATGGCATCACAGAGGACATCATCCAGTGGGTGAGATGATTGTACAGCGCTTGATATTGCTATTGTTTCTAGGGCTTGCATTGAGTAACTGCTAAATGTGAGATTACCAACACATTTTAATAAAGGTATAGTTCACCCCAAAATAAAAAATTTCAGTATTAACTCAATCTCAAGTTGTTACAAACCTGTAGGAATTTTTCTTCTCTTGAACAGAAAAGATATGTTGAAGAACATTGGTAACCAAACATGGATTCCATAGTAAATATTATGGAGGTCAATCAATGGGGCCCATCAACTGCTTGGTTACCGACATTCTTTAAAATAACTTCTTTTGTGTTTAGCATAAGAAAGAAACTCATACAGGTTCGGAAAAACTTGAGGGTGAGTAAATGATGACACAATTTACATTTTTTGGTGAACTATTTAGATCCAGATTAGGGCTGTCAAAATTAAAAGTAAAAATAGTTACAAATATTTATTACAGTTAATGCTGCATTCATTTTTCCCCGTTATCCTTTGGCTAGTGTTACATTATATAATCTTGCTCTTATTAATGCAAATGTTTTTAATCCATTCAAGCGTGACAAGACACCAACTCAGTGCAATACTAGTATCGGTGTGGTTGTCATGACACCGGCCACATTGAGTTCTCTTTCGCGCTTGAACAGAGAAAAAAAGCCACAATGTCCATTTTGTTAAGTATTCTGGTAAGCACAGTCTTAAATGATTTAAATAAAGTCTTAATTGACTAAGGCGTTTTGAAAATGGGATGTGTGTCAGATCCACGTAATGTCTGGCGGGTCTTAAAGTGACTGCAGCCTAATAAACCCACAGCTGTCTGTCATCAATGTTAATCAGAGAACAAAAGAGTAAATCACTCGCTGCTATTTACTGAATAACTTGTATCTTTAATAAAAATGAATCTTTATTTAATTTATATTTTATGCAGTGGAAACGTCCTGGTTGCGTATGCAACCCACCGTTCCCTGAAGGAGGGAACGGAGGACGTAGTCGATGTCGACTGAAATGGGATCACGCTAGGGAGCCTATTGTCTTCGAGTAATTTAGAACGAGCCAATGCACATTGGCGTGCGAGATATGCATCTCACACTCCGCCCCGCGGCGCGGGTACAAATACGGAAGTAGATGCACGCACCATTGCTTTTCGCTGAGGAGCCGAGCGTAACTCGGAGTCAGCGGTGGTCCAGCGATAGTGGCAAGGGGACTACGTCCTCCGTTCCCTCCTTCAGGAAACGGTGGGTTGCATACGCAAGCAGGACGTTCCCTTTCAGTCGTGAACGTCAGACGTAGTCGACGTCGACTGAAATGGGATCAACCATTGAAAACGCCACTAAAACTGCCACCTTCCAGTGCCTAGACAAAAGCCTCCTGATCCTCCCGACCTTTTTAGCGGAAGAGGATAGGCCTTAGGCCAGGAAGTCACTGCTGTTCCCCAAGACCCACTCAGTTAGACTTGGATAACACTGGGAAAGCGTACCCTGTACATGGAAGGAAGGGACGCTGCGGAAGCCACATCCTGCCCGAAGGGAGGTAACATGTGGAGAATACACATATGAACTGGGCGGAGACCGGGCAGTACAACACATGGAAGGTCACTGGGGAGGCTCCAGCCTATGACAGGGGGGAGACTCAACCAGCCAATGACAGCAGAGCAGGCTCTGCCGAGGGAAGACACGGGCTCACCGTAGGGAGCCGTACCGTGGAAGAATACACATATGGGATCACCGTAGGGATCACAACATATGGACCCAGCCTAACACAGGTTCCACACTGCTTACGAGTGGTAGGCCTAACACCGGGCGTTCCGCCACGTCTGATGTCGGAGGGGTGCGGAGGAACTCAACAGGGTTCGGATAAGGGAACTCTACTGGAGCAACATGGCACACGTGTCCAGTCCATAGGAGGGGAATGGCGCAGCAAGCCGACACTTCGAACCGGGCTCATGGTGAAACTGGCTTCATATGAAGGGAGCCCACGGGAAGCCGCGGTTCGACTTAGGTGTCGCCCAGCCCCCAACTCTAGAATATCTGTCAGCGAAGCACTCTGTGTCAACGCCTAGGTGGGAGCAACACTCATAAAAGAGGAGCTCACCACGTAAGTGGACATGAGTATCTCGGGATTTTCACCAAGATAAGGCAACCACATTCAGTGGGCCAACCTCGCTTGGAAACAGCCTTCCCTCTCTGCTGACTTCCTTAACAGATAAGAGCTGGTCTGAGGTCCTATGGCTTGCGTTCTGTACACGTATAACCGCGATGAAGCGGACGGACAGAGAAAGCCAGGGCTGGGTCTGCCTCCTCCGGGGCAGTGCTTGCAGGCTCACCACCTGGTCCCAGTTTAAGGGAGAGGTAGGAACCTTGGGCACATATCCAGGCCGGGGTCTCAGCTAATGAGAGTTAGCCGGCCCGAATTCCAGGCACAAGTCATTGACCGAAAGCGAGCAAGTCCCTACCCTCTAGTAGAGACAATGCGAGCAGGAGAACTGTAAAAAAACAGATTTTTAACTCACTGCCCGCAGTGGCTCAGGGGTGGTCTCTGCAGTGCAGTAGCACCAGAGATAGGCCAAGAGGATAAAGAGGGACGCAGGGATGACCCTTGCTCCCTCAGGAACCTGACGATCAGGACGTGCTTCCCATGCTTCTGCATATGATGTTCGTCATCATATTGAGGGTGAAGGAACAGCCTACTCCAGGAAGGAAGGCTGTCGAGGGAACTAGATCTGGTTGGGCCAATAAGGGGCAACTATCAGACCTGTTCCACTCCTGACTTAGCACAGTAGGTGCAAGCGACCTGCGCACTGCTCAACACTAGATGTGAAAGTCACTGAGCTTCAGGAGCATCTCTGCTCAACACTTGAGTGTGATAAGTTCACTGAGCTCAGGAGCAACTCTGCTCAACACCTAAGTGTGATAATTCACTGAGCTTCAGGAGCATTTCTGCTCAACACCTGAGTGTGATGAAATTCACTGAGTTTCAGGAGCATTTCTGCTCAACACCTGAGTGTGATGAAAATCACTGAACTTGAGCAGCGCCAAGCGATAATGAATCGCATAGTCGCTTTCTTAGAAGGCTCACAGGGGAACACATTTCTGCGGGGCCCCGGGGTCAGCTGAGAGCTAGTGTCTGTCCAAGGGATGTCTGCTCAGACAGAAACACAACTGGCAGAGGGACGAGTCCGGAGAGGCAACAGATGTAACTGTGCGGCCCCGAAGTGGTCCCTGCCCAGCTGGACCGCCAGGGGATGGAGTCTCCACTCTCCCTGGCCATAGCTGTCGTGAGGCTCGTTGGCGGCACGATTGAGCAGGCCGGAAGAATTTTATAGTGGAAAGAAGCAACCTTAGAAGCTTCTGACTCCAAGGAGGAGGTGACAGGTGAGTTATGACATGCGAGGGAAGCTTAGCGCAACGGTCGCGATGTTGTCTTTTCAGACCAGTACCAGCTAGCTGAGCAGTGGTGGCTCAAAGCGAGGTGAACTGACAACTCGAGGTAACAAATACCAATACAGTCGGAGGTCGCCCAGGCCTCCGTTAAAGCATGCCCTTTGTACATGGCTCCTCAGTCAGTGTTAGTAGACCTGAAGGTCTAAACAGGGGCTGAGAGTTTGGCGGCAGGCCGGGGTGATCTTTTAATCACACAGGGCGTGCCGCTCTGCCACGGTCACCTCGGGACTCGATCATAAAACTAGTGCTGAAGCGGTCTTCATATGGAGGAAGCCAAGCGACTGCCATATGCCCCAGGAGCCTCTGAAAATTCTTTCAGTTGAACCCTTTCTCACTTCTAGCACTAGCCTAACACACTCTTTTGAGAGACGTGTTGGACCGAGTCCCTCTCCTGAACTGAAAAGAGATACTCAGCCCGTGGGCGAGATTAATCTCTCCCAGTTGACCTGAAGACCCAACTGGCTATGGAGCACTCGAAGGGTAGGACCTGTACGGATACTTCGTACCCTCGACGCCAGACACAGAATGTTCTGTGGAGCGGAGGATAGAAATCTGAGTACTGTCCTTCAGGTCGAACGCCGCAGGCCATCCTTGGGGACGGAGCATTTGAAAATGCATCTCTGTGTTAGTAATTGAACGGAGGCTTTCGAAAAAGGGCCCGTTTCAACTGACACAGGTCCAAGGTGGCCATGACACACCACATATCTAGGGTACAATAAAGAACAGGTTAAAGAAACCGGTCTTCATATCGGCTGAGGAAGAGGCTACATCGCGTCCTTCGCCAGTAGGACTGTGACGTGCGCACACAGGCCAGGAGCAGTGCTCAACACGTAGGTGTGATAATTATCACTAATTCTAGGAGCATTAGCTCAACACCTAGGTGTGAAAAATATCACTGAGCCAGGGCGGAAGCCAAGCGAAATGAATCGCAAGCCGAGTCTGCTGGTAACTCAGGGCCAATGGAGCGGTAGGAAGCACTTTAGGCTTACACACACCATACCAGGGCCCAGAGACCACAGACGTACCCGAGGTGAGGCAGCGTGGTGGAGGACAGGGACCCGGCTCGGAAGGCCCGTGGGCGGCCCGAAGCGGAGTCTGAGTGTGCAGTGCAACACCTACCTGTCTCCACGGGACAGCAGGAGATGCGTGAGAAGGCGGATGACCGGGTCCTCGAACGCGTCGTGCTGCCGGCTGGCGAACAAGAGGGGGCTGAGGGGTGCAAGGCTGTTCCACAGGGTCGCACACCGCCAACCTCGCGCTCTTGGGACCCAGGGACGGAGGAATTCGCTCTTTGACAATTTGGGAACCACTGGACTCCGGGGAGCCAGTGGTGGAACGGTAACCATCTGAAGAGCTCGTCCCCCCAACCCTGGGTGGCCTGTCTCAGGGACGCTTCGTCTGACACTCGCCCCCTGGCTGGGCAGTGCCTGAGACAGACCGGGCGACCTGCCTGCTGCTGGCTCTACGCTGGGGCCTGAGTGAAGGCTGTTGCGGGGGCCCCGCGGAACCGGAGGCAGCGGCAGGGGGACGCCCTCGGCGACGGGCAGGCGGAGGAACTGTCACTGGCGGCGGGTGGAGGCAACAGCAGGCCGCCAGGACAGGGTGTATCGAAAACCCTCCGTCTGCTCTTGGGCTGTGAAGAGCTGTTGGGTACAGCTCTCCACCGCGTCGCCGAACAGCCCAACCCGGGAAATTGGGGAGTCCAGGGACCGAACCTTGTCCGCATCCGCCATCTCAACCAGGCTGAGCCAATGATGGCGCTCCTGGACCACTAAAGTGGACATCGCTAGACCGACCGCGCACGCTGCGACACTCGTGCCCCGTAGGGCGAGGTCAGTGGCAGTGCGGAGTTCACTCATGAGCGCACGATCTAGACTACCCTCGTGCATGTCCATGCAAAGAGGAAGCAGCTTGCCCGCCAGCTTTGTGAGCTCTGACCGTCAAATCTGACGCGAGCTCACAGGCCTGCGAGGGGAGACGAGGATCCCCCGTCCAAAATGCAGCGGCCGTTGGACACAGGTGTGTCGCAAAAGACCGCTCCACTGGAGGGATAGCCTCATAACCCTTCACCGCTCCTCCGTCAAGGGTAGCGAGGGGGGGAAGAACCACTCAGGCAGTTTTCAGCAGTAAAAGGTGCCGTCCACGACCTAGTAAGCTCTCCATGCACTTCAGGAAAGAAGGGTACTGGGGCGGCGGGCTGAGAACCAGCACGGCCCGCCCCGAGATACCAATCATCCAACCGAGACTGAGCAGGACACGGTGGAGGGTTCCACTCGAGCCCGACAGCCTCGGCGGCCCGTTTCAGCATAACTGACAAATCTGGATCCGGCTCGGGCAACGTTATGCTCCCAGAGGAAGACAACGCAGTCGAGTCGTCATCTCCAGAGGCCAGCTCACCCTCCGATGCTGCAATCGGCGTCCTGTCCTCTGGGGGAGCCCCGTGTGAAACGGCTGGCCCACCCATTACAGATGGACCAGCACGCTCCACGGGGGACTCACACGGCTGCGGTGGAAAGGAGGAGTGAGGAGCCCACAGGGAATGGTTACCGGGCGAGACATCCACCACTATCCTCCTATCGCCCATCTCACCCAGCACCCGAGGGCGGGGCGTGGTAATGGGGACTCGCGCGAGAAGGCGAGTCTCGATCTCAACACCGCGACAGTCATATTCCCGCAATGGAAACATGAACTGTCCACAAAAGCTGCTTCAGCGTGCTGTAAGCCCAAACACGTGATGCAACAATTGTGACCGTCAAAGAGAGACAGGGAACGACCGCATCCAGAAACGCACGGGCGGAATGACATCTTGAAAAAGACGCAAACGCACCAGTGTTGTTCTTTCAGGAAGTGAAAAACTCTCACCAGTGCCGGAGCACACAGGGGAATGACCGCGGCAACACTGATACAGGAATGGTGCAGCCTGTATCAGTGAAGCACTCACTTTCTTCGCCCTCAAACGGCCGTCAGACAAACAAACACAAACAGAAATTTGGTTGCTGTGACAACAGCAGTTGAGAGCTCGGAAGCTCGTGATCACCGCTGCACTCGCGCTGTAAACACCGACACCAGGAGAGACTTCCAGAAGAAGCACGACACACTCGCTCGTTGTATAACAAGACTCTACAGACCTGAACATGAAGCTCGGCTCCGAAGTGAAAGGCAATGGTGCGTGCATCTACTTCCGTATTTGTACCCGCGCCGCGGGGCGGAGTGTGAGATGCATATCTCGCACGCCAATGTGCATTGGCTCGTTCTAAATTACTCGAAAACAATAGGCTCCCTAGCGTGATCCCATTTCAGTCGACGTCGACTACGTCTGACGTTCACGACTGAAAGGGAACTGAAGTGTTTTATAACCATTAAATTTCTGTATATTTCTTACCTTTTAGTTCAAACTTTTAAAATATACTGTTATGTTGTTTCTACATTAATTTGGATATTGAATGTGAAATTATTACAATATAAAAAACTAATTTTTAGGTGCGATTAATCGTGAATAATTACAGAAAAATGTGTGTTGTTATTTTTTTTAACCGATTGACGGCACTAATCAAGATATTTTGTATTTATAGTGTTGTATCTAAATGTGTAACATAGTAACACAACTTGTTTTTGATTTTAAATTATCTTTTTAAACTGTGAACAAAATGTTTTATTTATTTTTTAATACAATTTAACATCTTTAACTGGAGTTGTGTATTGTACTAAGCAAAAAAATCACACTATATTAGGCAAACAAAGTAGCATTTTGATATCGCTCATTGATTCGATGCATTGTTAGATATTATCATTATTGTGACTATTATAATATAATGCAAAAATAATAAACCACATAATCAGAGAAGTATAATTTTCTAAATTTATTCATTTATATTTTTCACATTGTTTGGAGGAGAATTTTGTGGATTTGTTGTTTTTTTTGTTTGATTAATTGAATTATCAAGATATTCATTAGTTGCAGCCTTGGTTACCTGTAACACATGATTATTCTTTTAGATTACCCATTGTCCTCAATGTCAGAGAAGCAATGATATTGAAACAAAAGCTCCAATGATGCAACCGTACATCGTCAACACACCGTGGACCGTCATAGTCATCGATCTGACGAGTCTCTTTCCAGTCAGTCTTCAAGGGAACAGTCATATACTTACGATGGCTGACCTCTTCACAAGATGGACCATTGCAAAACCCATAAAGAGTTCGAATGCGTATGAGGTGACAAAAGCCATCATCGGAACATTATTTGCATTCGGACAAGTGGAGAGAATAATCACAGACCAGAAGATGGAGTTTGAGGACCAGGTTATTATTAATGCTAATGATAATTGGTATAATCACTGGTGTTTGCTGTTTCTAGTACTAGTGCTGTCTGGGATGTGCTGAAATCGTATTGCAAGTTAGATTTTCACATTGTTATGAATTTATTGTGCTTAGGGCTGCACAGTATATCGAAAATAAAATCAATATGATATGGTGATTTATCAAATAAAATAAAATGAATTAATATATTTAAAGGGATAGTTCACCAAATTTTCCTCACTTTTCGGCCTCATGTTCCCTGAGTTTCTTTATGCTGCTGAGCACAAAAAAAGATATTTTGAAGATTGTTGTAACCAGACAGTTGTCGGGACACCCATTGATTTCCATAATAGTAAACAAAAATACTATGGAAGTCAATGGGGACCAGAAATGTTGGTTACCAAAATTCTTTACAATATCTTCTTTTATGTTCAACAGAAGAAAGAAACTCATACAGGTTTGGAACAACATGAGGGTAAAAAAGTTTTTATTTTGGGTGAACTACCCCCTTTAATTAAATAAATATATATCGTGTATAAATACAATATATATTCAGTTTCTTATTTTACAGTACAATAATTACAGTAAAACAATATATTATTTTGTTTAATATAAAAATTAATAATCACAAAAAAATATATTTTTACGGAATTGTTTAAAAGTGAGAATGTGCCCTATGCAAACTCATTTTGCATAAAGTTTTAAAAAACTAAAGTTTTTTAAACTGTTAATTTAATGGTGGTTATATCAAAGCTCATTTTTGCCATGGAATAAAAAAGATAAAAATGTAATTGCGACTTTATCACTCAATTCTGACTTTTTTCCTCACAATTGTGAAATATAAACTTGCAGTTATAGTATGAATTGTGAGGAAATAGAAAATGGCAATAACCTTTTAATTTATTTATTTTTGTGGTGAAAAAAGCTTCCATATTACTGTAAGAGTTGTGTTTGGTTGAGTCATTTTAGGTTGAGAGTAGACGGGGGGGGGGAATTTAACCATGTACCTTTTTTTTTTATCTGTATTTGTTCTTACAGCGAAAAGATTTTATTAGATTTTTAAAATGTTTTCTTTAAAAAAAATATATATATATTAGTGATGCACCGATTTAGATTTTTATGGCCAATTCCATTTTCTTTTCACAAGCAAATTTGCCGATTCTGGTTTTATTTATTTTTTAATTAAATGTTAATGTCAGGATCTGGGTTGCTTATCTGCTCTTTCTCACTCTCATACCACCACACACACACCCTTTTACACACCCATTTCTCTCACTCTACAGCGCACACACATACTGTCATGTTTGCGCTCTGCCTTCACCTGTTGATCATCAGTATCAGCGCTCTCGCTGCTGTCCGCTCACACCTGTGTCTTGTCTTGTCTAATTACTCAGTCTACTTCTAGTGTTTGTTCTCTCTGTTCTGTGTCGGATTATTGTGTGAGTACGTTCTCTCATTTTGTCAGTTAAAAGGAGTCTTACCTATGTCTTGTGTAGCAGTATTCGCCTTGTTGTCTCCTGTGACCTGCTTCGGTGAGATTCATCCGTTGTTCTCTCTGCTCAGCTGCCAGCTTCAAGGACCAGTTATTCTGAGAGTATTTTCTGTTCTTCGTATTCTCTCCCGACAAAGTATCCACTGAGAAGCTGTCTTTCTGGAGAGCACCTTTTTCTGTTCTAGTTCTGAGCTGTTATTCTTAAAGCTGTTTTTGTTGGACATTAAAGACTTTGCATTGAACTTCCTTTGCTTTTGGATCCTTTTGTATCAACCCTGACAGAATAATCCGACCACGATGGATCCAGCAAAGGAGGAATCTTTTTTTTCTGCTGTAGAGATCCAAGGAGCTATGCTGGGTCGTCACGAGGAGGAATTATCTGCTGCCAGAAATGCGGTGGAATGTTTGGCCGCACAGGTTAATGATTTGTCTGCACGCCTCCTTCATGCTCACCAGGAATCACCAGTTGTTCAGAGTCGTCCTTCTCTTCCCGAACCTCGTGTGAACAATCCTCCATGTTATGCAGGTGAGCCTACGGAATGTAGAGCCTTTTTGACTCAGTGTGAGGTAGTTTTTTCCCTGCAACCACAGACTTATGCGGAGGATCGTGCCCGCGTCGCCTATGTGATTTCGTTATTGACTGGACGCGCTCGTGAGTGGGGAACCTCCGTTTGGGAGGCTGGGACTTCCTGCTGTCACTGTTTTGATCTCTTTAAGGACGAGATGATTAAGGTTTTCGACCAGTCAGTTTTCGGACGCGAGGCTTCGCGTCTTCTCACCACGATTCGCCAGGGGAGGAGAACAGTGGCTGATTTCGCGATTGAATTCCGCACCCTTTCCACCACAGCTGAATGGAATGAACCTGCTCTGGTCGCGCGCTTCCTGGAGGGTTTGAATGTGGATTTAAAGGAGGAGATTTATGCTCGCGGTTCTCCGGGCCAGCTTGACCAACTGATAGAGCTGGCGATTCGCCTCGATAGATGCTTTGAGCAACGGCGACGTGCCCGTGCTGCTTCCTCCACTCCTCGCGAACCTCCTTTTCCTGTCTCTGCTAGACCTGATCCAGAGCCCATGCAGTTGGGTGGCATTCGTCTTCTGCCAGAGGAGAAACAACGTCGCATCACCAACAGACTGTGTCTTTATTGCGGCTCGGCTGGCCACTTCGCAGCTTCGTGTTCAGTAAAAGCCAGAGCTCGCCAGTAGACAGAGGAGTACTGGCGAGCGCGACTGTTTTGTCCTCTTCATCCAGATCCTGTACCACCCTGCCCGCCGTCCTTCGTTGGGCCGGTTCCACCGTTTCATGTCCCGCGTTGATCGACTCAGGGGCTGAGGGGAACTTTATTGATGAGAGATGGGCCCGGGAACATAACATCCCCCTGGTGGACTTAAAGGGGAACACCACCGTCTTTGCCCTGGATGGTAGTATTCTCTCTAATGTTCGCCGTGTCACCAGTCCGGTGAGTCTCACCGTCTCAGGAAACCATCAAGAGACTATTTCTTTTCTCATTTTTCAGTCCCCCTATACCCCCGTTGTGTTAGGACATCCCTGGCTAGTCCAGCATAGCCCTCATATTGACTGGGTCAAGAATACCATTTTGTCTTGGAGTCTTTCATGTCATGTTAATTGTTTAGTGTCTGCTATTCCTGTGGTTTCTTCTGTGTCTGTTTTTCAGGAGGAGCCTGGTGATCTGTCTGGGGTCCCGGAGGAGTACCACGATTTGCGGGCGGTTTTCAGTCGTTCCCGGGCCGTTTCTCTACCGCCTCACCGCCCCTACGATTGTTGCATCGATCTCCTTCCTGGCACCACGCCGCCTCGCGGTAGATTGTATTCTCTCTCGGCGCCTGAACGAGAGGCTTTAGAGAAATATCTCTCTGAATCCCTTGACGCTGGAATTATTGTTCCGTCCTCCTCGCCAGCTGGTGCTGGTTTCTTCTTTGTTAAGAAGAAGGATGGATCTTTGCGTCCTTGCATTGATTATCGGGGGTTGAACGACATAACGGTCAAGAACCGCTATCCCTTGCCCCTTATGTCGTCAGCTTTCGAGATCTTGCAGGGCGCAAAGATCTTTACTAAATTGGATTTGCGAAATGCTTACCATCTTGTTCGTATAAAGCAGGGAGACGAATGGAAGACCGCGTTTAACACCCCTATAGGTCACTTTGAGTATCGCGTTCTTCCTTTCGGGCTGGTCAACGCTCCCGCTGTTTTTCAGGCGTTGGTCAACGACGTTTTGCGTGACATGTTAAATGTCTTTGTTTTCGTTTATCTGGACGACATCCTCATTTTCTCACCCTCACTCGAAGTACACGTTCAACACGTTCGTCGGGTTTTGCAACGTCTACTTGAGAACCGTCTCTTCGCTAAGTCTGAGAAATGTGTGTTTCATTCGCAATCTGTCACCTTCCTTGGTTCGGTGGTCTCTGCTGAGGGAATCAGCATGGATCCCGAGAAGGTGCGGGCGGTCCTCGACTGGCCCATTCCTAATTCTCGTGTTGCCCTCCAGCGATTTTTAGGTTTTGCTAATTTTTACAGACGATTCATTCGTAACTTCAGTCAGGTTGCCGCTCCTCTCTCTGCTCTCACCTCGACTAAGTCTCAGTTTGTTTGGTCAGAGATGGCACAAGATGCGTTCGATCGACTCAAAAGGTTGTTCACCTCCGCGCCCATTTTGGTTACCCCTGATCCTGAGAGACAATTTATAGTCGAGGTCGACGCTTCCGATGTAGGGGTTGGGGCTATTTTGTCGCAGCGTTCTTCTCTTGATGACAAGGTTCACCCGTGCGCCTTCTTTTCCCATCGCCTTTCACCGGCAGAGCGCAATTATGATGTTGGTAACCGGGAGCTTTTGGCGGTTCGGTTAGCCTTGGGGGAGTGGCGGCACTGGTTAGAGGGGACCAGTATTCCATTTATCGTTTGGACTGACCACCGTAACCTCGAATACATCCGCTCCGCCAAGAGACTTAACGCTCGTCAGGCCCGCTGGGCATTATTTTTTGGTCGTTTTGATTTTTCGATCTCTTTTAGGCCAGGTTCCAAGAACGTTAAGCCCGATGCCCTCTCACGGCTGTTCGGCTCCACAGAGGCAGCTTCGACCAAGGAGGTTATCCTACCCCAGCACTGCGTGGTCGGAGCTGCCGTCTGGGGAGTTGAGCAGACTGTTAAGAGGGCTCTCTCACTCGCTGTCAGACCTCCTCGTGCCCCGACAGGGACGTTATTTGTTCCTCCCACCGTTCGTTCATCCGTCCTCCAGTGGGGCCACGCCTCTAAGTTAGTCGCCCATCCTGGTGTTAAGGGTACCTTGGCCACTATTCGTCGGAGATTTTGGTGGCCCACTAGAGAACGTGACATACGTCAGTTTGTAGCTTCTTGTCCTGTCTGTGCCCAGACTAAGTCTAGCAATACCCCGCCTGCGGGTCTCCTCAGACCACTCCCTATTCCGTCACGCCCCTGGTCGCACATTGCTTTGGATTTTGTTACTGGTCTTCCTTCGTCCGCCGGTAACACAGTGATTCTTACTGTAGTCGACCGTTTCTCTAAGACAGCTCGTTTTATCCCCCTTCCTAAGCTTCCGTCCGCCCGAGAGACCGCCCAGATCGTGGTAGATCACGTTTTTAAGATTCATGGTCTTCCTTCGGACATTGTGTCTGACAGAGGGCCCCAATTCGCCTCTCAGTTCTGGAGGGAGTTCTGCCGACTGATTGGGGCGTCCCCCAGTCTGTCGTCAGGATTTCATCCTCAGACCAATGGACAAGCCGAACGGACTAATCAGATTCTCGGCCGTATGTTGCGCAGCTTGACTTCACAGACCCCTGCATCCTGGTGCGATCAGCTTGCCTGGGCCGAATATGCCTATAATTCGCTTCCTTCGTCCGCTACTGGGTTATCCCCGTTTGAGAGTTGTCTCGGTTACCAACCCCCACTTTTTGCTTCTCAAGAGTCTGAGACTTCCGTGCCATCCGTTCAGGCTTTTATTCTTCGGTGCAAGCGTACTTGGAGGAGAGTGAGATCTGCGTTATGTCGTACTAGGGCGCGCACTCGTAAGGCTGCTAATCGTCGTCGGGTTAGGGCCCCTCGTTACGTTTGTGGGCAGAAGGTTTGGCTTTCCACCCAGAATCTTCCTGTTCACGAGGGCTCTAAGAAACTTATGCCCCGATTTGTTGGTCCTTTTGCTATTTTGAAGGTCCTAAGTCCGGCAGCTGTCAAGCTCAGATTGTCTCGTCAGTTACGTCGGGTGCACCCTGTTTTTCATGTGTCCTGTATCAAGCCTGTCATTCGAGCTCCCGCCCGTCCCGCCCTTCCTCCTCCGCCTCTCGACGAGGTGGATCCCATTTACAGAGTTCGCAAGCTGCTTGACGTTCGTCCTCGGGGGCGTGGCCACCAGTTCCTGGTGGACTGGGAGGGCTATGGGCCTGAGGAGAGGCAGTGGATTCCGGCCCGGGACGTCCTGGACCGCTCGCTCATCGAGGATTTCTATCGGTCTCGCCAGACCTCTTCCTTGGGAGCGCCTGGTGGCGCTCGTTGAGGGAGGGGTATTGTCAGGATCTGGGTTGCTTATCTGCTCTTTCTCACTCTCATACCACCACACACACACCCTTTTACACACCCATTTCTCTCACTCTACAGCGCACACACATACTGTCATGTTTGCGCTCTGCCTTCACCTGTTGATCATCAGTATCAGCGCTCTCGCTGCTGTCCGCTCACACCTGTGTCTTGTCTTGTCTAATTACTCAGTCTACTTCTAGTGTTTGTTCTCTCTGTTCTGTGTCGGATTATTGTGTGAGTACGTTCTCTCATTTTGTCAGTTAAAAGGAGTCTTACCTATGTCTTGTGTAGCAGTATTCGCCTTGTTGTCTCCTGTGACCTGCTTCGGTGAGATTCATCCGTTGTTCTCTCTGCTCAGCTGCCAGCTTCAAGGACCAGTTATTCTGAGAGTATTTTCTGTTCTTCGTATTCTCTCCCGACAAAGTATCCACTGAGAAGCTGTCTTTCTGGAGAGCACCTTTTTCTGTTCTAGTTCTGAGCTGTTATTCTTAAAGCTGTTTTTGTTGGACATTAAAGACTTTGCATTGAACTTCCTTTGCTTTTGGATCCTTTTGTATCAACCCTGACAGATAAATGTATTTGTTGTGTATTTGCTCTAGAACAGGTCAAACTGGCCTCAAACAAAAAATATGTGTAGCCATTTGATAACTGTGCGTTCACACCGCCGCCGGCGAGAGCGGCAAAATTCGCTCTCGCTGCCCTGCCAACGACGCCGTGGAAAGATTCGTGGACGCTCTGACGTAGATCGAATACTTGGTCTTTTTTAAAACTGTATTTAAAGGGGCCGCAAAGCAAACAAGCATGTCGATTGTTATTTTTGCAGATTGACAAAGTAGGGTATAATGCCGGGCGTACACCAAAGGATTTTCACAGTCCCAGACTAAAGACCGGCAGTCTTTAGGAATCTTACTGGAGTCTCGGCGCACTCTCCCGTCGTCTCGATCGTTAAATGTGAGGTGATTTTCTTTTCATTTTCTTTTGTGCGCGGGCACGAGACTTACAAGTGTATTTGATGCCCCGATCGTAATGGATGGGGAGCGTCTTATTAATGCCCTGGATTTTGTGATAACACTTAAACGCGCGGGCGGCGCCCGGGGGGAGATGTGTGTAGCGTGAACGCACTCTGACGGCACATGCATCATGCTGAGCATGATGGGAGGAATTTGGTGGGAATAAAAAGCTAAAATAATCTAGTTGTAGTCTTGTAAATAGTGTCACTACAAGATTCAGTGTTTGTAAAATCTTTAGTCTGAGACTGAAAACTGTGAACCCAAGTCTTTAGATGTGAGCTGATAATCTTATAAAGTCTTTTCTAAATCTTTTCAAAGTCTTTAGGTGTACAGAAAGCATAAGTTAACCTCATTAAATGTGAAAGTAATACACTGATCGATGGAAAGAACTTAACAATTATAGTGACATGTTTGCTAACTAAATAAACCAATTAAAAGCCATTTGTGTGGTGTGGCGTTTGTGTTCATGGTTAAGTGCTAATCTAATTTGCATTCCCGCTGAAAAACAAAATCTTGCCTTTAAATAGTGTTGCGCGCCTTCTTATCGAATTCAAATGATCAACCTCTCCTCTATTTTGCTTGGGAACTAATGTGGTCGGAACCAAAGTTTACAGGATTGTGTTCCCTGGAATCCTCTCAAATGGAGCACTTATAAATTCCGATTGGTTGCCGCCAGTTGTCGCCGAACCGTGTCATAGCTCATTACCATAAAGTTGACCCGACTTCAACTTCTCCTTGCCGCTCTCGGCCACTCTTGCCGTCCAAGACGCGCCTCCCTCGCCGGAGCTCGCCGCCGGCGGCGGTGTGAACGCACGGTTATAGAGGCAATCACTGTATTTTAATCAAAATCCAAACAAAGATGCTACACACGAGCATAAGCAGTTGTTCTCTTTATTTAAATAAACTAGATTGTATAATTTCAAGATTAATAGGAAAAACAGAATGGTCTGAACCAATGGTCCAAAGATAGCTATTCAATTAATCAGGTGAACATTCCTGTATTTCTTCATATCGCAATATATATTGCACAAAAAGTCAATATTGCAAAATGTCAGGTTTTCCCCCCAATATTGTGCAGCCCTAATTGTGCTTTATATACTTACTGAAAACAGGTGAACGAGGTCATATTTAAAGTCTTCGGTGTGTGGAAGTGTCTGTCATCGGGTTACAGCTCTCAGGGGAAAGAGCTAGTAAACCGGACTAATAAAATCATCAAGAGGACATTGCCGAACTATTGCAATGCTGAGCAGAATGACTGGGACCCGCAACTGGGTACAATCATGTACGCCATCAACACCTTAGCGCAGGTGTGTTACGCTACAACAGAGTCAGTATTATACAATCATTAGCAGGATTTGTTCACAATTTAAGCAGCATTTTGTGTTTTCAGGGATCTATGAAGGCCACACCATTCTTTCACATGTTTAACCGCCATCCACTTCTTTACGAAAAAGTCGAAGCAATGCAGGCAGAAATTGTCCTTGACAATCCAGAGCTCAGCATTGTAACAAAGATTGCTGAGGTGTTGCCAAAAAATGCTAAGGTAAATCATTTGTGTTTGGGTAGTTGTGATGTTCAGCACTTTGTTTAAATTGGTTTGTGGAGAAAGATGTATATTCTGTAACTGGTCACCATTTCTTTTTAGGCTTTAAACAATTTCACTGGGTTTTTCTTCATTCAAATGGTCCTACAGTTAGACAAATGAGCTTTTAAGAGTACAACTATTCCTTGTCTCTCAGTATGAGCTCATAAAAACCACACAATAATTACAATGCAGTACAATAGAGTGTATGCGTGTGATGTCACCATCGGCCTGAGTGACTGCGGTCACACACACTGAGTGGTAGCATTTGTTTCAGCCGCGAAAAACACACAAAACGCATCTAAAACGGGAAAGAGCTTTGAGATTTACTGTACAAATAGATTTGACAAGAAATCTGAGGCATAATTTTACAGAATAAAAATTGCTGTTATTTGGGACTTGGCCTTTTTCATAAAACACAAGCAGAAAGAATTGTCATAAACCATCCATTCATATGTAAACAGCCCCATTTCAATTTAATGTGAAAGGTTACGAAACCTTGGGTGTATAGACAATTTGCACATAAATTTGTTCTGCTCATGTTTTATGAATAAGCCAATGACTTCCAGCAGATAGACTTATCCATATGAATAAAACTTTAACTTATTTTATGCTTATTAATGCTGAAAAGCTCTCTCTCATGTGGAGGTGTCACAGCACACGACTGAATAAATGAACATTTAGGTCACAAATGTAATTCCTAGTAATAATACCTCTTCCTAAATTCACTTCACTAATATATAACTAATGACAATTAATGGTGTCCTGGTTTTGTATTGCACTTAGTGAATTAATCCGCAGTAATTTGAGAAAATAGATATATTTAAATATATTTAAACGTAGTTCATTTTAATGCATTTGTGCATTTCACATGATGTGTTAAACAGAGCTGCTTGTTTGTGTGAAGTGAGCATTTGTTGTGTATAAATAAATATATAAAACTTTAGTGATTAATGATATTGGGCTATATAAACAAATTTGACTTAATGTTAAGCAAGCGGTGTTACGTTCCTGCAGTCTGCCATTTTTGGCAAATAAAGAATATGTTTGTCTAAAAATATTTCTTGCTAAGGTTTATGTTTCGTGTGCCCTGTTTTGAACATTAATGTCCTTTGTCAGTCTTATGCCTGTTTAAGTGATGAACTACACCTACTTGTGGTTGTTTTCAGAGATGGTAACAGACATTTTATTTAGGGATGCACTATCGACCACATATCGATATCGGCCGATAAATGGTCTTTTTTGATGTTATCGATCCGATAAGAAAATTAGGCCGATATATCAAAGCCAATAGATAATAGATTATTTACTTCAGTTGAGAGATGCGCGCTGTTCACCATGATGGTTTTGAATGATTGGATTTGAATGCGTTTGGTTGAGTTAATGAATGGTGCAGTAGCGCTTCATTGTACCAGTGATCATCTTTATCTTTAGCGTGCACAGCTCAAACAGCAATGTACATTTATAACTATAATTGGGACTATCATATACATGCCATTATAATGAGAACACTGTTTTAATAAAACGTTGTGAATTCTCTGGGTTTAGTTGCCGTTTTATCGCGTTGTTGTGAGAATAGCGCGTCCAGAACAGGGATTACACATTCTGACCAGCATAAGTTCGATTGTGCATTCACATAATTGTGTGCAGATAAGTCGTAATATAAAGTTGATGTAATATAAGTATCTAATTAATCTATAGGGTCTATTCTATTCATCTAATCTATTCATTTTAACGTTCGTTCTCTTCAGCTTCAGCCAGCGCAGCTCGAACAGTAGGCTATGTCATTTGAAACAGTAAGCATTCCATTAAATGTGTTTACTATTACTATAATATTAAAAATGTTTTTTTTTTAACTAAAAAAAACATTGATGCGTTATAATTAACAGCATTATTTTTTTCTCGTATTATTTTCATCAACGATATAGTTTGATTAAAATAATTTCCTTATTGTCCGTGCTGAGACGATTCCATTTTATTGATCCATGGCACATGCATTTTGTTTCTTTATATGCAGCCCAATGTTATATCCAATGACTTGTTTGCATTATATAGTTATTTTATTTGTATTTTTTGTTAGGCAATAGATTTTTTGATAACACTTTACAATAAGGTCTCATTTGTTAATGCATTAACTAACATGAACTAACAGAGAGCAATAGCCTTTGTTATTGTTAGTTAATAAAATATGTGTGTTCATGTTAGTTCACAGTGCATTAACTAATGTTAACAGATACAACTTTGGATCTTAAAAATGTCTTCTGCATTTATTAATCTTAATGTTAATGTTAAGCTCAACATTTTAGAAGTATTGTTCATTAATTGTTGGTTCATGCTAACTAATGCTAACAAAATTAAACCTTATTATGTGTTACCATTTTTTAATAAAGAAAGTTGGCCATGGGAGTGTAAAATTAATCTTAAAAGTTAAGGAATCTTACACTGGTTCAAACTAAGCTACTGTATTGTATATGTATGATTTATGTTAAATGTGTTTGAGACATGACTTTTAATGGTGAGCCTTTTGTTTATGTTTACACAGGCTATCAAAGTATATCAAAATTTGAAATTAGATTTATCGGCCATTATATCGGTTATCGGCTTTCAAATGTTAAGAATTATCAGTTATCGAATCGGCCAAAATGTTCAAATTGATGCATCCTTCATTTTTTTTCTTGTGCAACAATTGTGTGTACTGTGCTACAAAACTGTGAACCTCTGTAGCACCAGTGCTATGTGCTACTAGTAGTAGTAGCAGCCTAACATTGACATGGCCGCTCGCTCTTAACGAGTTTGATAAATGTTCGCTATTATTAGGCGTGTGTTTCTTATAAGTGTTTGTGTGGAAGCTAAAATAGTACCTTATTGCATGACTTTTAACTTTATCGGGTATTTCTCTCTAAAGGCGCATCCACTATACTGTGAAGATGATTAGTCAGTGTCGTCAACTTTTCAGAAAACTCTAGTTTATTAATAAACTGTTAATGTTCAAACAGTCTCCTTTCTGTTTTTTTCAGGTACATTTATAATTGCTAAAAAACGCACCAAAAAAAAATATAATAAAAATGCTAAATATATATATTTTTTGCATTTCTTCTGTCAGGTGTTTAACACAGAAAAAGCTCTGAGGAAGCAAGAGCCATTCGAAGAGTCCCATGAAAAGAGAAAACCATTACATTTCCATGAAGGAGAAGTACTGTTGGAAAACATGAAAAAAGAAGACCACACATGTGTGGAGAGTGGCTGAACCGGACCGCTCCTGGTGAGAAATATTTCAGGCCCAGGTCTGGTTGCACGGGCAGATGAGTCGGGCCGCGTTCAGAAAGCAGCCGTGTCCCGTCTGAAGACATTCTTCAAATGCAAACATGAGCTGGACGCTGGGACAAAAAATGGTGAGTCTCAACTTGGCTCAAGTTTTATTAAAATTGCAAATTGCATTAAAATGTATTCAAATTGCCAATTAATCAATTTATTTTATAACAATCTCAGTTCATACCACTGACCACGACTACAGTAAGAAAGCAGACGTGGCTGTGAACGATGGCGGTGCGTCAGTTTGAGGTATGATGTTTGAAAGCAAAGTTCTCAATTTACAAGCACATTTGATCAAATCAGATCGTCCGAATCTAAATTTAGAAATCTAGCTTAAAATATATAAATATAAATCTGAATATATATATATATATATATAGTTAAATACCTGAATATATAAATGTAAACCAGGATAAATAAATGTAAATCTGAATGTATAGTTATAACTATATATTTGGATTTATAATTATATTGTCACAGTTCAAAGAGTCCAAAGATGAAGTTGAGTCAAAAGTTCTTATTCAATGTAATTAATAAAAGAATAAAATCTTTAGATAAGTCCTTAAATTTGAGGGTATTGGATCTGGAAAGTCCTTGAAAGGTCCTTGAATTTGAAGTTAACCAAGGTGTGGGAACCCTGCCTACCCTTCGGGCTGTTCCTGTCTCCCCGTGTCTTCACGAAAGTTGCAGAGGCCGCCCTTGTTCCCATGAAGGAACATGGTGTTCGCATTCTCAACTATCTCGATGACTGGCTGATACTAGTACAGTCTTGGGACCAGTTGTGCGAACACAGGGACATGGTGCTCAGTCATTTCAGCCAGTTGGGGCTTTGGGTCAACTGGGAAAAGAGAAAATTGCCCCCGTGCTGAGGATCTTTTCTCGGTATGGAGTTGGATTCGGTCGAGCAGTCAGCACGCCGCACAGAGGAAGGTGCTCTGTCTGTGCTGAACTGTGTGAATATGTTCAAGAGCAGGACACGGACAACGCTGCGGCTGTGGCGTACATCAACCGACAAGGTGGTCTACTCTCTCGTCGCATGTCGCAGCTCGCCCGACATCTCCTCCTCTGGAGTCAGAAGCATCTGAGGTCGCTTCGGACCATTCATGTCCCTGGGCTGCTCAACCGTGTGGCCGACGAGCTATATCAAGCTGGGCTCCCGGGAGAGTGGTGACTCCACCCCCAGGTTGTCCTGCTGTTCTTTTGTTGTTTCTGAGCTGCACAGGTAGATCTCTATGCCTCTTTAGAAACCACCCACTGCCAGTTGTTTTTCTCCCTGACTGAGGGATGCACTGGCACACAGTTGGCCCCTAGACTTTCGGAAATAGTGTTTCCCCAGTGTGTCTACTTGCACAGACTACTTGCACGTCCAGGCAGGGAGGACGAGGAGCAGGTCTTTCTAATTGCACAATTCTGGACATGACCCGGTTCCCAGATCTCATGCTCCTCGCGACTGCCCCTCCCTGGAGCATTTCTCTGAGGAAGGACATTCTTCTTCAGAGATGGGGCACCATATGGCACCCGCTCCCAGACCTCTGGGAACTCCATGTCTGGTCTCTGAAGGGGAAGTGGAGGTTCAAGGTGACTTTCCCCCAGAGGTACTGTCTACGAGACATGCTTACGCTGTGAAGTGAAACCTTTTCTTCGAGGGGTGTTCCTTTCACCGAGAGGACTCCCGAAAATGTTCGATCAGTGTCTTGCTTTTCTTCCTGCAGTATGGGTTGGAGGGAAGGAACCCAGCCCTGGCTTTGCTCTGTCCGGTCTGGACTCTGCAACTCAAAGCTTCAGGACCTCAGACCAGCTCTTTGTCTGTTACGGAGGCCAGCAAAACGAAAGGCTCTCTCCGAACAGAGGATGACCCACTGGATAGCCATCTACTTGGCTTATAAACCACAAGGCATGCCTTGTGAGCTCAGGCTGCGAGCTTACTCAAGAAGTGTTGCATCCTCCTGCGTGCTGGCACGTGGCGCCTCGCTAACAGTTATTTGTAAAGTTGCGGGCTTGGCAACACCTAACAGGTTAACTAGGTTCTATAGCCTACGTGTAGAGTCGGTTTCCTTCTGTGTTCTCATCTCAAACGGGTACAAGCACAAAGAGGCCTGTCTCTTGTCGGCTTGCTGCACCTATGGTTGCGCTCATGTATCCAGAGTGAAAAACCTGTTGAGTCCTCAATCACCCTCGGAGCCGGAAGTGGCAGAGCATCTGACGCCAGACTTATATCCCGCTGAATCCTTGAGAACCGGGTCTTGGCTGGGTGGCATATGTGTGACCCTGCGAGGATCCCATATGTTGCTTCTTCCACGGTTGCTCCTAAACGGAAGCCTGTGTTTTTCCCTTGGGAAGAACCCATCTCTTAGGAGATTGGTGTCACCCCAGTAATTCCATATGCAAACAACCCCATGAAGATAGTCCATACGTTATCTCCACATAACTCCTTCGGGGAAGAATGTGGCTTCCGCAGCATTCCTTTTCCAATGGAAAGGGTACGCTTCCCCAGTGTTATCCAATAGTCTCACTGTTGAAATAGCTCAACACAATGTCTCGGTTTCATAAGTTACCCTTGTTCCCTGAAGCTGGCAACAGAGACGTCACATCCGGTTGCCACATCTGTTCTGCCCTGCTGGGGCAGCCTGGTCACCGGCTCGGCTCCTCAGCCGAAACCTGAAGATGCGATCCACCTGCTGCACGTTATATGCATGTGCCGCGATGCAGCACAGCTGATGCAATTATCGCATGTCAATGTGCATTGGCTCGTTTTATTTACAATATAAGTAGATTGGCCTCTCTAGCGAGATTCCTAATTGTCGGTCATCCGATGTGACGTCTCCGTTCCCTCCTTCAGGGAACTAGGGTTACATTCGTAACCGAGAAAGTGTGTACATTTTCCCAATATACATTATTTGCAATGGGGGTTGAATAATTTCTATTACAACTGCATATATATTCAGACTTATAATTATATTCAGATTTCATACAATTATTTCCTTTCAGGTTACTTTATTTGTACCCGTAGGTAGATATTTTTTGCAACTGAATGATGGCTGCTGGAACAAAACTATTTTGAATACCGCTTTGTTCTGCACTTTGGGGTGAATCCTCATTTAAAATTGAGCCAGTTATCCTCTATAACTGTCTCGTGTACAGGGACACTGGGTTAAGCTGTGACGCACCAATCAGCTTACAAGACCAGTATTTCCCTGACAGGTTGTCAGGTGTGTCATGGAAAATTATCAAACTCCAAAAAATAATTAAATGGTAAATGGACTGCATTTATATAGCGCTTTCACAGACCCAATGGCCACCAAAGCGCTTTACAATTTGCCTCAAATTCACCCATTCACTCTCTCATTCATACACCGACGGGCGACGGCAGCCATGCAAGGCGCCATCCAGCTCGTCGGGAGCAGCTGGGGTTAGGTGTCTTGCTCATGGACACCTCGACACTTGGTCAGGTGGAACCGGGGATTGAACCACCAACCTTCCGGTTTGTAGACAACCTACATGAACCACTGAGCCACTGCCGCCAGTATTAATTAAAAATAAATGCTAATCATTGTGCTGTTGTCCCAAAAGATTGAATCTCTATATTTTGTCACTGTTTTTTATAATTAATGCTATTGGTCATCATTAATGTCTATATGTGGGTTTTACAAATATTTAACCAATAAAAAATATTTTGTGGTTGTGACTAAACCATTGGCTCCTCAAACTGTCAGTCAAACCTCACAACTCCACCACCATTGAGAATGTACCGCGCACAGTTTGGAGAGACCTCTGCTTGTTTGCAATGCAAGGGAATAAACACTGTCCATAAAGGCTAACGTTTTTTGTATTTGAAGAGCGGAGAATAGTCTTAGTTTTGCTGTCTTGTCTAGAAACAAATATAATGTTTTAAATATCTTGTTCATAGCCCTTTTGTATCGGTTTTCATCTTTTGTAACATGAAATTTTGATCATGAGATTTCAACAACAAGAAAACTAAGAACCCATATAGCTGCAATAAACTTTATATCCTAAATGTTGGTGAAAACATAATGTGATGCACATACTGCCTCAGATGCGGCAGTTCCAGAGACAGACAAACTGTCATTCGCTGGTCAAAAACTAAAATTGAGCTTGATTTTCATGTTAATAGGATAATGACACTTGCCAGTGTCTGACCATAGCTATATAAAGCCACAAGAACAACTTCGACGACAGTGTTTAATTTAATACGAGGTTTCCGTCCGACAGCGACGATATGTACATTTGTTGTATTATCATCACCAACAACATCATACTTATTGTGTTCCTACCTGAGTTAAGCTCAAGTTTTACTTTAAATGTGAGTAATGCTTTTAATATAGCCTAATATCTCGATTTTTGTAATTTGAAGCAATACATGTTTGTGCAAATTTGTTGTAGGTATTTTTATATAGTGGTGTGTCGTGGGATTTTTTAATTATCAAAATTGATTTTGGTAAAATTTTAAATTGCCTTGGCACAAAAAAAAGGTTGGGAAACACCGTGGTAGGCCACTTAACAATTTAACAATTTGATTTAGAGAGTTTATGTTTTTAAGGATAGGTTCCCAAACCATGACACCAAAGAGAAGGATAAGATGCATTCAATAAAAGTGCGGTAGAACAAGACCATCAAGGTTTTGTCAATGTTAAAATAAGACAGTTTCCTCAAACAAAACAAGTGCTGGTGACCCTTTTTGAACATAGCTTCACAATTTGCCTCAAAGTTTAGTTTTGAGTCGATAATTGTCCCAATATATTTGTAAGATTGGGTACATTCAACTGTCTGACCTTTAATGGATGTGACTTCATGCATGTGGTCATATTTTCTGAAATCAATGATCATACTGTCTCTTTTGTTTTAGATACGTTTAATTGAGGTAGAACTTTTAGCCCTTCATAGTGTGTATATATATCCCACTTTTTTGATAATTAATTCGGTTGAAGAATGCGGTTGTCACTCCCATAAAATACTGAACTGTGTGTACAGAATGGGATTAAGCACTTAAAGGTGAACTGACAACCACATTTAGATTCACTATGCACATGGCTCTTTTTAATATTACTTTTTATGTTTTTTTCTTACAGAAACACAACTAAACTCACCATGTGCCGCTGTTTTCTGTTTGCCTCATCTCTGGCTTGTTCTAATGCCGGCACTAAGAGCGTTTGTGATCATGCACGCTCTTGTATAAGGTAATGTTGCCGGTGATGCAGAGAAGGCAGTGTGTGTTGCTTCAGTCTGAAGATGGACTGGGCTGCATCTCCCAGCATGCATTGTGTGCAAAGAGACCAGTCCAGATGCTTGCACTTCCACACTTCAAGACTATGTTTGTTTTAAAGACCTTTTTTTATTCATCTAGTTCATCAGTAGTCATGAATGGCAAGTCAAAATCCTAAAACTTTGAAGAAAAGACTGGCTATTCCTGTTGACAGTATAAGTTTGTTTATGTTTAATATGTATTTTTATATGACAGCTGAAGCACTTTAGTTTATACTGTCAGATTTTAAGCTTTGGATGTTTCACAATAAGTAAATGTTTGATAAACCTGCACAACTTTGACACACACAATTATAACATGCAAGAGGTGATGCTTGTGTATAATTTTATTGTAATATTTGTATTTCCGCATAAAAGATTACATTGTCAATTATCAGTAAAGTTTGAAAGCAGTAGTTTATCTAAGCAGCCTTGAACTTCACATTATAATACACATAGTATCCGTTGTTGTACATGTAAAGTTTCTGATCGGCAGGATTGTAGTCCAGGTTCACGTAAAAGTCCTGGAACTTCTCGAAGCGAATGCTAACATGGCTTTCCTCGTTTTTATTGGTGTCATAGGTGTAAAAGATCTCCTCTGTTTGGGTATCTACTGACCTGGTCGCGTAGAGAACACCACATATCATGAATGCGTTTGTGATTGACTGCTTGTATTCGCTGGTCTGCCAAACCTTCTCTACCTCAAATGTCTCCTCGTTGATCTTCCCTAAAACCAGGTTACCGTTTGATTCCTCCGTGGCGTACGTTACCCACAGGCCGGACTCATCGGCTGCGAAGTCCAGGTTCTGGTTGGGCGAGTAATGGTATGAGAATCTAGTGCTGGCCTTGGGAATCACCTTGTACTGAGCTTTTACACTGGTCATGTTGAACTTTGCCATACCAAAAGTGCTTCTGTACTGATAGTACAAGGTGTTTTCTCGCACAATGTAGTTGTTTCCAGTGCCTTGCCAATCATATTGATTTCTGACAAAAAGCTCATGTTTCTTAAAGACCTGTCTCATGATCAGCTTGTAGTAGTCAGAGTACTGTGTGATTTTAGAGACCAGAGTGTCCGTAAAGCCGTAGTACCAGTGCATGTTCTCAGAGCCAGGCAAGGGCTTGGAGTCTTTACCCCATCCTCCATACTTGAAACCTCCATTCAAGTCTGCGTTTAGCTGGCTGACAACGGGTTTTCCAATCCTGAGAATGCCTCCATGCTTACAGGACCCTAGGAGATTTTAGACAAAAAAAACATTTATAATAACACTTAATTTGTTAACATTAATGCATTAGCTAACATGAACTAAGCAATATATTTTTAGAGTGTTTATTAATCCTAACTAAAATGTATAAATATTGTTGAAGAATTTGGTTATGTCAACTACAAATGAAACCCGACTGTAAATGTTTAATTGTAAAGTATAATTGACATTATAAGCTACAGCATTGTGGAGATAAAGCCTTGTATTCATTTTGGATCGTCAAATTCATTTGTGTGGTTTTGGATGAACGGTCTAGGAGGATGTGGAGAAATAGGGTTGTGTCCTAATTCACATACTTATGCTTTATTCTACGCCATTTTGTATTATGAATTGAGCGATTAGTGTGTTCACATTGGAAACCCCAAAAAGAAAAAGTGCACTTTAAATAGTGTGTAGTTTTGGACACTTCATGCATTCGACAATCCCAGCTTTAGTTGCGTAGCAGAGTGGGAGGGGCTTCAGACTCCTATGATGAATGACAAAATAATCTTTCAGAATTAATTCATACTCTAGATGGTTGAGTACATAGTGCAGAGTATTGGTGTGTAGTGCGTCATTTTGGACAACTTTAAAATTTCTGAAAAATAACATAGTGAGGTAGGGTGCAGTCGAATCTTGAGGCAAATCAAAGGAGAATTTTGTTACTTAAAGGTTGTATCAGCGATTTCAGGCCCAAAAAAGTCCCAAACATAAATGATCACATTCATCTAATCTTTCCTAACGATCCGCTAGCTGCCCGCCCCATAAGCAGGCCGTCAAAAAAAACGCGTCTCTGTAGGCAGCCTAGGCTCTGAGATCTGCACACACAAACAATTGGGTTCACCAACCACTCAAAATCAAAATAAATAGTGTTCCAACCAATCACCGACATGGGTTCGTTGATAGACGCTGACTTCTTCTTCAGCTCCGACTTTGCGTGCAGCCGTGCACGAGCGCAAAACCTCACAACACCCGCCCTCTGTCGGTGATTGGTTGGAACACTATTTATTTTGGTTTAGAGTGGTTTGAATGTTTGGGCCTTTTTTGGGCCTGAAATCGCTGATACAACCTTTAAAGGATTAGTTCACTTCAGAATTAATTTCCTGATAATTTACTCTCCCCCACATCATCCAAGATGGTCATGTGTTTCTTTCTTCAGTCGAAAAGAAATGAGGTTTTTGAGGAAAACATTCCAGGATTTTTCTCCATATGCAAGAATGCAAGATTTTGAAGTTGGACGAGAACGTTTTTCGCCCTTCCCTACATTTTTTAACTGGAAAACGCGTGTCTTTCTAATGTGATTACGCATCATAGAGCAAAACATTTTTTTTTTTTTTTTTATAATTAACAATGGTTTGTCTAGATAAGACAAGAACATTCCTCGGCTGGATCGTGTCGAGAATTTGAAGCTGCACTGAAACTCACAGCTGGACCTTCGACCCGTTGGATCCCATTGAAGTCACTATATGGAGAAAATCCTGGAGTGTGTTCCTCAAAAACCTTCATTTCTTTTCGACTGAAGAAAGAAAGACATGAACATCTTGGATGACGTGGGGGGAGAGTTAATTATTAGGAAGTTTTAATTCTGAAGTGAACTACTCCTTTTAAAGTTCAAAAGTTATTAGCATAAACATGAGTACAAGTTTGGTCAGCTAGTGGTGCTAGAGGGATTGAGTTAAGAGACTCTAAATTTGCTGAGGATAATGTTGAGACTGTCCTCTATCTCTGTGCCAAATGTCATTACATTTTCCTTTAAGGGGTTTTATGGGCTGCCATAGACTAAAGATCAGAAGAACAAGAAGAATAAGAAAATTAATGGATAAAAGAGATCGCTACACACGTTTAGTGTAATAATAAATAAATAAAATCCTCCTTGTGACATATATCATATACAACACGTCAAATAAGCCAAAGATGTATAATTTTCTCAGAAAATTAGTATTAGCCTACCTAATTGTGCATTAGAGTAGTCATCCTTATCATCCTGACATTTCTCCAGTTTCCGCTGAAGTTTGGCGAACTCGATGCGAATCACTTCTAAGTTGCTTTGGTCGTAGCTCTCCAGTTGATCCACAATTAAACTCATATTACGAATCTTACAAAAGAAAACAGATTAGAGCCATGCAAACACTACAATGCCATGTTTTGTGTAAGTGAAGGAGGTTTCACCTCTATGAAAAGACTCTCGAAGGCGGGTGAAGAGGAGTTTAGAGAAGTTTTCAGTTGCGTGACCAGATACTCAAACTCTCTGAGCTCAATGCGGAGGAGCTCAAACTCTAGTTTGATGTACTTGTCCGGTCCGCTCTCCAGACTCTCCACGCGAGCCGTCAGGTTGGAGAGCTGGCCAAGAAGAATGACTATCTGAACTTTCAGACTGCTGACCTGAGCACATTAAATAGAATTACAAAAAAATGAGAAATATATGATTAGCATAGCAAAATGCATTGATTTAATTGACTTTTAACTGCGAGATGGAGAATATCTTTAGTTGTTGAGGTCAACGGTTGTGTGTTCGATCACAAACTCTTCTGTCAGTTGGTAGAACTCATGAAATGAAACCGATATGGACAGGTTGTGTGATGCCCTCATCCTCAAAAAACCATTAACATAACTACACTCGGTCAAAGAAAATACGACAAGGATGAACATAGTATGTGCTGTAAATGATAGTCTGCAGAAAGACATCAAATTCATTGAGATGACTAAAAACCAATGGAGGCATTTAGAAACTAAATACGCAAACTATTATTATATAAAGTTTTTGGTTAAATTATTAAATTTGTACAAAAAATAACCCAGTTGTGCTAATTAGGGGTGTAACAATATATTGTCACAATATAGCCCAATACAAAAATGCAACAATATGTATTGTGGATAGTTTACATAGATTTACATCACCAATGTAAAAACAAATTTAGCATTTTAATCATCAGTGCATTTTTTTTTTTTTTGTTAACCTTTTACCTTGTCTTGGAGTATCGCAGTATAAGCTTTTGAGGTTTTTGGTGAAGTTTTAGATAGTAATTCCCATAGAAGTATGTAGTAACACTTGAGTAATTACTAGTTAGTTACCATGATCTTCACTTTATAATACGGATCCAAATAATTAGTCATCCCTTTAGAAGTATGTAGTAACACTTGAGTCATTACTAGTTAGTTATCATGATTCTTATACATGAAAAGCCAATCCAAAAGTGTAGAATCTTCTAATCCTTCACAAGATATTTGCACACACGTATGAGGTAGGAGACATCAGGCCCGCCGACAGGGTGGACAAACGGGTCTGTTGTCCCGGGCCCAGGGTAGGGGGGGGGCCCAGAACTGGGCCCTCATTAAATTATGGAATAATTGTTTAAAAAAAAAAAAAAATAGGCACATTTGTGGAAAAAATATCTAATATTTGAGTTCCAAAAAAAGCTTTTTATTTGTTTTCTTCCTAATTGTCCTTGAAATAGTGGTCAAGAACCCCCCCACCCCCAAAACAAAAATGGTTTGGCCACTGATCAAAATATTTGATTTGAAGTTCAGTAGGCTAACGTTACGCTCAAAATGTCCGGTCAGCACAAGTCAGCTGGAACTAACGTTAGTAAAGTCAACGTAGAGCAAGGTAAGAAACAGCGCAGCCAACGTTTATGAGTGTTGTCAAAGACCCGGTACTTCGGTACTCGGTAGCTACTAATTTTTTTTAAACGTCACGCCACGGTACCAGGTTTTCTCAAACCCGGTATTTGATGCGCGTGCATGCCAGAAGCGCGTGCAGTTGCGTCCTCTTCATAAAAGCACTGAGACATGTAAATCATGGCTGTAAATCTACTTGTTGATAAGAAAGGAGGAAAGAGCCACATGGAAATATTTTGGATATTAGCTCATAACAGCGACGCGGCGCGCTCGTTTTTACAGGCGTGCCTAAGTTCATTGTTGCATAGCAACGACAGACGCCACGGGAGAGAGCAAACGCTTGTGGAAAAGAGAAAGCGGTGCGAACTGCGCTCTGACCGCTCTCCATGATGACGAGGAAGTATTAGCAAAGAATTCATTGATTTCTAGCCCTTGCATTAGCTTTAATACTAGATATATTTATGGAGATGAGAAATAAAAAGCCGGCTGAAATGCGTCACTGTCGGCATCGGTGAACAGATAATTGGGCCAGATCCGAGTCTATTTTTGCTGAGCTGCTCATGCTTAATTAAAAGTGAAAGCACACTTTTGATGGACAAAAAATAAATATGATTTCACACAAAAAGTGCCCAAAATGCACAGATTTTGCATGTCTAGTGTGTTTTAACAAGAACTGCAGTAGGTAGAGGGGGGGCCCATCTAAGATCATTCTTGTCCCGGGCCCAGGCAAGACTGTCAGCTGGCCTGGGAGACATTAATACATTTTTTTTTTTCGAGGTATAGGTTAAATAATAAAATCACTGTATATGGTATTTGGATGGCCGATAACTCAATATGTTCCAGCCGTCACCGTGACTCTGGCCAATTTTCTGGCATTCCTCTGGACTGGCATTGAATCACTACAGGACAAGTAAGGTCCCGACAACTGCATTTAAAAAGCCATTTCTTTAAAATTATTCAGTTGATAAATAGTTCTCTAGGAGAGAGCATAGGCTAATTATTTCCCAAATCATAAGTCTGCTATGCTATTACATATTGATAAACCTTGTGTATTTGTTTACAGCAGTTATTAATGTTAATGTAGTGCTAGTCATTTGTCCTGCATTAGTTATTGATTAGTTTTGCATGAACTATTAATCTTCTTCAGTAGTTCTCTGGGAAGCATTAAAAAAAAGCAGTTATCAATTAGTTAATAGTGAACTACCACTTTCATCTGTGCGCTGTTACTTACTAATTCGTTAATCAGAATTTCTTGTTAGTTAATACTAGTTACTAGATTGTTAATATCGTGTTACTCATTTGTTCCTGTGTAATTATTCATTAACGAAGGATCGTATTCTAAAGTGTTACCACTAAAACATATTTGTTACCTGAAATAAAATAAACATTAACTGGAATAAAATTAAGGAAACATTTCTCATTTTCATTTAGTTTATAACTTGATGTACTAAAATAACTACAACTGAAATAAAATGAATAAAAACTAAATAAACATTTCACAAATATATATATATATATATATATATATATAATTAAATCAAAACTTTAAATTAATAAAAATTATAAAAGCATCTTGATGCTAAAATAACACTGGTTGGGTTGAATATAAAATCCGCTTATCTAGACTATATAAACATAAACTTACCTTGCTGATGTGGAGTTTGATTTCTACAGAGAGCTGATTTGAGGACGTCTGCATTTGCTCCACACGGTCCGCTGGGAATGAAGTATCAGGCAGGAACACGTTGCAAACACACTGTCCAAACTCCCCGACGGAGCCGTCGACTCTGCCGGAGCCCCAATCCTCTAGAGACTTCAAAAACATTATGGGTTTATTCATCTTAACGTTAAGATATGTTTGAAAATTGAATCTTTGGAAGTGGTTCAGCAATGAATCAAAACTGAGATAAGTCTCTTACCAGCCAGGTGTGAGCGGGAGCCGCGAGCAGGAGCACAAGCAGCAGGAGGTCCATAATGTCAAAATATGTTTCTCTTTCTCAGCTACGGTCTTATATGCAGCATGTTATCAGAACTAATCTACAGCACATGTCTTATTCTCATGACAATTGTGGATTGCAGTCTACCCTTCATCCAATGGATGTACAATGACGTTCCTCATTAAGACATATGCACACAGTTCATGTTTGCTTAATACGTTGTACATGTTTTATTGGTAGATTATAACTGACATAATGGACCTGAGAGGAAACATTGTTTGCCAAACCTTGAGAAGGTTCATGGATTACTGTTATAGCATGCCATCACAATGACTGAGTACTGGTGTGATCCGCCCTTTTGTGCGTCCATCTTCATCCATCCATGCTAAAATAAGGCAATGAACTCTATGGAGTGTCTAATGAAAAGCAGCATAACTGGTAACACAAAATATTTTCGGGGTGGCCTTGATAGTTAAATTTAAGTGTGCTTTTGCCTACTTTTTTCTTTTTTTGTTTGGTATGTGGATAAATTCTATTAAAAAAATGTATCGCAGGGAATGTGCCTTTCTAAATTATAAGGTGATTCTGACTTTTCACTTGCAAAAAAAGAAAAACAATTTCAGCAATATTTTTTTAGTAAAAGTATACATATTGCCTTAAGTATACAATTTCTATACATTTTAAGGTAGTTCATACTAAAAACGTTGTTTACAATAAAGTTACATATATTGTCTTTTAAATTATAGGGAACAATGGAGCTAACTTGACAACTTAACAAAAAATTTGCTTTCACTAATCAGTGTATGATTGCAGAAAAAATAGATGTTTTTGTGTGAAAATAAATCATAAAAGTGGCTTATTTTGTTTAAAAAGGTCACGAGCAGCTTTGGCTGCGTGACGTTCAGGAAGACGAAGATGGATGAGGCTTAAACTCTATTTACGAACAAGACACGAACCAAACTTAGCAAACTGTAGATGAGAACTGAAACTAGGGAGACTATACACAGACAAATGAGGAGAATAAGTGACAACAGCTGCACACAGTGAGTGATGATGTCTGTGATTAGGATGATGACAGGTAACGGGTGAAACCGATTAACAATGAAACACATGGTGCCCAAACACAGAAGGCAAAACAAAGTCCAAGACAGGTGTCACAGTGACAGTACGCCCCCTCCTTGAAGGCGCCTCATGCCATAAGAGGTGAAGGCGGGGAGGTGGGGGCTTGGGAGGAGGAGAAGCAGGCGAAGGGCTGGAAAAAGGAGTGGGCGAAGGGTTGGAGAGGGCAGGCAGATAACCAGGATAAGGGCTTGGCAGAGACGTGATACAGTCAAGGGGTGTTGATTTGTTTAGATCCAGTGAAGTCGTCGTCATCATAGGCGTATTTTGCGGGTGGGACATGTCCCCACCTAGCCTGGATGCCAGCCCAAACCCCGCCCACAAAATTTTTTGGTCGGGAAGTTCGGTCTGGACTCCATCCATTGAGGAGTAATTATGATCTGTTCAGAAATCGTCGGGCCAATCAAATTGCCAGGGCGGGCTTTATACGATGATGGACAGATGATCTCCATCTGTTAAAATCAGTCAAGTCGCGCTACAACCGTGTTATAAAGTTGAGACAGGGCCGACAAATGCGAGCAGATTTGTTTGCTTTATTGTCGAGATGTAATCCTAAACGGAGAACTTGTTCGTGTACATTCACCTTTTCTATTTCTCTCAAAAATGCTTTTCGTGTTTGCAAGTACTCCGCGAATCCTTAAATTCTTTTTACAACACCGGCAAAGATCGTTTACACTCATTATTTTACTACTTCTTCCAGTGTGCGTGCAGTTGAGTTCTGTTGACAACTATGCGTCGCTCAACATACGTCACTTACTGCGTTGCTCTGATTGGTTAAGACACGCCTCATAATCAAAGCCCTGTGGAGCAGTATCAGACTCACATTCTGACTAGAATATGAGTATGACAAAGTCAAGCTAGTCCCCACCACTTTTTCTCAGGATCGATATTGTATATAAATAAAACATCTCCAGTTAACTAGCAGATCATTCATTTAGTTCACTATTAAATAAGAGATCTAGCGCTAAAATCTGTTTTTTTTTTTTAAATCAAGCTGAGCACTCGTTTTCGCTGCTATCAGTTGCATGGATACAGTTTTCTCTTTTGGCTCGCGCACAGTCTTCACTCGGACGCGCTCTTCAATCTATCACCGTTGCGGAGACTCTATTCGTCCCGGTGAGATCACAAAATAAAATGCACACAAACGTGTCCCTGCTTGATATGACTAACCAATGATAAACATATTGGGTTTTGATGAGAGTTTTGATGGGTTTTTAAACAATAGACCCTTTTACAGCCCACGTGATCAAATAGTTGCGCGCGCATTTTGGCAACAGAAGTGGTGTTGTTTCCCACTGGCTCTAACGTGTTAGCAACTCCGAAAGTTTATCAAACCGGTTTCCCAGCATCAAAATGTCTGGTTGTTGCGTTTACGGTTGCACTAATCGATATTCGAGCTTAACTTTTAGAGGATTCCGACAGGATCACGGCCGTTTCAGAAGAACCGGTGGCGCCTGTGGCTGCAGGCGATTAAACGTGTTGATTGTCTGTCTGTGTTGCTTAATCCGCTCGCGTAGCTTGACACGCTTCTGATTCTTGCCATACTTCCGTTGCCAAAATGCACGCACATACGTTGCTACGTCATCATTGTGTACAAACAGTAAAAGGGTCTATACGAGTGCGGATTAGAACCCGTAACCTCTGACACGCTTGGCAAAAGATCTATCACTAGACCATTAAAGAACTCAAACAAAATCTGCGGATCGATGCATTTATTTACAGGTTGAGCAGAGAGGCACAAGATGAATTTTTTAGACATTCTTGTTTATAGAGACTTGAATAGACTGGGATCTAACTTATACCGAAAAAGTACTGACAGAAATTCTATTCTTCATGGACAATCTTTTCATCCCATTCCACTCAAGAGGAGTCTGCCCTTGTCTCAGTTTAGTCGCATTCGCCGGATCTGTAGTTCTGATAGTGATTTCCAAGCCCAAGAAGCTGATTTGGAAAAACGTTTTCAACAGAGACAATACAAACATGAATGGATTACCCAAGTGCGTAATTGTTTTGAAAATACATCGCAAATTGACCGTCTCAGTAACACCAGATCCAGAACTTCTGAGTCTAGAGTTAACTGTATTGTCCAATATTCACCTCTTGGTAGAGAGTTTGAATCCATCATTAAAAAACATTGGCACATTATTGACTCGGATCCAGCACTCAGATGCTTCACTACATCACCCCGGATTGTGTACAAAAGAGCACCTAATCTCAAAAATATGTTGGTGAGAGCTCATCTTCCATCATTGACTCCACCACATTTTTTGCAATGTATTCCCTTTGGGAATTACAGATGTGGCAATTGCACTCAATGCAACTTCACACATAAAACTACCACCTTCAATCACCCATGTACTGGAAAACTTTATGATGTCAAAGGTGTGATTACTTGTTACACAAAAAATGTTATTTATTTACTTAAATGCCCATGCGGCTTGGCCTATGTTGGTAAAACGACCAGGCCACTGAAAATAAGAATCTCAGAACATAGATCAAACATTCGTAATCATGACATCAAAAGCCCAGTAGCGGTGCACTTTTCACAAGCTTCTCATAATGTTTCTTCTCTCAGATATTGTGGCATTGAACTTGTGAAACAACCCTCCCGTGGAGGAGACGTAAATCGTCTGTTGCTTAAAAGGGAAGCATTCTGGATCTATACCCTGGACACTTAAGCTCCAAAAGGGTTGAAGACTTTGACCTGAGGCCATTCCTGTAAATAACCTATGTCATTGAAAAAAAATTTTTGGTAAGTGTTGTGCGATCGTTTTGCTGACTTGATATATGACATATGTAACACACCATTGTGGTATCCTTTGTATATTTACAGTTGTTGCTCATCTACTATTAGTGTTTACAGTGGTAGAGATACTTTTCCAATAAAACTTTTTAGGCTGTGCTTTAAACACTCCAGGCCTTTTTTAGCTATCTAATATATTTCTAATAAATGTTTCTGTATTATAAATGTTGTTATATACTTCTTACATATTTTTATCTGCTTTTCTGATGTAATTGCTTTTTCACTTGCTTGGTCCTATCATGGATGTATGTGATCATGTGACCATGCATAGCTGTATATATGGAGGTGTGTCTCCCCACTTGTTTATGTCTGATGAAGGGCTTGGGCCCGAAACGTTACACGTGGTGAGCAATTATTAAACTCACTTAGGAGCACTTTCTGGTGTGCGGATCGGCCCTCGCAGCCTCAAAAGACTACCGGCCCACCGGGAAAATTCCCGACTCTCCCGACTGCCACTAGCCGTTTTGGAAAAAGGATGCTGAGGAATCTGCATCCTACCCATAGGAAAGTATCATGTGGAAATTACACATATGGACTGGCCATCAGGGCAGTACTATATATGGAAGGTCTCTGAGGTAGGTCCGGCATAGTTAGGGGGGAGACAATACCCAGTCAGAGACGGCAGAGCGGACTCTACCTTGGGAAAGACACAGGCTCACCGTCAGGGAAGCTGTACTGTTGAAGAATTCACATAAGGGATCTCTGTAGGGATCACAACACATGGGCACCTAGCCTGGCTAGGGCTGGGTACCGAGTTCGGTACTTTTTAGGTACCGACCGAATTGCCTCGATACTACCGAGTATCGAAACATGTCTTGTTTTTCGGTACCACATTTCGGTACCTAAGTGGTTAATCTCGTCAACGTCAGTGAAACAATAAGCATGCAGCATGATTGGCTGTGGCGGAAAAACACTAGTTTACGCGGCTGCCCAGAGACGCGGCTCGTCGCACGTGAGGCTGCAGTGTGTGTGTGTGTGTGTGTGTGTGTGTGTGTAAGCGTGCGTCCCAACCCAGATAGATAGAAAATATGTGGAAATGATCCAAAGTGTACCTATGTCATGTGCCAGACTCGATGCCAGATGCACGCGATGCAATATTTTCGACAAGATCATTGCTGCCAAGACCGGCAACACGGTAAATCTAGGCACTGAAGCGCACAAAATACACTTGAGAGTAATGGTGTTCACATCGAACGCGAATAGAGCGTCAAATACGCGTCTATCGCGTCTAGTTCGACGCTTGAATCTTCAGCTCGAGTTCAAATTTTTCAACTTGCGCGGAAGACGTTCGCGGCAAACGCGTCGCCCAATTCGCGTCATTCGCGACGCCCGGCGCGAATGATGCGTCTATTTGCGTCTTTGCATTGACTATGTATGTAATCTACTCGCACAAATAATTAAATTCGCGTTCGGTGTGAACACACCATTAGTAAACACTTGTTCATTAATAAATTATTAAAATATCTCCTTGCTATTGTTTCCACATCCATAATCATTAGGCTACTTTTGCCAGTGCTTTGCTGCAAGCTTCACGTGCAGGTATATATCCCGCCCCCCAGTAGCCTATATTTAATTTAATTCATATTTATTTGTATAGCATTTTTCACAATACATATCGTTTCAAAGCAGCTTTACAGAAAATTCATGTCTAAATTACAATTTAGAGTGATCTGTTATCAGAGGTGACAGTGTAATGCATTTCAATTAATTTTCATTCAGTTTCATCGTTAACTAATGCATTAAGTTAAAGCAGAAACAATGAGCTCATTGAAGTAAAGAATACATGTTGTTAAATGATTAGGAAACATAGAAAACTGTAGCATTGGTGCTTTTTTACATACTCAAAATATGAGTGTAAAAAAGTCAACAAACTGAAAAAAAAATTAGGTAATGTTATATTGTTAAACCTGGTTACATAAAATTGGTATCGAAAAAAGTATCGTTCAGGAACCGGTATCGAAGTCAAGGTATCGGTATCGGTACCAAACATTTTGTTACGATACCCAGCCCTAAGCCTGGCACAGGGGTCAACCACTGGACGTACCTGCGAGTGTTAGGCCTGACGTTAGATGTGGTGGTTAGGGTGGTGGAGGAACTCACAGGGTTCGCCAACTGGGGAACTCCACAGGAGCAGAACAGCGCACGCATCCGGTCCTATGGAGAGGAATGGCGCAGCAAACCATAGGCTGCCGTCTCTGACAAAGCGGGTCCAAACTCAGAGGAATGGGCCAGGGAGGGGATGTCACGAGGAGCATGGGTTTTGAGAACCAGGTCCGGTTGGGCCAATACGGGCAACTAGCAAGACCTGGGGCCTCATTTATAAAACTGTGCGTAGGATACTTACTAAAAGTGTACGTGCGCCCGAAAGCCAAAAATGGCGTACGCAAAAAAAATATAAACCGTTCGTACGCCAGAACCTGCGCAAAATTCTTTTTATAAATCCCAGTCAGTCAGTCCAGTCCCAGTTTTAATTGATTTATATTTTTAATGGAAACAGATAGACATTGTTGTGCATTATTTGCACGAAACAATTTCCCCAGACAATCTGCTATTAGCTATCAGTTAAAACATTAAAACACAGCATGCCAGAGAGAAAAGTGTTCAAAAGCATTGCATCCACAACAAATAGGTCTATTTCTATTTAATGAATATATATATTTTGTATATATATATATATATATAACTTCTCAGTAATGATTTCATGTAGCTAGTTTAAGTGTTTAACTCCATTAATGAGAATCGCATATTTAATCTAAATGTTTATATCAGAAGTAAAACATAGTTTAAATCATTCTTTTATTTATTTAAAATGTTATTGTGAACACATGCTTCTTGACGGTTTTGTAATGAACACCGTAGTTAGGACCGATGATGAGTAGCGATTGTGCTTCATGACTGTATTTGCAGACTTTGACATTTTATGATATATGTACATTAAGGAAAATATTTCCTTTTTACACTGTGTTCTGCAGTTCTCTAATAAAAGGGTATTTCATGCTATTCTGTATCACATGTAGTCACGCCATGTCCTCCTGCGCTCCTGTTGTGGACAATGTGACTTTAAGGCAGCGCTGATTATTATTATTATTTTTTTTTTTATACATTTTGAATTACGTTTGGATTTTACTAGATGTATATAGCCTAAAACAATCGGCACAAATAACACTGTTGGATTTAATCTTCATGATAATGTGGATATAACGTATGAAATGGAGTGAAAATTAAATGTCATTTATCTTTTAATCGTTCTTCTCACATTTATTTTCTACTATCTAACTTCAGTTCACGACCTCACCATCTGTGTCGCCAATTCCCTTTGTCTCCAGAATGGGCCTACGCACGGTCAAGAGCATCCTTACGGTGCGCACTTATTTACGCCAAGTTTATTTTTTATAAATCTCTATGTGCGTGGAAAATATGGCCCTTTTGTGCGTACGCAACGTTTATACATCAGGCCCCTGCTCCTCGTCCTCCCTGACTTTGCACAGGGTCTGTGCAAGTAGGCTCACTGGGGAAAATGCTGGTCCGAAAACCAGTCAGTATCTGGTATGACCACCATTTGCCTCACGCAGTGCAACACATCTCCTTCGCATAAAGTTGATCAAGTTGTTGATTGTGGCCTGTGGGATGTTGGTCCACTCCTCTTCAATGGCTGTGCGAAGTTGCTGGATATTGGCAGGACCTGGAACACGCTGTCGTATACGCTGATCCAGAGCTTCCTGAAAAATGCTCAACGGGTGACATGTCCGGTGAGTATGCTGGCCATGCAAGAACTGGGATGTTTTCAGCTTCCAGGAATTGGGTACAGATCGTTGCAACATGGGGCTGTGCATTATCATGCTGCAACATGAGCTGATGGTCATGGATGAATGGCACAACAATGGGCCTCAGGATCTCGTCATGGTATCTCTGTACATTCAAAATGCCATCAATGAAATGCACCTGTGTTCGTTGTCCATAACATATGCCTGCCTATACCATAACCCCACCGCCACCATGGGCCACTCGATCCACAGCGTTGACATCAGCAAACTGCTCACCCACACGACGCCACACACGCTGTCTGCCATCTACCATGTACAGTGAAAACCTGGATTTTTCTGTGAAGAGAACACCTCTCTTAAGTGCCAGACGCCATCGAATGTGAGCATTTGCCTACTCAAGTCGGTTACGACGACGAACTGCAGTCAGGTCGCGACCCCGATGAGGACGACGAGCATGCAGATGAGCTTCCCTGAGACGGTTTCTGACAGTTTGTGCAGAAATTCTTTGGTTATGCAAACCGATTGTTGCAGCAGCTGTCCGGGTGGCTGCTCTCAGACGCTCTTGCAGGTGAAGATGCTGGATGTGGAGGCCCTGGGCTGGTGTGGTTACACGTGGTCTGCGGTTGTGAGGCCGGTTGGGTGTACAGCCAAATTCTCTGAAACGCCTTTGGAGACGGCTTATGGTAGATAAATGAAGATGCAACAGCTCTGGTGGACATTCCTGCAGTCAGCATGCCAATTGCACGCTCCCACCAAACTTGCAACATCTGTGGCATTGTGCTGTGTGATAAAACTGCACATTTTAGAGTGGCCTTTAATTGTGGCCAGCCTAAGGCACACCTGTGCAATAATCATGCTGTCTAATTAGCATCTTGATATGCCACACTTGTGAGGTGGATGGATCTCGGCAAAGGAGAAGTGCTCACTAACAAAGATTTAGACAGATTTGTGAACAATATTTGAGAGAAATAGGCCTTTTGTGTTCATAGAAAAAGTCCTAGATCTTTGAGTTCAGCTCATGAAAAATGGGGGCAAAAACAAAAGTGTTGCGTTTAAAATTTTGTTCAGTGTAATTAAACGTATTAATTTGATGGCGGATGCAGAAAGTTTTAAACCACAATCACCAGTGACAACTGGAGATTCACCCGTTGTAAAATGCAAAACACTTTGGACTTCGGAGTGGCTACAGAAAAAAAGAGACGGCATCCGGGCCCATGCGAAAACAAGGATAAATATCTGAAGGGCATTACATTTAGTCACGCAATACTGATGTTGTTAACGTTAATAATATGAGAACAAAGTATAATTTGCACGGTTTGACTTGATATTATAAGCGATCGTTAGATTTAATCAGCGCGATTTACTGCAATGCTTTTTTTCCCTTAGTTGGTCAGAACAAAAGTGGATATTACTTACTTGTTCAGATGCCATTTGGTGAAAATTCTTGTTGGTCATACTTCCAAAAAGTAGAATCTGTGATTCCGAATGCCAGTATTCAAACCGTGCAGTGACTGACAGCCGCACATTCTCCTCAAAACATTGGATTCATCCGCGCTGTGCCGTGCCAAGGCACAACCCACGTAAAGTTGATAATTCCGTGAATAACTGGAATTTGCAGATTTCGAACAGAGATGGCGACAAAGAGGAAAAACTATGGACTGCAGCTTTAACAACCCTCACAGCCGACTGCCATACACATAAACTAAACAAAACATAAAATAACATAAAATAAGTAGTCCAGGCCTGGTCCTCTCTCGTCGCTCCTCCTTTTATGCTTCCGAAGCTCCTCCGTGAGATACGAGACTGGTGCTCATCATCAATCACGCCACTGGCCTCACGCCGTTCTCTCACGGCCCTCGACTGCGCCCTGCTTGCCACAGGGGTGCTTTTTTCATTAAATTAAGTTTTAATAAGCTTGGTAGAAAAGGCAAAGCGCAATCCTTTTATTTCATAGGAGTTTTGTCGTCAAAGTGCAGCACATCATTTGGGTGTTCACAAAGTCTTTCCACCATCAAACATCGCTGTTCTTCATCTTGTATCATTAATAAATGTGACCCGATTCCCAGACAGGACTATTGTTATGAGATTTTTTTAGTTGGCTTTCAAATACTTTTGAAGTTAGGACACCAGTAGGGTTGTCCTATAGTTAAGACTGTTTTTCTGATTTTTTAAAAGTTTTTTTCGGAGTTAAGATGCTTCTGTGATACCCTTTGCCTATCCGTAGTTAAGATAAGATTATGCACTTAAGAAATGTCATTCTGTTATAGCTTTTGTCCTAAATGAGCTCCTTACTGAAATTGCCATGGTTACCAAACAGATAAGATAGGATTCTAAAGTTAGGATCTTTCTGTAATTCGCCCCCAGAAGAGGATCAAGATGGGGTATAGGCGGGGCACGAAACGTCTCAGGTTACGACTGTAACCCTGGTTCCCTAAGAGGGAACGAGACGCTGCGTCGAGACGCTGTGGGAACGCCCCTGCGTGATTGCGTCGTGAAGCACGTGTATAATCAGTCCAATGGAGAGACGAGACGTCATAGGCGGGTGACGTCATCGACCAGGAAACCATAAAGCACACCTGACAACAGACTGGGTTAGCTTCTGATAGGCCGAAGCAAGTCGATCACAGGCATGCAGGGAGTATGGCAGGGCGACGCAGCGTCTCGTTCCCTCTCAGGGAACCAGGGTTACAGTCGTAACCTGAGATGTCCCCTTTCAAGGGAACTCGAGCTGAGTCAAGATGCTGTGGGAACACTATACCCACTACGCCATAATAGCAAATGCCTGTTCTGTGTGAAGTCATTGCACACACTAAGCAAGCAAGCACCCTAGACCCCGGAGTGGAGCCTAGATCCAAGTCATAGCCTTTGAGGCAGCCATACTCCTAGTATCTTGGTCAGACGCCTCAGTGCCGCGAAGGAAACGTACTACAGCTCCAGCACTGCAACCATAGAGCAGATAACTGGGTCCAGCTGGTGCTCTCCGCACCAGGAAGTGAACAATTTCCACTTCAAGGTATAGAGTTTCCTCGTGGAGGGAGCTCTGGAATTGAGGATGGTCTCAACAACCTCAGTGGAGAGACCTGAACTTATGAGCTGGGCCCCCTCAGAGGCCAAGCCCAAAGTTTCCACAATTCTGGGCGGGGGGCAGGATCAACCCGCTCGACTGAGAGAAAAAGTCCCCCCCGAGCGGAATCTCCAGAGGAGAGCCGTCGAGGAGAAACTCTAGGTCAGAGAACCATACTCGGGCCTGCCAACACGGGGCTAATAACAGAAGATGGGCCCCGTCCCGGCGAACTCTCTCCAGAACTCCCTGGAGCAGAGAGATTGGGGGAAATGCGTACAGACGTGACCTCGGCCACGTCTGCATCATAGCGTCCAGCCCCAGAGGAGCTGGCTGACTGAGTGAGAACCACAGTGGACAATGTGTGTTCTCTAAGATGCGAAAAGGTCTACTTCTGCTCGACCAAAGTTTTTCATAGGAGCTCTACCACCTCGAGGTGGAGTCTTCATTCCCCGGGCCTCGGCCCCTGCCTCGACAGGATGTCTGCTCCTGGATTATGTAAGAGACCACCGATGTGTTGTCCGTGAAGACAAGCACATGGTGACCTCTCAGGTCTGGCAGAAAGTGCTTGAGAGATCAAAACACCGCTATCATTTCTAGTCTATTTATGTGCCAAGAAAGTAGATGGTCCTGCCAAAGACCTTTCGCCGAGCGACCACTCATGATCGCCCCCCAACCTGTGAGGGAAGCATCTGTCGATAGCTACGTGTCGACAAGAAGCCCCCAGCACTGGGCCTTGGGTGAGGAACCAAAGTTTGTTCCACATGACTATAGCACGTAGGCATCGCCGCGTGACCTTGATCATGCAACACGGATTTCCCCTCGGAGAAAACCCCTTGGTCCTGAGCCACCACTGAAGAGGTCTCATGTACAGGAGGCCAAAAGTTATTACGTTGGACGCAGCTGCCATGAGACCCACCAATCCCTGAAACTGTTTCGCAGTGAGTGACTGGCCTAGTTTTACCTAGGCCGAAGAGAAGAACCCGATATTGGTACACTTCGCCCCCGAAATCGAACCTCAGGGACTTTCTGTGTGGAGGACGGATGGCTACATGAAAGGACGCGTCCTTCAATCTATCGTGACAAACCAGTCCTCGGACTGAATCTGTGACACAATCTGTTTGAATGTAAGCATCCATCCTTCTTTGGAACAGTGAAGTAACTGCTGTAAAACCCTGACTCTCTGCTGGGAGGAGAAACCCTTTCTTTAGCTCCTTTTTGAAGAAATGTCAGTACTTCTTGCTCCATAACCAGAGCCTGCTCAGGGTCCACCACGTAGGGAGGACCTGTAGACATCTAGGCAGAAGAACCAAACTGAATTCTGAAACCATTTCTACAGTGAGCAGGACCCAACGAGATATATTTGGCAGTAGCTTAAATGCTGCCAGAAAATCTACTAAGGGGACCAGTCTCTCGAGACTGGCCTCTGGTATTGGTCGAACAGCCACTTCGGTGCCCTGTAACGGCGAACTGGCAGGGAACAACCGAACTGACTGTTCTACAACCCTCGGAGGAGGATCGTTCGGGAACGCTGACACCTCGGTGCCCTGAAGCGGCGAACCGGCAGGGAACAACCGAACTGGCAGCGCTGCGACACTCCTCAGAGAGTCGCTTCCCAGGAATGATAACATATCCAGAGCCTGCTCGGGGTCCACCACGTAGGGAAGACCCCTAGAAATATGGGTTGATGGGAACCGAACTGAATTCTGTAACCCTTTTCTATAGTGAGCACGTCCCAATGAGATATATTTGGCAGTAGCTTACACGCTTCCAGAAAATCTACTAAGGGGACCAGTCTCTCGAGACTGGCCTCTGGATTTGATCGAACAGCCACTTCGGTGCCCTGATAACCGGCAGGGAACAACCGATTTGACTGTTTTACGACCCTCCTCGGAGGATCGTTTGGGGACGCCGACACCTCGGTGCCCTGAAACGGATAACCGGCAGGGAACAACCGAACTGAAGGCGCTGCGACTCCCCTCAGAGAGTCGCCCCCCAGAGGGCGCCGAGGAGAAGCGATTCCTCGAAACTTACTTCCTGGATACTTCGCGCATGCGCGTGCGGTGTTTGTTTGTGTTTAGAGCTCCGTCGAATTGATTCATTAATCCTTGATTTTCTTCTTTACCACTCATTTATTAACAAGCACTTTCTATTTTTATATCGTGTGAACCTATCCTCGATACTATTCCCTATAAAAAACAATCGGATTGCTTTGATATCGCTACTTAGATCCAACTTTGCGAATCTCGGCTACTAGCCTTTAGCCCACTAGCATTTCACGCGTGGGCTCGCGCCTATCGAGCGTCTGATTTTACACCCGTTTCACTGAAAGGATACAGGTTATATCCAGCATTCCAGTCCTAAATTAGTAGTGATATTGGTAGTATCACTACTAATTTACTGTTCATCTGTTATAATGGCGAACATATCGGATGTGTGTCTAACGTTACCTCTGAGTGCAGGTGAGGACACATTCGAGCTGATGTCGGTGCGATTGGAACTGGAATCGGTGGAGAAACAGATCCGTGGTCTGCTGGAGAGGCAAGCCGAGCTGCGGGATCGGCGATCAGCGCTTGAAACGTCACGCGCCGATGCTCACAAGTCAGTGGTTAGTAACTTTTTGACTCCGACTTCCTCTACTCCGTGCGTTTCTCTGCCCAGGAGGACGCGATCATCTCTGGCTTCATTCACTCCGGCACCGACACAGCACCATGGACCCTGGGTGATCCCACAGCGGAAGACACGAGCCAGGACCAGAGCAAGAACCTCTCCGCCCCTCCCGGTCTTCGAGATCTCCACTCGGAACCGCTTCTCCCCTCTTCGCGAGTCGGAACGCGACGACGCCGTGATCATCAGCACTTCCATGGTCCGTCATGTCCGCGCTACCTCAAGTAAGGGTAAGGTGCGCACTCACTGCTTTCCTGGTGCTCGTGTTCTTGATGTCGCCGCACAGGTTCCCGAGATCCTAAACGGGATCCTCCATGCGGGAACGAACGACATTAGGCTGCGGCAGACGGAGGTTCTGAAGAAGGACTACAGGAGCCTGATCGAGGCGGTACGCAGCACAGCGCCTGAGGCAACGATCATCGTGTCTGGACCGCTTCCCACATACCGACTAGGACAAGAAAGGTTCAGTAGACTATTTGCTCTAAATGAATGGTTAATGTCATGGTGTAATGAACAGAAACTGCTCTTTGTAAATAATTGGAATCTGTTCTGGGAGCGACCTAGGCTCTTCCGTCCTGATGGCCTGCACCCCAGCAGAATCGGAGCGGCTGTTCTGTCGGACAACATCTCCAAGACGTTGCACACCATCTGACTAGTAAGTCAAAGTCCAATTCACAGTCTTTGCTGTCCCAACTTAATTGATATAAGTAGTGTAGAACATTATATAGAAACTGTGTCTATTCCTCGTCTAGTGAGGCCAAACAATAAATCTAGTGTAGGATCTAGGAAAAATCTTATTGTAGTTAAACCAGAAAATCTAAATATCAGTGAACAAAAACAATTTCTAAAACTAGGTCTTCTAAACATTAGATCGCTCACACCTAAGGCGGTTATTGTAAATGAAATGGTCACAGATAATAGCTTCGATGTACTTTGCCTTACTGAAACCTGGCTTAAACCAAATGAGTATTTCGGTCTAAATGAGTCTACTCCGCCAGGATACTGTTATAAGCATGAGCCCCGTCTGATCGGTCGTGGCGGCGGTGTTGCAACAATCTATAGAGATATTCTTAATGTTACTCACAAAACAGGTCACAGGTTTAATTCGTTTGAAGTACTTGTGCTAAATGTTACGCTCTTAGATGTAAGAAAGAAATCCCTATTATCTCTAGCCTTGGCTACTGTATATAGACCGCCAGGGCCCTACACTGATTTCCTAAAAGAGTTTGCAGACTTTCTCTCAGATCTATTGGTCAATGCTGATAAAGTAATAATTGTTGGAGATTTTAACATACACGTAGATAACACAAATGATGCGTTAGGGGCTGCGTTTACAGATTTATTAAACTCCTTTGGGGTCAAGCAAAACGTCAGTGGTCCCACTCATCGTCTAAATCATACACTAGATTTAATTATATCATACGGAACCAATCCAACCGATATAGATATTATACCGCAAAGTGACGATCTCACTGATCATCACATGGTAACTTGTATAAAACGTACTGCTGAAATTTGTCATGTTGCGCCGCGTTATAGACCAGGCAGAGCAATCCTTCCAATCACTATAGATAGATTCTCAAATAGCTTACCTGATCTATCTCAGCTGCTCAGTGAACCCAAACAAACAGATGAACTAGAGGAAATGACCAGCAGTTTGAGCACCATTTTCTCTAGTACATTAGATATTGTTGCACCAATTAGATTAAAAAAGGTTAGAGAGAAAACTAAAGCACCATGGTACAATAGTACTACACATGCTATCAAGAGAGAAACTCGTAACTTAGAGCGTAAATGGAAACAAACTAATTTAGAGGTCTTTAGAATCGCGTGGAAAGACAGTGTGTCACGTTATAAAAAGGCTCTAAAAGCAGCCAGGGCTGAGCATCTCCGCAAACTAATAGAAAATAACCAAAATAATCCAAGGTTTTTATTTAACACCGTGGCTAGACTAACAAATAAACAGACATCACCCGAGCAAATTATTCCGTTACAGTATAGTTGTAATGATTTTATGAATTACTTCAATGAGAAAATAGAAAGCATCCGAAATACAATTGTAAATGTACAATCCTCTATGGTGTCTTATGATTCAGCCTCAATTATCGCCCCTCAAGAACAACTACACCGCTTTACAACTGTAGGACAGGAAGAGCTAAATAAACTTATCATTGCATCTAAACCAACAACATGTTTATTAGATCCAATACCCACTAAACTACTGAAAGAAATGTTACCTGTAGTGGAAGAGCCTCTTCTCAATATTATTAACTCGTCTTTATCTATAGGTCATGTTCCAAAAATATTCAAGCTGGCAGTTGTAAAACCTCTTATTAAGAAACCGCAATTAGATCAAAATAACTTAGCAAATTACAGACCCATTTCAAATCTTCCATTTATGTCTAAAATACTAGAAAAAATTGTGTCCGCTCAATTGTGCTCTTTCTTGCAAGAAAATGAGATATATAAAAATTTCAGTCAGGATTCAGACCGCATCATAGCACAGAAACTGCGCTAGTTAAAATTACAAATGATTTACTTTTAGCTTCTGACCAAGGCTTTATCTCAATACTAGTTCTACTCGATCTTAGCGCTGCGTTCGACACTATAGATCACAAAATACTCTTGGATCGACTACAAAACTACACTGGTGTTCAGGGACAGGCATTAAGCTGGTTCAGATCGTACTTATCGGACCGTTACCATTTTGTTTGTTTAAATGGGGAAAAATCGAAGTCAGTAGACTATGGAGTGCCGCAAGGATCGGTGTTAGGCCCTCTGCTATTCTCAATATATATGCTGCCACTTGGTAATATTATAAGAAAACATGGAATTAATTTCCACTGTTATGCTGATGACACTCAATTATATATTTCATCACGACCAGATGAAAACACTAACTCATCAAAATTGACAGAATGTCTTAAAGATATAAATTGCTGGATGACGTGTAATTTCCTGCTATTAAATCCAGATAAAACGGAGGTATTACTTATTGGTCCAAAAAACTACCCACAAAATCTCTTACAATACAACTTTAATTTAGAAGGATGTCCTGTTACCTTATCGACTACAGTAAAAGACCTGGGTGTTATACTAGACCGCAACTTGTCTTTCGAAAATCATATTTCATATGTTACAAGAACAGCCTTTTTAGAAACATTGCTAAATTACGTAACATGCTATCTGTTTCTGATGCAGAAAAGTTAGTTCATGCATTCATGACCTCGAGACTAGATTACTGTAATGCCTTATTAGCTGGTTGTCCTGCATCCTCAATAAACAAGCTACAGTTAGTGCAAAATGCAGCCGCTAGAGTTCTTACTAGATCAAGAAAATATGATCATATAACACCAATTTTATCATCTCTACACTGGTTACCTATTAAGTTCCGTATCAATTACAAAGTACTACTACTGACCTATAAAGCCCTAAATGGTTTAGCTCCTGTGTATTTAATGGACCTTCTATCGCCCTACAATCCATCGCGTTCATTAAGATCACTAAATTCGAGGCTTCTGGTCATTCCTAGGATATCTAAGTCCACTAAAGGAGGGAGGGAGTTCTCACATTTAGCTCCTAAACTCTGGAATAGCCTTCCTGATACTGTTCGTGGCTCAGACTCGCTCTCCCAGTTCAAAACTAGATTAAAGACGCATCTCTTTAGCCAAGCATTCACATAATGCTTACCTTCTATTGTTGAATCAGATCGAATGCATTAATATTATGAACAGCAGCTACGCTAATTATTTCCCATCTGCTTTTCTGCTGTTATCTCGGGACGCTAGTCCCGAGGTAAATAGCGTTCGTCAGCTCCAGTTTGTATCCAGACTCTCACGGAGACTTCAGATGCCCCAACGCCTGCGATGAGACGACTCGACGCCTGTGAAGAGACGACTCAACGCCGGCGATATGTTATGCCCTAAATTAATACATGATGATTAACTAACTATATTCTTCTATGTACATTTCTGAAATGCACTTTCTGTAAAGCTGCTTTGAAACAATATGTATTGTGAAAAGCGCTATACAAATAAATTTGAATTGAATTGAATTGAAACCGTTTCTCCCCGGAGGGGACCACCCTCAGAAGCCTGACAGCCTCGGCGTCAGGACTTCTTCTTAGCTGAGCCTTCTTCTAGATAACGACTATCCTCAGATATGTCTTATCCCAAAATGACTACGGCTGAGACTACTAAAAGGAACCAGCCTCTCGAGACTGGTCTCTAGTATAGTTTGAGAAGCCAACCTGGCGTCCTGAAACGGATGACCGGCAGGAAATAACCGAACTGACCCCTCTTAACCCCCTGGGGTCGGCTATCGCACCGGTGCGATTGTCTCGCTTTTTTTCTTATCAGTGCAAAAGAGACTCAAAATACTTGGTTGATTTTGATCTTACATATATGTGTTGTACATCATTAGATCCTGTTAAGTGTCTATTTTTTTTTTGTGGATACTCACAATAAAAACAAAGTGTTGTGCTTTTCGCCAAATAAAGAAAAACAAACATGATGCGAGTTTTGCGTTCTCTCTGTCTGTGAAGTCCATTCTGAAACGTGTCCTAAGATTAACTGTAACTCCGCGAATACTTGTCACACAGGCACAAGAGATTTTTCTTTATGAAGCTTGAATTCTCTTCATTTAAATGAAGTAATTTATATAAAAAACAAACATTCTCAGTTTATGTAATCTGTGAAACCAAGGAGAGGCACAGTTTTTTTCTCTCTCCCCTCATTATTTTTAATGAGCTGAGGCCGGCACACCCCCGGCGCTGTTCACATGGTAAATAGGTGATCTATGCGTCGCACACGCGGACACGCGTGTTATCCCGATCAATGCCATAAAAACCCGAAGTTTCTTTATGAGATTCACTGATAGATCATCGCGTTTTGAGGATGGCACGCTACTCCGGTGATGAAGCCCTTCAGATGATTCTGGACAGCGAGGAAGAATTCACCTTTTCCTCAGATGACGAACGGCTGCATTTTGAAGAACGAATTGATCCCGCCGAGGATACAAGTTCGGAGTAAGTTGTTTAGTGTTATATAATTCCTTTTCTGATCATATGTAGAACTCATGAATTTTCAGACTATATTGCCTAGTTTTGGCTAGCTTATGACATCCCTAACATTCGTGTATGCTCAAGTGTAAACTTTTAAAATGTGATATTATACACTCTAAACATATTTGTATATTAAATATATTTCACTCGGTTTTGATTAGCTTTGATTAGGTTATGATTATCATGCTAAAATACTGCCTTATGCATAATGTATCTTGTTTGCGAATATCTGCTTAGGCAACACGATCTCATAAAAGTGCGTTTCTAGGCTTAGGTTATATAATGTGATTTAGTGCAAATATATTTCTGGTAAAATATGTGATAGGCCTATTGTCTATGCAATATATTTATTTTATGTTCAGTTTTGGTTAGCCTATGACACTACGTATCACGCTTACTGCCTTATGCACAGATGTGAATAGCCTACAGGTGTAAATGTTTGAAATGTAGTGATGTGTCGTTCGCGAACGATCCGTTTATTGCGTGTAGACCACTAAATGCGCGCGGTCTATGTGGCTCATCAATACTCGATATGCATTGTGCATCCATTAATTGTCCGTCAGTTTACTTTGGATAATGTATGCTAACAGTTTTTTTTTTTTTTTTTTTTAGGAATATGTGTAGGCCTACATCACGCTCTCCTTCTCCAGTACCTTGCAGAGGGGAACGCAGGCGTCGTTCAGTTCTCAGTGCGATTGAGAATCAAACTGAGTAAGTGCATAGATGTAATATTTCGCTCACAATTGCTTTGTTTATAGCCGACTGATTATTTATTTATTTTACTCACATTTGATTTGCTTAGAGCCCGCATCAACGGGGCATAAGCATTTACTGTGAGATACCTGCCTTTACTTTTGTTTATTTATCGCTCACAATTACTTTGTTTATAGCAGACTGATTATTTATTTATTTTACTCACATTTGATTTGCTTAGAGCAAATTTAGAACATTTAGTTTCTCCACACAGAGGAATTACAATAAAACAGATTGAAAAACAAAACCTTTGAATCTCCTCTCATTCTTTGTTCAGGCTTCCTCACCCTAATGGGCCATTGGGGGAGTGTCTGTCACACCCCTGGTCTGAATCTCATTAATATTGATAGGCCATTATCACTCCCACGCATAAACCTCATCTGACAAAAAAACTGTCATACCAAGTATACATTTTTGTTTTGTTTTATGTGAATGATTAGGAGGGATGATTTTCACATCATTTTGAAGCCAGAACTCGAAGCGACAACATCCATTAGTCAAAAGTCTTGTGGACACATATTTAGTATTTGCACTGTTCCTTCGTTGGTCAGAGGAGAACTGGCCCCCCGACTGAGTCTGGTTTCTCCCAAGGTTTTTTTCTCCATTCTGTCACCTGATGGAGTTTTGGTTCCTTGCCACTGTTGCCTTGGCTTTTGGCTTGCTTAGTTGGGGACATTTAATATTCAATAATATTATTGATCTGCCTTATTTAAGGTGGACGTTGACGCAATTTTCTTTTAGAAACAAACTTTGTTATATTGTTTTTGTTATATTGTTTTCATGTTATCACTGTGAAGCGCTTTGATACAATCTGTATTGTAAAATGCGCTATATAAATAAAGGTGACTGACTTGACTATTTGTTTTGTGGTCTTTTTTCAGCAGCTTTCATTTTTATTTTTTTCAATAACCACGCATAAACATTATTCTCTTAAAAATACAAACATGTACATACATGTTGCTCAGATATTATGGTAACCCCGTTTGTGCTATATAGAGTGAATTTACACCTTTGCCATTAACATGTTTATAAATAACTGAAAAAAGCACAAATGTAAGGGCATGCCAGAACATCCCAATGGCCCCAAAAATACCTCAGACCCCAGAGGGTTAAACCCCCCTTCTGTGAGTCAGACACTGAGACTAGAACTCGCTGGCCGAAAGGAGATGGGCACCATATAATGAGGTGTTATCCATTTCCTCCTGGGAACAACCATTTATTTCCTCAGAAATAAATGACTCCTAAAAGATCAGATGAGTACATTTAATTTTCTCAATTAAATACAGCCAAATATCAACCAGACAAGTAAACACGGTCTGGATGAAAAAGCTGATAGTATATTAATACATGCATCTAACTCCAAGGATAAGATAAGTACATATTTAATTTTCTCAAAAATTAAATGCAGCCAAATATCAACCAGACAAGTAGAAACGGTCTGGATGAAAAAGCTGAATAGTAGCCTAAATAAATACAGACATCTAACTCCGAGGATAAGATGAGTACATATTTAATTTTCTCAAATTAAATGCAGCCAAATATCAACCAGACAAGTAGAAACGGTCTGGATGAAAAAGCTGAATAGTATATTAATACATACATCTAACTCCAAGGATAAGATGAGTACATATTTAATTTTCTCAAAAATTAAATGCAGCCAAATATCAACCAGACAAGTAGAAACGGTCTGGATGAAAAAGCTGAATAGTATATAAATACAGACATTTAACTCAAAGATTAGATGAGTAGGCCTACATATTTAATTTCCTCAAAAATTAAATGCAGCCAAATATCAACAGACAAGTAGAAACGGTCTAGTTTAAAGGCTGAATATCGTGTATTAATATAGACCTCATATTACAATCTCAAACAATAAAGAATACAAAATGAGTTTTCAAACAATCATCAGAAAACGAGAGAAAGGGAAATTTCCCGTCTGCTCTGTTCCCTGTGCATATTAGCCTATACATTGCGGACCATATCTACACGTTGCCTCGGCAAACGTGAGAAGAGCCACTTTATTATGCATATGCAGATTTTCCTATAATCTACGTGCTGCCTCGGCAAGCACGCGATCTGAGCTTAGATTCTTATTGTAGAGATGCAGACCCATAATCTGGCAGCGCGCGATCTGAGCCAATAGATTCTTATTGCAAACGCTTAATCTACGCGCTGCCTCGGCACACGCGAGATCCGAAATCGAGTCACTGAATCTTTATTGTAGACCCGTAATCTACGCGCTGCCTCAGCAAACGCGAGATTCGAGCCAAATCTTTATTGACTTTCTTCCCTCGAGAAGAAAGCCAAGAGCAGAGCTAAAACACTCGATAGTGCAAGTGTGTCCCCACTTGTAATGAAGCGAGCACACAATCCAAGGCTGTTTGCTCTCCATACTCCTGTCTAATAATATATATACAGGTCCTTCTAAAAAAATTAGCATATTGTGATAAAGTTCATTATTTTCCATAATGTAATGATAAAAATTAAACTTTCATATAATTTAGATTCATTGCACACCAATTGAAATATTTCAGGTCTTTTATTGTTTTAATACTGATGATTTTGGCATACAGCTCATGAAAACCCAAAATTCCTGTCTAAAAAAATTAGCATATTTCATCCGACCAATAAAATAAGTGTTTTTAATAAAATAAAATAAGTCAACCTTCAAATAATTATGTTCAGTTATGCACTCAATAGTCAATACTTGGTCGGGAATCCTTTTGCAGAAATGACTGCTTCAATGCGGCGTGGCATGGAGGCAATCAGCCTGTGGCACTGCTGAGGTGTTATGGAGACCCAGGACGCTTCGATAGCGGCCTTAAGCTCATCCAGAGTGTTGGGTCTTGCGTCTCTCAACTTTCTCTTCACAATATCCCACAGATTCTCTATGGGGTTCAGGTCAGGAGAGTTGGCAAGTCAATTGAGCACAGTAATACCATGGTCAGTAAACCATTTACCAGTGGTTTTGGCACTGTGAGCAGGTGCCAGGTCATGCTGAAAAATGAAATCTTCATCTCCATAAAGCTTTTCAGCAGATGGAAGCATGAAGTGCTCCAAAATCTCCTGATAGCTAGCTGCATTGACCCTGCCCTTGATAAAACACAGTGCACCAACACCAGCAGCTGACATGGCACCCCAGACCATCACTGACTGTGGGTACTTGACACTGGACTTCAGGCATTTTGGCATTTCCTTCTCCCCAGTCTTCCTCCAGACTCTGGCACCTTGATTTCCGAATGACATGCAAAACTGAGCAACAGTCCAGTGCTGCTTCTCTGTAGCCCAGGTCAGGCGCTGCTGCCGCTGTTTCTGGTTCAAAAGTGGCTTGACCTGGGGAATGCGGCACCTGTAGCCCATGTCCTGCACACGCCTGTGCACGGTGGCTCTCGATGTTTCTACTCCAGACTCAGTCCACTGCTTCCGCAGGTCCCCCAAGGTCTGGAATCGGTCCTTCTCCACAATCTTCCTCAGGGTCCGTTCACCTCTTCTCGTTGTGCAGCGTTTTTTTGCCACACTTTTTCCTTCCCACAGACTTCCCACTGAGGTGCCTTGATACAGCACTCTGGGAACAGCCTATATGTTCAGAAATTTCTTTCTGTGTCTTACCCTCTTGCTTGAGGGTGTCAATGATGGCCTTCAGGTCGGCAGTCTTACCCATGATTGCGGTTTTGAGTAATGAAACAGGCTGGGAGTTTTTAAAAGCCTCAGGAATCTTTTGCAGGTGTTTAGAGTTAATTAGTTGATTCAGATGATTAGGTTAATAGCTCGTTTAGAGACCCTTTTCCTGATATGCAAATTTTTTGAGACAGGAATTTTGGGTTTTCATGAGCTGTATGCCAAAATCATCAGTATTAAAACAATAAAAGACCTGAAATATTTCAGTTGGTGTGTGCAATGAATCTAAAATATATGAAAGTTTAATTGTTTTCATTACATTATGGAAAATAATGAACTTTATCACAATATGCTAATTTTTTGAGAAGGACCTGTAGATATAGATGCTTGTGGACAAACAACAATAAATAGACAGAGAAAAGATCACACAGAGCGCTTGCTGAAGGCACAGAAGCTAACGCGGTCTGTTGTCAGGTGTGCTTTATGGTTTCCTGGTCGATGACGTCACCCGCCTATGATGTCTCGTCTCTTCATTGGACTGATTATACACGTGCTTCACGACGCAATCACGCAGGGGCGTTCCCACAGCGTCTCGACGCAGCTCGAGTTCCCTTGAAAGGGAACTGCCTCGCTCATGTATGTGTGAATCCACTTCTGCCAAGCATCAACCTTGCAAGACCTTCTGTTGGCCATAGTCTGAAGCACAGACTGTAAAAAAAGATGGACGACGCCCCTTCGCTCTCTTTCATTGGTCAGAAGTGAAGCCGCCAGTGTCCCGATATGGCTCTGACATCTTGAAACATGAGTCTGCGCAGTAGCGATTTCAGGTTTTTTATCGCTTAAACGCGTCAGTTAGGCTACTTTAAGCAGTCATGACACAACGCATTGACACAACGAGTAAAAATAAAATGTTAATCTTCACTGCAGTAACTATCGGGTTGCATTTTAAGACCTTTGAAACGTGGATTTAAGACATGTTAATGCTTATTTTTACAAAATGTAATGTTAAAGGATATATGGACACCCTGTCCTTTGCTCCTGCACATTACAATAACCTTATAAGATGGGTGTGAATGAGTGTGCATGCGGACATGTGCATCTGTATATGTTTTTGACTGTACAATGTCCTGATCAGCGTTAAAACCAAACTTTCCACACAGTTACCACATGGCAGGTAAAATTGTTGTGCCGAAGCAAATTTACCCTCATAAGATGTATCATACAGGGTACAATATAAAATATTTTGTTTCAATGTAATATTAGGGTTGCATTTGTAGTGGCGTAATGATATCTTCGTAGTTATCATTCGGGAATGGTCCAACTGTTACTCAGTATATTGCATGGTTGAGCATTTATGAGAATCAAAAGACTTCCATTCAAGAATTCTGTTTAGAATTTCACTCTTAAAGATGCATTGATCACAAAACCTGTATTTATTAACAATAGTAGATTAATCGTGACTCTGCATAGTTTGAAGAAGATTAAGAAATAAGGAATTCAAAGACAAAAATGATTTTTTTATAAGAAGAAATCTCACTTAAATCATAATGCTCATAAGATTTTATTACACAAAGTGAAATACAGCACATTCATTGCTGTTCTGTTTTTGACAGCTTAATAAATTCTCATGTCAGCCAGTCAAGAGTTTATCTCTTGAGCCCTCGTGGTTGAACCAAACATGATAGCTGACGTAATAACCATTGTTGTACATGTAAAGTTTCTGATCGGTGGGGTTGTAGTCCAGGTAAACATAGGAGTCCTGGAACTTCTCAAAGGGAACACTAACATCGCTTTCCTTTTCTGTGCGAGTGTCAAAGGTGTAAAAGATCTCTTCAGTTTTAGAGTCTACAGACCGTGTGGCATACAGAACCCCGCACACCATAAAAGTGTTTCCTACAGATGGTTTGTAAATACTGGTCTGCCAAACTTTCTCTACCTCAAATGTCTCCTCGTTGATCCTCCCTAAAACCAGTTTACCCTTCGATTCCTCCGTGGCGTACGTTACCCACAGGCCGGACTCATCGGCTGCGAAGTCCAGGTTCTGGTTGGGCGAGTAATGGTATGAGAATCTAGTGCTGGCCTTGGGAATCACCTTGTACTGAGCTTTTACACTGGTCATGTTGAACTTTGCCATACCAAAAGTGCTTCTGAACTGATAGTACAAAGTGTTTTCTCGCACAATGTAGTTGTTTCCAGTGCCTTGCCAATCATATTGACTTCTGACAAAAAGCTCATGTTTCTTAAAGACCTGTCTCATGATCAGCTTGTAGTAGTCAGAGTACTGTGTGATTTTAGAGACCAGAGTGTCCGTAAAGCCGTAGTACCAGTGCATGTTCTCAGAGCCAGGCAAGGGCTTGGAGTCTTTACCCCATCCTCCATACTTGAAACCTCCGTTCAAGTCTCCGTTTAGCTGGCTGATGATGGGTTTGCTGATTCTTCTAATTCCACTGTGATTGCAGATTCCTGTTAAAACAAGTAAATTAGTTAATAAATTATTCAAGACAGGTACACATTCAGTATTTTGATACAAAAAGACTTACCGATGTTGGGGTTAAAGATTTCATTATGGCGTACCTCACACGCCTCTAGTTTCTGCTGAAGAATTAAATATTCTCGACGTGTCACAAGAACCAGGTTCTTGTCGTAGGTGATCTCCAATTGAGTCAGCACAGAAACCATAACACTGATCTGTTTTCATCAAAAAGAAAATTTGATCAAGTTAATCTCAAGCCAAAGGCAGGAAATAACCCAGAATAGTCACAGAGTTCACATGCATGCAATTATGCAATATGCAATTTTATAGTCTCCAATTCACCTCAAGTATTTGGTTTGTTGAACACCCAGCAACACTTACTTAGAGAACATGTAAACTCAACCTATTCTGTTGATCCTGGAACAACATTCCTGTCTTAATTTTATCCTAACCATATCCCTATCCTAACTCTAACCATAACGTATCCCTAAAATCAGAGGGAAATGATAGGTGAATAATAATGATGTAGAAGCACCTAGCCCTGTTTGTAAGCCTAAATTGTAAAATCGTCCCTCAAATATGATTGTTTGTTTGGAATGTTGTTCCAGGATCAACCGAGATGTTGATCCAGGAATACGTAGTATTTGGTCAAATCACATTCACCTAATACAGAAAGGCCTCTCGAGCCAAGCAGGAATAAAATGGGACTTTCTTGTTGGACGCAGCAGTGCTACCCACTGAGCCACCGCATGAGAACTAGAAACTCAAAAAGACCAACTTTGATTGTTAGCTGAGCAAAGACTCGCCTGGACATTGGCAAGAGTTTGAAGGTTAAATACCCTGCTGAAAAGGCCAGCATGAATCTCCATGCCAGACTGGTTTTGACTGGTTAGTGTTTTTTTGGTGCTAGTGTAGCTGTTTAATCAGCTTTACCATGCTGTACCACCAGCTTAGCTGGTGAAAATTAGTTTGTGACTGTAGCTTGAAATCTTCGGGAAAAGTTATAGTTGAAAAATTTGGTCTTGGAACAGGGATTTTTGGAAAGAATCAAACTCAAGCTTTTAAAAAAGCTGTAGGTTTGCTTTGTCAACCCAACCATTTTTTTAAAAGTGCTGTTTATGCTGACTGATCAGAGGTTCAGAAAGTGTCACCTGTTCGCGTATGGTTATTAGCACGGCAGAGGTGGTTTGTATAGACGCCTGCAGTTCCACAATTAGAGCCTCCACTTGCATGATCTTGATTTTCACCTCCTCCAAGTGGAGCTCACTGTAGGAGTCGGGGTTATTCTCCATCAGCTTGATCAGCACTGTCAGGTTTGTTATCTTTGCTATGTAGATGCTTAGTTTAACCTCGTAAGTCTCCACCTGTACAAGAACCGTTAAAGAACCGTTACAGCATCTGCATGTTACTTCAGTTTAGTTTCATGAGTTATTAAGATTGTACCAAACCTTGCTAATCTCTATCTCCAGTTTGTGGTTGATCTCAACTGCTGTGCTCTCCAGCGAGATGAGCTCTCTGATTGGAAATGTGCTGTTGGGCAGGAAAGCCTCACATATGCATTCTCCACTGGGATCTCCACTGCCCTCAGTCCAGAGACTCTGTGCCTATAGAAGAGAGGTGAAAGCCATAAGTCTTTCTCTTCTACATCAGTTTGGATTCATGTATTTGTTAATTAAAGTGATTTACATTGCATTCAAGGAATTCATCTTAGTTCATGCCTTCACTTTGAATTAAACCCATGACCTTGGTGTTGCTGGTGCCTTGCTCTACTGCGGGCATGACAAAATAATACCAGTTCTTACCCACCTCAAGTTCTAGCATCAAAGTATGAATAAATTCAATCTGTTCGTCATATAAAGCGATCAAGTCTCTCTTCGCTTTAAAATCTATGAGTGAGCATGGTTTCTCTGGTGTCTCCTAAACTGGAATAATTTTATATTGTTAAACCATTCAAATCTCATCTTAAGACCTACTTTTTCATTTAGCTGCAGAGTCAAAGCATTGATCTGCTTACTGTTAATTTATTTGTAAAGAACTAAAGAACATCAAGAAATAAACTGAACTCACCCCCTCGACAACAGCAGACCCGAAGAGGACGAAATAAAGTAGTGTGACGATCATCGTGCATCAGTTAGTTGTGTTGCAGGAACAGAGCTCTCTGGCTTTTAAAGACCATCTTATCTTATATGCCATAAACAGCATCTGGATTTTTCACAGTATATTGTCTGACAAATGACGATGTTCAAATTTGTCTTTTACACGACACTGTTAAGGCAATTTATTTTATGGATTTAAGGCAGTGGGAATAAACTTGAAACTGAGAGAGGAAAAAACAGGTGTGTTTTCACATGAAATATGTAATCAGCAGTTCAGGACAAGACTCGGCTGTGTTGTGTAATTTAGATAAACTAGCACTTAAAAAGGAATGATGTAAAGAAACACTTACGGATGTTTATCATCATCAGGTCACCCAAATTATTATTGAGAAATAGGATATTAGAAAAAAAAAAAAACTTTTCTCTTTATTTATAAAAAAATATGTTTACCAACAATCTATAAGCAAAATTAACTATGGTCCCAAATTAGCAAGACACTATCGAGTAACTTAATTTGGGCTAAATCTGCAACCCTGTAAATATTTTGAGCAATAAATCATAACCAGCAATTTCTTTTCAATTTATACTGATAGTAGCTATAATTTGGAATAGATAAATAAATGGTATGTGTATCCTGGTGCTTTGTATGCTACGTTAAAGTGGCATTTAGAAAATTACTGAAGCAGTATTTAAGAGAAGTATTGGTGTTAGAAGAAATGACCATGCTATATGTAATATATATATATGTATATATATATATATTAAGTTTATATAAAGCTATACATAACTTTACTGGAGCTCTGCAAATCATTTAAATACTTTTTCATTTACTTAATTTGGGGAATCGACCTGGAATCACATACTCTAAAATCGTCTCTTTCTGTCAATTTAAATTTTATTGATGATGTCAAACATTTTACATTCACATTTCCAAATAATTTGCATACAGATAAAACAGTGCAAAACAACAAACATAAATATGAGGAAAGAAACTATACAGTATAATTGACAAACTAAGATAAAAGTCCCCAGCATTGACACCACGGAAACTTCCAGATCTCCTATATAGCTGCGTCTGAAACCACATACTGTCAGAGCATGTACGGCATTTAATGTGGAATGAACTTCTCGAAGGAAGCACAGCAAGAAGGTTCCCGGTTCGAGACCCGGCTGAAAGCTGGAGAACATTCTGTGTGGAGTTTGACCCGCATCCCAAATAGCAACAGAGTCTGTGCCAAATCCGGCTTACAATTGGCACTCCTGACTTGATTCTGGCATTTTGCAATCTTGTGTCAAAGGGCATTAGGCTGAGTTCTGAGTATTTTTCGTTGTTTTTTATCAGCATCAATAACACTTTATACTTTGCATTTGCTTGGTTTCTGTAGTTTAAAAAAAACCCCTAACATTTCCAAATATACAAATATTATAAAGCGGCTGTATTCTGACTGTTGTTGGTGAGTTCTGGGGTAAAGGGGGTGGCAGTTTGGGCTCTTTTCTGGCTGGCATTTGAGGATCCTGGCCCAGTTATGGCTGATTTCTGGGGACATGGAAGATGTTGTGGGTGAGTTTTGGTCTGCTTCCAGCATGGATCTGGTTAACTTTTTGCAAGTAGCTTCTGGGCCAATCTTGGGCCATATTTCCATGTGGTCCAAACTCACAGCCAAAAATCAACCAGAGTGGTCCCAAAATCATTTTGCTATCTGGGATGTATTCCGACTGTAGAGTAAACCAGAGTCCCCAGAGGAAACCCTCCAAAAATTACATAAAGTATACTGCGTTAGACTAAACTGGGAAGGGTCACAGCACTTGCATATTGTTGTCCTATTGTTAGTTAAACTGCTTCTATTGCTCTACTCATTTGTAAGTCGCTTTGGATAAAAGCGTCTGCTAAATGATTAAATGTAAAATGTTAAAAAGGACAAGAAATACCATAAAAATTTTCCATATATCCCATGTGCTACATTGCAAGTTTTCTGAATGTAGTTATTCACTGAAAATGTTCTCTTTGTGGAGCTTGACAGGCATGGACACCATATCCTTTTGCCATTATATCTTTTATTTTATTTTCTTGGTCTTCTTTTTCTTCCCTTTAGCCTTTGCTTTGCTGGCGGGCTCAGGGTTTAGCGCCGGCCTGGATCTGGTCAGGTCAGCAGTGGGGCTGAGTTTGCTGCTGGCCACACTCGGGTTAGACGTGGAGTGCAATCCTTGAGCAGAAGAGGGTTTGCTGGTCGATGGTTTAGGGATGCTGGCGAAAAGATTCGGTTGTGAATATGAGCGCATGTCTGGTGATCTCGAGGGGTTCCCTATCATGGGAAGGTGCACATGCTCGCTGCTCATGTTATTGACGGAGTAGCGGCTGCTGTTGGACATGATTATATGGTGCCAGGAGCTGAGTGGCGTGGCAGAAAAGTGCTGAGGGCCGCTGGAGTCCTCTTTGTCGACTCCGGGTGATATTATCATGGAGCTCCGTGGAGTGACGGCCTCTACGGCGCTCTCAAAGGTTTTGAGGATCCTGTCGCTCTTCTGCTTCTCCTTCTTCTGCCGTGACTCCACTTTACGCAGTTGGCGCCGGTGGTCTCGCATCATCTGTTTCCTAGTATCTGCCAGGCCTCTGTGGGGTAGTAAGGCAATAGTTCAGCAATAATAGGCACTTGAAGGTATTTTTGGTCAGCAAAGGGCAATGAGAATGGAAAGTGGTGTAACAAACCTATATTTCTATGCTTATTCCTAGAATGTAATGCACAGATTCAATCTTTTGACCATGCCCGTTTTATTGTCCCACCTTTTTCCCTTTAACTTACGCCTTGACTTGTATCTGATATCTGTATTTACATAAATCTCCCGCTCAAACTGAAGATTGCATTGGCTTTTAATGTGAGCGCCACATTGACCCTCAAGTGTTTAACGGGTTGAATGTCGATCAGTTGAGAAGTATGGGTAAGACCTAGAAGGCAAGGGTGGTGGGAATAAGTTTACACGTTTCACAAAATGGAATTATGGGTTCAAAATATCCGCTTCAACAAGAGAAGCTTTGAGTTTTGTGTAAGTGCTTACGTTTGTGAATGTGCAAACATCTTTCCCTCACTATCGCACACTGGGGAATCAGATTCATGTGTTTAGACGTAGGCTGGATGAATAATATAAAATTTGGACTTGACAGATCAGATGTGAAAAAAATAAATCCAACCTTGTGCGTTTTTTCTGTTTACACAAAATGTGCCGCAATCATCCTGAAGAGTGAAGCCAAAGCATTTCAGTCTCTTTTTAGTCTCTTCCTGGTTTCTGGCTATAGAGTTATAACTTATCTTTCATAGGATGGAGTTATCTGAACTACCCCCAAAGTGCAACTAACACACAGGCAGAGCCAGGTGTCTGGTTACAGGACACATTAAGACTGATAAGACTGTTTTATGACGCAAATGAATTTAGAGAGAGTTTTGTCTCGTGTTGAAAAGGACAAATAACCCCTTTTAATCCTACATATTCTATATATAACCACTTGAGAAATGTATAAAGATGTATCCAATTTCCCCATCTCATGATTGTCCTTTTATAGGGTCTGGCCCTTGTATTAATTCAAACTCTTTTGGATTAATGTTTCAGAATTGCATACTATGGTTAATTAAGATCACATGTGTACCATGTTTCGCATCTATGAGTTTTTGTTTTAATGAACTGTCCTAAATGATCATTTACATTATATGTTGATACCTATGCAACATATTAGTATTATAAGAATCTTTAATAGTTTCTCCATCGACACCCAATCAAAGGTTTCCCTCCGAAAGTACAATTCCTCATTGGCTCACTTAAATCCTGAGGGTGTGACATCTTCACACTTTAAAGATCAGATCACTGATAACAAGATCACGGCCGATAACTCTGATCCGAAGATGATGCTGAGCTAGAAGTCTTCTAAGGACCCCTAAGTTTGTGCCAGGCTGAAGGGCGTGTTAGAACTGATGGTTTGCTTAAGGCTGTTGATCTGCTGAATTTTAAACAGTGCTATAACTTCTTTCTTGCTTTCCTGTATTCTGGTTCATCTCTATCTTTCCCTTGGTAAACTGTATGCATGTGTGTGTGTGTATGTTAGATTAGTTTAAGTGTTTAATGTAGTTACTAAAGTCTTTTTTATTTCGCATGTAAAGTTGTCCGTGTTTCCTGCACATATACTGGAGTCACTAATCATGCAGAGTTTGGCTATGCTTTGAGTAGTACTGTACAGTAAGAAAGTTATTTCCCTTGCATTACATTTCTTAGAATTAATAAATAATTTATACTGAGCCTTTGCTGGACGAACAGATTAGTTGATTGTGGTATTAATTCTTCTACATCAAGTTAATTCTATTAACTGCTCCAAATATTTATAATTAATTATAAAGGGTTATAATTAATTATTTAATATTTCCCGTGGGCTAATTTACTACACAAGCCAAAAAAACAAACAAAAAAAACAGTTACACTTCAAATGTTGTTTTTTTCGATAATGGTTTCTTTCATTTTAGGTAGTTCTTATAATGCTGACGTATGTATATTTAATTAACTGTCACGACCCTGGTACAGGCTAATTACAGTCACTGACTGGGATTTCACCATTTCCTGTCACCCCTAAAATTAAAGCACCACCTCCTTTAATGATGACATTAAAGGTTTGATGACTAATGGCCCTGAAAACAAGGTGATAATTATAACAGCCAAACAACAGCTAATACAAACAAATTAAACATACAAGAAATACTCACAAAGTAACGCAGCTTGCTAGGGTATCGATCAGAGTTTATGATTTATGACCTTCTGTAAGTGTGTGAACATGATCATAAAGTTACAGTATTGGTGAGAACGATCCCGGTCTGTGTGCTTTATCATGCATTTAATATTTAATGACTACATTATCTCAGTGTTTGTGTTAGAGCAGTAAAAGACAGTCCACCTGTAGTCCACTATGCCTGTTCGGTCTCGGTCCAGTCTCTGAATCAACTCCTCAATCTGGAATCTCTCCAGTGGGATGCTGGATTGCTGAGGTGGGACCAGAAATACAACACATGTCAGTTGATGCTCAGGGTTAGGTTTTCTTATATAGTTTTGTACTACCAGACGTTTGGACTCATCTACTCATTTTTAAACTATTTTCTACAGAACAATAGTGCAGTCCCAGATGACCGAGAACATTCTCAGAACACTGGCTAAAGTTCGGGCAAGGTTCTCTCAAAGTTATGAACTAACGTTAATAGAACCTTTGTTCAGAATTATCTGGTCTTTAATAATTTTAGCACAAAAACATTTATTTATTTCTGAAACATTTTAGTTGGATGTTTGTTTAACATTTAAAAAAAAAAATTAATTAGTTTAGGAATTTTCAGAAACAAAATTAACGTTCCTGGAATGTTTGCAAAATGATGAAATGGAATGTTCCCTTAACATTCAGAAATAATGTTGTCATAACTTAATGGGAATGGTAGCAAAACGTTCTTAGAACATATTTTTGTTGGCTGGGGTGATGATGAACAAATAAAAACTCTCTTTTATTTGAGCTTCTTCATTGTCTAGATTGCAGCTCTGCTCCCTCTGGACATTTCCTGCAACTTCATGGATTTGTAATTTTAGAAAAATGGGACTTTTAAAGACAGTATCAATACCTGAACGGCTTTTCTGAAGTCTACGACAGGAACGCGCATTGTCCCATCCTTGTCGATGTTACGGAAGAAGTCCCACAGACGAAGCTTGCGTTGATCAAGGTAATCCTTCGAAAAGACAATTCAGCAAAACCGCCAGACGTGAGAAATACAAAAATCCAAAATTTGTCAATTTGCTAATTATACTTAAACTTCATAAAAGTGCATCTATCCATGATAAAACTGCATCTGTCCATCATAAAAGTGTATCTATCCATCATAAAACTGCATCTGTCCATCATAAAAGTGTATCTATCCATCATAAAAGTGCATCTGTCCATCATAAAAGTGCATCTATCCATCATAAAAGTGCATCTGTCCATCATAAAAGTGCATCTATCCATCATAAAAGTGCATCTGTCCATCATAAAAGTGCATCTGTCCATCATAAAAGTGCATCTGTCCATCATAAAAGTGCATCTATCCATCATAAAAGTGCATCTATCCATGATAAAAGTGCATCTGTCCATCATAAAAGTGCATCTGTCCATCATAAAAGTGCATCTGTCCTTCATAAAAGTGCATCTATCCTTCATAAAAGTGCATCTGTCCATCATAAAAGTGCATCTATCCATCATAAAAGTGCATCTGTCCATCATAAAAGTGCATCTATCCATCATAAAAGTGCATCTGTCCATCATAAAAGTGCATCTATCATTCATAAAAGTGCATCTATCCTTCATAAAAGTGCATGTATCCTTCATAAAAGTGCATCTGTCCATCATAAAAGTGCATCTATCCATCATAAAAGTGCATCTGTCCATCATAAAAGTGCATCTATCCATCATAAAAGTGCATCTGTCCATCATAAAAGTGCATCTTTCTATCATAAAAGTGCATCTCTCCTTCATAAAAGTGCATCTATCCTTCATAAAAGTGCATCTGTCCATCATAAAAGTGCATCTATCCATCATAAAAGTGCATCTGTCCATCAAAAAAGTGCATCTATCCATCATAAAAGTGCATCTGTCCATCATAAAAGTGCATCTATCCATCATAAAAGTGCATCTGTCCATCATAAAAGTGCATCTTCCTATCATAAAAGTGCATCTATCCTTCATAAAAGTGCATCTATCCATCATAAAAGTACATCTATCCTTCATAAAAGTGCATCTGTCCATCATAAAAGTGCATATATCCATCATAAAAGTGCATCTATCCATCATAAAAGTTCATCTGTCCATCATAAAAGTGTATCTATCCATCATAAAAGTGCATCTGTCCATCATAAAAGTGCATCTATCCATCATAAAAGTGCATCTGTCCATCATAAAAGTGCACCTATCCATCATAAAAGTGCATCTGTCCATCATAAAAGTGCATCAATCCATCATAAAAGTGCATCTGTCCATCATAAAAGTGCATCTATCCATCATAAAAGTGCATCTGTCCATCAAAAAAGTGCATCTATCCATCATAAAAGTGCATCTGTCCATCATAAAAGTGCATCTATCCATCATAAAAGTGCATCTGTCCATCATAAAAGTGCATCTTTCTATCATAAAAGGGCATCTATCCTTCATAAAAGTGCATCTATCCATCATAAAAGTACATCTATCCTTCATAAAAGTGCATCTGTCCATCATAAAAGTGCATATATCCATCATAAAAGTGCATCTATCCATCATAAAAGTGCATCTGTCCATCATAAAAGTGTATCTATCCATCATAAAAGTGCATCTGTCCATCATAAAAGTGCATCTATCCATCATAAAAGTGCATCTGTCCATCATAAAAGTGCATCTATCTGTCCATCATAAAAGTGCATCTGTTCATCATAAAAGTGCATCTATCCATCATAAAAGTGCATCTGTCCATCATAAAAGTGCATCTTTCTATCATAAAAGTGCATCTATCCTTCATAAAAGTGCATCTATCCATCATAAAAGTGCATCTTTCTATCATAAAAGTGCATCTATCCTTCATAAAAGTGCATCTATCCATCATAAAAGTGCATCTATCCTTCATAAAAGTGCATCTGTCCATCATAAAAGTGCATCTTTCTATCATAAAAGTGCATCTATCCTTCATAAAAGTGCATCTTTCTATCATAAAAGTGCATCTATCCATCATAAAAGTGCATCTATCCATCATAAAAGTGCATCTATCCTTCATAAAAGTGCATCTGTCCATCATAAAAGTGCATCTATCCATCATAAAAGTGCATCTATCCATCATAAAAGTGCATCCATCCATGATAAAAGTGCATCCATCCATCATAAAAGTGTATCTATCCATCATAAAAGTGCATCTATCCATCATAAAAGTGCATCTATCCATCATAAAAGTGCATCTATCCTTCATAAAAGTGCATCTGTCCATCATAAAAGTGCATCTATCCATGATAAAAGTGTATCTATCCATCATAAAAGTGCATCTATCCTTCATAAAAGTGCATCTGTCCATCATAAAAGTGTATCTATCCATCATAAAAGTGCATCTATCCATCATAAAAGTGCATCTTTCTATCATAAAAGTGCATCTGTCCATCATAAAAGTGCATCTATCCATCATAAAAGTGCATCTATCCATCATAAAAGTGCATCTATCCTTCATAAAAGTGCATCTGTCCTTCATAAAAGTGCATCTATCCTTCATAAAAGTGCATCTATCCTTCATAAAAGTGCATCTGTCCATCATAAAAGTGCATCTATCCATCATAAAAGTGCATCTGTCCATCAAAAAAGTGCATCTATCCATCATAAAAGTGCATCTGTCCATCATAAAAGTGCATCTATCCATCATAAAAGTGCATCTGTCCATCATAAAAGTGCATCTTCCTATCATAAAAGTGCATCTATCCTTCATAAAAGTGCATCTATCCATCATAAAAGTACATCTATCCTTCATAAAAGTGCATCTGTCCATCATAAAAGTGCATATATCCATCATAAAAGTGCATCTATCCATCATAAAAGTTCATCTGTCCATCATAAAAGTGTATCTATCCATCATAAAAGTGCATCTGTCCATCATAAAAGTGCATCTATCCATCATAAAAGTGCATCTGTCCATCATAAAAGTGCACCTATCCATCATAAAAGTGCATCTGTCCATCATAAAAGTGCATCAATCCATCATAAAAGTGCATCTGTCCATCATAAAAGTGCATCTATCCATCATAAAAGTGCATCTGTCCATCATAAAAGTGCATCTATCCATCATAAAAGTGCATCTGTCCATCATAAAAGTGCATCTTTCTATCATAAAAGGGCATCTATCCTTCATAAAAGTGCATCTATCCATCATAAAAGTACATCTATCCTTCATAAAAGTGCATCTGTCCATCATAAAAGTGCATATATCCATCATAAAAGTGCATCTATCCATCATAAAAGTGCATCTGTCCATCATAAAAGTGTATCTATCCATCATAAAAGTGCATCTGTCCATCATAAAAGTGCATCTATCCATCATAAAAGTGCATCTGTCCATCATAAAAGTGCATCTATCTGTCCATCATAAAAGTGCATCTGTTCATCATAAAAGTGCATCTATCCATCATAAAAGTGCATCTGTCCATCATAAAAGTGCATCTTTCTATCATAAAAGTGCATCTATCCTTCATAAAAGTGCATCTATCCATCATAAAAGTGCATCTTTCTATCATAAAAGTGCATCTATCCTTCATAAAAGTGCATCTATCCATCATAAAAGTGCATCTATCCTTCATAAAAGTGCATCTGTCCATCATAAAAGTGCATCTTTCTATCATAAAAGTGCATCTATCCTTCATAAAAGTGCATCTTTCTATCATAAAAGTGCATCTATCCATCATAAAAGTGCATCTATCCATCATAAAAGTGCATCTATCCTTCATAAAAGTGCATCTGTCCATCATAAAAGTGCATCTATCCATCATAAAAGTGCATCTATCCATCATAAAAGTGCATCCATCCATGATAAAAGTGCATCCATCCATCATAAAAGTGTATCTATCCATCATAAAAGTGCATCTATCCATCATAAAAGTGCATCTATCCATCATAAAAGTGCATCTATCCTTCATAAAAGTGCATCTGTCCATCATAAAAGTGCATCTATCCATGATAAAAGTGTATCTATCCATCATAAAAGTGCATCTATCCTTCATAAAAGTGCATCTGTCCATCATAAAAGTGTATCTATCCATCATAAAAGTGCATCTATCCATCATAAAAGTGCATCTTTCTATCATAAAAGTGCATCTGTCCATCATAAAAGTGCATCTATCCATCATAAAAGTGCATCTATCCATCATAAAAGTGCATCTATCCTTCATAAAAGTGCATCTGTCCATCATAAAAGTGCATCTATCCATCATAAAAGTGAATCTATCCATCATAAAAGTGCATCTGTCCATCATAAAAGTGCATCTATCCATCATAAAAGTGCATCTGTCCATCAAAAAAGTGCATCTATCCATCATAAAAGTGCATCTGTCCATCATAAAAGTGCATCTATCCATCATAAAAGTGCATCTGTCCATCATAAAAGTGCATCTTTCTATCATAAAAGGGCATCTATCCTTCATAAAAGTGCATCTATCCATCATAAAAGTACATCTATCCTTCATAAAAGTGCATCTGTCCATCATAAAAGTGCATATATCCATCATAAAAGTGCATCTATCCATCATAAAAGTGCATCTGTCCATCATAAAAGTGTATCTATCCATCATAAAAGTGCATCTGTCCATCATAAAAGTGCATCTATCCATCATAAAAGTGCATCTGTCCATCATAAAAGTGCATCTATCTGTCCATCATAAAAGTGCATCTGTTCATCATAAAAGTGCATCTATCCATCATAAAAGTGCATCTGTCCATCATAAAAGTGCATCTTTCTATCATAAAAGTGCATCTATCCTTCATAAAAGTGCATCTATCCATCATAAAAGTGCATCTTTCTATCATAAAAGTGCATCTATCCTTCATAAAAGTGCATCTATCCATCATAAAAGTGCATCTGTCCATCATAAAAGTGCATCTTTCTATCATAAAAGTGCATCTATCCTTCATAAAAGTGCATCTTTCTATCATAAAAGTGCATCTATCCATCATAAAAGTGCATCTATCCATCATAAAAGTGCATCTATCCTTCATAAAAGTGCATCTGTCCATCATAAAAGTGCATCTATCCATCATAAAAGTGCATCTATCCATCATAAAAGTGCATCCATCCATGATAAAAGTGCATCCATCCATCATAAAAGTGTATCTATCCATCATAAAAGTGCATCTATCCATCATAAAAGTGCATCTATCCATCATAAAAGTGCATCTGTCCATCATAAAAGTGCATCTATCCATCATAAAAGTGCATCTGTCCATCATAAAAGTGCATCTATCCATGATAAAAGTGTATCTATCCATCATAAAAGTGCATCTATCCTTCATAAAAGTGCATCTGTCCATCATAAAAGTGTATCTATCCATCATAAAAGTGCATCTATCCATCATAAAAGTGCATCTTTCTATCATAAAAGTGCATCTGTCCATCATAAAAGTGCATCTATCCATCATAAAAGTGCATCTATCCATCATAAAAGTGCATCTATCCTTCATAAAAGTGCATCTATCCATCATAAAAGTGCATCTATCCTTCATAAAAGTGCATCTTTCTATCATAAAAGTGCATCTATCCATCATAAAAGTGCATCTATCCATCATAAAAGTGCATCTATCCTTCATAAAAGTGCATCTGTCCATCATAAAAGTGCATCTATCCATCATAAAAGTGCATCTATCCATCATAAAAGTGCATCCATCCATGATAAAAGTGCATCCATCCATCATAAAAGTGTATCTATCCATCATAAAAGTGCATCTATCCATCATAAAAGTGCATCCATCCATGATAAAAGTGCATCCATCCATCATAAAAGTGTATCTATCCATCATAAAAGTGCATCTGTCCATCATAAAAGTGCATCTATCCATCATAAAAGTGCATCTATCCTTCATAAAAGTGCATCTGTCCATCATAAAAGTGCATCTATCCATGATAAAAGTGTATCTATCCATCATAAAAGTGCATCTATCCTTCATAAAAGTGCATCTGTCCATCATAAAAGTGTATCTATCCATCATAAAAGTGCATCTATCCATCATAAAAGTGCAACTATCCATCATAAAAGTGCATCTGTCCATCATAAAAGTGCATCTGTCCATCATAAAAGTGCATCTGTCCATCATAAAAGTGCAACTATCCATCATAAAAGTGCATCTGTCCATCATAAAAGTGCATCTGTCCATCATAAAAGTGCATCTATCCATCATAAAAGTGCATCTATCCATCATAAAAGTGCATCTATCCTTCATAAAAGTGCATCTGTCCATCATAAAAGTGCATCTATCCATCATAAAAGTGCATCTATCCATCATAAATTTGTCTGAAATAAAAATGTCATATACACCTAGGATGACTTGAGGGTGAGTAAATCATGGGGTAATTGTCATTTTTGGGTGAACTATCCATTTAAGCCGTTTTAATTCCCCTGAGTGTAGAGTATATACCTGAATGACTTTCATGGGGTCAATGCGTTTCCGGGGCTTTTTGGCGATAAAGCCTCCAACGCCTCCATACTGCACCTCCAGACTGGGGTGTTCCTGACAGATCAACTCTAAGAGCTGCACGAAGTTCTCATTCACCAACACGTTCTACAGCACAACAAACATCATGTGCAAAGAAAACACATTTTACTTCAATTCTGTATTTTACTGTAATATTCAGTTCACCAGTGGTTCTCATTTATATGCTCAAATATATGCAACTAACCACTGTTAGAACAGAAAAAGGACAAAACACTTCCTGTCTGTGATATCAGAGGCCATAAAGGTCAATTAAACTCTACAGAATTTTACACAAATACAAATCACATTAAAAGACATATTTATAAAAAATGAAAATATGGAAGCCTGTATTTATGGCAGCTTGTTTCCACCAGGGAATAATAAAAAAAAAAAAAGGTAATTATATTTTTTTCATAATTCTGACTTGTTTTCTTGCAATTGCAAGATTATATCTCTCAATTCTGACTTTATAACTCGCAATTGTGAGAAGAAAAATCTATACTTAATCTATTTTTCTTCATGCCTTAATCTTTTACATTATGTAAATGTACTGTACTGTAGATTCCCTTTTTGTTTGCCTTATCAGAACACTAAATAAAGTTTATTAAAAAAAATACATTATTTTGCATACTGATTGGTCTATGCAGGTTATGCTCATGTTAATACATTTAGTATGAGAAGCAGACTGTGAACTTTGCTGGCTCCTAAAGCCAAAGCAGGACTCACACATATGTTGATCTCCTCAATGGCGGTTTTCGGTGTGTTCTTGACCACATTGATCAAAGTAAGAGCCCCCTCTACTGTCAAAGAGTTATACGCCAGCTGGAAGGAAACTATTATCAGTATATAACAGCAGCTGACACTTCAAAATATGTGTAGTTTTAGTACAATGCAAAAAATATTTTCTTCCTCAGTATTTTGTCTAGTTTTCCAGTACAAATGTCTAAATATTCTTAAATCAAGATACATTTACTAGAGAAGCAAAATGATATTGTGTTATTTTCTAAAAATAAATAAATAATAATCATCAAAATTAAGCTTAAAACAGGGTAAAAACTTCATTTTGACACATTTTTCAAAAAGTAAAAGTTTCTTGATTTAAGATTGTTTAGATTTTTGTACTGGAAACTGACAAAAATACAGTAAGAAAGTGTAATTGAATTGCTCATGGAATGACTTGTTGCATATGAACATATTGCATTGCGTTGAATCCAAACTAATCTGGCATAGTGTTATGAAGTGTAAAGGCGCGTCCCCACACACACACACACACCTGCAGCACTCTGAGCGTGTCGTTGGCCTCCAGCCCTTTACACAGCAGGCCTGCTCCTTCATCAGTGATGCGGTTGTTGTTGAGGTCCAGGTGCACCAGCGTGTTGTTGAACTTCAGCGCTTCACCCAGAGCTAAAGCGCCCTCGTTCCCAAAGCCGTTCCAGGACAGGTCTAAGTGCTTCAGTGTCGTGTTGACCTGATGAGAGGGAAGCCTCTGTTCATGATTTGCACAATGTGACACTGAAAAGCATGTGATCCTTCAAAAAATAATGGAAAAAACCCCCACAAAATAATTTTATACTGTAAAAAATGTTTGTAATCACTGACCTTAAAGAATTTAAAATATATACGCTTAAAATGACATGCGGCTGTTCTGTAACGTAATTGTTAAACTTTTTCATAAATTTTATTTTTATATTGTATATTTCTTTTTCTTGTCATTGCTTGTTGTGTATTTAATGCTTTGGTAATATTGTATGTAAACACATATTAGGTAAAAATCAATTGAAACATATTGGAAAACATGATTTCTGTCACTGCTGTGAACTAGCACACAGAGTATGAAGAATATCACACACTTTATGAGTTTCTGTCCACGACAGTCCTAAACCTGCCAAGTACCAACACAATACACACACTCAGCAACATATCGCCTAATAATCGTTATCTAGAAAATATTGAGATATAATTAGTCAATATTACACATCCTTAGACAGGATAATGCATCAAAATGTAATGGAGTGTGACCCGTATTGCATCCATAGGGCCGTAAATAGTCTGTGTGTGTGTGTGTGTGTGTGTGTGTGTGTGTGTGTCCGCACCTTTAGTCCAGCACAGAAAGCTACAGCTCCTTTCATCCGCAGATGATTCCAGCTCAGATCAAGAACTTCTAAACCGTCATTATTTGCTGCATGAACAGACATTTCATTATTGTGCTTTCTTTAATTCTATTGTGCGTTTAACTCTATCGCATCACACGCGTGTTACCGATCATCTGGCCCAGATGTTCACTGCCTCTGCCGCAGAACTGATTGTGGCTCAGATCCAGCTCCTTCACTCTGTAGTTGCTCTGAAAAGACACAGATGAAATGTTTCTACTCTCAAAAACAAAAGTTCAGTTTATACACAATTTCTTGCAACTTCTGTTTTTACGCATTACTTCTTAAAGGCACAGAGTGTAATTTGTGCACCAGTACACCTAGTGTTTTTCCTCCACTTTACCCACAGAGATGAATGTGAGACTATGGTAACTGGGTTTGTTTTATGTTCTGTTTGCTGCCATTCATTTTTATACTTACCGAAAAAGAATCTGCAAACCATTTGGCATCATGTTCAGCAAATTTATTCCCTGTGGACGTAAACATCGAGGTCTGTGTCAATGTGAATCAGGTTCACTGTGTGAGCATGTGTTACTGTGCAACGGAAGCCCGTTCTACCATACAAGTAACACAATCATGCTTTGGTAAATCATATTTATGACATAAAAGTTTAAATTATGACTTGTCAATTATGAGACAGTATTTAAATTTTGACTATCTCATAACTATGACTTAGTATGTCATAATTGACTTCTTATCTCATAATTATGAACTAGTATGTCAGTTTCACTTTTTATCTAACAATTGACTTTTTATCAATTTTGACTCAATATTATATTGAATATAATTATGACTTAATATGTATAACTTAATATAATAATTTATGACTTAGTCAATTTTGACTTCATATCATAATTAAATCATAATTGTTAGATAAAAAGTCAAAATTATCACAGTCATAATTATGAGAGTGAAAATTCTGACATGAAAAGTCATTAGATAAAAAGTGAAACTGATATACTAATTCATAATATGAGATACTTACTCAATTATGACATACCAAGTCATAGTTCGTCAATTTTGACTTTTTATCTCATAATTATGACTTGGTGTATCATAATTGAGTTTATCTCATAATTCTGAATTAGTATGTTAGTTTTACTTTTAATCTCGTAATTTATTATTTTATCTCTTTTCTGACTTTTTATCTCAGAATTTCACATTTTTATGAAATAAATTAGACTTTCATCTCATAATTATGACATTTTATGTCATAAGACTTACCAAAGCATGATTTGTTTCTTCTTAGACAGAAATGGGCTTCCATATTGTGCACATATACATGAAATACCTGCAAGTTTTAATGATTTAATGGAAATGTTTTCCAAGAGCATTTTAGCAACACACTCGGCTCCAGCGGACTGAAGGTGATTGTCGGAGAGATCCTGCAAGACGCCAGATGTCACATGTTAACATTTTGCTTCCCTCTAGTGGACAGATGTATTGCAACAGGTACATGAGATGATGAGACAGACTTACAAGGTTCTGAATGGTGAAATTGGCCCTCAGCATCTCCATGAAATATCTGGCCCCTTCGGCGAGCAGAAAGTTGTCTGCTAACTCCAGTGTTGAGGTGTGCATGTCTGTCTGCGCACACAGAGGGCGAGAGCGAGCGTCAGCATCACCACATCAGCTTTAGTCCAACTAAATCTGTCTTACCACGAGGGCGATCGCGAGGGCTTTTCCTCCCAGGGGCCCGAGTCCATGGTGGTTGAGGTTAATGGTGGCGCAGCCCAGGTGTCTGAGGAAATATCTGACTGGAACGACACCCACCAGTTTACAGGCCTGCAGGTATAATGCTTCAGTCGACAAATCCTGCCTGACGCGCTTCAGCTCTGATACTGTACAAACACACACATGCTTTCTCATCGTCATCATCATCATCATCATCACCTGGTGCTGCTGAAGTAGTAATTCACTGTTTAAGAATATTACTGTATTTTTTCTTCGTTATGTCTTGATAAATGTCTATTTATATGTACACTGCCATTCAAAAGTTTTGGATCGGTAATCTTTTTTATGTTTTTAAGACAAGTCTCTTCTGCTCACCAAGGCTGCATTTATTTGATTAAAAATACACAAAAAAACTGTAATATTGTGAAATATTATTCGAATGTAAATCAGCTGTTTTCTATGTGAAAATACACTCACCGGCCACTTTATTAGGTACCCCATGCTAGTAACGGGTTGGACCCCCTTTTGCCTTCAGAACTGCCTCAATTCTTCGTGGCATAGATTCAACAAGGTGCTGGAAGCATTCCTCAGGGAGTTTGGTCCATATTGACATGATGGCATCACACAGTTGCCGCAGATTTGTCGGCTGCACATCCATGATGCGAATCTCCCGTTCCACCACATCCCAAAGATGCTCTATTGGGTTGAGATCTGGTGACTGTGGAGGCCATTTTAGTACAGTGAACTCATTGTCATGTTCAAGAAACCAATTTGAAATGATTAGAGCTTTGTGACATGGTGGAAGTAGCCATCAGAGGATGGGTACATGGTGGCCATAAAGGGATGGACATGGTCAGAAACAATGCTCAGGTAGGCCGTGGCATTTAAACGATGCCCAATTGGCACTAAGGGGCCTAAAGTGTGCCAGGAAAACATCCCCCACACCATTACACCACCACCACCAGCCTGCACAGTGGTAACAAGGCATGATGGTTCCATGTTCTCATTCTGTTTACGCCAAATTCTGACTCTAACATCTGAATGTCTCAACAGAAATCGAGACTCATCAGACCAGGCAACATTTTTCCAGTCTTCAACTGTTCAATTTTGGTGAGCTCTTGCAAATTGTAGCCTCTTTTTCCTATTTGTAGTGGAGATGAGTGGTACCCGGTGGAGTCTTCTGCTGTTGTAGCCCATCCGCCTCAAGGTTGTGCGTGTTGTGGCTTCACAAATGCTTTGCTGCATACCTCGGTTGTAACGAGTGGTTATTTCAGTCACTGTTGCCCTTCTATCAGCTCGAACCAGTCTGGCCATTCTCCTCTGACCTCTGGCATCAACAAGGCATTTCCGCCCACAGAACTGCCGCTCACTGGATGTTTTTTTTTCTTTTTCGGACCATTCTCTGTAAACCCTATAGATGGTTGTGCGTGAAAATCCCAGTAGATTAGCAGTTTCTGAAATACTCAGACCAGCCCTTCTGGCACCAACAATCATGCCACGTTCAAAGTCACTCAAATCAACTTTCTTCCCCATACTGATGCTCGGTTTGAACTGCAGGAGATTGTCTTGACCATGTCTACATGCCTAAATGCACTGAGTTGCCACCATGTGATTGGCTGCTTAGAAATTAAGTGTTAACGAGCAGTTGGACAGGTGTACCTAATAAAGTGGCCGGTGAGTGTATAGTAAAGTGTAATTTATTCCTGTGATCAAAGCTGAATTTTCAGCATCATTACTCCAGTCACATGATCCTTCAGAAATCATTCACATTAAGTAATCAGGTCGAAAGGTCACGCGTGTTCCGGGTCAGAAATGTAGGATAGGGTGAAAAACTCCGTCTCATTTTCTCCGCCAACTTCAAAATCGTCCGACATCGTTGTTTTACCTTTTATTTATTTAATTATTTTGTAAATGGCGTTTGACTCCATCTTTGCACGTTCTCTTTGTAAACACTGGGTCAGTTCTTACACCTACGTCCCGCTTGACCTTTCACCCTGATCACGTAATGTGTGTCGCATCATAGCGAGTGCAAGACCAGCATTAGTGGTTAAAAGTATATAAATGTGTATTTTGTTATAAATGTCGGCTGGTTTGTCTAGATCAGACTCTTATTCCTCGGCTGGATCGTGTCGAGACTTTGAAGCTGCACTGAAACTCACATCTGGACCTTCGACCCGTTGGACCCCGGTCACCGTGATTTTGCCAAATAAGACATGGTCCCGGATCAACATTCCTGTCCCAAAATGTAGTCCTTACCCTATCCCTACCCCTAAACCTAACCCTACCCATAACTTTTCCCAAAAATCAGAGGGTAATGAAAGGTGAATTGCACTGATGTTCAAGTACTTCACCCTGGTTATAAGCCTAAACTTGAGATAAACTGTAAACTTGTCCCTCAAATCGGATTGGTTGATTGGAAAGTTGATCCAGGAATATGTGGTACTTGGTGAAATCACGTTTACCGCTGGACCCCATTGAAGTTAGCCTAGAAATCTAGACGCACCCTAGCGGCAGCAAAAATAATTTTGCAGCAAAGTGTGGTCTAGCAACTCTCCATAGACTTTTGAGCTGGAAAAAACAAAAACTGGTCCGGCCAATCAGATCGTGTAGAGTTGGTGGCCGGGCTTAACATAATGACGGCCGAGTTATGACGGTTCCGCGTGATTTACCTCTGCTTGAAAACAAAGAAGATGCTACTGGCGAACAGCGGTCTTTCGAATCGGCTTAGCCCGCGACTCTGGAGGACTTGGAGTTAAGAGAACGTCACTTAAGTCATTCCTAAAAAAGGAAGATGTGTTCAGAGTTTTGACGACCGGATACGGCAAAAGTTTAATATACCAACTAGCTCCGCTGGTGGGAAAACGCATGGGACTCACTCAGCCACAGCCGTTCGTTGCTCTGGTTGGTTGTAGCGCTGTCCTATTGCATGCCGAGGGATATTGAAAGTCAACCGTTTATCCCGCCTCTCGGATTGAGGTATGCCAATTGTGAGTTCCCAGACCTAACATCTTGATGTAGGTCTGGCTTGCCAGGCTACATTGAAGTCACTATATGGACAAAATCCTGGAGTGTGTTCCTCAAAAACCTTAATTTCTTTTCCACTGAAGAAAGAAAGACATGAACATCTTGGATGACGTGCGGGAGAGTAAATTATCAGGTCATTTTAATTCTGAAGTGAACTAATCAAGCGTAGCGTCAGTTCTGGCAGGTCACGATAGTCAAGCTCGCATCAGTGACTCTCAGCTGATCCTCTACTATAGGAATACGACTCTATCACTGTATTCATTTATAAGCTCATCAGTATTATCCGCAGCGATCGCGTTTCTCAGGAGCGATTACCTCCTCCCTCCCCAAGTCAGCATGGCATTCTGACTCCCCTCGAATCAGAATAAATTCTCAAATTATGTTATACATTAAAATCTTGAATTAATGATATATGCAATACATCCATGTTGGTTCTGTTGTGTTTGCCCTAAGGGGGTTTATCGCTGCTCTTATCCATGCTAGGCCTCATGGATACGCCCAGAACCACACCGCCAATCCAAACTGTATACTCAATCGACAAGTCCTGACAGAAATCCGTTAATCTAATGCTACAACTAGAAATATGATAGCATGTTTATTGGTAATTTAAATACTGAAAAGGAAATGTATTATTATAAACAGATTTAGTTTAATTTTACTGCATTTTAATTACTTAAAGTGCCATTACAAATCGGCTTGTTTGGTATTGGATTTCAGCTCGGCACACAAGCCTGAAGGCTTTATAAGCGCAGCCGATTGAGATCTCCAGCGTCTCCAGTCTTACCCGGAGCGTCGGCGTCCGCCTCATCCTCCAGGATCAGCTCGTGTGGATCCTCATGTTCGGTCAGACTGAGGGAGTCCAGAGAGAGGCTGTGGACACCGATGCCGTCAGCCTTCATCTTCTACACACACTTCGACAGCGCTCTTGCTGATGTGTGTAGGAACATGAAGCTGTACGTGTCTTAGCAACAGGTGTACATGTGACACCTGCACTCGTGCTGGAATCCGGTGAGGGAAGAGAGAGAGAGAGAGAGAGAGAGAGAGAGAGAGAGAGAGAGAGAGAGAGAGAGAGAGAGACATTAAAAATGCATGTCAGACACAGTCAGAGAGACTCACATTCCTACAGATGAAGCCATAGTAACAATAACATGGTGAAATTAAACACTTGAAAACTAGCAGAATTATCTGGAGTCCCCCTGTGGTGAAAATCCAGCTTTTAAAGTTGTTTATATGTGTATGTGGTGTTTTTAATACGCTTTAAGATAAACCATGTGTAAGTTCATAAGTCGACAGCATTGCTGAGTATTTTCTGCTTAAAACTGCAGTGAACCAAAGACAGTCTCAAAAACACGGTTTGAAATCGCTGGTGTTTCTGACGTCACTCATTTGCATATTCATAGAACCACGTATACTAAATGAGGCGAGGGTGTCGAGTTACATTCAAGATATTTTAAGGGATGGAAAAAGGAAAAAACGTTTAAATATGTAATTTTAAGTGATCAAAGGTGAGTTTTAAGGGAAACAAATAATTGACTACAGGGGGATTTTTAAAGAAATTGCCATGATAATGCATGAACAAAATAAATACAAACAATTTGCTGATTTAGTTGTTATAGCACAAAATTGAAATGATGTCCTCCTTGGAAAAGACTTATCAAATGTCAAACAAATTCTCTCTTTTTTTAAATTCTCAGAATTGGTCAAATGGAATAAATCATAAAAATGTTCATGCTCAGATCAACACATTTGTCGCTTTGAATAAAAGCATCTGCCAAATGCATAAATGTAAAACAGGTTTTTTTTTTTTATCAGAGCATGAACATTTTTATGATTTATTCCATTTGACCAATTCTGCGGATTTAAAAAAAGAGAATTTTTTCAACATCTTTTCAATTTTGTGTTATAACAACTAAATCAGCAAATTGTTTGTATTTATTTATTCCATCTGAACAGTTTTTTTGAGGATTTTTTTTCCCATGAGATCTTATGTGCTAAAACAGCATTTCAGTGCTGTAACAACTAAATATTTACTTTAATAATAACAATTCATTGGATGATGCATTAAAATTCTGTGCATGCTAAGCTCATCACTAAATGCATGCAAATCCTGATGCAAATGCACGCAGTTCTGATAACGTCATCCATAAAGTCATCCAATATTACCGATCAAAAACAGCTTTTATGAACTCATAACATTGCAAACAACAATCATATTCAGGCACGAAATATATAAAAGATACTGTAAATAGAACGAATGCAATTTAATGAAAAATAATGAATGTTTTTAAACAATAACATGACAGATGCTCTCCTGTTGGCCGTGACGTCATCCCGCTGGCGTTGGTCGTCATGCTGTTTACGTTCAGCGTTATGAATAAAGTTTGTTCCCGTGCTCCTGTGAATCATGATAGCGAGTGTGATGTTTTACGCGCTCTATCCGCTCTCGAGGTTCATCGGCAGACTCTCAGGTAAGAGGTCCACGGAGTTTCGTTGCGGTTGCCGTTTGTTGATGTTGCAGCACGAGCACGTGCGCCCGAGGCTAAACGAAGCCCAACAGCGTCCGTGACACGCGCAACTTGTCGAAGTTTGGGTTGAATAATGGATATAAAGTGTGGCGACAGAATAAGCGATCAGCAGAGGCTGACATATAGTTTGGTTCTGCAGGCCTTCATTTATGTGCACGCTGTCAATCAATCAATCAATCAATCAATCATCCATCCGTCAATGCTGTCAAACCACCCAATCAAATAATTTATAACATAACCCATCTGGTGCAGTGATGGTGTTAGATGGGAATACCATGGTGCTTTGGGTGGTTTATGTTTTAATTTTTCCCAGTAACTTATGAATTCCGTTCTATTTTTTCCCCCTGGACTCTGAGCCTATATTTTAGTAATAAATCAAGCATGTTTAATTAATTGAAATCATGAAACTTATACAATTTAACTACAATTTATTGAAAGTTAAAAAAAAACAAAAAAACATTTTAAGGGCCCTAAGAAAGTCAATGGAAACAAAAATGGACAATTGTTTTTTTTATGTAACAGTGCAGTATTTATTATAATAATTATTTTTATTTATTTATGTGCCTCGTAATTTTTTAATCAGTGATGAGAAAAGTGAAGTCTCTTCTCTGATGACGAGGGCGGGGCTATAACCTGTCACTCACATGAGATCCACCAATAGCAAACCAAAACCACCCAATCAATTCCCTACGGACAAAATCAAGCCCCGCCCACATTTGTTCTTGTTCCAGAAGTGTTGTTCTGAACCGGTACCTACTGCATTAGTGCCGGCCATTTTTTTTGTGGCGTTGGTACCAGAAATATTTTTTCTATTCATTTTTCCTGTGAGGATCTAAAGGTTCTCTTAGCCATGTCGGGTGACGTCATTTCTTGTTGACGTTTAAAGTATTGTCAAACAAAACGGAGGCTAGCTAGACCCCCCCTCCTCCTCATCCGCGCACTAACCCTCCAAACCCCGCCCCCAAGTCCTTCTTGTCGGTGATTGGCTGGAACTGTTTGTCATGTTTCGTGGAGCGGGTTAGCCCAGTTTGTTTTTGTTGCTGTTTGTGGAGCCTGGGCTGTCTACAGAGACCGCGTTTCTTTACAGTGTGTTCAGGGGACAGGCATCCAGTGGTTAGTGAGGAGATGTTTGCTGTATGTGACAAAAAATGTTTTGGCCTAAAAAATACGTGACATCGCTTAGAGCACCTTTAAACAAAATCTTTGTCAAAGTGTTATAAACCATGAAACAAACCAATCAGCTTTGATGAGAATCACAACATTACAAACTTTGAATTGAAGCAAAAAACAAAAAAAAAAGTATATGAAAATTAGACAAAAAGTCAGATACAAGACTGTGAACTTTAGTGAGGGAAAGAACTACAATCCCATGAAGCATTGTGAATGACAAACTAATTAAAATCAGTAGAAAAGTATAAAACCATTTAAATTCGTTGATTACATCTATAGAAAGAAACGATATATTTTGACTTGATTACATCATCTGCAGCGCTTCATAGAGTGGGCGGACCCAAAGCCACGATTTGATCACTGTGACTCTCTAATTGGTGGAATTTTCTGCACAGCATCATGGGTAATGTAGTTTTCCACCACAAATTCAGCTGATTTCTAATTTGAATACCATTTAGGATGGATATGACGTGAATTGAGAATGAGATGCAGCAACAGTTCCTAAATTAGCCTAATCAAATTAGTTGAATGAATGATTTAATGACGCACTCATAAAGACAGTCACTTTGTCGCCACCTACTGGTGTAACAGTGTAACATGCAGAAAGAATCACGGTAAAATCCTCACCTCCAACACACAGACTGACAGTCTGTCTGGATGGAACAAACACAGACAAGCCGAGTATAACACACAAAGTCATAATAGTGGAGTTTTGGAAGAATTCATAACCTGATTTATGACTATTTAAAAATCAAAGTGTTTGAAACTAACCTAGAGAAAATAAGAAAATTTGTGCAATTGAATTTTTGATTCAAAATCTGATCGTTGGATCAGGACAAGTTCCCCATGTGACAACTAGCCCCAATCTGCTCTTGGCTCTGAAATATTACCATAATAATACACCATCTTGTTCCAAGAAACTCCAAATTGCACCATAGTACTGCAAAAAAACAGAACCTGATGTAAATTTAAGAAATAAATGTGTCTTCAAACTTCAAAGTGAGTGACCTAGTCATGGAAATTGACACTATGTGAAATCAATTTCCAAGTAGATTTGTCTGTCACTTTTCTATTTTCTCTCAACAGAATTGTGGTGCAAGGCACCGTCTGTGTATGTTAATGGGAAAGAGGTCTGGGATGGTGGCGGCGCTGTTTCTGGACCGCAGCAGACGGGCCTGTCACTGCAGTGGCACAGCGCTGGAGACACCGACACCGGCCCCGATCCAGACCACACGGAGACAGAGAGTCCTCAGGGAGCGCTGGAGGTGCCTTAAAGTCTCCCTGTAGTTGATCATTTTATCCCTTAAAACTCATCTTTGATCACAAAAATATTTAAATGTTTTTTCCTTTTTCCATGCCTTAAAATATCTTGAATGTAACTCGACACCCTTGCCTCATTTAGTATGCGCGGCTCTATTAATATGCAAATGAGCCCCGCCTCCACTCACTCACTCAGCTCAGAGATCCACTGGTTGACGATCACACGTTGATCTGATTGGTTACAAGGTCGTTTGTGACGTCAGAAACACCAGCGATTTCAAACCGTGTTTTTGAGACCGTCTTTGGTTCACTGCAGTTTTAAGGAGGAAATAATAGAAGTTTAAAAATCAATCACATTGTTAAGCCATATCACGGTTCCTTTCTGTATCCAAATTTAAGACCTCTTGAAATGCAGTTTTCTTAACCGGTGGATCAAAGAGAAGCAAATGTGCATGCTGATGCATATATAATATATCATGCATTTTAAATATAATCATCATTCAGAATATAAATATAATCACTCATAATTTTGACTCAAAAAAGAAGCAAATGTGCATTCTGAAAATCTAAACGTATAATATATCATGCATAATCATGCATTTTCAATGTACTCAACAGAATATAAATATAAATATAGCTGCGAGCAGCGATTACGGGCCCAAGCCGGTGGCACAGCAACCCCGGTGCCTTTAGTTACCTAAAGGCACCGGAGTGGCGGTGCCACCGGCTTTGGCCCTTCATCGCTGCTCGCAGCTATATTTATATATATATATATATATATATATATATATATATATATATATATATATATATATAAACAAGCCGGTGGCACCGCCACCCTGGTGCCTTTAGGGTTACTGTGCATGACGGGCAATAACTTAACCCCGCTTTGACTGTTGAGAAGATGTGTACTGTAGAGCTTGCATTGGTGTGGGCTCTGCAAAAGTGTGCATTGAGGGCACATATCATATGCGTGAGCAACCTTCTGAAACCTAAAATGAAAAATGAGACACCCTACGGTCTCATGGACTTAATGGACACATGAAATAAGTACACAAGATTGAAAGTTAAATCAAGTGTGCCAAGACAGAATATTACTTGCCTGATCTGATTAGAAAAAAGTTTGTGTGTGTGTGTGTGTGTGTGTGTGTGTGTGTGTGTGTGTGTGTGTGTGTGTGAAACGTGATTGAACAATGTAGACATAAAAACATACTCCGTCCTTTTGTTCATACAGGACATTATTAAAACTGCAAAGTGTTTACTTATATTTGTGTACAATCGCAATAAAACACAACATTGTGCTTTTGTCAAACTGTAAACTACAACTGTCACCCAACCAAAATCTCTTTTTTATTTTATACAGAAATAAATAGTCTATCATTCAGATGAGAATAAAGTTAGTTCAAATTTTAAGGAAAACTCTGAAATATAGCACATTCATTTAAAATTCATTCAGGTTCAATTACCAAACATACAAATCTTAATGTAATTTAAAGCAAACGATACATTTAAAATATATGGGTTGTATGCCTATTTTTTTTATATAAAAAGATATATATCCAAAAAGACAAGGCCTAAACTTTAACAAGGGTTAAACAATCACTGTAGCAGACACAATCATACGCACACACACACACACACACACACACACACACACACACACACACACACACACACACAGACACAGACACAGACACACACACACACACACACAAGTCAAATCACTTACATTTTAGATGCAATATTGACTTTTTTCTGTTTCAGCAGTGAAACTAGTTAAACAAAGATCACAGCAGAACCATCGAGCATCTCACAGCAACGTGTTTTCTCATTACTGAATGATTCAGCATTTTGAACGAATCGGTTGACTCAAAGATTCAATGACCAATCCATAATCTGTCTCATTCATGAATGACTCAGCCGTTCGAACGAATCGTTCGAACAAATGAATCAATGACTCGCTCATTAAGACGGTCGCCTGGCGACACCTAATGACGGTTTAGTGATATGTTAAAAAGTATCATTCTTTCAAACGATTGTTAATTAACTCATATTTGAAACATAAGCTATATATATATATATATATATATATATATATATATATACACACATATATATACACACACAAAAATAAAATAAAAACACATTTGAAGCGTGTTTGCTTACTAAATTGTGAGCAGAACGAAAGTTGCAGCAAATATCAGCAACAGGAGTCAAATTTCATTAATCACGAGAGTGAAGAGCTGACTGGAAAAATTATGACGGAATATTTTGTGTAAAAGCACCTATTTAAGCGAATCTGTCATTTACTCTTTTGTTGTTGTGTTTTCCCTGAAAACCGGAAGCAATCGGTCCCCGATATGGCGCTAATTTTAAAGTGACACTAAAAAGTATGCGGCTGCACTGGCATTCATAACGGTGCGCGTCCATGGCGACGAGCGAGCAAAACAGAGCGAACGTTTTTTCATTTCTACTTCCATAGAAATTCATTCGAGCGCACTGTGAGCGCCACCACTATAAATGTCCATGCGGACGTCCTTACTTTACTTTCACTTTTAACTTAGCGATTTAAAAGCCCCCGGTGTTACACGTTAAATAACCGGTGAGAAAATATTCTCGGAGTCACATAGGCTACCTAATATATTTAAATACAACAGGCCTACCTGATTTTGAACACAAGAGGGCAGTATAGCCCTATGTATTATTTGATATATTTATTTTTTTAACTGAATAGTGCATTCTGGCTGTTTTTAAACTTGTACATTATTCTTAAATTGAAAACAAGAATAAAATGGGTTTAGTTGTGATATTTGTATAATTTTATCTAGAAATAAATGGTGTATAATTAAATTTTTAGAAGATATGAGGCTTTTAGTGTTTATTTTTTTTTACATGACTTCAATCCCTCGCCATAGCAAAACAATTAGAGATATTCAATAGATATTCACAATTATGCTTCTTTAATGTATTTTCATCATGTTGAAAACATTTGGTGGGAACAAAATAAACCACTTAAGAGGAGTGGGTAAAAATGTAGAGGCTGGTTTTGCAAAACATTCACATTCAGACCAAAATAGCCCACTTCCTTTTGGGCTAGCTTAAAGTTGTTTGGCCCGATGAGATCTATATACCGAGTTTCATAATATTACATGCAAGTGTGTTTGATTTATGGACCAAATTTTCAGACCAAGTTTATGGACCAAGTTAATTTAATTAATAAACTAATTATATAAAACTATTTTCAATGCACTACAATTAATTTGGTTATATGCCTTTACTTATTAATAAAACCTATTTAAAAAATATAAGGCATAAGCCATTTATTTTCCTTTTTAATGCAGGCAAAACCACACAGCAGTGAAATGGTTAATCTAGCCCCCCTCCCCCTCCCCACACTCACAGACACACACACACACACACACACACACAGAGACGTAGGCTCAGAGAGAGACACATAAAATGACAATTTTCAAACCAAAATATCTAACTTCCTGTTGGTCGTAGCTAATTACGGTAAATTAGAAAGTTGTCCGGCTCGAAGAGTACAATATACATATCGAGTTTTGTTACTGTAGATAAAACTAACCCCCCCACTTTTGTCAAAAGCATTTAGAAAGTGACACACTTCCTGCTGCCAGTTGGTGGCGCTATAACTTTGACTCACAATAGTTACATCCATCTGAATGGCCTCTTACCACGAACACACTGCTGAAGTTTCATCAAGATCAGTTAATGTATGCAGAAGTTATAACACTTCGTGTTTCTCTTTTCTCGCCATAAATTAGTTTCCTCGCCACGGCCAAAGCGTTCGAGATATCAAAAATCCGTCCGCAATTTAGCATCTTCAAAGTGTTGACCTCAAGCTGACCGAGTTTGGCGGTAAACGGATGCAATCTCTAGGAGAAGTACTTCAAATTCCTGAGCAAGCGTTCTCCAAACAACCCATAATAGCCGACTTCCTGTTGGGCTGGCGTAAAACTTGACCGAGGGTAAGTTGTTCGGCCCGATGAGATCTAAATGTGTATTGAGTTTCAGATTAATTCATGCAAGCGTGTTTGATCTATGGACCAAGTTTTGGGGACCCCGTTCAAGGGGGCGCTGTTGAGCCCCCCTGCCACGCCCGGGTACCAGCTTCAGCCCGGGCCTGATGGCTGTGGGCGCTGACCTGTGTGCAAAGTTTCAAGAGTTTTCAAGCACGTTAAGGGCCCCAAAAGCCCCTGAAACATTGAACACCATTAAAATAATAGTCAAATTCCCCAACCCCCCCACACACAGAGACAGGGGGAGAAAATTCTCCTGAAAATCATATTCAAACCAAAATATCTGACTTTGTGTTGTTCGGAGCTAATGACTGTCAATTAGAAAGTTGTCCGGCTCGAGGAGACGAATATCCATACCGATTTTTGTTACTGTAGGTAAAACTAATACCCCATTTTTGACTAAAGGTGGCGCTACTGAGCCCCTCACACGCCCGTTTCTGAAACTTTGCACGTCTACTAGCTAATAAATGAGATGTGTCTGTCGAGTTTCCTGCAATTTCAAGCATGCTAAGAGTCTCAAAAGCATCAAAAAAGAATATTAAAGTTTGATGCGTTGCCATGGCAACATTATCTTAGATATTAAACAATCCTTTCACAGGTCTACATCTGGCGTGTTTTTACATTATACAGATGAAGTTTGAAGCAAATCGGGTTAAAATAAGAGGGTGATTTCAAAGCATTTTGAAAGTGACACACTTCCTGCTGCCAGTTGGTGGCGCTATAACTTTGACTCACAATAGTCACATCCATGTGATCGGCCTCTTACAGCGAACACACTGCTGAAGTTTCATCGAGATCAGTTAATGTATGAAGAAGTTATAACACACTTCCTGTTTCTTGTTTCTCGCCATAAATTCGTTTCCTCGCCACGGCCAAACCGTTCGAGATATCAAAAATCCCCTGGCAATTTTTCATCCTCAGTGTCTTGACTTCATGCTGACCGAGTTTCGTGCCGTGTGTTTGAATTCTCTAGGAGGAGTATTTCGAATTCCTGAGCATGGGTTTTCCAAACAACCCTAAATAGCCGACATCCTGTCGGGCTGGGGTAAAAAATCAGAGCATGAAGTATATATGAACCGATGAGATCTATAAGTGTACCGAGTTTCATATTATTCCATGCAAGCGTGTTTGATTTATGGACCAAGTTTTCGGACCGCGTTCCAGGGGGCGCTGTCGAGCCCCCCTGCCACGCCCGGGTACCAGCTTCAGCCCGGCCCTGATGGCCGCGGGTTCTGACCCGCGTGCAAAGTTTCAAGAGTTTTCGGGCACGTTAAGGGCCCCAAAAGTGCCCGAATAGTCGTAAGAAAAATAGAAAAAAAAAAAAAAAAAAAAAAAAGAAAAAAAAAAATAATCCTAAGGAAAACAATAGGGCTCTTCGCCCTTTCAGGGCTTGGGCCCTAATAATTTATAATTTTGACTCATCCCATAAAAAAATGGTTTAAAGGATGAAATGTGAGGTTTACTTGTTGTTTTTGTCAAAATCTGTATTTGAACTGTAGTTTTTACAGTCATGATTATACTCTACTCCCCGACCATGTGGTAATCAGATTTTAAAACCCTGCAGATCGCCTGCATGGAAACTTGTTTGAACGATGGACGCGTAGACGATGAGAAAGCGTCTTTGGTGCTGGAGGAAGAAGCTGATGATCGTGACCCTGTGATGAACGAGTGTGTGTTTGCCAGAACTGAGTGTGAGAGTCAGTCTGAACACAGCTGCGCTCATGCAGTCGAGATCGATGCGGCACATGATGATGACCGTGTGATGGATTCCCCCCTGTCTGACATGTTCCTGGGCTCTGGCTCTGGAAGCGAGGCTCCTCTACACGCCGGCTGCCCAGTGTTTGATCTGGCGGCTCTGCTTGCAGACTCTCAGACGGCAGTGGAGCCCTTCGGCTGGCACTTCCCCACCGGCCTCGGCCTGTCTCAGATGTGTTACCGCCCGTACGTGCAGTTCCCTGCCATCAGCTACTATCCTGCCTTTCAAGACAGTGACAGTATTGAAGGTGGGATTCTCAGATTTATCTTGCACAATATACACTCTTCCAGACAGAAGTTTATAGACGCACTGACTAAAGGTGTCTGCTTCGGTTACTGAAATATGTAAAAACTAGTGCTGTGCAACGATTAATCACATCCAAAAATAAAAGTTTGTTTACACATAATATATGTGTGTGTACTGTGTATAATTATTTTGTATATATAAATACACTCACACATGCATGTATATATTTAAGAAATATTTGAATTTGTATACTTTATATATAATTTATATTATATCAAAATTTTAATATTTTATATATAAATAACATAGTTTTCTTAAACATATATGCATGTGTGTGTGTATTTATATATATATATATATATATACAAAATAATTATACACCGTACACTAGGGCTGTCAATCTTCCTCTATATACTATTCGAATTCCATTCCTTATTTAATTTAATATTCGAATAATATTCGAATATTAAATGCTCAAATTCATCCTATTATTAATATTTACGACATTACTCAGGCTTATGGATCGCCAATGCCACTATAGCATGTGGTTGTTGTTACACGTTCTGTCCACCAGAGGGATATCTAACATTACAGTAAACATTTTATTCGTGCTGAATATGGTTGAAGCGCTACCGATGGTTTTCGGCTAATATCTCCGCTAAAACACCACCAAAAATTCTGAAACTTATATCGTTCTTTTCAGTTCGACTAGGCGGTTCCAACGAGTTTGGTGCTCGCCGAATCCGTTGAGTTTTCACCGAGATATTTGCGCTTCACGGGCGCTTTTTTACGTTGTTAAACATTTACCATTTTTGACAGTATTGTTATGATGATACAGCGTGGATAACGTGCACAATAGGCTTTATGCCCAGCTGCACTACTTCCTGAACTTCAGCCAGCTCCTTGTTTCCTGTCTGACATTATTGGACAAACTGATTAATCCAGGTGTGCCTGACCAGTAACAAATACCAGACACACCTGGGTTAATCAGTTTGTCCAATAATGTCAGACAGGAAACAAGGAGCTGGCTGAAGTTCAGGAAGTAGTGCAGCTGGGCATAAAGCCTATTGTGTTACGATTCAAAAACGTTATTGTTCATCAGACGAAACAAAAGCATTTCATTTTCACATGTGTGTAAGTCAAGGTGGCGAGAAAGGCAAGATTCCATATAAAAAAAATTAATGAATGGGAATAGGAGCAGGCTTCACTCAATGATTAAACTTAAACTTTAAGAATGCTGGCCTGACGATTAGAATATATAACGTTAAACAGGAAAGAGGCCGCACTATGCATAAATTGTTTTATTTGCACAAACGTGTTTCGGCGCGTGCCTTCTTGAAACGCGTTTGTGCAAATAAAACAATTTATGCATAGTGCGGCCTCTTTCCTGTTTATATATATATAAAAAAATTAAAATATACATAAAAAAACAATATTCGAATAGTAACTTCAGCATTCGAATAGTATTTATTTTTTTAATATTCGAATTATATTCGAATTTCGGAATTCGTTCCAACAGCCCTACCGTACACACAATATATTATGTAAACACAAACTTTTATTTTAGATGCGATTAATTCTTGAAACAAAGACCAAACCATTGTTTTTTCATGTGCTGGTCAGGTTTGAGATTTTGCTTCCATAACTACGCGCCTTCTTTCAGACTAGTGGAAAGAAAACATCCAAAACACACAATTAAGTGTTTATCTTTTTGCGCTTTATCTATTTGCATCTGTAGATTTCAATTACAAGTCAGAAATCTCCACTTTAGCAGCTTTACACACACCAAACTTTACAGTTTTGTTCATATTTATATTATTAAAAGTTTGTTTATAGGACATTTTATTCCTAAAATCATGGGGGAAATTTTATGTTTCTGTCTGTTGAAAGTATTTTCTGATTTATGGAGGGATAAAAAGAGAAATCTAAAGTCCCCTCTGGACTAATATAATATTTCCTAATATATTAATAAAATAAAACAAGAATTGTGAACTTGGATTTATCCAATGTTCAGATTTCTGTTCTGGAAATGTATACAAATGTATGCGTTTTTAATTAGATAATACATCATTTGCATATTTAAACACTTCAGAAAAGCAATAAACAATTGCCTTAATGTACATGATTAATCAAATGGGTAAAAGTATGTAATTTAAATTTGATCTCAAATGAATGCTGTTCTTTTGAACTTTCTATTTATCAAACACTCCTGAAAAATAAAATGTATAAGTTTAAGCAAAAATATGAAGCAGCACAAAATTGATCATATGAAATATGGAAATAATAATAAAGAACCCAAACATCTGACTGGTAAGGTTACACATAGATATCATCTGTTGAATGATTGGCTTAATCTTCCATTTAAATGTCCTTTTTCCTCTTTCCAAGTGACGTGGCGAGTGTGGGAGGACTTCAGCGAATCCCGGACCGGCGCCTGTGTGGACGCGGCTGGTGCGTTTGACTTCAGCATCATGTCCTACAATATCCTGGCCCAGGATCTGCTGGAAGCGAATCCCGATCTGTACACACACTGCCCGGAGGAGGTGTTAGCGTGGGACGCCCGGCTCCGGACCATCCTGAAGGAGCTGCAGATCTGGCAACCTGACGTAAGGCCACCGGAAACCCTGAACAGAGAAACGTGGCGGACATCGCCTCTAATAGAGTGCATTAGTGCCGTCCACTTCTTCTGCACCGCTGGTTCCTGAAGCATTTTCCCCATGGGGATATTAAAAAGTCCTTGTTTAAACCATTATAAGCCGTGAACAGAACCAACCAGCTATGGGGAGAATCACAACAGCACAACCTTTGATTTGAAGCAAAAAAGTCAAGTTTAAATAGCAATAGATTCTATTTACACTGTAAAAATAGCAGTATTTTCTTTGCAATTAGTATAAGTAGTAGTTAGATGCTATTTATACTTATAAATAGTAGCAGATACTATTTGCAACTCAGTGTTGTACATTAAATGTTATGCAATAAGAACATAGAGAGTAAATTATTATATTTATTAAAATTATTAAATGGATTCTGCCTTATTGGCACAAAAAAAGCCCTCCCAAACCCTAAAGACTTTATTATTAAACACACGTTAGACACTTTATTTCCACTTTTTGAATATTTTCTTCATTTTTATTGAAAATAAATGCCTCTCTGATCTGAGATGTGATGGGAAAAGCGAGTAAAGAGAGTTTGGCAAAAGGTGGATTTGAACTCGGGTCTATATGCGTCAAAGCTTTCTGCTACACTTGGTGTAAACAGACACCCCGAAAAGTCAAATTAAACAAAAAGACAAGACTGTGAACTTGATGGCTTTAATAAGTGAGAGAATTACAATCCCATGGCGAATTAAAAATGAATTAAAAACGAATATGAAACTATTTCTGAGAGCGTAGGGAAACGGACTCGATTATATCGTTAGTGGTGCTTCATGGGAGTGGGCGTAAATAATTATAAATATTAGTCGGCTAAATGGAAAAATACCAAAGCGGCATCAACGCAGCGTCTCGTTCCCTCGAAAGGGAAGTTGAAATAATGCGAACAGACGGCTTTAATAAAAGCATATACCATCAACTAACAACCACAGAGCTCAGAACAAGTCTGTCTTTAAAGGTTTATAAGTTATCATTAAAAAATAAATTCCACTATGTAGTTTTTAATGTCGGGCTCACAGATGCGCCATGTTTGTATTTTTCTTTTAAACTTTTTTTTAACCAACTGTTGCACTAATATCAATATTTCATCTTCTGTACAGGTTATTTGTCTTCAAGAAGTTCAAGAAGATCACTTTCATAAGCAGATGTGTCCTGTCCTGACTGAAATGGGTGAGGTGCCGAACAGAATTATTCTGGGAACATGAAATGAACCTGCCGCTGATAACATACCAGTGAGGGTAATCTTCCCCTATTGAGGAACAAGCCTGCCAGAAAAATGAAAATAAATAATGCATAATGAAATAAATGACCCAATGTGTAGATAAAGTCAAGTCAAATGTATTTGTATCGTGCTTTTCACAAAACAGCTTTGTTAGTGTTCTATTTTAATATCGTAATCTTAATATCTTCATGCCTTATAGTCACATTTATCAGGTTAGAGCTGTGCGACAATATAGTTACATTTTACAACGATGCAAACAATCATGCAGATTAAATTTGTTATATAGTATATCAAGCTTTAAAGTCTATAAAGCCCCTGTAGTCAATAATTCTATCCCTTAAAACTCCTCTTTGATCACCAAAATGACATATTTAAATGTTTTTTCCTTGAAAAAAATGTCTTAATGACTTAAATTAGCTTGAATGTAACTCGACACCCTTGCCTCATTTAGTATGCGTGGTTCTATGAATATGCAAATGAGCTCCGCCTCCACTCACTCCCTCAGCTCAGAGATCCACTGGTTGACGATCACACGTTGATCTGATTGGTTACAAGGTCGTTTGTGACGTCAGAAACACCAGCGATTTCAAACCGTGGTTTTGAGACTGTCTTTGGTTCACTGCAGTTTTAAAGGCACACTATGCAGGAATTCCGTTTTTGTCAAACGGCGACCCCTAGAGTCGCTGTGGAGTACTTGTATTTAACGTTACTGTCGTAAATACCACTCACGCAAAGCGTCTCTGCACTCACGGCCTGATACTCCTTTGAAGCTGTTATATTAAGGTACAAATCTTGCATAGTGTGCCTTTAATCACTGGATAGGTTTTTTTTTGTTTATTGAAAGTGTTTTTTATTTCAGCTGAATTTGAGAGAAGATAAGGCGAGACGGCCACCATTCAACCCGAAAAACGTCATATAACCATTCCAATAACTCCGAAGCTGTTCAGTTAAGCTAAAAAAACTGCATAGTTCCCCTTTAAGGAGAAGATACTTAAATACTTAAATAAAATGTCGACTTATGAATTTACACATGGTTTGTCTTAAAGCGTATTAAAAACACCACATACACACATAAACAACATTACAAGCTGGATTTACACCACAGGGGGACTATAAGCGAGTGCACTGTGTATGTAGTTGTACTGTATAATTCATTATTAAGTGCCCTTTATTACAACCCTGATAATAATGTCACTCCATGGCTTCCAAAAGCATATGAAAGCTGTCTGGCAGTCTTAATTTTGTATTTGAAGAGCCTCTTTGTCATTTACAACTTGTGCATTTGGGGATTTAATTGTTGCAATTGGATAATTTGCGTATTTTTCACATGCACACCTGAGTTTTGAGAACTTCAGTCAGACAGGTGGTGAGTTTTCTCTTAATCACCCATTCAATCAAGTAAATTTGTTTTCATCAAGGTTACACCTGCGTCTACAAACGCCGCACAGGATCCAAAACGGACGGCTGTGCTGTGTGTTATCGCATCGAGCGCTTTACCCAGCTCTCCGTGAAGCTGCTGGAGTTTCGGCGACCCGAGTGCGAGCTGCTGGATCGGGACAACGTGGGCATCGTGCTTCTCCTCCAGCCGCTGTCAGCGCAGAGCGACGCGCTCAGCCCCGTGTGTGTGGCCAACACACACCTGCTGTTCAACCCCAGGAGAGGAGACGTGAAGCTCGCGCAGATGGCCATCGTGTTCGCGGAGATCGACATCATGATCCAGAAATGCAGGAGTGCAGGAAGGCGCTGTGAGGTGGTCTTATGTGGGGACTTTAACGCTTTACCCAACAGCCCTCTGTGGAGGTTCATCAGCAGCGGACAGCTCTACTACCACGGGTTACCAACCTGGATGGTGAGTGACCCGTTTACTTACTCGTGGGACAGCAGAGGTTTCACTACAGGACCCAGATTTAAGTAAGGGATCCAGATTTAAGTGTTATCTCTAATAAACCCGACAGAGTGATCAGGATCAGGTCTTCATCAGCCTGAAGGGGTTTATTCTGAGATAACACACACACACACACACACACACACATACACACACACTCACACACCTGAAGAGGTTTATTCTGAGCTAACACACACACACACACACACACACACCTGAAGGGGTTTATTCTGAGATAACACACACACACACACACACACACACACACCTGAAGAGGTTTATTCTGAGCTAACACACACACACACACACACACACACCTGAAGGGGTTTATTCTGAGATAACACACACACACCTGAAGGGGTTTATTCTGAGATAACACACACACACACACACCTGAAGGGGTTTATTCTGAGATAACCCACACACACACACCTGAAGGGGTTTATTCTGAGATAACACACACACACACACACACACACACCTGAAGGGGTTTATTCTGAGATAACACACACACACACACACACACACACCTGAAGAGGTTTATTCTGAGATAACACACACACACACACACACACACACCTGAAGGGGTTTATTCTGAGATAACACACACACACACTCACACACACACACCTGAAGGGGTTTATTCTGAGATAACACACACACACCTGAAGGGGTTTATTCTGAGATAACACACACACACACACACACACACACACACACACCTGAAGGGGTTTATTCTGAGATAACCCACACACACACACCTGAAGGGGTTTATTCTGAGATAACACACACACACACACACACCTGAAGGGGTTTATTCTGAGATAACACACACACACACACACACCTGAAGGGGTTTATTCTGAGATAACACACACACACACACACCTGAAGAGGTTTATTCTGAGATAACACACACACACACACACCTGAGGGGGTTTATTCTGAGATAACCACCGGCTGGATGTTCATTATCCCGCTTATTGCACGACTACTTGCCACATAAGTAAATAATTAGACACAAAATATTGATCTGCGTTGAAATATTTAATTAGCTCTTTAAACGCAAAGCTTCGCGGAGAGAGAGCAATTTCAGCGGTGAGTTCAAACTAGACAGACATTTAAGAGATACGGTATACAGGTCCTTCTCAAAAAATTAGCATATTGTGATAAAGTTAATTATTTTCCATAATGTAATGATAAAAATTAAACTTTCATATATTTTAGATTCATTGCACACCAACTGAAATATTTCAGGTCTTTTATTGTTTTAATACTGATGATTTTGGCATACAGCTCATGAAAACCCAAAATTCCTGTCTCAAAAAATTTGCATATCAGGAAAAGGGTCTCTAAACGAGCTATTAACCTAATCATCTGAATCAACTAATTAACTCTAAACACCTGCAAAAGATTCCTGAGGAAATGTAAAAACTCCCAGCCTGTTTCATTACTCAAAACCGCAATCATGGGTAAGACAGCCGACCTGAAGGCCATCATTGACACCCTCAAGCAAGAGGGTAAGACACAGAAAGAAATTTCTGAACAAATAGGCTGTTCCCAGAGTGCTGTATCAAGGCCCCTCAGTGGGAAGTCTGTGGGAAGGAAAAAGTGTGGCAAAAATCGCTGCACAACGAGAAGAGGTGAACGGACCCTGAGGAAGATTGTGGAGAAGGACCGATTCCAGAGCTTGGGGGACCTGCGGAAGCAGTGGACTGAGTCTGGAGTAGAAACATCCAGAGCCACCGTGCACAGGCGTGTGCAGGACATGGGCTACAGGTGCCGCATTCCCCAGGTCAAGCCACTTTAGAACCAGAAACAGCGGCAGAAGCGCCTGACCTGGGCTACAGAGATACAGCACTGGACTGTTGCTCAGTTTTGCATGTCATTCGGAAATCAAGGTGCCAGAGTCTGGAGGAAGACTGGGGAGAAGGAAATGCCAAAATGCCTGAAGTCCAGTGTCAAGTACCCACAGTCAGTGATGGTCTGGGGTGCCATGTCAGCTGCTGGTGTTGGTCCACTGTGTTTTATCAAGGGCAGGGTCAATGCAGCTAGCTATCAGGAGATTTTGGAGCACTTCATGCTTCCATCTGCTGAAAAGCTTTATGGAGATGAAGATTTCATTTTTCAGCACGACCTGGCACCTGCTCACAGTGCCAAATCACTGGTAAATGGTTTACTGACCATGGTATTACTGTGCTCAATTGGCCTGCCAACTCTCCTGACCTGAACCCCATAGAGAATCTGTGGGATATTGTGAAGAGAAAGTTGAGACGCAAGACCCAACACTCTGGATGAGCTTAAGGCCGCTATCGAAGCATCCTGGGTCTCCATAACACCTCAGCAGTGCCACAGGCTGATTGCCTCCATGCCACGCCGCATTGAAGCAGTCATTTCTGCAAAAGGATTCCCGACCAAGTATTGACTATTGAGTGCATTACTGAACATAATTATTTGAAGGTTGACTTTTTTTTTTTGTATTAAAAACACTTCTTTTATTGGTCGGATGAAATATGCAAATTTTTTGAGACAGGAATTTTGGGTTTTCATGAGCTGTATGCCAAAATCATCAGTATTAAAACAATAAAATACCTGAAATATTTCAGTTGGTGTGCAATGAATCTAAAATATATGAAAGTTTAATTTTTTATCATTACATTATGGAAAATAATGAACTTTATCACAATATGCTACTTTTTTGAGAAGGACCTGTACAGTCATAACACTTATTACACAGCATTTGCCACATAAATCATTATTGAGATTAGAGATATTTAAGATGACACTTTTAAAATCGTACCTGTTTTTATCTTATAATCCAACAGTGTACAAAACAATAGTCCCAAAATGGCTGCAGAGTGTTTGTATGAAATGAGAGAGCGGGTCCACGATACTGGATGACAATTAAATAACTACACAAAATATTGATTCGACTGAGTTTTTATATTTTATCAGCTCACCAAACGCAGAACTTCCACGAAGAAAAAAACGTTCTTAGCGAGTGTATAGCGCTGATGACTTCAGTGAACCGGATGACTCTGTGTTATCAGTATTTTGCGGTTGTTACCTGGGAATATCACACCGCTGGATGGCACGATTGACCAATCAGAATCAAGTATTCCACAGAGCTGTGTAATAATACATTTACATTTACATTTACATTTAGTCATTTAGCAGACGCTTTTATCCAAAGCGACTTACAACTGAGGACTAAACCAAGCGAGTCATCGTGAAGAGGCAAAAGCAACGCAAGAAGTGCTCAAAATACAAAGTTCAGACATAGCTCGGAGTAGCATAAGCCAGGCAAGCGAGGATTTAGAGGAAAGGATTTTTTTTTTTTTTTTTTTTTTTTTTTTTTTTTTAAGTTAAGTGCTCCCGGAAGAGATGAGTTTTCAGTTGTCTTTTGAATGTTGTCAGGGATTCTGCATTCCGGATGAGGGTGGGGAGATCATTCCACCAGCATGGAACCGTGAATGAGAATGTTCTGGAGAGTGATTTTGTGCCCCGCTGTGATGGTACCACGAGCCGTCGCTCATTGACCGATCGTAGGCTTCTGGTAGGGATGTAGACTTGTAGTAGTGAGTGGAAGTAGGAGGGAGCTGAACCTGTGGTCAATCTGTAAGCAAGCGTCAAAGCCTTGAACTTGATGCGAGCAGCGAGTGGTAGCCAGTGCAGAGAGATGAGCAGAGGAGTGACGTGGGCCCTTTTGGGCTCGTTGAAGACCAGACGAGCTGCAGCATTCTGGATCATTTGTAGAGGTTTAGTTGCACATGATGGAAGTCCAGCCAGAAGAGCATTGCAGTAATCGAGCCTCGAAATGACCAGGGCCTGGACGAGAAGTTGTGTTGCATGCTCAGTTAGGAAAGGCCTGATCTTCCTGATGTTGTGCATAGCAAACCTGCATGATCGAGCTGTCTTTGTAATGTGGTCTGTGAAGGTCAGCTGATCATCAAAGATTACACCAAGATTTCTGACCGACCTTGATGGGGTGATTGAGGATGAATCTACCTGGATAGTGAGGTCGTGCTGTAGAGACGGATTGGCAGGGAGGACGAGAAGCTCAGTCTTTGCCAGGTTGAGCTGCAGGTGATGTTCCTTCATCCATGCCGAGATGTCCGCCAGACAGCTTGAGATCCGTACAGCTACTGTGGGATCATCTGGTTGAAATGAGAGGTAGAGCTGGGTGTCATCAGCATAGCAATGGTAAGAGAAACCATGTGCCTGTATGATAGGTCCCAGTGATGTGGTGTAAATGGAGAAGAGGAGCGGTCCGAGAACTGAACCCTGAGGAACGCCTGTGGTCAGTTGATGTGCTTTGGATACCTCACCTCTCCATGTGACCTTGAAAGACCTACCTGTGAGATAGGACTCAAACCAGTTGAGGGAGGTTCCAGTGATGCCCAGTGATGAGAGGGCGGACAAGAGGATCTGATGATTCACAGTGTCGAAGGCAGCAGACAGGTCCAGTAGAATGAGGACTGATGATTTGGAAGCAGCTTTTGCGATCCGCAAGGCTTCCGTGACTGACAGCAATGCAGTCTCAGTTGAATGTCCTTTCTTGAAGCCAGATTGGTTGACATCCAGCTGGTTGTTCAGAGACAGGAAGGATGATACTTGGTTAAAAGCAACTCGTTCAAGTGTTTTTGCAATGAATGGTAGGAGAGAGACAGGTCTGTAGTTCTCTAGAAGTGATGTGTTTAATGTTGATTTTTTTAGGCAGAGGGGTTACCCGAGCCTGCTTAAATGCTGTAGGGAAAATGCCAGTGTGGAGGGATGAGTTGATAATGTGTGGGAGAGATGGCTTGTAGAAGGTGTGAGGGGATGGGGTCTAGAGGGCAGGTGGTAGGATGACTGGAGAGGAGAAGTTTAGATACTTCTTCCTCGGTTAGTGGAGTGAAGGAGGAGAGAAGGTTATTGGCTGTGGGAGAGGTTAGTCTGGGTTCCTGTGCTGAGAACTGACTGCTGATAGTGGTAGTTTTGTTAGTGAAGAAGTTAGCAAAGTCATCAGCAGTTAAAGAGGAGGTGGGTGGTGGTGGAGGTGGACAGAGGAGAGAATTGAATGTCTTGAACAGTGAACGTGTGTTAGAGGCGCTGTTGATCTTGTTGTGGAAATATGAAGATTTTGCGGCGTGAACGTCAACAGAGAAGGCAGAGAGCAGAGATTGATACCTAGTGAGGTCAGATGTGTCTTTTGATTTGCGCCATTTCCTCTCCGCTGCCCTGAGCTTGGTCCGGTGTTCACGAAGAACCTCAGATAACCAGGGGTTAGAGGGAGTGGTGCGTGCTGGCCTAGAGGAGAGAGGGCAGATATTGTCTAAAGAAGAGGTTAGGATGGAGCATAAAGTATCCGTTGCAGTATTCACATCCAGAGATGAGAAATGTGAGGGTGAGGGAAGAGAGGATGACACAGCAGAGGAAAGATGGGATAGAGAAAGTGAGCGCAGGTTTCGTCTGAAAGTAAATGGTGGGGAGGTTGGTGGAGCATGGGTAGTGAGTTGTAGATTGAAAGTAATGAGGAAATGATCTGAAACTTGGAGAGGTTTCACCAAAATGTTGTCTGTGAAACAGTTGCGTGTGTAAACCAGGTCCAGTTGGTTGCCTGACTTGTGAGTACCGGTGGTGATGAGCCGTTTGAGATCGAAAGAGGCTAGGAGAGAGATGAAGTCTGTTGTATACGGCTTGGCTAGGTGAATGTTGAAATCGCCAAAGACTACAAGTGGGATGCCATCCTGAGGGAAAGAGGACAGCAACACATCCAGCTCTTCTACAATGCTTCCTAGTTGACCTGGGGGACGATAAATAACTACAATATGGATCTTCATGGGAGTTGTAAGTGTAATAGCATGATATTCAAATGAGTTGTTATTGCATAGAGAAGAGAGAGGTGAATATTTCCAATTGTTAGAAATGAGAAGACCAGTGCCCCCACCCCTCCCGGACTGGCGAGGTGTGTGAGAGAAAGAGAAGTTGTTAGAGAGAGCAGCAGGGGTTGCTGAGTCTTCTGGACGGATCCAGGTCTCAGTCAAGCCCAAGATATTAAGAGTAGAATGAGATGCAAAGGCTGGAATGAAGTCAGCTTTATTGACTGCTGATTGACAATTCCATAGACCCATAGAAAGAGTGAGAGGTGAGTGTGAGGATGAGAGAAACGGGCGCAGATAAGCAGTATTGCGCTGCCTTCTTTGCGTGGTGAGAGAGCGTTGTCGAGAGACAACAGGAATGTATTGAAAGCACATAATGATAATGGGAAATAAGATAGAGGTAGGAAAGGAAAGGGTGAAGAAGATACTTTAAGTGCCTTGCAGGTGTCCTTGCTCGGTGGAGTCGCGCAGGTAGAGTCGCAGGTCTTTACCCGAGTCGGTCTTCACACGAGGAGGCTGAACACGAGAGCTGAATGCTTCCGCTGACGCTTCCGCGACAGCGCGCACACTACATAGAAATAATGCTATCAATCGTCTGAGTGAGGACAGCTGTGGTAGTCCTTGCAATTAGCACAGCGAAAGCAAGTATCCCGACAATGGCCCAAATCGAAACTAGCTGTTATGAACAGCAATACTTAAGTGCTACAATAACAAACAGACTCCAACCCTTAAGACGGCAGATATTCAAAATAGGAACGCGACTAATTAAAATAAAGATATTTAGTGAAGATAAAAATTACAAAGAAGCAAAGAATCGAAAATAGCCCTACTTACTTGACAAATGGTAAACAGAGCAACAAGAGAACTGGATATTAAGAAAAAACAACTTACGCGCTCTTGACGTTCTCACTGAGTGACTGCTGTCCTGGCTTTCACCTGAATTTACTTCTAATTTATATCTGCTTTAACAGCCCTTGCAATTAGCACAGCGAAAGCAAGTATCCCGACAATAGCCCAAATCGAAACTAGCTGTTATGAACAGCAATACTTAAGTGCTACAATAACAAACAGACTCCAACCCTTAAGACGGCACATATTCAAAATAGGAACGCGACTAATTAAAATAAAGATATTTAGTGAAGATAAAAATTACAAAGAAGCAAAGAATCGAAAATAGCCCTACTTACTTGACAAATGGTAAACAGAGCAACAAGAGAACTGGATATTAAGAAAAAACAACTTACGCGCTCTTGACGTTCTCACCGAGTGACTGCTGTCCTAATAATACTGGAGATTAAAAATTATTTTCATGCAAAAGTAACAATGTTATGAAAGTCATACACTGAATTCATCAATATTGTTTTTAACTGCATAAACCATGCAAAATGAATAACGTAATGGAGACTTGCCCATTTTTCTAAATGTATAAACAAATCAAGTATATATTTATATAGTGCTTTCAACGATACATATGGTTTCAAAGCAGCTTTACAGAAAATCACTCTTAGTGACTGCCTTAGTGCTTTACAGTAGAGCAGGGCGAAATGATGGTGTATAAGGATGTATATTTAGATCTATTGTATTTATAGTGTTATCTAGCAAATATATCAGAGCAAAAGTGACTCAAACACACATTCAAAAACAAATAATAGATTTAAATATCAGTCGGTTTTAATCTTTTTAAGAGATATTTAGAGATTTAAATGTCCGTCGGTTTTGTTCTATTAACTGATTAACATTAGGGCTGTTCCTCAACGGCTCGGGGGAGCAGCTGAGCTGAGATGTGATGCGGGTTGGAGGACTGATGCTCATTTCTCCAGATTCGGAGAGTCCTGATGCTTCTGGCGTACAGTGAGGGCAATTACAGCCCTTCACAGTGGATGCTACGTGGGCAAAGACATGAATCTCGTGTCCATCGGGAAGCTCAATGGGCTCAAAAATATTCTTCGTGTATATTCCTATTAATATTTCCTGTTGTGTACTTCTTGTATGCGAGATGCATACAGTGATTCTGATCACTGCAGCAGTTTGTAGAAAACACTGAGTGTATTGTTTGCCTTTGCAGGTTTCAGGACAGACGGATTTGTCACATAAAGTCCATCACGCGAGGCTTTTCGCCCCCTTGTGGCCCAGCAGCCTCGGCGTCAGTGACCGCTGTCAGTACAAGTCCGAATCGCAGACCGCAGCTTCAGGTCAGCGCCAGATCACATCCTTCTGTCGTTGCTTGAAATTCAAAATACTGTCTATTATTATTACCTTTATACCCCTTGTGCATAAAAAAAAAAAGTTACACATAGGCCACATAGTGGACAAAAATGTCTGTGTCAAAAAACAGTCATAAAAATGTGAAGCTTGGGAGCACAGACTTAAGTTTTTACACACCCACACAATTATCGCTGCATAATTTATCCAATTGGCTCTATAATATGCAGAAGCAGAAAACGGGAATAAAGCGAGTATTTGCTTTGTAGGCCAAACCTGAGGAAATGGCACCATCTTGTAAAAAATAGTAAAAATTTAAAGTTTTAAGCCTTGCCAACAGATTGAAAGCCTATTAACAAAGATTGCATATTTCTGTAGTTAAATAACCCTGGCATTAAAAACTGCATGGGTTTCAATGGGGACAGTTTTGTCCTTAAGGTCCTGAGTGGAACTATTTTGTGTTTCTAGTGCAAAATAGATTTATTAAAGGAAATGGTGGTGAAATAGTAAAATTCCAATGAAAATTCACACCTGTGCCAAATTGTGTGCATTTGGCATTAACACAGTCAAAATGATCAAAAAAAAAAAACAATACTGGGAAAGACCAAGTGTCCATAAGGGCTAAATTAGTGTTCCGGGTCAAAAACGGCCGACCTTGTAAATGCTTGTAAATCTCTAATCATGCTATATTATTACCAAATATTGGATTGAATATTTTTTTCAACTTGTTTTCTTTCAGTCGGCACATGTTTTGTATGTCTTTTTGGAAGTGATTGATCTGAGCTCATGCATTTTTGAGTTCAATAAGCTTGTGTAAAAGTTTTTCACTCAAACACTGAGGGGCATCTGTGAGGCCTACGATCAGTCAGTAAAAAAAAAAAACATACAAAACCTGCGCTAATTGAATGCAAACAAGTTGATAAAAAAGATTGTATCCAATATTTGGCAATTACAAAGCGTAAAGAGAGATTTATTAGCAATGTTTTGTAGGCTGGTCGTTTTTGACCCAGTAAGCGTAAAAATGTGATGGAAAAATACCCTAAAAGTATAAAACTTTTAAAAAATTGTTTTGGGTAGTTGTTATACTCTGTGTGAGCAAAGCCGATAAATTTTCATTCAATGCAAAAACATTAACCAGCATTTTCAGAAAAAAAGAAATTCTTCTCAGAGTCAAAAATACTGGAGCAATATTAAAGGATTAGTTCACTTCAGAATAAAAATGTCCTGATAATCTACTTTCCTCCACGTCATCCAAGATGTTCATGTCTTTCTTTCTTCAGTGGAAAAGAAATGAAGGTTTTTGAGGAACACACTCCAGGGTTTCTCCATATAGTGTCTTCAATGGGGTCCAACGGGTCGAAGGTCCAGATGTGAGTTTCAGTGCAGCTTCAAAGTCTCGACACGATCCAGCCGAGGAATAAGAGTCTGATCTAGACAAACCAGCCGACATTTATAACAAAATACACATTTATATACTTTTAACCACTAATGCTGGTCTTGCACGAGCTGTGATGCGACACACATTACGTAATCAGGTTGAAAGGTCACGAGAAAGGTCAAAGACAGACATGGATATCTTGTATAACGTGGGGAGAGTAAATTATCAGGAAATTTTAATTCTGAAGTGAACTGATCCTTTAAGATATGTAATCAAACATAGCATTGTTTTTTGTTCAGTGTATAATGTATATAATCGTTAAGGAACCAAAATCATCAGTTGGTTTTGATTCCCAACATGCATGTGTTTAATTCTGTGCATACAGGTATTTTCCCAGTGTATAATCGCCAGTACAGCCATGAGTCGATGCTTCAGCTGCGTTACTGTCCGGCGGCGTGTGTGCGGCCCGTGGACCTGGAGCTCATACCAGGAGTCACCGACAAAACACCAGGTGATCCAGTCACACCGGCTGCGCTCGAGTCAGTGCCCATACATGTCAGAACTAGGCTTAGCATTAAATACAGTTTATGCACTATTCAATATTTAAGCCTGGCTTAATTCTTAATTTTTAAAGAAACTTAATTCTTCATTTTAACAAAATATTTACCCAATGTTGAAATAAAACAGCAGATTGTTTGAATTACAAGTTGATTTAAGAGGAAAGGGTGCAGAGTTGATTAAAAACGAATTAACTAGTAGTTACTAAGTCTCTAGAGTGGATTTTACATTCCAGTTTAAGAACTTAAAGCGTAACTGCACGACTTCTGCATGTGTCTGAAGTGTTTGCACTGATGGTATTTCTTGTGTTTATTTCCAGACCCAGAAGACATGGACATGTTCAGTAGAAGGTGAGTCAGCTGCTGTTCAGGTTTAACAAGTCTTTGACAGACACACTTCTGAAGAGAACAGCATTAATCGGAGAATCGGCTGCTTCCTTGAGACACTTATTTAAATTGCCTTTTTTTTCTATTGCATATTTTAGTGATCATCGTAATTAGGCATCATGCACAAAAGGCACTTATGGAGATTTTCCATTTACAGATTTTCCCTGCCCTTCTCTTCTCTGTAAAGTGAGGGTTCACACAAACCTACGTAGCAGTCGGATGTCCGTATGAACGAAGGCACAGGGGCCTCAACAGGTCATCAAATCAAATCAAATTTTATTAATAAAGCACATTTAAAATCAACTTTGGTTGGCCAAAGTGCTATACATGAAAGAAAAACAGAAAAGGCAAAAATGGATAGAAAAATGAAGACAAGAAACGCAGTAGAATTACAAAGAATTGAAAGCACAAGAGAAAAGATGAGTTTTAAGCATGGATTTAAATTCAGCTGATGTAAAAGCAGTTCTAGCAGGTTATTCCACAACTTGAGCTTTTGCAGTGGCTGGCCTCGATCGCCTCTTTATTGTAAGCGGGATTGAGGGACAGACAGAAGATGTTGATCATGGCCTAAGTGATCTGGATGGATTGTTTATATTTGTACCGGAACAGTGGATTGCGGATTTGAAATCGAGCGCATTTGGACTTATTTTTCCAAACTGTCTGTAGTTGTCAGAAAAGCACTGTAACGCCTCAAATAACGCCTTTTTTTCACCTGTCGATGTGTATGAAGGAACTGACCGATCCCCACTTTTGCCTCCGACATGGAGAACGGACGAGATGACAGCACAACTGGCAAAATGTTGCCGACAATTATTGTCATGTAAACATAATGGGCGATATATTGCGTCACCAAAAATGATTGAGGTCATGTACAAATATTGTGTGAAAAAGTCGATATATTGATTATTGCGACAGGCTTATATACATTTAATCTATAGTTTTATTTTGTACCATCATTTCAGTTCAATTATGCTGTGCATTTCTAGTGCTTCACATCTGGAAGCTCATTGGTCAGCGGGTCCTTATTGTCCATGGAGAAAATGAAGAGAAACTCAGCAGCCGTTTGAAACACCAGGGGCCTCATTTATAACCGTTGCGTCGCACAAAACAAGCCCTGAAAGAGCCGTGTGCCACTTCCCACGCATGGGTTGTGATTTAGGAAAACCACTTTACATCTTCATTATGAGTCCTAATCATAAATAACACTGCATGTTCACAATAACAGTTTAAATACATAAAAGAATGATTTAGGGTATGTTTTACATCTGATATACACATTTAGATTAAATATGCCATTCTCATTAAAGGAGAACTTGGCAACTATTTAAACTTAATAAAACTGTTAAGAAATTATTTGGATGGTTCAATAACCTGTTCTGGAGAGAATGGTGGCTTTCCCCGCTCCCCCCAGCGTCCCCAGGCGGAGAACCATCCTTGCAACATCGGGACTAACGTCCCGGTAAGTTGAAAATAGGAAGTCTCGTGAGAAGCGAGAACGAGCGAGAAACACGAACTGCTTTATGGCAATTCGACATAATTATATGATACTGTGTATGATGTATTACCCACTCGGTAGACATAGCTCCACATGATGACGTTGGCCGGCTCCGATAATAACACATGCACATGAGCAGCGTTAGAAAGCGGGAGGAGGTGCTGCAAGTGAGTGTTTTTATCACAGTGTTGTGAAATATACGGTCCACAGCTGTAGGGGGCGCTGATGAGAACACATGCGACAACAAAAGTGAAAATCAGCGAAGAAATGGCTAGAGTTGCCAAGTGCCCCTTTAATGGAGTTAAGCGCTTAAACTACATGAAATCATTACCGAGACGTTACAAAATTTTTTTATATTCTTTTAAATAGAAATATTTGTAGTGGATGCGCTGCTTTTGAGCACTTTTCCTGTGGCATGCTGTGTTTTAATGTTTTAATACAGCGAGGATTAAACATGATATCACGTGGGTGAATATGCAAATGATATGCAGATGAGGATTATAATTATGCATAGTAAAACGAGGCGTTGTAAGCGCCATATATGGTTATTTTGGGGAAGAGACGCATGTGAACACAAGAGCATGTGCGCAGTTTCTGGCGTACGCACGGTTTTATAAGTCTGAATATTTTGGCTTTCGTGCGCACATACACTTTTAGTAAGGATCCTACGCACAGTTTTATAAATGAGACCCCAGATCAGAAGCATCTGCCGATTCTCACATTAATCTAAATTGTGTGTTTACAGGTTCGGGCACACCTTACATCACTCGCTGAGCCTGGCGTCAGCTTACAGTGAGATGCGTCCCGACACTCAGACGCCTGCGGTCTCCACACTGAACTCAGACGGGGCGGCCATGGTCGACTACATCTTCTACTCCACCCGGAGGACCGGGTCTGCTGGAGAGGAAGGTAATGACCTGAGCTCGATCAACCATCATCCCAGCATGAAGATGAGCTCAGTTTAAGGCTACGTCTACATTAATCCGGATACATTTCAAAACGGCGTTTTCGTTTCAAAACGTTTTCCGTCCACACTGGCGTTTTCCAAAGGTTTCTCATCCACACTGAAAAGTCGAAAAACGCTAAATTCACCTTTACTGCGCATGCGTAAACCCTCACGGAAGCTCACTGAGATGATACAGACGGGAAAATAAATAACAAAGTTATCGCGTAAATCTTCTGGAAGGATAATTTTATTTAGCAGAATATCTCAGCATTCACTGAAGCGTCCGGTCGCTCTCACTCACCGTTATATGTTTGGTCTAAAACACAAAAACTGCTCATGTTTAGCAAATGTGAGTGAATTCTGTCATCTGTGCAGGACTGTGATATGAAGAGTGTGTGAAGTAACATATTTTAGCAACTGTGTGAAAGTGAACCGCACATAACAGGCACAACACCGCTATAAACATCAATATCTATGGGTACAGTATGTGTCACATGACTAAACTTACGTCATCGTTTCCAATACCTCAGTTCCCCTTCAGTCGCTCACGTTCGACGTGACGTCGACGTGACGACGTTAGGGGATCACTTCAGGGAGCCCTATCAACTTCGAGTATCTAAGAACAAGCCAATGAACGTTGGCGTGCGTGAACGCGTCACGCGCCCCCGCCCCGCAGCGCGGGTATAAAACAGGAAGCGGGCGCGAGCACACACCGTCTTTCATTTCGGAGCGCGAGTTTCCTGTGACTGTGTGTCTGAGATTCAACGCCTTTTTGAAGACTCGAGGAAGATCTCTGTTCCAGTGTTGGTGTGACGGCGCGATCAGCGGTGGCCGCGAGCAGTGCAGCTCTCAACTGCTGTTCTCACAGCACTTTTGTTTGTGTGTGTGTGTGTGTGTGTGTGTCCACACAGTGGCTACCCCTGGGCGCCTCAGCACTGTGAGAGCAATTTCCTTTTTTATTTTTACTAAAAGAGCAACACAAGCGGACCCTGCGTCTTTTTCAAGATGTCATTCCGCTTGTGCGTTTCTGGATGCAGTCGTTCCCTGGCGCCAGCAGATGGCCACAATAGCTGCATCTCGTGTTTGGGCATTCGGCACGCTGAAGCAGCTTTTGTGGATAGTTCATGTTTCCATTGCGGGAATATGACTATCACAGCACTTAGATCGAGACTCGCTTACCTCAAGGGAGGTGCAGTCCCCTCGCCTATGCCCCGATCTAGTGCTTATTCTGCCCCGCAGAATAGGCCTACTTCGGCGCATGACCAGGGTGATCTGAGGATTACCGTGAGGGCTTCCCCGCCGAGGCAATCTCCGCGGGCCCCTCACGCCTCTCATGTGCTGTTGCCATCGGCGCCCCTTTGCGAACGGCTCGGTCCTTCTCCGGAACGACCAGTCGTTTCCTTTGGGGCACCAGCTGACGATCAGATGTCGATCGCAGCATCGGAGGGGGAGCGGTCATCTGGAGATGACGACTCGGCTGCGTTGCCCCCTTCGGGGTGTGTAGCGTTGTCCGAGCCGGATCCAGAATGGGCCGCTATGCTCTCCCGGGCCGCCGAGAAGGTCGGGCTTGCGTGGAATCCTCCACCACGTCCCGAACCTTCTCGGCTGGACGATTGGTTTCTCGGGGCGGGCCGTGCTGGTTCTCAGTGCGCCGCCCCGGTACCTTTCTTTCCGGAGGTGCATGAGGAGCTTTCTAAGACGTGGAAGGCACCGTATAGTGCCCGAAGCCGTCCTAGTGGCTCCTCTCCCCTCGCCACCCTCGACGGCGGGGCAGCTAAGGGGTATGTGGGGATCCCCCCAGTGGAGCAGGCTGTCGCGATGCAGTTGTGTCCGGCATCCGCCTCCTCCTGGCGGGGTGACCCACGCCTCCCGTCCAAGGCCTGTAAGTTTTCGTCCGGTCTAACGGCGAGGGCTTACAAGGCCTGTGGACAGGCTGCTTCCGCTCTTCATGCCATGGCGCTCTTGCAGGTCCACCAGGCCCAGGCGCTCATGGACATGAACGAGGGTGGTTCTGACCCAGAGCTCCTCCGGGAGCTCCGTGTGGCAACCGACCTCGCCCTCCGGGCGATGAAGGAAACCGCACGTTCAGTCGGTCAGGCGATGTCCACCTTGGTGGTCCAGGAGCGCCACCTTTGGCTCAACCTGGCGGACATGAGGGACACCGATAAGTACCGGTTCCTGGATGCCCCTCTCTCCCAGGTTGGGTTGTTCGGCGACGCGGTCGAGAGCTTTGCCCAACAGTTCTCGGCCGCACATAAGCAGACGGAGGCCATCCGACACATCCTGCCCCGGCGGACCGCTGCTGCTCCCACCCGCCCGCCGGCCGCAGCTCCTCCGTCTACTCGTCGCCGTGGTCGGCCTCCTGCGGCGTCCTCCGCTCCCGCTAGGCCCCAGCAGCAGCCATCATCCAGACCTCAGCATGGAGCAAGCCGCAGGAAGTCGACTCCGCCCGTCCAGGCCGCCGCCAAGCCAGGAGGCAAGCGCCGGTGCAAACATCCCTGAGACGGGCGGCCCAGAGGTGGATCAAGTTGCTCTTCAGGAGATGGCGGACGTGCCACTCCTTCCCCCGGTGGAGGGCCGGGTGGAGAATCCTTTGTTTCCTTTTCTTTTTGTTCCGCCACTGACCCACGGGTCAGTGGCACCCACCTTTTCAAAGAAAGAGCAATTTCTGAAACCTCTGGGCCCCAAGAGGGCGCGCTTGGCAGTCGACGACGCTATGCCTTGTCACTCCCGAGCCCCTCTTCCATCGCCAGCGGGCAGCAGTGGCTGTGTCCTGGACGCACTGTCGCCTCCGCACACTCACTCTGCCCTCCGACGGAAGCAGGTACGTCTTGCACCACACGTTCAGACCCCACTCCGGGCCGCTATGCCGCCCGAGTCGGGTCCCTGCATTCCGTCACGCTGCCCCACTCCGGGTACGTCTGTGGTGCCGTTGGTCCCGCTTGCTCGGTCTCTGGGAGCTTGGCTAACGCTTCCCAGTCCGTCTCGCTGGCTCATCCGTACTGTCAGACTCGGCTATGCGATTCAGTTCGCCCGGCGCCCCCCTGTTTTCAGGGGCATCCTGTTCACCCGTGTTCTGGCGGACAGTGCCCCTGTTCTCAGAGCGGAGATTGCAGTCCTACTGGCGAAGGACGCAATCGAACCGGTCCCTCCAGCCGATATGAAGACCGGCTTCTACAGCCCGTACTTCATTGTACCCAAGAAAGGAGGTGGGTTACGGCCAATCTTGGACCTGCGCGTCCTGAATCGGTCCCTTCACAGGCTACCATTCAAGATGCTTACGCAGAAACGCATTTTCAAGTGCATCCGTCCCCAAGATTGGTTTGCAGCGATCGACCTGAAGGACGCGTACTTTCATGTCTCGATTCTCCCTCGACACAGACCGTTTCTTCGCTTTGCGTTCGAGGGACGGGCATATCAGTACAAAGTCTTACCCTTCGGGCTGGCCCTGTCGCCCCGCGTCTTCACGAAAGTTGCGGAGGCGGCCATTGCTCCCATGTGCGAGCGTGGTGTTCGCATTCTCAACTATCTCGACGACTGGCTTATTCTCGCCCAGTTGAGAGAGCAGTTGTGCGTACACAGGGATATGGTGCTCAGTCACCTCAGCCACCTAGGGCTTCGGGTCAACTGGGGAAAGAGCAAACTCACCCCCGGGCAGAGGATCTCTTTTCTCGGTATGGAGTTGGACTCGATCAACATGACAGCGCGTCTCACCGAGGCCCGCGTCCAGTCAGTGTTGAACTGCGTGAGTACGCTCAGACGCAGAACAGCGGCACCACTGAAACTGTTTCAGAGGCTCCTGGGGCATATGGCATCTGCAGCCGCGGTAACGCCGCTCGGATTGCTTCATATGAGACCGCTCCAACACTGGCTTCACGATCGAGTCCTGAGATGGGCGTGGCAGAGCGGCTCGTGCCGGGTTCCAGTAACCCCGCACTGTTGCCAAACTCTCAGCTTGTGGTCGGACCCTTCGTTCCTGCGGGCAGGTGTTCCCCTAGAACAAGTGTCCAGGCACTCTGTGGTCTCCACGGATGCCTCTATCACCGGCTGGGGGGCCACGTACAACGGGCATGCAGCTTCAGGTCTGTGGACGGGGCCTCAACTGCATTGGCACATCAACTGCCTCGAGTTGTTAGCAGTACATCTTGCGCTGGGCCGCTTCAAAACGTCGCTACAAGGCAAGCATGTACTGGTCCGTACAGACAACACTGCGACTGTTGCGTACATCAACCGTCAGGGTGGTCTACGCTCCCGCCGCATGTCACAACTCGCCCGCCATCTCCTCCTTTGGAGTCAGAAGCATCTGAGGTCGCTTCGTGCCGTTTACATTCCGGGCCTGCTCAACCGTGCAGCCGACGAGCTCTCACGGCAGCAGGTGCTACCGGGAGAATGGCGACTCCATCCCCAGGTGGTCCAGCTGATCTTCAGGCGCTTCGGGACCGCACAGATAGATCTGTTTGCCGCCCCGGACACGTCTCACTGCCAGTTGTTCTATTCCCTGACCGAGGGGACCCTCGGCACGGATGCTCTGGCACACAGCTGGCCCCGGGGTCTTCGCAAGTATGCGTTTCCCCCAGTGAGCCTTCTGGCACAGACCTTGTGCAAAGTCAGGGAGGACGAGGAGCAGGTCTTGTTAGTTGCGCCGTATTGGCCCAACCGGACCTGGTTCCCAGAACTAGTGCTCCTCGCGACAGCCCCTCCCTGGCCCATCCCTCTGAGAGAGGACCTGCTCTCTCAGAGACGGGGCACCCTGTGGCACCCGCGTCCAGACCTCTGGAAGCTTCATGTCTGGTCCCTGGACGGGACGCGGAGGTTCTAGGTGACCTACCCCCAGCGGTAGTTGACACCATCACTTCCGCTAGAGCCCCCTCTACGAGGCGCCTCTATGCATTGAAGTGGAACCTATTCGTTGAATGGTGTTCTTCTCACGAGGAGAACCCCCGATCATGCTCGATCAGAGCCGTGCTTTCCTTCCTGCAAGATGGGTTGGAGCGAAGGCTGTCTCCCTCCACCCTTAAAGTGTACGTGGCCGCTATTGCAGCACATCACGATGCTGTTGATGGTAAGTCCTTGGGGAAGCACGACCTGATCGTTAGGTTCCTGAGGCGAGCGAGGAGACTGAATCCTCCTCGCCCACTCTCTATACCCTCTTGGGATTTGTCTCTGGTCCTTTCGGCTCTTCAGAGACCACCCTTTGAGCCTCTGCAATCAGCTGAGTTAAAAATCTTGTCCTGTAAGACAGTTCTCCTGGTTGCATTGGCCTCTATCAAGAGGGTAGGGGACCTACATGCATTTTCGGTCGACGAATCGTGCCTGGAATTCGGCCCGGATAACTCTCACGTGATCCTGAGACCCCGGCCCGGATACGTGCCCAAGGTTCCTACCACTCCCTTTCGGGACCAGGTGGTGAACCTGCAAGCGCTGCCCTCGGAGGAGGCAGACCCAGCCCTGGCTTTTCTCTGTCCCGTCCGCGCTCTGCGCTTGTACGTGGACAGAACGCAAAGCCTTAGGACCTCAGATCAGCTCTTTGTCTGTTACGGAGGCCAGCAGAAGGGAAAGGCTGTCTCCAAGCAGAGGATGGCCCACTGGATAGTGGATGCCATCGCCTTGGCTTACGAAGCCCAAGGCGTGCCTTGCCCGCCCGGGTTGAGAGCCCACTCCACTAGAAGTGTCGCTTCTTCTTGGGCGCTGGCACATGGCGCCTCGCTGACAGATATCTGTAGAGCTGCGGGCTGGGCGACACCTAACACGTTCGCTAGGTTTTATAGCCTACGTGTTGAGCCGGTTTCTTCCTGTGTGCTCGCTTCAACCAGCCGGTAACACCGAAGTTCCCGCTCTAGTGTCGGCTTGCTGCGCCACTCCCCTCCACGGAGCGGATACGTGCGCTTTTTTGCTCCAGTCGAGTTCCCCACCTAGGCGAACCCTGTGAGTTCCTCCACACCCCTTCGGCAGTCGGACGTTGCGGAGCGTCCGACGCCAGGCCTAGTGCTCGTATGCTTCTGTAACTTGTGCTAGGCTGGGTTCCATATGTGTGATCCCTGCGGCGATCCCATATGAGTATTCTTCCACGACCAGCTCCCTGCGGTGAGCCCGTGTCTTTCCCTTGGCAGAGCTCGCTCTGCCGTCACTGTCTGGTGTAGCCTCCCCCTTCTTAGGCTGGAGCCACCCCAGTGACATTCCATATGTTGCACTGCCCTAACCGGCCAGTCCATATGTGTATTCTCCACATGGTACCTCCCTTCGGGCAGGATGTGGCTCCGCAGCGTCCCTCTCCTCTGGAGGGGCACGCTTTCCCAGTGTTATTCAAGGTTCTCTGTGTGGGTATATGGAACAGCAGTTGAACTCCCTCTATGCAGGTCTTCCGCCCCAGCAGTTGGGGGTCTGAGAGTCTTGCGTAGGGCGCTGGATGTGGCAGCAACCGGTGGCGTTTTCCATGGGATCCCCTAACGTCGTCACGTCGACGTCACGTCGAACGTGAGCGACTGAAGGGGAACGTCTCGGTTACTGATGTAACCCTCGTTCCCCGAAGGAGGGAACGGGAGACGTGACGTCCCGCCGCCACAGTTGCTGACCATCGCTGTACGGCCGTCATTAAACTCGGCTCCTCAGTGAAAAACGGTGTGTGCTCGCGCCCGCTTCCTGTTTTATACCCGCGCTGCGGGGCGGGGGCGCGTGACGCGTACATCGCACGCCAACGTTCATTGGCTTGTTCTTAGATACTCGAAGTTGATAGGGCTCCCTGAAGTGATCCCCTAACGTCGTCATGTCGACGTCACGTCTCCCGTTCCCTCCTTCGGGGAACGAGCGTTACATCAGTAACCGAGACGTTTTGACAGTCCACACTACAACACGAAACGGCGTTTTCAAATGTGTCTTCTTTGGAGAGCGTTTTCAAAAAGTGTAGTTTTCATTAGTAAAAACGCGTCTCGGTGTGGACGGAAGGACAAAACTGAGAAAAAAAGATGCATTTTCAAACGGACAAGGCCTAAAGCCATTAAATATCTGTAACCGCACTGATTTTGATCCGCCCCAAATCAAACATTGTAATTTAAATTAATTAATTAATTGCATTTAATTGTCTTTTTAATGATGAACATGATCTGTTAAACCTGTCGCACTCGATCTCCTCAGCCCTTCTGTCTCTGACTGAGAGTTTAGACTCTTTTATCCAGTAAAAGTCTTTCAGTGTAATTGTACAAACGTCCTCCTTCAGCTCGAGCTTCACGAGTCTTTCTGTGTCAAATCTGACCTGATTTATCAAGGAATAACTTTGATATTGTTAGTAATATTTCAGCTGGACTGAAGAAGCTTCGCTTTACTTGATTATCATACATCATTTATAGAAAGTATCAAATATGATCATCAGGCTTTTGAGGAAGGTTTATTTGTTCATCTCTCAATCATCATTGTATTGCATTGCATTATATGATTTAAAACTATAGAGCTTTGATCATAAAACTAAGCATTTAAATAGCATCATACTAAGACATGTTACTGGCAGATATTGATATTTATATGCATTTTATGTAAGTCAAATATAAAGATTTCATTGATCACAAGCATCAGAATTTCATATATTTGTTCATATTAATATCAGCATCTGCAGCAAACTGCATATTTTTGCTCAGTTTGGGCCTCTGAATAAAACTGATCTGTTTTTCCTTCATATTCTTACTATATCAGACTATATGAGCCATAAAAGCCTGATCTATCAAATATGATACTCAAGAAAAAACACATGCAAACTTATTAAGGTTCAATAAACTGTGAATACACAGTAGTTAACATTTGAAGTGGATCAAAACCTTTCATCAAAGTTATACATCAAATGTTGACTACTGTATTTTTTTTTTTTACTATTATTTGATGATTTTATTGTTTGGAGCTTAAAGCTCAGTTTGTTGACTGTCACATGACTGATGACGTCACACGACTGATGACGTCACACGACTGATGATGACTGATGACGTCACACGACTGATGATGACTGATGACGTCACACGACTGATGATGACTGATGACGTCACACGACTGATGATGACTGATGACGTCACACGACTGATGATGACTGATGACGTCACACTACTGATGATGACTGATGACGTCACACGACTGATGATGACTGATGACGTCACACGACTGATGATGACTGATGACGTCACACGACTGATGATGACTGATGACGTCACACGACTGATGATGACTGATGACGTCACACGACTGATGATGACTGATGACGTCACACGACTGATGATGACTGATGACGTCACACTACTGATGATGACTGATGACGTCACACGACTGATGATGACTGATGACGTCACACGACTGATGATGACTGATGACGTCACACTACTGATGATGACTGATGACGTCACATGACTGATGATGACTGATGACGTCACATGACTGATGATGACTGATGACGTCACACGACTGATGATGACTGATGACGACTGATGACGTCACACGACTGATGATGACTGATGACGTCACACGACTGATGATGACTGATGACGTCACATGACTGATGATAAAGTAACACGACTGATGATGACTGATGACGTCACATGACTGATGATGACTGATGACGTCACATGACTGATGATGACTGATGACGTCACACGACTGATGATGACTGATGACGACTGATGACGTCACACGACTGATGATGACTGATGACGTCACACGACTGATGATGACTGATGACGTCACATGACTGATGATAAAGTAACACGACTGATGATGACTGATGACGTCACACGACTGATGATGACTGATGACGTCACACGACTGATGATGACTGATGACGTCACATGACTGATGACGTCACACGACTGATGATGACTGATGACGTCACACGACTGATGATGACTGATGACGTCACACGACTGATGATGACTGATGACGTCACACTACTGATGATGACTGATGACGTCACATGACTGATGATGACTGATGACGTCACATGACTGATGATGACGTAACACGACTGATGATGACTGATGACGTCACACGACTGATGATGACTGATGACGTCACACGACTGATGATGACTGATGACGTCACACGACTGATGATGACTGATGACGTCACACGACTGATGATGACTGATGACGTCACACGACTGATGATGACTGATGACGTCACACTACTGATGATGACTGATGACGTCACACGACTGATGATGACTGATGACGTCACACAACTGATGATGACTGATGATGACGTCACACGACTGATGATGACTGATGACGTCACACGACTGATGACGTCACACGACTGATGATGACTGATGACGTGTCACACGACTGATGATGACTGATGACGTCACACGACTGATGATGACTGATGACGTAACACGACTGATGATGACTGATGACGTGTCACACGACTGATGACGTCACACGACTGATGATGACTGATGACGTGTCACACGACTGATGATGACTGATGACGTCACACGACTGATGATGACTGATGACGTCACACGACTGATGATGACTGATGACGTGTCACACGTCTGATGATGACTGATGACGTGTCACACGTCTGATGATGACTGATGATGTCACACGACTGATGATGACTGATTACGTCACACGACTGATGATGACTGATGACGTCACACGACTGATGATGACTGATGACGTCACACGACTGATGATGACTGATGACGTCACACGACTGATGATGACTGATGACGTGTCACACGACTGATGATGACTGATGACGTGTCACACGACTGATGATGACTGATGACGTGTCACACGTCTGATAATGACTGATGACGTCACACGACTGATGATGACTGATTACGTCACACGACTGATGATGACTGATGACGTCACACGACTGATGATGACTGATGACGACTGATGACGTCACACGACTGATGATGACTGATGACGTGTCACACGTCTGATAATGACTGATGACGTCACACGTCTGATGATGACTGATGACGTCACACGACTGATGATGACTGATGACGTCACACGACTGATGATGACTGATTACGTCACACGACTGATGATGACTGATGACGTCACACGACTGATGACGTCACGTGTGTGTGTGTGTGTGTGTGTCCGCACAGAGAGCGCTGGCGGTTTGCAGATGTTGGGTCGTCTGTCTCTGCTGTCGGAGGCTGATCTCTGGTCTCTGAAGGGTCTTCCCAACCAAACCTTCCCCTCCGATCACCTCAGTCTGCTGGTCAAGCTCCAGCTCCACTCACTGGCCGACTCTTAATACTCATCTAGTGTAAGGATCGTTTGTCTTTAATTGCCTTATAATTGGATTGCGAATGGAAAAAAAAATTATATTTTTGGTCAGATGAATATTTTGTTTTCTATTCAGTAACAGAACGTGTGAATATTCTCCAGCATGGCATTTGAAGATGCACCATTTACGGTTCCAATAGTTTAATTAAAATGCACTTGCATTTATGATACACTTTTTGTATTTCTTTTGTTTTGGTTTTGAATTTCTATTTTGAACAGACCTAAATAAATAACTGCATGTGCTGCTGTTGTTTGTGCTTTGCTTTCAGTTTGAAGACGCACACATTATTAGCAGGGTTTTTAAAACAGCATATTATCACCTTTGTTATGCATTTGTAATAGTTTTTCACAGGCATCAAACATTTGCTTCTCAACAGGTGAGGCTGGTCAAGACACAAACTCATTGGTTTTTAGGCAGGGCGACTGAAATGTTTGGAAATGATCATTTTTCAATTCCATTACGTGCAGAAATTAAACACTAGTTTTTCATTTTATTTTATTTACAAAGATAAAAATGAGCAAGTACGTCATAAAACCATTTTCCAAATGGTATAAATGGTATACTTGCTCATTTTTATCTTTTTTTGAGAAGAGTGTAATTATCACTTAAGAGGAACATTAGTCTTTAAAAAGAAATGTATAAGAACCAATTCTAAATATCACTGTATTACAACCAAAGGAGTGAATATGGAACAGCTGTAGTAAAGAGATGAAATCATGTACAACAATGAGTAAATTTAAAAGACTATTTAAACTTAGGATATTCAATGGATATGAAAGGCACTCGAGGTGATAGTAATGAATACAGGTTCAGTGGAGGTGTTTTTATTTGTATTTTTTATTTTATAAAAGTTTTTTTTTTGATTTGCTATAGATGGAAATGAATGAGAAGCATGAATTTGTTTTGTATTTAATTAAAGGATAAAGATAGAGATAGGGGGTAGGACCTGAAAAGTTTGTTATGAACTTCTTCCTAGCCTACTCCCTTTTGAACATGGGAATTTTTCAATTTGAATTAATTACAATAATCTTGAAAGATTGTGTTGTGAAGTACATGATTGTATATATTCGTTATTTTAATTTTAATGTTATATATGTATGCATGTCTGTATACATTTGTACTTTTTACATGTTCAAAAAACAAAACAAAAAACATGTTTTGTATGGCGTCTCATTTGTTGTGCCTTTCGATCTTTACGCGGACTCCATTTCCAGTGCAGACGAATCACATCTGAAAACTGAGCGACCATTCCTGAAGATAAATGCTGCGTCTCAATTCACCTACTTATACTACGCCCTAAAAGTATGTAGGCTACTCTTTTTGTGAAGAAAAAGACACTTTTGTATGGGATGAATTTAGTCTCAAAATGATTAACACATGCATGCACAATTATGCATAAACTTGATTAATGTAAAACATGCAACTATCCACAAACAAATGCCTTTCAACATGCGTGTGCAGAATTAAATGAATGTGCAGTATTTTGTATAATTAGATTAATTTCTGTGTATACAAATGTTTTCTTTTGTATTAGTGTATATAATAATTTTTTGCGCATACAACACAGAAGATGTGCATGTGTGGATCAGGTGACGCGTTCATTCATTGACGTCTTTTCTGAGTCAATCTCATTTAATTCATTTGGATTTTGAGACTTCGCAGTTTTCAAGCATTTCACAATACACACTGTGACGAAGAATGACTTCTTCAGGTAGATAAAACTAGCTGCTTGGGAATCAGCCAATCAGGAGCGGCACTGCGCTCTGCGGTCCGCGGAAGAAGACAGCTTTCAGTTTCATTCAGTTTCGGGAAAGTTTGAAAGAGCGCTGATGTTGAAAGACTGTAATCTATATTGATTGATATAGAAAATATAATAGTGTTGCTGTACTTATTATAAGTTCCTAGAATTGTGTGCGTGCAACTACCAGTAAGTATACTGATGTTTGTTGTTAGTTTTACCTCACAATAATGTCGTGGTACTTAGTGCTTGTTTTTGTATAATGGCGGGGCTTCTCCGTCTGTGTGTTAATTGTTGAGAACGCTGTTGCTCTACAAGCCTTACGTGTCTCTATTGAAAATAACGTCTGTTGTTCTTGCACAATGTGTAACATTGTTTATTTGAAGGAATAACTCTGCAGTTCATAATTATTATATTCAGCTGAATTTAGCCTGTTGTATATTGTTGCAGTTAATGTGCAGCAAATTAATCTTTGACCAGGGATATAGTGTATTATTGCATTTCTAAGTTTGTATTTGCTTAGTGATAAGCAGTTATTATAACACTGCATTTAAGTCTTACATAACAAAACTATAATTTAATATCTTGATCGTTTTTTGTTTATTATATACCTGCTATGCATGTAATAACTTTTTGACATTTATATAGAAAGTCTACATTTACTGATTTATGCCTGTATCTCTGTTTTTCAGAACCACACACATTAAACTTTTATTTTAATAAAACACCTAAACGGAACATCTTGTCTGCATTCTAATCGATGCCCCCTGGTGGCCACAACCCTTTAAAGACCAGTCAAATTATACAGTCCTTTCCAATCATCAAAACATTTGGTCCTTCGAGCCGGATTCGCGTGGTCACCGTGGGATTGTTTAGAGATGTTCTCGGATCAGTATACACGCCCAGTAGATGCCCGACCCCGCCGAGAGAGCCGGCGGCCGGCATGGATGGAAGATTATGACATCCCCCTTCAAGCATTGCAGCCGTCCTCTCGTTCGCTTCATCAAGCGGCTAACGTGTCAGAGCCACAGCGGCCCTACGACAGCATGGTGAGATTTCCAGAGAGACACGCCAGGATGACGCCTCTCACACCACCATTGCTGCATGAGGACGGAAGTGTCATGCGGGGAGCAGAAGCTGCCTATCCACGCCAGTTTGAGTATACAGAACCCCTCTTTCAGAGTACACCTGCCTTTGATCGATCGAGGCCTGCCCCAGAAACAGCACCTGAGGTCCTTGAAGCTCTTTATAAGCTGAGGGAAGATAATCAAAGGCTGCAGCAACAGGTAATGGACATGCACAGGCGACTTGACGCCCGCACTTCCCTTCCAGACCTACCAGCACTGCGACAGACAGCCTTTTCTCCTTTCCCTACACCAGCCCCCCCCCCCAACAGCAGCATAACATAGAGCAGGATGGCGGTGCGTACCAAACCACGCCAATTCCACCACCTGTGCAAGCTGGTGGTCACACTCTGCCTCCGGATGATGACGACTGGCCACCGCCACCACCCCCAGCAGTAGACAACTTTTATCAGCCACCATCACAGGATCTTATGGCAGTGCTCATAACAGCACTGAGAGACATTAAGATGACACGTCAGCAGGAGTATCCCAGTCACCCTGAGCCCCCTCCTCCAGTGCCCGGGGTACAGACACCAGAGTACTGTGTACCCTTCCACCACCATGAGACAGTGTACCGCGGGCCTAAACCTACAATCCCTGCATTCACCAAAGGAGATCCGAGAGAGTTCGCCAGGCTTAAGGTCGCTCTGGAAAACCTACTGCCTGTGGACGCTACGGAGCGCTTTAAATACCAGATCCTGGTGGACCACTTAAAGTATGAGGAGGCACTTCTAATAGCGGACTCATACACTAACTCACTGCAGCCCTACACTGACACTATGACAAGCCTAATTGATCATTATGGACAGCCTCACCAGCTAGCTCTCAGACAAATAGCTGATCTAATGGAGGCGCCTAATATTGCACGTGATGAATTCAGTGGGTTTAAGCGATTCGCCCTGAAAGTGAGAGCACTCGTCGCAATGTTAGACCAGCTTGGGGACAATGGAAAGACTGAGCTTCACTGTGGTTCACATGTGACACGGCTGCTGTCCAAACTGCCTCATGATATACGGGCTGAATTTAAGAGGTTTCTGTACCCAATGCGTGTTACAATCCCAAGCCTATTGCACTTTTCTGACTGGCTTGACTACGAGCTGAAGATGCAAGAGACGGTGTATGAGCCTCTAATCGGTGAAAACAAGAACAGAGCAGGACCCAGGACAGAGCGCCGCCGCGATGCTAAGAGTGGTAAGAGCACCAACATCATGCACACCACAGACCAACATGAGAGCACACCGACAGTAGAGAAGGCCTTATCTAGCACCAAGCAGCCAGAGAGGACAGCATACTGCCCTTACTGCTCTAACACGCAACACTTCCTAGATAAGTGTGCAAACTTTGCACAGCTTACAGTGGAACAGATAACAGCGTGGATCAAGACCAACAAAAGATGCTGGCGATGTGGTCGCACACACCAGGCTGCACAGTGCTGCCTGAAAATTACATGTCACAAGTGTAAGGGGAGACACCTGCAAGCTTTGCATGATGTGAATATAAAACCTGCAGCTGAAGATACATCCTGCCTCATCAGTACAACTAATGAAGTCCTGTACATGGACAGGCGGGCTGGATGCAGCCAGGTCCTATTGAAAGTGAGCAAAGTGCTGCTGCGTAACGGTGAACACACCTTGGAGACATATGCCATCCTTGACGATGGGTCGGAGCGAACCATTCTCCTCCCTGCAGCAGCGCAGAGCCTTAAGCTTACTGGTGAGCCGGAAAATCTGATCCTCAGAACTGTTCGACAGGACATCAGGGTTCTGCACGGAACTGCAGTGTCATTCTCCATCTCCCCAGTAGACCATCCAAAGAAATCCTTCAAGATATACAGAGCATTTACTGCTGATCAACTGGGCCTGGCTGAGCACACTTATTCAATGAAGGCACTTCAGAGGAAGTACAAACATTTAAGAGGCCTCCCTCTCCAGACGATTAACAGAGTGCAACCCCTGCTGTTAATTGGGTCAGATTATACCCACTTGATCACTCCAGTGGAGCCTGTGCGTTTAGGACCCCACGGGGGACCGGCCGCCGTGAAGACAAAGTTGTGCTGGACACTTCAGGGGCCGACCAGGTACAGCAAGCAACAGGCAACATCACAACAGTGCCTGCACGTTTCCACCCTCTCACCCACTAACGAGCTTCTACAGAGTGTAGAGAGATTGTGGCAGCTGGATGTTCTGCCCTACAGGAGTGAAAAACTTGTCACTCGCTCCAGGCAGGATCAGGAGGCAGTCCGCCTGCTGGAGGCGAAGACCACAAGAGTAGAGGTTGATGGAATTCAGCGCTACGCTACTCCCCTCCTCAGAATGAAGAACATGCCACAGCTTCAGGCACCTAAGGAGGCTGTGTTAGCTCATCTCCGCAGTACAGAGAGGCGCCTGCTGCGAGACCCGCAAAGAGCAGCTGCATACTGTGCAGAGATTAGAAAGCTGGAAAAGGCGGGCTATGCAGTTAAAGCGTCAGAAGAGGAGCTGAGCAAAGCAGCCGAGTCCTGGTTCATCCCACATCACATGGTGAGCCATAACGGAAAGAACAGGATTGTGTTCAACTGTTCCTACATGTATAAGGGAAACAACCTCAATGAGCTGCTGTTGCCTGGGCCCACCTTAAGTTCCAGTCTACTGGGTGTACTGCTGCGCTTCAGAGAGCATGCAATTGCTGTCAGCAGCGATATTAAAGGCATGTTTCACCAGGTGAGGCTGCTCCCAGAGGACAAGCCCTTGCTGCGCTTCCTGTGGCGAGACCTGAAGACAGAGGAACCACCCAGCATCTACACATGGCAAGTCCTTCCATTTGGCACCACATGTAGCCCCTGCTGTGCAACTTATGCGCTGCAGAAACATGTGTTTGATCACAGTCAGCCAGGTGAAGATGTTCGAGTGTCGATAGAACGATCCTTTTATGTGGACAACTGTCTGCAAAGCCTCCCATCTGTGGAAGAAGCCCATGACCTGGTAGACAAACTGACCTCACTGTTGGCTACAGGTGGATTTGAGTTACGCCAGTGGGCCAGTAACACCCCTGAGGTCATCAGCCATCTGCCCAGAGAAGCAAGATCTGAGAGTAGTGAGTTGTGGCTCAACGAGTCAGGCACTGACCCACAGGAGCTCGCACTGGGACTCCGCTGGCTCTGTAATTCAGACACCTTAAGGTATAAATACCGTATGCTGGACCAACCCACACCAACCATGCCAAACATTTACAGAGTCCTGGCACGCCTGTTCGACCCTCTGGGATTTATAGTCCCCTTCACTACGCGTGCCAAGGTCCTGGTGCAGCACTTGTGGGACAAGCAGAGAGACTGGGATGACCCGTCACTGCCTGAGGATGTGCTGCAGCCATGGCTGACGTGGGAGGAAGAATTGCAGCATCTCTCCCAGATTATACTGCCTCGCTGCTATGTGAGCCCTGAGATGAACACTTCAAACCTCCAGAGAGACCTACACATCTTTGCTGATGCGTCAGAGAAGGCATATGGCTCAGTGGCCTATTTGCGGACGGAGAACTCACACGGCCGTGTGGAAGTGTCTTTCCTGATTGCTAGATCCAGAGTAGCCCCGAAGAAGCAGCAATCAATACCAAGACTAGAACTGTGTGCTGCCCTGACAGCTGCACAGCTAGCTGCACTACTCCAAAGAGAACTGACTGTGAATATCCGCAATGTTATCTTATGGACAGACTCCACAACAGTACTCACATGGCTTCAGTCCGACTCCTGTCGGTACAAGGTATTCGTGGGAACACGGGTAGCTGAAATCCAGGAGCTGACTGATATCCGGGCCTGGAGATATGTGGATTCTGCCAACAACCCAGCTGATGACATAACGCGGGGAAAAACACTGCTGGAACTGGCTGGTAAGAACAGATGGAGCCAGGGCCCTGCCTTCCTACAACAGTCGCCTGAAGTCTGGCCTACACAGCCAGCCACAGAGGTGACAGAGAATTCTGATGAGCTGCGAAAACTCCCTGTCTGCTGTTTCACTACAAGCATACAGACTTCTCTGCTACCAAATACTGATCAGTTTTCTTCGTTCAGAGCGCTGATAGAGGCGGTTGCACAATCTAGCTCTGTTTCATCAGTGAACCCCGTCAGCCTTTCTGCTGATGACTACCAAGAAGCAGAGAGAGAAGTATTGAGACGAGCCCAGCAGGAAAGCTTCGCTGAGGAGCGCAGCCTCTTGAGCACCGGTAAGCCAGTAGCTGCCACCAGTAGGCTGATCTCCCTAGCACCAGAGTATGATAGGACTGTGAGACTTATCCGAGTTGGAGGAAGGCTCCGCTGCAGCGACCAGCTAGAGCCAGATTCTATTCATCCAGTGGTCCTGGACCATCGGCACAAAGTGACCCAGCTCATCATCCAGGATATGGACAAGAGCCTTCGCCATCCAGGATCAGAACGCCTTTTTGCAGAGCTGCGGCGAAAATACTGGATTTTACATGGCCGTGAAGCTGTTAAGCGCCACCAGCACTCCTGTCCGGATTGCCAGAGATGGAGAGCCTCTCCAGTTGTGCCCAAGATGGCAGACCTCCCACAGTCCAGACTACGGCTGATGAAGCCCCCATTCTTTTCTACGGGCATGGACTGCTTCGGGCCTTTCACAGTGAAGGTTGGCCGTCGCCACGAGAAGAGATGGGCCATACTATTTAAATGCCTGACGACGCGCGCTGTGCACGTGGATGTTCTGTCCAGTATGGACTCGGATTCCTTTCTGATGGCCCTCCGACGTTTCATTGCACGAAGGGGTAAGCCAGCAGAGCTCCGGTCCGACCAGGGCACTAATTTTAAGGGAGGTGAAAGAGAACTCCAGGAGGCTTTCAGGTCATTACACCCCATACTCCAGGCGCATCTGGCTAAACACCAGATTAAGTTTCAGTTTAACCCCCCAAGCGCCCCACACTTTGGAGGAGTCTGGGAAAGGGAAGTGAGGTCTGTTAAAGCTGCACTGTATGCCACCATCCAGTCACAGACTGTCCCTGAAGAGGTCCTACGGACAGTACTTATTGAAGTGGAGGGGATTTTAAACTCCAAACCACTGGGTTACGTGTCAACGGACGTGGCTGATGCTGACCCAGTGACCCCCAACTTGCTCCTCATGGGGCGGCTCGACCCCTCTTTACCACAGGCGGTCTATGCTGAGTCTGAGCTCCTGAGTCGTCGCCGCTGGAGACATACTCAGGTACTGGCTGACCAGTTTTGGTCCTACTTTGTCCGACACTACCTCCCAACTCTTCAGACTCGCTCCAAGTGGCACAAGGACCCTGCACAGTTGCAAACTGGAACCATAGTGATGGTGGTGGACCCGCAGCTGCCAAGAGCGCAGTGGCCTTTAGGTCATGTCACTGAGGTTATTCCAGGAACTGATGGAAGAGTCAGGACTGCAGTAGTCAAGGTCAAGGACAAATTCTACACGAGGCCTGTCGCTCGCCTTGTAGCTCTGCCTGCCATACCAGATACTGATACGGTCAGTCCTTCTTAGAGAGGCAAATTTAATATAACAAATTTGGGGGCGGCTGTGACGAAGAATGACTTCTTCAGGTAGATAAAACTAGCTGCTTGGGAATCAGCCAATCAGGAGCGGCACTGCGCTCTGCGGTCCGCGGAAGAAGACAGCTTTCAGTTTCATTCAGTTTCGGGAAAGTTTGAAAGAGCGCTGATGTTGAAAGACTGTGTAGTCTATATTGATTGATATAGAAAATATAATAGTGTTGCTGTACTTATTATAAGTTCCTAGAATTGTGTGCGTGCAACTACCAGTAAGTATACTGATGTTTGTTGTTAGTTTTACCTCACAATAATGTCGTGGTACGTTAGTGCTTGTTTTTGTATAATGGCGGGGCTTCTCCGTCTGTGTGTTAATTGTTGAGAACGCTGTTGCTCTACAAGCCTTACGTGTCTCTATTGAAAATAACGTCTGTTGTTCTTGCACAATGTGTAACATTGTTTATTTGAAGGAATAACTCTGCAGTTCATAATTATTATATTCAGCTGAATTTAGCCTGTTGTATATTGTTGCAGTTAATGTGCAGCAAATTAATCTTTGACCAGGGATATAGTGTATTATTGCATTTCTAAGTTTGTATTTGCTTAGTGATAAGCAGTTATTATAACACTGCATTTAAGTCTTACATAACAAAACTATAATTTAATATCTTGATTGTTTTTTGTTTATTATATACCTGCTATGCATGTAATAACTTTTTGACATTTATATAGAGAGTCTACATTTACTGATTTATGCCTGTATCTCTGTTTTTCAGAACCACACACATTAAACTTTTATTTTAATAAAACACCTAAACGGAACATCTTGTCTGCATTCTAATCGATGCCCCCTGGTGGCCACAACCCTTTAAAGACCAGTCAAATTATACAGTCCTTTCCAATCATCAAAACACACACACACACACAAACAACTACAAATGAATAGGCCTGGTACTGATTGTTAATGTGTGCACAACTACCCATCTATTTGACAAATTCACAAATGTGTGTTACTACATTTAAAAAATTGAATAGGCCCACTTTACAACTTGTGTGAGCAAAATCCAGAATTACATTAATTTTCAGCATTTTGTACAAATAGAGACATAGTTGTAAATATAAAACCGTGATTTTGCACAAATTCTGTTGGTCAGAATTTGTGCGTGCAACAAGTGAGATGTGCATTTGTGGATCAGGTGACACGCGTGCATTCATTGACTCGTTTATGAGTCGATTCTATTTGATTCATTTGGATTTTGAGACTTTCATTTCATCGGTTTGGCCTTGCACGATACACACACACACTCACACATGCTGCGTCCCAATTCGCCTACTTATACTACGCCCTAAAAGTATGTACTCTTTTTGTGAAGAAAAAGTACATACTTTTGAGTGTGTAGCAAAAGAGTAGGCAAGCTTTGGGACATACTACTTCCTCATCTTTAACGGATAGATCTGTCGCGTGCATCCTATCACCGCAAACTGCCCTGTCAATCATCTTGTCACAGTTAAAATCCTCCATTCAATCTAATATAACTTCTTACCATTTCGGAGAGAATTGTTGTCGCACGTTCATCTGCCAGTCATGGGTCTTTCATGCGGAGACTCTCCTCATGTGTTTGGAATTTGAATATAATAATGCATTTAAAAGTTAATGGCTAAACGTATCTTTGCAAAAGTTCACAATGCTGCTGCAGATGCAATATAATGTGGACAACATTGAATAAATACATTTTCGTCAGGTTAGATACTGATAATTAATCACTCAAACCCCTTTATCTACAACCTCTCTACATAACCGCATAGACAGTAAAAGAAATGGACAGAGCGATCTCATTGGAACTCAGTTGAGACAGTTGAAGCCCACTTTTAGCGATTTTTGAGAACTTCCGTTCCTGACGCGCAGACTCAGACCGACTCAAACTAAGCTTGATGACGTGAGCAACCTGTCTGACAGACGTTACTCTTCTAGTAGCTGTGCGTGAAAATGGCCAACGTTAATCTTGCAGAGACGGGGAACTTGAGCAAAGAGTTCTTTGGCGTGAGTGAGCAGGAGTAAGTATTCCGTTGCTTTTATGGACTCATTATCTATGGGCTTCTCCCTTGACGGGTAGTCTCCCCGATTGCCTGTGAGGTTCTCCTCCTGTCTGTACGGTCATTTCTGTACAGCGCGACAGAGAGTCGAGTGGTTATGACGCAATCGTTAGCCTATTTTTACTAAATCTGTTTCTACGGGGCCATAGTGTAACATAGAAGGTAATGGAGCCCTTTATACATTGTCGTGTTTCTTTAGAAATAAATAATGGACAAATGGAGTCTTTAAACGCCTCAGATGTAAAGTTATTCGCTGTCAAAGTGACGCAAAAATGAATGGGAGTCAATGGAAATGCTAACGCAAGTGAAGTTCTGCTACAACATGGCGGCACCCGGCCGGCTTCAACTTCCCGGTCGATGGATTACCCCCTTGCATAACCGTCGGACTCGCGGATCCTCCATGTCTGTAGTTTTTGAACACTTTTCATTCGTGTTTGTAGTTCTAACCGAATCCTCGTCCAACGCGCGATGGGTTGTGGGCAATATCAGCCGTTAGAGTGCGCATCGATCTGCACTTCGGATTCTGACCGGATATAGTAGACAATCCGGGTCTCTTTGGGACACTCATTTCACTACGATTTGGGACGTACTAATTCTATTTTCGAATAATATTTAGGACGGATAGTATGCGAATTGGGACGCAGCAACACACACAGCTGTGTGAGAAACACTAGATGGCAGAAGCTACGGTGGCCGAGACAGCTCAACGCCCTGCAACTGAAGCAAACACATGCAAATAGAGAAAAACGCGTGCAAATAGAAAAAAACACATGCAAATAGGAAAAAAACACATGCAAATAGAAAAACACGCGTGCAAATAGAAAAAAACACCAGCAAATTAAAAAAAACATCTTCATCAGTTTCACAACACACGTGTGCTCCAAATAAGGAAAAGCAAAAGTTCACAACACAACCAAATACAGAAAACGCGTTGCAAATAACACAGACCACAACGGAAATGTTTCCAGGGGAACCAAATAAGTGACGAACCCGGCTGAGACGTGCTTATTGCTCGTGAGCTTCCCTATGCCATACTCCCTTCGAAGGGCAGATTGCAGAGCCCTTTTGGAGTGAGCAAGGCTCTAGTGTGCTGTTAGGCAGCCGTGTGGAGCGCACTTGATGAAGGGAGCAACTAAAGACAACGTGGGATGTTCCCATGGCAACGCAGCACGGCGTCCATCAGCTGGTCTTACGACAGAAATATGATGCTGTTAACATAACGGATGCAAATACATTTTTATTTTTAGTTTACAAAAAAAGCTTTTAAAATATGCGTTATATATCTGTGTCTCAACTTTAAAATTTTGGACCCTACTTTACCTAACATTTCTTACGAAACTTTTCTTTATGAAAATGTAATAACATGAAACAATTTGTACAGTGTAACTGATGTAACTTATAGATAAATATCTTTCCTTCATGTTTTTCTTCTTTATCTTTTTTATTTATTTATTTTAGTTTTCAGCTCATTGTTCTTTTCTCATTTGTATTCTGATGACATTGAACATATTGTTAATACATTTTGTACATTGTATACAAGTTGTATGTCATAAAAAATGTAATCTCTGTATGTTTTGCACAAACAAATAAATAAAGTATAATTTTAAGCTGTAAGCACCAGCACGCATAGATTTATGGATATCTATGCCAGCCGATGCCAGAACGTCCCAGCCGGGTTCGTCACTTATTTGGTTCCCCTGGAAACATTTCCGTTGTGCTCTGGCTATGGAAACAAAGATATCAGACAGCTTTCACTTATGTTGGATGGTGTAGAACTGTCTGATAAAAAATGTAATAAGCATAAATAATAAAAAAAAAAAATAATAATAAGCATATTCGCCGACATTTGCAAAAGCGTAACTCCATTGCTCCAAGGGGGATGTTTTATTAGAATTCCTTAATAAGTGAAATAAATTGGAAAAAAACATGGTTGATTCCTCACAAATATTGTATCTCTAATAAAGCTAAAGAGGTCCACTTTAAACTTTTACATAACATTTACCCTACTAATTGTTTTGTTGCCAAGTTTCTAGACATTGACACATGCTGTAGCTTTTGTAAACAGGACACTGAAACAATTCCTCATTTATTTTTTAATTGTCCAGTTACCAAAAGGTTTTGGGAAGATTTGGGTACTCACTTTCTCCAATCTCAAAATATAACTCACTCATTCACCCTGAAAGATGTTATCTGTTACTTTTGTTTCCCACAAGATGGCACCCTGGAGTTTGTATTAAACTTTATAATCTTATATGCCAAGTTCTTCATACACAAGCAGAAATTTAATAAGTCTTCCTTATGTTTTATACATTATATTTCGGAATTTAATATGCTTCTTAAATCACATAAGCTTGTAAAGAACAAGAAGAATGGAAAACTCTTGTGTCAATATTATGACCTATTCCCCGATTCCTCTTAATTTTTCTTCCTTTATTTAGTATGTATGTTTTTGTTGTTGTTTTTTTTTTTTTTTTTTTTTTTTTTTTTTTGCTCTTTGTCTCTGGTATGGTATATCTGTATAAATGTTTGTTTGTATATTGATGGTTTAACACGTTTGTACCCAATGTTGCCTTCAATAAAAAATAAAAAATAAAATAAAAAAAATCCGTTGTGCTCTGTGTTATTTGCAGCGCGTTTATGTATTTGGTGGTGTGGTCTAGGGCCAAGATGGCGTACTAGATAGCAGCATAGGTTAATCGCTAGCAAAGTCTCAAAGTTTTATTTCTTATTTTTAGACTTTTCCCAAACGGTTCAATAGAGATTTATTTTTTTATCACCTAAAGATGACAAGTAGCGCACGTAACTCTGAGAAGGCCGTGAGCAGTAACAGAAATGATCATGATTATGTGGACGCGATGGAGGTTTCTGCTGAAACTAACAAACGTGTCTTGGAGGAATGCGCTGCTGAGAATTTACCTGTCACTCCCAGCAAAGTTCACATAATGAAGAAAGTGCGGCCTGATCAGGTGGAAGATATCTCTAATGCGGATATACTTGAGGCAATTCACTCCCTCGGCAGACGATTTGACAAGCAGGAGAAAAAACTTGAGGAGCTGTCCAAAAAAATGGAAGAGAATTGTATCGCCATTTCTGAGGTTAAGGAAGAGATGAAAGCACACAAGCAGAAGGAAGCTATATTGGAGCTGGAACTTTCTGATATTAAGAAAGAAAATAAAGAGCTGAGGTCAAGGGTAGGAGAATTGGATCGCTACAAAAGGCGTTGGAATTTACGCATCAAAGGCTCGTCAGAGAAACAGAACGAGAACATCCGACAGGAGGTGATAACCCTGATAACCCTGATAACCCTGCTGGCCAAGATTGCTCCTGGTGTGCCCTGGGAAATGGAAGAGGCAGTTGACACGGTTCATCGGATTGGAAGAAGAGAAGGAAATCGTACGCGCCAGATCATCATACAGTTTTCGAAGCGAATCTACAGAGATCAAATATGGACATTGTCATAGGGATCAACCGTGTGCAAGGAGGCAGGCATTCATTTCGCTGAGGACTTAAAGGGATAGTTCGGCCAAAAATTATATTTAACACATGCATTACTCACCCTCAAGCCGTTCGAGATGCATATGTCAATCTTGTTTCAGACGAACACATTTTCAGTTATTTTAGAAAATGTCGTAGACCCTTCAGTGGATATAATGTGAAGCAATGGGGTCCACCTCCTTCAAGTCCTAAAATGTGCATACATCCTTCACAAAAGTAATCCATCCGGCTCCAGGGGGATAAACGAAGGCCTTCTGAGGGTAATCCGTGCGGTTTTGTCGTAAAAATATACATATTTAAAACTTTATAAATGAAAATATCTGACTTCCGCCAACGATCGACGCGCGTTCACGGGTGATGGAAGTCGGCGTACGAGGTAGGACGTAGCGTAGGAACCGTCGTGACGTAGAACGAAGGCGCCAGCGCAGCCAGAGAGCAGAGCAAAACAAAACTACACTCAGGATTTCCGTGAAGAGTTATTTGATTTAGCTATACTTAAGTTTTTTATTAGGCTTAAAATGGTTCGGTTATGCATCTACCCTGGATGCTTAAACTTATTTAAAACTGTAAGGTTATGCGCGCGGGCGTCAAAGGAAGATGCACAAGTAACATTTCACAGATTCCCAGTACATGATTCTGAGCGATTGCAGTTATGGCTGCTCGCTATTGGTTGGGATATAAATACACCAAAGCAAAAACTCTTGCGATATCGGATGTGCAGTGAACATTTCAGCCCAGAAGATTACGAGGCAAAGATGGGAAATACAAAACGACTTCTGAAATCGTCAGCCGTGCCTGTACCTGTTCTGCTTTTCCAGCAAAATCCGGTATGTATTGAGTACTCTGTACTGTTGGGTGTATTGTATTGTGTATTGATTGCGATGCTACATGTAAGGAATAATGTATATGCAGCAGGTTGTTTATATAAGTCCATACAGTCTTGTATCACACTTTATGGGTTTATTTCACGATAACAATCGTCTGTCTGATTACATCATAAGTAAGTTAAGGGACATTAAATATTGATTTAAATTATTTTATTTCCAAATTTGATCAAATACAGAGTTACGTTTTACTTAACGTTTTTAGATAAGACATGACGTTAAAATGCCACGGACACACTTTTTTGTTATATAAATATTAAATTTAAAATGTATAATGTATGATCTATTGTTGTAGGAAACACAAGAGGATCCTGTTGTTGCTACTCAATCACGTCTCTGTTACACAGCTACACAAAATGATGATGAGACAGATGTCCTTGGTGCATCAGCATTTTTTGTAGGTGTTCCACAGTCAACTCCAGTCAAACATAGCAGCAAAGAAGAGAATGAAGGAATTGTGGCAGGACTCAAATTGATGCTTAAAAGTCCAGAATCAACTCCAAGTAGGACAGGTCCATCAACATCTGGGACATACATCGCCTTCCCCCCAATACGTTTATATCAGTCAGTTAGTACTCGTATGTGTTTTGTCATGCAATGTTTTGCCCAGTTGTCGTGTTGTTTGGATAATGTTGTCAAACAGTGGTTTATATAACTACTTTTAGTTAAATTACTTTCACTTTAACTTCTACATGTATGTAAACATGTACGATTGCATTATGAAATGTTTTAGGAAACACCAAGGGATCCTGCTGTACAGGCTCAGCCAAGTCTGCTTTGCACATCAACAGAAAAGGATCAGGAGAAAGTTGGCCTGGATGTATCAGCACTGGGTGTTCCACAGTCAACTCCAGTCAAACATAGCAGCAAAGAAGAGAATCAAGGAATTATGGCTGGACTCAAGTTCACGCTTAGAAGTCCAGAATCCTTTGACAGTAGGACAGGTCCATCAACATCAGGGACATACATTGCCTAACCCCCCATACGTTTATATCAGTCGGTAAGTACTCACTAAGTGTTTTATCATGCAATTTTTTCTTACAAGTTATGATAGTTATGATTAGTTGTGATGTTGAAATATCTTAACATTTTCTACAAATTACTTGAAAAATGTATCAATGTGTAGAATATAATAATGCGTGAATTTACACACTATTCTTATAATTAAAGATTGTGATTACAATTTACTGTCTGTTACGTAGGATCAGACATCACAGACTGAACCACAATCTGAAGATTGTGGTCTAGATATCAGCATGCTTTCAATGCAATGTCCATCAGACAAGGACACAAGTTTTGTTCCTGCCAGCTCGACATCATCTACGTCAACTACAACTACAGAGGAAGATAGAGAAAATGAGAAGTGGAAGGAAAGAAAATGGATTGTAAACGAATCAAATGTGATGAAGATGTTTAGAAGATGTCAGGATTGTGGTGCACTAATTACTGAAACCGAGAAAAAAGGCTCGGGGAGCCTTATCGAAGTGCGGTGGGAATGTGAGAACAAACATCAGGGCCGTTGGAGTTCATGTGAAGATGTTCGGGGAATGCCTTTAAACAATCTTCTGATTTCTGCAAGTGTCGTATTCAGTGGTGCAACTTATGTCAACTTTGCTGATTGGGCTGCACTGCTGAACTTACAGGTGCCAAAGAAAACCGCTTTCTATTCAATGCAGTCTTCATACCTCATTCCTGCAGTTGATGCAACTTACAAAGAAAAACAAGCAGGGATTCTGAATGATTTACAGATTCAAACTGCATTACAGAGTGAGGTGCATTTATCTGGGGATGGGAGATCAGACAGGTAAATGAGACACCTTTCTTACAATAATTAAAAGAAATTTGAAAAACAAAACAATTATTGTTTCATCTTATGTTTTACCTGCTACAGCCCTGGTTTTTCTGCAAAATATAACACATATAGTCTTATGGATGACACAACGGATAAAATTGTACACTTTGAGTTGGTGCAGGTGAGTGTACATGTTGATAAATACAGTGTACAATTATGTAATATTTTAATTAGTAAACACCACTAAGGGTAATATACTTAAATTAATGTACAAACTTACAAAATATTACACCCTAAGTGAAAACACTATAAAGAATGATGAAACATGTTTCAACAATATAAAGAATATGTTTGTTGTATCTTATTTTTTTTAGGTAACAGAAGCATCTAGCTCAACGGCCATGGAGCCTATTGGGTTTAAAAGAGGCCTAAATCAAATTTTGGAGAAAGGCATCAAAGTAGATGTGTTGACCACTGACACATCACCATCCATAAGAAAGATCATGCGGGAGGATTATCCATTTATTCACCACGAGTTTGACATTTGGCATGTGGTGAAGGGTAAGAAATTGTGTCAGTTAAAATTTCATTTTGCAAATGAACAACACTGTTTTTAATTTTCACAATTCGATTGGATGTGAACCTTTACTCAAGGATTACTTTTAGTAATTAAAAACATACTTTTTTTATATACATTAAATTATATTTTGTGTAATTACCGTATCAATAATGTTTTCTCAGGGTTGCAAAATAAATTATTGTCCTTGTCAAGATACAAGGACAACAGAGATCTCCAGCCCTGGATCAAGTGCATCTGCAACCATTTGTGGTATTGCTGCTCTAGTTGTGGAGGTGACTCTGAAGTAAGTTTTTATTTGTACACCATGTAACATTACAAAGTTGATATTCAAGTAGATTAAATTAAAATTAAATAATGAAATGTTTAACTTATGTTATGTAGGACTTAATCTGGAAATGGAAGTCAATACTTCATCACATCTCTGGGGAACATAGTTGGACCGAGGATGGGCTAGAACAGAGATGTCTCCATCCTGACCAACAGAGACGGAAGAGGTGGATTATGAAAGAGTCTCGTGCATACCATACGCTGGAGAAAATAGTTCTGGACAAAGGTATTCTGAAGGACCTGCAGCAAATGTCCCTGTTTAAGCATACAGGTATGTTACACCAAAAACACATTGTGTGTGTTTATGTTGAAAGTGATTACTTAGAACACCAGGCTAATTATGTTTCCTTATTTTACAGGAAAGCTTGAAGTTTTCCACTCCATGCTACTAAAGTACTGTCCGAAGAACTTGCACTTTCATTACTCTTCCATGTCTGCACGCACACAGCTTGCAATTATGGATCATAATGAAAACGTACATCGCAAACAGGCCACAACCTGTGGTAAGTAAAGAACATTACCACAACAAAAGTTTTACACAATAGTGAATTCCAAATTATGAAATGTAATGCAAAGTGCTTATTTGTATGAATGGGTCAGAAGTTTAACATTAGGCTAATAATATATTGCACAGTAACGTGTATGTCTTGTTTCTTTCTAGGAGTACAACGCTACAATGTTGTGTTTCCCAAGCACTCCAAGGAGTGGGTAGCTAAGAAACTGTTTGAATCAACTACACAAACATTTAGAGATGAACTGGTTAATGTAGTTCTGGAGTACCGTAGAAACCCAAACATTGCTGTTCCAGACGAGTCATCTCAAGTCACTGTTCCCACATTACCAGCAAATATTGCACGAAAGCCAAAACCTGCCAAAGAAGATGCTATTTCAAAGCACCAGTCAAGATTTTCCAAGTAAAGCCTCTGCAATGCTTTACATAGACTCTTGTGCCTTAGTGGGACTTTAATAAAAGTATTATTTTTTTCACTGTTTAATTTCTTTTTTAGTTTCAAATTCTACTTTATCTAACATTTCATTGTTTTGTTATTTATGTCATGTTACAGAACAGTTGTCTTGAAGGAAAAGCATTGATGTGATAATAGCAACACAATTTAGAAATTAAAAATCAGTAACGTTTCTTTGTTGATAAAAGTATGAGTATTGTAATTTATTTAGAAACTACAAACACAATACTGAAAATTTGTACAAATTGTATTTACAAAAAAAAAAAAAAATTGTTCACCAGTTAAACACAAAATAATCGTGGTTGAATCAAACATTACAGGAAACAAAGTACATGAAGTGTATATATTTATTCAAGAAAAATAATGTAGTAGGTAGCAGACTTCTTCACTACATCATGGCAAAGGCATCATCTGCTTCTCTGAAACCCACATAGGATCCAGACTGGGATGCGTATTTTTCCCTTATGGCTTGAACAACACAGGACGGAAGAACCTTACGGTTGCCTCTTCCAAGTTTTTCCCCTTTCAGCATCCATTCAAGCACAACTCGGTATGCTACCAGGCGAAGTTGACTGTAAAATAAATGCAATTTGTGAATAACATAGATCAGTCGGACCTCTAATAACATTTACACAAAACGAAACTTACTCCACCGTTAGTCTGCCCCCGGTTCCTTCAGGCATTGGAAGACGTCTCCAGTTTATACGAGGTAAAGGGAAGATAACTTCAAGAACACTTTGGCTCAACAAAGGCGGAAAGCCATCGTCTTCTGTAACACAGTTGGACTCAGTCATCTCAACAGCGGCATCAATGGCTTCCAAAGGTGGCATTCCAGTATTCCATTCATGGCAGCAAACACTCTCGACCTCTGTTGGCATGGGCTCGCATCTCCTGCATGAGCACCACCATGTCTCCCGGACTCTCTGTCTACTCGAGGCTGTTAACGTTAGTTGTGCCACTGCTAATGCAGCCTCCTCCATATTCCTGAGTTCTTCATCGCTGTACTCCGGTTCAAAAAGATAGGGCTGTGGCAAAAACTCAATATCCTCTTCTCTAATATCAAAATCCTCCGACATTTTCTTTTAAATACGCTAAATCAAATAACTCTTCACGGAAATCCTGGAGTGGAGTTTTGTTTTGCTCTGCTCTCTGGCTGCGCTGGCGCCTTCGTTCTACGTCACGACGGTTCCTACGCTACGTCCTACCTCGTACGCCGACTTCCATCACCCGTGAACGCGTGTCGATCGTTGGCGGAAGTCAGATATTTTCATTTATAAAGTTTTAAATATGTATATTTTTACGACAAAACCGCACGGATTACCCTCATAAGGCCTTTGTTTATCCCCCTGGAGCCGGATGGATTACTTTTGTGAAGGATGTATGCACATTTTAGGACTTGAAGGAGGTGGACCCCATTGCTTCACATTATATCCACTGAAGGGTCTAAGACATTTTCTAAAATAACTGAAAATGTGTTCGTCTGAAACAAGATTGACATATGCATCTCGAACGGCTTGAGGGTGAGTAATGCATGTGTTTAATATCATTTTTAGCCGAACTATCCCTTTAAACAAAGAAGACCGAGAGGCCAGGGGAGTTCTTTGGCCACGCATTAAACAAGCACGAGCTGAAGGGAAAGTGGCATACTTTCGTGGTCCCTTCGCCTTCATTGAAGGGAAGCAAATTTTTGCCTGATGGTAAAGTCTTGGAAGATGGGAAATGTGTTGTTTTTTTAAGAGACTTTTTTTTGTAAGTGTTGCACTTTATTTTTTTAATCTCATTGTCGATAGCTTTTTGACACTCTCGATCCGTACACTGTGAGTTCCAGTGGGCGTATATGTTCTCGTTGAAATCTCGTTTATCTTTTTGTTCGTTAAATGCAAGGGGACTAAAGGACAATATAAAACGCAAAGGTATATTTTTGTTTTGCAAGGGACAGAAGTCACATTTTGTTTTTCTACAAGAAACTCACTCTACTGAAGAAGATGCTGCTTTTTGGAAGATGCAGTGGGGAGAGACAATTTTGTTTAGTCATGGCTCTAATCGTTCAGCAGGGGTCGCCATATGCCTTAACAATTGCCCTGGGAAGATTGTGACTTTTCAGTCTGATGCTCTTGGTCATTGGCTTGCTGCTGTGGTTATTAGTGAAGGTACTCTTCTTATTTAAGTTAATGTTTATGGGCAAAACAAGATTTTATTTTCTAAAATTACAGATGTTGTCACACAGCTTAAATCGAAATTTCAAACAAATTTTGTACTAATTGGAGGTGATTTTAATCTAGCACCAGATGAATGACAGATCTCCTTCTAGTTATACAAGTCACCATTTTAATAACATTATTCAGGAGTTATGCCAGTCAAACTCCCTTAAAGACATCTGGAGGTTGAAGCATCCTAATGAGTCCCAGTTTTCTTGGGTCAAACCAAATGGATCCTCTAAGTCACGGATATATTTTTGGCTAATTACTGAGGAACATTCTGAGTTTGCCACTAACGTTTCCATTTCTGCCGCAGCATTGACAGACCATTGCCTCATTTCATTAATTTTGACACCAACAACAAAACGTACCTTTAGGAAAGACTACTGGAAGTTTAATGCGGAACTTTTAAAGGACAAAGATTATTGTAGTCAAATAAGAAATTTGATTATTGAGATTCAAGATGACCTCACTTTAACTTCTAATAGGAATAAATGGGAGTATTTTAAATTTAAAACAAGGGAAGTTTCAATTAGATTTGGCAAACAAAAGAACAAAGAACAGAAGCAAAAAGAGTTAAGTTTAATTCAAGAGATTAACACTTGTTGTAATACACAGGTAATGACTCAAGAAGATCTTGATAAATTACTTTCTCTTCAGGCTAAATTAGATAATTTTTATTTAATGAAAGCACAAGAAGCTTTTGTACGGTCTCGTGCAAAATGGTTGGAGAAAGGAGAGAAGAATACAGCATATTTTTGTCAGTTAGAAAAAAGGAGACAGAAAAGCAATGCTGTGAATAGTTTGATTGTTAATGAGAAGGTAATCACAGACCCCAAATTAATATCCGAGGAAGTTTACTCATTTTATAGTGATATTTATTCTTCTTCATATTCTGTCAGAAATGGTCAAGAATTTCTAGAAAATATAAAAGATTTTATTCCGCAGATTGATATTGAATTTAAAGAAAGCTGTGATGTAGACCTGAGATTGGAGGAAATCGATTCCGCTATTAAAAAAATGCCTTTAGGTAAATCTCCCGGTCAGGACGGTCTGACTACAAATTTTAACAAATTTTTCTGGGAAGATTTAAAAGATTTGCTGTTTAAAGCTCTAAAGGATTGTTTTGATTCTAACTCTTTACTTCCAACTATGAAGCAGGGGTTGATCATTCTCATCCCAAAGTCAGGCAAAGACAAAAGAGTTATTGATAATTTGAGACCGATTACCCTACTCAATGTTGATTATAAAATTCTTACATCTGCTATTGCAAACAGGCTAAAATTTATGTTGAGTCAAGTTATAAGTGAAACACAATCTGGTTTTATTAAAGGAAGGTTAATACACAACAATATTAGACTTATTTTGGATTTAATTGATTATGCACATTTGATTAAGGATGATGGGTTTATTTTGTTTCTTGATTTCTATAAGGCATTCGATACTGTGGAACATACGTTCATTTTACATACACTTACATCCTTTGGATTTGGTTATAAATTTGTTAAATTGATAGAGATGTTGTATAAAGATATTAATAGTTCAGTATCGCTTCCAGGTGGGACTTCTAAGCGTTTTAACATAAACAGAGGTATTAGACAAGGAGATCCGACTAGTCCGTATTTGTTTATTTTAATAGCTGAACTTTTGGCAATTTATGTGAAAAATAGTAAAGATGTTAAGCCGTTGAATGTTTTGGGGAGTCAGCTATTAATAAGTCAACTATAGCAGACGATACTACTCTGTTTCTCAGGGATGCAGAGCAGATCCCTGCCATTAATTTAGTGTCACATTTTTCCAAAGCTTCTGGTTTGAATTTAAATTTAAAAAAGTGTGAGTTGATGGCAGTGCATAATCGGACTGAATCTCAATTATTTAATATTCCGTTAAAAAATGAGGTAAAATATTTAGGTATTGTTATTACTAAAAACACTAAAACTAGAGAAAAAATTAATTTGGCTGACAATATAACAAAAAGTCAAAATATGTTAAATGTGTGGTTACAAAGGGATATTTCCATTTTTGGCAGAATTGTATTACAGAAAACTGAGGTACTTTCTAGGCTGATTTATCCTGCATATTCTTTAGGTATCTCTGACAGGTGGATAAAGGATATCAATCAAATTCAGTATAAATTTCTTTGGAAAAACAAACACCATTACATAAGAAAATCAGATGTAGTGAAGCCAATCAGTGAGGGAGGTTTGAATTTTATTGATTTCGATGTTATGAATGGCACTCTTAAATTGAGATGGCTCCAAGCTTTCCTTAGGAATAAACATTCTGTTTGGTCTAGTTTTTCTTCAAAAATCTTTGATTTTTTTGGGGGCATATATGTTCTTTTGAGATGTGATTTTGAGCCAGCAAAACTAAAGTGTAAATTGTCGTCTTTTCATAGTCAGGTATTGGAAACTGATTTACAAACACAATTTTTCCCCACATAGTTGTTCTTTGTGGAATAATAAGTGTATCCTTATTAATAGGAAATCTGTGTTCTTTCAGGACTGGATGGATAAAGGTGTCTGGTCCATTGTACACATTATGGATGGGGAAGGGAATTTCCTTAGTTATGACAATTTTTGTGAAAGATATAATATTATTTGCACTCAGAAATTATATGTGGCTTTATTAAAAGCTGTTCCTGGTGGTTTGGTTCAGCTGGTTAAAGGTGCATTGTGTTATTCACCTGTGATTCCAAGATTGAAGAGTTTTTTCATTTCTGGTTATAATTTTACAGAGGAGGGCTGTAAGATTAAAGTTTTAAGATCATTGGTAAATATAGAGACTTTCCCTTGTAAAGTTAAAAAGAGACCTCTTATATTTGATTTCCCGAAAGACAAAGTGTGCCAAATTAGAACAAGATTTCTCGCTTTTCCTCTTTTTCCAAAGGTAAAAGAGGTTCAGTTTAAAATTATTAATGATATTTATCCTTGTAATGATTTCCTCAGACACAGATTTAATATGGATTGTAATGAGTGCTCTTTTTGTGAAGCAGACATAGAGTCATTGGAACATTTATTTTATTTATGCAAATTCTCAAAGAAATTCTTGGATGAACTTTAAGTTCGGTTAAGTTTGAAATATGTAATACCTGACTTTAATTTTAAAACTATAAAGTATTTGTCTTTTTCTTCGAATTACGATCATGAATTTTTGGTGAACAATATTGTGATGTTGGCCAATTACTTCATACACAAATGCAGATTCTTTAAGAATAAAACAATAATAATTTTATTTTTTAATGATCTTCTTCAAATCTTTAAGACTTGTGCATAACAAAAGAGCCCTTAAATTATATATTCTTTTGAAGGTATTTTTTTGGATGATAACCCCCTTGTGTAATATTTTATTTATTATTTATTTTACTTTTTGTTCTTTGTGTTTTATTTAGATTTATGGTGTTTGTTTATATTTTGTGCTGCTATTTGGACTTTTTGTAATCGAATAAGATTTGTATCTTAAGGTTTGTTTGGTGTTTGTATCCTTCTTTAAGCAATAAAAAAAATGTATTTGGTGGTTGTGAGTATTTGGAGCACAGGTGTGTTGTGAAACTGATGAAGATGTTTTCTTAATTTGCAGGTGTTTTTTTATTTGCACGCGTTTTTTTCTATTTGCATGCGTTTTATTTTATTTGCATGCGTTTTTTTCTATTTGCACGTGTTTTCTTCAGTTGCAGCGCGTTGAGCTCTCTCGGCCACCGTAAGAACAGACAACGACACCATGATCAAGTGTTCTTCCCCATTTAAGGCTTAATGTGCCTTAAGAAATTGATATATTTAAGCACCAAATTTAGTACACAGTTTATTAATAAAAAATATATCAGACAAGCATAAAAATATGAACTCAAAACGCGCCACATTTCACATCAAGACCAAACTCAGCAAGACTATAGGCCTACCTTATTAAAGCATAAAGAATTGCTGCACATTCATTTAATTCTGAATTTTGCACACGCAAGTTGAAAGGCATTTGTTTGTGGATAGTAAAACATACCTCTATTCATTTATCAAGTTCATAGATAATTGAGCATGCATTTATTAATCGTTCTGTGACCAAATTCATCCCATACTTTTGAGTGTGTAGCAAAAAGTAGACAAGCTTTGGGACATACGATCACGTCATGCAGTCGTGTCATTAACAGTTGCTCTCTGTCACATCATATCACAGTAAACAGACCTGTCAATCATCTAAACATCAGGGAAACGCTTATAGATAATTCATTAAATGTACACGGCTATGAAAACACACAGACTGAGAAACTACTTTCTTTCCAAGAGCTGTGATCTCCATTACTCCTGTTACACACACACACACACACACACACACACACATAATTGCACTTTATTTTGCTGTAATTTCTGCTGTTTATTGTTGTTTGTTTTAAGTTTTTTTTTTTTTTAGGTCTTTTACTGAGATTCACTAGACATCATTTCATTGTACTTAAAATTACAATAAAGTCTAAAGTAAAAAACAATTTATATAAAACCCTATAAAACACAATTTTATTTATTTTTCACTATGTTATAAAATTTCTTTAACCCTCAAATGGTCCTTGTGTCTTGTTTACACTTCTTGTCTTTGGGGTCTATATGAACCAAACATGTATAGAGCAATTGTACAAAAAATATAAATTTTAATAACACAAATGATATATGAGTTGTTTCTGGATATTGAACTGGGTGTTAGATGCATAATTCTGCCATCTGTGGGTAAGAATTTGTTTTTGCAGATAATATAGTTTTAGCTAGAAAGTGTAATTACCATATACTTCCAGCAGAGACTCCATAGACATTCATTCATTTTCTGGATGTGACTTGCTGCTTTCATAACAGCTTTTGCTATGATTATATATATATATATATTTTAAAATACATTAAATCAGTATTTTTGTCAAAGTTTAGAATGTTTTGTTGTTGTTTGATGTCTTTTGAAGTGTCTTGTTATTGCAATAATGCCACATAAGTTGCCACTAAAAGAAACGACTTTATTACAATTACATATTATTTCAATAATCGAAATGTATACAATTAATAACTTTAGAATAATAAACTAATTTTTTTAAAGTAAAAAAAAGATATATAGGCAGTAGGCGGATAGGAACAAGAGTAAACACACCTGTGTGTGTTTGTGTGCGTGCACGTGCATGTGTGTGTGATCATGTTCATTCCACATTGCTTTTGTGCTCTCGTACCAGCCTTCATTTCTGTGTGATTTCAACATTTCTGTGTGATTTCTACATTTTAGATTCTTGCTGAAATTATTGTTTTATTTGCCAATTTCAATTTCACATTGCATTAGTGCTCTAGTACCAGCCTTCATTTATGTGTAAGAATGTTCAGATTTATGCTGGAATTATTGATTTTATTTGCCAATTTCTATAAAAATGCTTTCTATTCCAGTCACACACGTGTGTGCGCGTGTGTAAGTATTCATGTTTGTCCCACATTTGCATTAGTGCTCTAGTACGAGGCCTTCATTGTGGTATGGGCTACAAATTTTCAGATTTATTCTGGATTTATTGATTTTTTTTAGACAAATGAAAAACAAATCGCCTTTCCCATTTATTTTCAATGTGGGGTAGACCATAAGTAAACTTTTGTTTGTTTGTTTTTTTACATTCCTTTAGAACAACCGAATCAGATCCAGTTTGTGTGTGTGTGTGTGTGTGTGTAGATACATAATGTAGGAAAAGTGACAAAATTTTATGCAACTGAGATGAAGGAAACGTCTCGGTTACGGATTTAACCCTCGTTCCCTGAGTAGGGAACGGAGACGTTACGTCGGATGACGGAGAATGGGGGTTTCGCCAGAAAGCCTATCATCTTCGAGTATTAAAAAACGAGCCTATGGCAATGAAATGCCATGGGTCTGCGGAATTTGCATAATGTATCTCCGCCTCACCGCGTGGGTATTTAAGGAGAGACACCTGCAACAGCAGATCATGTCTTCGCTGAGGAGCCGAGACTGAACTCAGGCGTCGACCCAGCGGTACAGCGGAAGTGGCAAGGAGACGTAACGTCTCCGTTCCCTACTCAGGGAACGAGGGTTACATCCGTAACCGAGATGTTCCCTTTCGTAGTCACTCCGAGTTACGTCGGATGACGGAGAATGGGGTCCCCGTGTAATCACGCCACCTTCACAGCTGTCTTCCAGTGCCCTGCGAAGTCTGACCTCCCTGTCGTGATATAGGCACGGATGAAGGAGTCCTACTTAACACAGGAATACCAAGGTACACTGAGAAGCATATCTCAGGGGAGATATGCCGCAGCATGCCTACCCGTAGGGAGGACTTAAGAATACACATATGGCCCGAGGGGGCTTCATATGGAGGAACACTGGAGTGACCAGCCCGAGGGGAGGCAACTTTCAACTCCAGGAGTGGCAAGGGGCTTGCCGAGGGAAAGACACATGCTCAAAGAGGCTTACAGTGGAAATACACATGTGGGGGTTACTCAGAGGAGGTACCATGCACACGGAGGCACCTAGCCGACGCACAGGCAATAGACACTGGCGCCAGCGTCAACAGTGCTGGAGGAACTCAGGGCTTCAGAGAGGAAGGCTCACCTGAGGAAATATCGCACGTATCCAGTCCGTGGAGTGGAATGGCGAGCAAGCGAAGACACCTGAGCGGGTCCGGTACTAGCTAACTGAAGCGAGTACACGAGAGGACACAGGCTCCACTCGGAGATTATAAAATCTGGCGAATGTGTTAGGTGTCGCCCAGCCTGCAGCTCTACAGATGTCTGCCAGCGAGGCGCCATGCGCTAGAGCCCAAGAGGAAGCCACACTCCGGGTGGATTGCGCTGTCACACCAAGGGGGCACGGTCGGCCTTGCTGTTGTTAAGCCAAAGCAATGGCGTCCACTATCCAGTGAGACAACCTCTGCTTTGAGAGAGCCTTTCCCTTCAGTCTCCAACCATAACAGACAAAGAGCTGGTCTGAGGTCCTGAAACACTGCGTCCTGTCTACGTAAGCACGGAGAGCGCGTACTGGACAGAGCAGTGCCAAGGCTGGGTCTGCCTCCTCCCGGGGCAGCGCTTGCAGGTTCACCACCTGGTCCCGGAAGGGAGTGGTAGGAACTTTGGGCACATATCCAGGCCGGGGTCTCAGGATCACGTGAGAGTGACCCGGCCCGAACTCCAGGCACGCTTCGTCAACGGAGAATGCATGCAGGTCCCCTACCCTCTTGATGGAGGCCAATGCAACCAGGAGCGCTGTCTTTATTGACAGGAACTTAAGCTCAGCTGATTGCAGAGGCTCAAAGGGAGCCCTCTGCAGGGCATTTAACACCACTGAGAGGTCCCAAGAGGGAACGAGAGGAGGGCGAGGAGGATTCAGTCTCCTCGCTCCTCTCAGGAACCTGATGATCAGGTCGTGCTTTCCAAGAGACTTACCTTCAACTGCTTCGTGATAAGAGGCGATAGCGGCCACATACACCTTCATGGTGGACAGCTCGTCGGCTGCAAAGTTCCGATCTCCCGGAATGTAGATAGCACGAAGGGACCTCAGGTGCTTCTGACTCCATAGGAGGAGGTGGCGTGCGAGTTGCAACATACGGCGGGAGCGTAGACCACCTTGATGGTTGATGTACGCTACTGTCGCTGTATTGTCTGAACGGACTAGTACGTGTTGACCCCTGAGCAACGTTCGAAAACGGTGCAGGGCAAGGCATACTGCCAGCAACTCGAGGCAATTGACATGCAGAAGGCGCTGGGGTCCTGTCCAGGAGCCCGCGGCAGCATGTCCGTTGCACATGGCGCCCCAGCCCGTGGACGAGGCATCTGTGGAGACAACAACATGCCTGGAAACTCGTTCTAGGGGAACTCCGGCCCGTAGAAAACTGAGGTTCCTCCACGGGGTGAAGGTCTGACGGCAGGTCGGAGTCACTGGGACTCGGAGCGTGCCATGATGCCATGCCCACCTCGGGACTCGATCGCGAAGCCACAGCTAAAGCGGTCTCATATGAAGCAATCCGAGTGGCTGCAGATGCCATATGCCCCAGGAGCCTCTGAAACAATTTCAGTGGGACCGCACTCTTGCCCTCGAACTGTCGAAGACAAGTCAGCAGTGAGTGTGCGCGCTCGCTCATAAGGTGCGCGGACATGGCGACCGAGTCGATCTCCATACCGAGAAAAGAGATCCTCTGCACGGGGCAGAGTTTGCTCTTCTCCCAGTTGACCCGAAGGCCCAGACGGGCTAGGTGCCGGAGCACAAGGTCTCTGTGTTCGCAAACCTGATCTCGAGAGTGAGCTAATATTTGCCAGTCGTCGAGATAATTCAGGATGCGAACCCCGTGTTCGTGTCGGGGAACAAGGGCTGCCTCGACGACCTTCGTAAAGACGCGAGGAGACAGAGCCAGCCCGAATGGGAGAACCGCATACTGGTATGCCTGCCCCTCGAAAGCAAACCGAAGAAACGGTCTGTGTCGAGGTAAAATGGAGACATGAAAGTAGGCGTCCTTCAGGTCTATCGCTGCAAACCAATCCTGTGGCCGCGCGCATTCGAAAATGCGTTTGGCCGTGAGCATCTTGAACGGCAGCCTGCGAAGGGAGCGGTTCAAGACGCGCAGATCCAGGATTGGCCGTAACCCACCGGTCTTCTTGGGGTCAATGAAGTACGGGCTGTAAAACCCTGACCTCATTTCGGCTGGAGGGACAGTCTCGATTGCACCCTTCGCCAGCAGGGTGGCAACCTCCGCTCTCATGACCGGGGCATTGGCACCGACCATCGTAAAGCGGACTCCCCTGAAGCGGGGAGGAGACCGTGCGAATTGAATCGCATAGCCGAGCCTGATAGTTCGGGCGACCCAGCGGGACAGGTTGGGAAGCTCTAACCAAGCTCCCAAGAACTGAACCAGTGGAATCATCCGAACCACAGACGTCCCCCCGGAGGGGCAGCGAAGCGGAGTGACCGGCCCAGGCGTGGGTGGCATAGCGGCCCGGTGGGGGGGCGCGGTCTTACTCCGCGTCCTGACAGAGGAGACCAGGGAAGGACCAGCGTTCCACTGGGGTCTGCTCTGCCAGGGGTCTGGCGACAGAGGGGTACGAGAGTGGTGTGGTCCGGAGACAGCACACACTGCCATCCGCGCCCTCAGGGACAGAGGGGGACGAGAGCGGCGAGGCCCGGGGGCGTCGCGCACTGTCATCCGGCTCTGTGTGCTCAGTGATGGACATTTCGGTTCTTTCTTTAACCACATTAGGGTGCTGCCCACCCGTGGGTGAGCAGCGGGGAGTGGAGAACAAAAGATTCCCCCGGGGGAAGGAGGGGTCCTGCAACCGCCTCCTGGGAAAAAACCGACACCATCACTGAGCAGCCCGTCTCAGGAGCGCCGCTTGGCCTGGCGTTTAGCGGGGCGCGGGGCTGGAGAGGGCTGGGGCGCCTTCCTGCGGCTTCCTCCACGACGCGGCCCGGGTGAAGGCTGATGCTGGGGCCGTGCGGGAGGGGCGGGAGCCACAGGAGGGCGCCCTCGGCGGCGAGCAGGCTGAGGCGTCTGTACCGACGGCTGGGTGGAGGCAGCAGCGGGCCGTCGGGGCAGAATATGTTTGATCGCCTCAGACTGCTTCTGTGCGGTTGAAAACTGCTGGGCAAAGTCTTCAACCGCTCCGCCGAAGAGGCCGGCCTGGGATATGGGGGCGTCGAGCAGACGAGTCCGCTCAACGTCTCGCATATCGGCCAGGTTCAGCCACAGAGGTGGCCATCACCTGACCCAAGGAACATGAGGCCACTTTCGTCGCTCGGAGAGCGAGGTCAGTGGCCGCACGCAGCTCATCGAAGAGCTCGGGGTCAGTCCTGCCCTCGTGCATATCTCTGAGCAGCCTGGCCTGGTAGACCTGCAGCGTGCTCATCGCATGCAGGGCAGCAGCCGCCTGTCCTGCAGCTCTGTGAGATCTCGCCACCAGGGTAGACGAGAATCTACAGGCCTTGGACGGGTGCTTAGGAGTACCACGAGAAGAAGCACTCTGAGGACACAGTTGCATCGCAACAGAGCGTTCAACTGGGGGAATCCCAGTGTACCCCTGGGTGACCGCGCCATCGAGGGGAGGAAAGGCGGAGAAAGCTGTCGAACGCTCACGGGAGGTCAAAGGAGCCTTCCATGACTTCGACAGCTCCTCATGCACTTCCGGGAAGAATGGAATCGGGGTTGGCTGCGGCTGTGAGGCGGCAGTCGCACCCAAAAACCAATCATCCAGCCGCGAGCGCTCGGGGCAGGGCGGAGGGTTCCACTCTAGCCCGATGCTCGCGGCGGCCCGGGAGAGCATAGCGGTCATCTCGGGATCTGATACGGGCAACGCTGGCACTCCCGAGGGAGGCAACGCAGCCGCATCATCACTTCCCGATGACTCTTGCCCGCCTTGTGATGCCGCGATCGACATTGAATCCTCCTCTGGAGCGCCGAATGAAACACGCGGGGCATCCGCAGATGGACCCGCCTGAATCACAGCGGCACTCGCGGGTTGCAACACTGTAGAGGGGGGCGTGGTCCGAGGACGCATCGTCGGATTGCTCTACACCGTCACCCTCAAGTCACCCTGTCCACCAGCCGAAGTACCACCTCTCGTGGAGGGTGTAGATCGGGGTGTGGATGAGGGGACTCTCTCTCGAACGAGATCTTTGAGTCTCGACCTCAGTGTTGCGATGGTCATGTTCCCACAGAAGGAACATGAGTCATCCACAAGCGCTGCCTTAGCGTGCTCTAAGCCCAGACACGCAAAGCAGCGATTGTGCCCATCAAAGGATGACAAATATCGACCGCACCCAGAAGAACACGGGCGAGACATCTTTAAAAAGACGTGCCACGTGCAGCTCTTTTAGAGAGGAAAAACTCTGCGATGCTGGGGCGACCAGGGAGAGACACATAGACAGCAGACCACTGCCTTAGATCGCAGGCAATGTGAAGCTCGCTGGATACCGCCATAACACCAACACCGGAGAGTACGCTCGTCTCGAAGAGATGAAGTCACTGATTAGAAACTCAGGATTTGGCTTGTGGAGTGAAGAGATGCTCTTGGCTCCGAAGCGAAAACATGATCTGCTGTTGCAGGTGTCTCTCCTTAAATACCCACGCGGTGGGGCGGAGATACATTATGCAAATTCCGCAGACCCATGGCATTTCATTGCCATAGGCTCGTTTTTTAATACTCGAAGATGATAGGCTTTCTGGCGAAACCCCCATTCGCCGTCATCCGACGTAACTCGGAGTGACTACGAAAGGGAACCATGTTTATTAACTACGGAAACGTCATAAAGGTCATAGGTCATAAAGACCTCAAGGACAGATTGAAAGATATTTATTGTTTATGCATGAATAATAAAACAAACACTTGTGTTTAACTGCAAACGGGTTAGGAGGAAAACTATATATAGAAATAAATCATATTAATGAAAAGAGCCTTAAGAGCCTAGAAGAAGAAGAGCCTATTCTTTTAAATAGACTCGAAAATTATGTTGGCATTAGTGGAGTTGCACTAGCATGGTTTAAATCATACTTAACTGACCGTTATCAGTTTGTAGAAATAAATGAAGAGATGTCTTATCGATCACAAGTTCAGTATGGCGTACCACAAGGCTCAGTACTAGGACCGCTGCTGTTCACTCTGTACATGCTATCATTAGGAGATATCATTAGGGAACATGGAATTAGTTTTCACTGTTATGCCGATGATACTCAGCTGTATATTTCTTCACGCCCCGACGAAACTTATTCACAAAATTAACGGAATGCATAGCCGATATAAAAAATTGGATGACTAGTAATTTCCTACTACTAAATTCTGAAAAAACAGAGATTCTAATAATTGGACAAAAAACTTCCACACGTAATAACCTAGAATACTGTCTAACACTTGATCGCTGCTCTGTTAAGTCTTCGTCGTCGGTTAGGAACCTGGGTGTGCTCTTTGATACCAATCTCTCATTTGAAAGTCACGTGTCTAGTATCTGTAAAACCACATTTTTCCATCTTAAAAACATATCTAAATTACGCCATATGCTCTCACTAACAAATGCAGAACAACTAGTTCATGCGTTCATGACATCAAGGCTAGATTATTGTAATGCTCTACTGGGTGGTTGCCCTGCATGCTTAATAAACAAACTACAGCTAGTTCAAAACGCAGCAGCTCGAGTTCTTACCAGAACCAGGAAATATGACCATATTAGCCCGGTTCTGTCAACACTGCATTGGCTGCCTATTAAACATCGTATAAATTTTAAAATATTGTTGATTACCTACAAAGCACTAAATGGTTTAGCTCCCAGTACTTGAGCGAGCTCTTAACGCATTATAGTCCTTCACGTCTATTGCGATCTCAAATTTCCGGCCAGTTGATAATACCTAGAATATCTAAATCGACTGCTGGCGGTAGATCCTTTTCCTATTTAGCACCAAAACTTTGGAACAGTCTTCCTACCATTGTCCGGGAAGCAGACACACTCTGTCAGTTCAAAGCTAGACTAAAAACACATCTCTTTGACCTAGCATACACATAATACATTATCGACTTCTATAATTCAATGTTAGGCTGCATAGATTAGGTCAGCCGGAACTGGGAACACTTCCCTTAAATCCAGATGTACTCGTTACATCATAAGAAGAATGGCATCTACGCTAACTTTAGTGTCTTTGTTTATCCCGAGGTTTTCCTGCAGCATGCCGGATCCAGGCCGTATCCAGATCTGACGAAGGAGATTCGCCTGGACCCGATGACAATGCAGTGCTTAAGTGTCAACTATCCTCTCCCTATGGAGGATCCCTTTCCCACTCTACAGATAAAGCGTTGTTGAAAATTCGGTTCGCGTACCCCGAATTGATAAAATAAAATTCTGTATCAAATTTATAGGCAAGACAAGTAGTTTGTTTAGGCATGGTTGGTAGGGAAATTATAAACCTGCGCACACATATTCAAACGAATATAACTATAGAATCAATTTTTAATGCGCATGTGAACGCCATCCGGTCACAGGTTCGCGTTTAAAGTCTGTTTAGAGAGAACGCCGTCGTCTTAGTGGCCCCTAATGTAATAACAAATGATAATTTTGCTGGAAGTGAATCAATCAAAACCAACTTTAGCTGGAAATAACATTATTCAAAATCGCTATAAAGCCAAAACAATCTCTGTTACCGTAAATTGTATGTTTATCTCTGTAAAGCTGCTTTGAAACAATCTCCATTGTTAAAAGCGCGATATAAATGAAGATGACTTGACTTAAGATAAATAAGGTTTGAGCTGCAAATTATCTTCACATTTATTTAAATTGCCCTGTGACATCATCCTATGACGTGATTGAAGACAGAACGCTAAAGGAACAGGAGAAAAAGCGAATATGACGGTGTTTAAGACAGAAAAAGCCATTTCCAGAATACATATACATATTTCATGTACATGAAAGTATATTACATTAGGGACATCTCTACAATTATTATCCCAGAAAAACAAACCAAAACTATGCTTGACACGCTTGAGTTTTCAATATTCCTGATTAATAATTAACCCTTAAAAAATGTCAAGCTCTTAACCAGCGAGATTCTTAATAATTTCAGACAGAACCTTTTTCATACTCCACATAAATCATAAACCACTGAAATCAATTGAGAAATATAAACGTTATTGTGCTTTTTGCCCTGATCAATATGGCCGACTCGTTGACGTATCGCAGCAACGGTCCAAACCGGCCAATGGGGCGTCTGTGTATTAATTATGTCCATGCGCTCATCTCCATATAATGTTTATCGTTTACATCCATGTACTTCAGTGAGAAAATGATCATTTAAACTGAAATAAACAATTATTTATTTACAAATTCATTGTGTAGAATTAGGCTCAGTTTATAGAAAAAAATTATTATGTGAAAATTAGCAAAGTGAAAAACTTCACTGTTGTTTATTGATCTGTTAAAGAAACATGAGAGTGTGTGTGTGTGTGTAGTGCTGGATATCAGTCATGTGATCATCACGGCCCAATCACAGCAGCCGTACTGATACTCAGATCAACAGCACTCTTACTCATGAGATATGGAGTAAATATTGGAAACATGATGAAAGCAGGAAGATCCAGATCTACAGGAGTGACTTTACTGAGTATTGACCGGTACGATCCTCAGAGAGTCAGAACAATAGAAGAATGGAAAGAGTGTGTGAGTGAAGGTGGCTGTGAGTGTGTGTAGATGTGTGTTAGTTACAGGATCAGAGAACGACACCGTTCCTCCATTATAGTCCAGATTCACTCTCACACGATCAAGCTTCTGTTTAACACGATAACCTGAACCTCCTGTACATCCGTACCACACTCTCCAGACATCAGTGTTGAAGAAAACACTTCCCTTCCTCTGGTTTGATGCTGTAGTTACTCCAAAAATCCAGTATTCACTCTCTTTAACCTCCACATCCCAGCAGTGTGTTCCTGAGTTAAAACCCTCTGAACCCAGAACACAGGGATTACAGTCAAATCTCTCTGGATTATCAGGAATAGGTTGATTGTTCTCGCTGAGTCTCAAACTGGTCAGATCATCAGACAGGACGAGAAGTGGACTCGCAGTGTTTGGATCCAGAATCACAGGAGCTGATGAGACACAATCAACAGATGCTTTTATTCTGATCTTCATATAATGATCAACAGTGAACCCAACACAGATTATTATGAATTATGACACTCGTCCTGTTGATCAAACTCATTTTCCTCTGATCACTGTCAGTGCTGTTATTAGTTTCACACTCGTTTTTATCATCAGCGTTTAACGGCATCAACTACAAACATTAAATATGGGATTCAGACATTTGTGTCCATCAAGAGACAAATTTAAATAATAAATCAATGAGATCTGTTGAGATTTCTGCTGTAGATGAAGAACTGTAAGTGTGTGTCTGATGTTCAGCAGCTTCTGATCATCTTCATTTGATTGGCTCTTATCCTCCTTATTCTCGGGCTCTACTGTAGGAGTAACAGGTCGTGTTCCCGCATGTTTTAGTTCCCAAACTCTCTCAACAGAGGATTAGCGCAACGCTAGCATAGACTGTTTATGACCGTTACCATGGAAACCTCCAGTTCTGCTGTGGTGAAGTGTCCCAGTTTAGGACCCCAGTAATATGCCTGATCTAAAGCTGTTCACATGATTTTTGGTGTAATCAATCAAACTTTAATTCATGTAATAATATTTTATATAGTTAAAGTGAAAGAAATGGTATTTTTAGGTATGTTTTGGGACATTTTTAATTGTTATTAAGCAATAAGGTATAATATATATTTTTTAAATTACAAGAATGTCATATCATAATTATTCTTAAACTAAATTATGCTTGTATCATATTTGTTCTAAATTTTTTTTAGCGAAAAATATCAGATATGGTGAAAAAAACGTTATCTCTAATCATTTCGGATAGCTGTATGCTATGCTACTATCTAAGCTAACTAAAAAAACACTAAGAACGAGAAATGTTTAATTTAACAATCTATAGCTTCGGTTATATACTAGTAAATGAAACATAAGTTAAAAGACATTCAAGGCTGTTAAAACGTAGTTCAAACGACTTATATAAGTGATACATGATTTGTTGCAGCAGGGCCGGACTGGGACACAATTTCAAAATCCTAAACCCATCCAGGCCATCCTATGCACCCAAATACAATTTAGAAACATGCATATGTTATAATAAATAAATAAATAAAAACCAACAATTAGAATTTTTACGTTTGTAAAAACTCACAGAAAACGGTGAGTTTTCTGTGTGCTGTTTCAATCATTTGTTTTGATTTCTCCACGATTGTAACGTTAGACGGGCGCTACCGCTTACATTTGCAAGCATTTCAATAGCCTACTAGCTAAGGTAACGAAGAAAAAAGTACAGTATTTACAGATGAAACTGGCCTGCACTTGAAGCCCTGAACGGGTCAGTAATTTTGCAACATTTTGTGCTTCTTCTTGGAGTTCTTTCGTTATCTTTGTCCTTTCCCTCTCTGCTCCACCTGGCCGTTTTCTCTCCGTCATCGGGTGCTGCTCGCGTTCTCTGTTTAACCGTTGGGCTGAGGCGTAAAGTCGAATCGTAGCCTTGCCAGTCAAGACTAACAGATACGTGATTTTATTTATTATTATTATCAGTATTAATAATAATAATTTTATTGAATGACGAATTCGAAAATCACTGGTAAAGGTAGTAATATAAAATAAAGAAAAAAAAAATATATATATATATATATTTTTTTTAAAGAAATGCTGGATGGCAGCAGGCCAAATTAGTCGCCAGGCCACCGGGAACTGTCCCGGTGCTCCCGATGGCCAATTCGGCCTGGTTACCAGGCACTAAAGTGATTACACATAAAGGAACTCTCCTCTTTTTTTGGAAATAGGCTCATTTTACAACTCCCCCAGAGATAAACTGTTGAGTTTTACCGTTTTTGAATCCATTCAGCTGATCTCCGGGTCTGGCGGTAGCACTTTTAGCATAGCTTAGCATACATTATTGAATCTGATTAGACCGTTAGCATCTCTCAAAAAAATGACCAAAGAGTTTCGATATTTTTCCTATTTAAAACTTGACTCTTCTGTAGTTACATCCTGTATGTACTAAGACTGACGGAAAATGAAAAGTTGCGATCTTCTAGGCTGATATGGCTAGGAACTATACTCTCATTCCTGCGTAATAATCCAGAAACTTTACTGCCGTACCATGAGTGCAACTGGCGTAATGATATGACGCAGCTTGTGTGTATCAGTTTAAAACAGTTCCCTTTCGAGAGGTCTCTCTTATTGCGTAAGTAGCTTACGCTATGGGAAAACTCCTTTTCTCGAGAAAAGTCTTTATGTAAAACGCATTGCAGCTGCACAGCATACAGCAATGAGCGAGGCAGCTCGGTCATTGGCTGTGCTGCGGAAACTTGCTCGAACCAATGGCGGGGCGACTCTGAACGCGCGACCAATGAGCGCGCGTCAGAGCCCGCCAGGATGGGCGTGGCCAAGGGCTATGTATTGGGCGCCCCGTCATGAGAGTTCTTTAGATTTAATCTCCTTCAGCGAACACCTTCTTCGCTGGATCCTCCGGATTATTGAGAGTCTTCTCCGCCGTGGAAAAGCACACCAGCGGGATTGCTACGAGGACGTCAGCACCTTCAGCCGCCTTCGAACGCCATCCTACTGAGCCATCCACAAATTTCTAAAAGGCGTTGTTTCAAATGCCTTCCTGCGCATCGTGTAGAGACCTTCTCCCGGACGGGGATCGTCACATCATCTGCGCTCGCTGCCTGGGCCGGGACCATGCAGAAGCTGCCTTGACCAAGGGCAGATGCCCTGAATGTGATGACCTGGGTCTCTCCGCACTGCGCGCTCACCTCGCCGCCTTCGCTGTGAGCGAGCCCACCGCCGCCATCCCTCTGTTTGAGCCGCTCAAAAAGAAAAAGCGCCGCTCACAGAGGCTTCCTGAACCTGAGCTCAGTGACGTCACGCCGAGCCAGTCTCCACGTGCTTCACCGCCGCTCTTGACTTCCCCACCGCCGGTTCAGTTCACTCAGTCGGACCAACACCCCTCCAACAGAGCGGTGGTCCTTGTGACTTTCGGCGCGTCCGAGGACGACGGGGGAGGAGATGACAGCTTATCCATCGACGCTGCATCTGATGACTGGCCGGGCTCCGCTTTTGACCCCGCGCCGTCGACGCTAGCGAGCACGAGTGGGGGCTCCACTATGGACACGGAGATGGTTCGCGTCCTCTCAAAGGCCGTGGAGGACCTCGGGCTCGATTGGTCTTCTCCCGAAGAACCAACCCGGAGCCGACTGGACGAGTGGTTTCTGCAGGGGCGCCAACAGGCCCCTCGGCAAAGGCCTTTTCCTTTCTTCCCGGAAGTCCATGACGAACTCTCCAAGTCATGGAAAGCCCCGCACTCTGCACGTTTGAAGCCTTCCTTTTCTTCGTCGCTCTCCTCTGTGGACGGCGCGAAGGAAAGAGGCTACGAGGGAACGCCGCACCTCGAGGAGGCCGTGGCCAATCATCTCTGCCCGCCCTCCACCATCGGATGGAAAGCCAAGGCTTCCCACCCCTCGAAGCCCTGCCGCACTACTTCGGCTCTCGCTGGCCGCGCTTACGCCGCCGCCGGCCAAGCAGCGTCAGCGCTTCATTCAATGGCGGTACTTCAAGTGTTCCAAGCCAAGCTTCTCCGCTCCCTGGACGAGTCTGGCCCCGAACCCGAAGCCTTCAAGGACCTGCGCAGCGCAACTGACATAGCCCTGCGAGCCACGAAGGCCACCGCCCAGTCTATTGGTCGCGCCATGGCTAATTTGACTGTTCTCTAGCGCCATCTGTGGCTGACTTTGACTGAGATGAAGGATGCAGATAAGGCCCCGTTTCTCGACGCCCCTATCTCCACCAGCGGGCTGTTTGGACCAGCAGTTAATAGTTTCGCCGAACGCTTCACTGAAGCCCAGAACGCTTCACAAGCTATGCGCCATTTTCTGCCCAAGCGCTCCAGCTCATCACAGAGCAGACAGAGACCGTCTCAGCCACAGCGGGCTAGAACACCCCCCACCGTCTCTCAGCCCGCGCCTCAGACTGACGCTCGACGCCGCTCGCGCTCCCACATCCGCCTCCGCGTCGGGGACCTCGGCCCAAGATTACGCTGAACCCTGAGCCTCGTAAGCCTTCCTAGCCATAGGAAGAAAAAGAGAGAGTGCGTGTCTCGCACAAGCCGGACCACTCTCTCTGCAAAATCACAAACATTACCCAGTCCCCTTACAGGCGGCTGGAAATGTTCATACAGCAGCCAATGGGCCAGTCACAGAGCTCGCTCACCTGCAAACAAGCGCCGTTTTTACGGCGACACACAGAAATCACAAAAAGAGTCATTTTCTGCCTGTGTCACTAAAGGTTCACATGTCCACAAAGTGTGCATTCCCAGATACTGTCAAAACAGTGCCAAATTCCTTCCCAGCTCAGGCTGGACGCCCCATAAATGTAGATCACGTGCCTACGGTCATGTACGCACCACTACACACAAGCACTGTTCACACGGTTATAAATTCATCCCCAGTAAAAGCGGGAAACATTATAAAAGTGACGCGTGTGCCTACCACTGTTTATGCACCCCCACTTATAAGCACTGTCCCTACAGTGTCAAACCCAGCCCCAGCTCAGGCTGCGAGCGTTACAGACACAGCGCGCGCTGTTGTTATCACACACGCGCCCATACACTCAGCTGCTCAGCGCGCGCCCGCGCCTCTGAGAGCTACGAGCTCAGGCGATTCGCCGGCCGCCCCTAGCCTGTATTCAGCCCATATCTGCGCATGCAGCGGCATGGGAAAGCATTCCAGATATGCCGAAATGGGTGTTGAACACAATAAAACACGGATACTTGCTCCAGTTCGCTCGCAGACCACCACGTTTTACGACTGTGGTCGAGACGAAAGTGAGAAAAGAGTGTTCACATGTTCTACGCACAGAGGTGCGCAAATTAATAGAAAAGGGCGCTGTGGAAACTGTTCCCCCCTCAATGAGCGGGGCAGGTTTTTACAGTCGCTATTTTCTCGTCCCGAAAAAGGATGGCGGGCTCCGCCCCATCCTAGATCTCAGACACCTGAACAAAGCACTAAAGATTCGCTCGTTCAGAATGTTAACAACCAAACATATCCTCGCGCAAGTACGCCCAGGAGATTGGTTTCTCTCAGTGGATCTGAAAGATGCTTACTTTCACATTCCAATAGCGCCTCATCACAAGCCTTTTCTGAGATTCGCTTTCGAGGGACAGTCCTACCAGTACACAGTACTTCCATTCGGCCTGTCCCTGGCTCCCCGTACATTCACGAAATGTATGGATGCTGCACTTTCCCCCTTGAGGCGGCAGGGAGTGCGAATACTGAATTATCTCGACGATTGGCTGGTCCTAGCACAATCAGAGAGTCAGTTAATAACACACAGATCTTGGATTATCAGCCATCTAGAATGCCTGGGTCTAAGAATCAACTTTGCAAAAAGTATGCTATCCCCCAGCCAGAAGATTTCTTTCCTGGGAATAGTTCTAGACTCGATGCAAATGACAGCTCGTCTCTCATCAGAGCGCGCGCTCATCATCCGGCGCCTTGCAACATCATTCAGGGCGTGTGCGCGCGCCCCCGTCAAGCGGTTTCAGAGGATGCTCGGTCTTATGGCCTCAGCATCGGCCGTACTCCAGCTAGGATTGTTGCACATGCGCCCTCTCCAACCCTGGCTCAAGAGCCACGTCCCTACTCACGCGTGGCGCTCGGGCCACTTTTTAATCAAAGCGAACCACGGCTGTATAAAAGCCCTGACGCACTGGAAGGCCGCCGACTGGTACCAGTCCGGCGTGAGTCTGGGTGTGAACACAAGGAGAAAGATGATCACGACAGATACCTCCAAAATAGGTTGGGGGGCCCTTTACGAGGGCAGGCCTGTCTCCGGCTCTTGGTCAAACCCGGAAAAGCGCCTACACATAAACTGTCTGGAGATGAAAGCGGTCGCTTTGGCTCTCAGAGCCCTGCTTCCACATCTAAAAAACGAACACGTCCTGGTCCGAACGGACAACATGACGGTAGTATCGTACATAAATCGCCAGGGTGGACTCAGGTCGAGCTCCATGCATTCGATGGCCAGGAGACTCATCTTATGGTCCCAGCACAACTTGCGCTCGCTGAGAGCAGCGCATGTGCCAGACGCGCTGAACCAGGGGGCGGACATGCTGTCCAGAGACAAAATTCTCCCAGGAGAATGGGCTCTCAACCCTCTGACGATTCAGTGGTTATGGAAAATCTTTGGCGAGGCAGAGGTCGACCTCTTCGCCTCCAAGGAGAATGCGCACTGCCCCCTTTTCTTCACGAAAAGCACGGTTCTCGCCCAGAACTGGCCGAGCCGCCCCTTATATGCTTTTCCCCCGATCGCGATGCTACCACAGGTCATCAGTCGGGTCAGAGAGGAGAAAAACGCAGTGCTTCTGATAGCCCCACTCTGGAAGAACCAAACATGGTTTCCAGAATTGATGCAAATGCAATCTGCACCATGGCCGATTCCACTGAGGCCAGATCTCCTCAGTCAGTCCAGCGGGATGATATTTCACCCCCGCCCCGATCTGTGGGCCCTTCATGCATGGCCCCTCAACGTGTTCCCAGGAACCTCACGAGCGGAGCGTTGAAAACCATCGCTGAGGCGTGGGCGCCCTCCACGAGACGCTTATATGCCCAGAAATGGAAAGTGTTCAGTGACTGGTGTCATACCAAGGGCCTGAACCCTGAAACATGCGAGATTACGAATGTACTCGTTTTCTACAAGAGCTTCTGGAGGCGGGCCGCACCCCCTCCACGCTCAAAGTATATGTGGCGGCCATTACAGCATCACACGACCCTGTAATGGAAAGTCCATTGGGAAGAAACAACCTAATTATTCGTTTCCTGAGGGGCGCTAGGAGGATGAATCCCCCACGCCCCCCCTCAGTGCCGATCTGGGACCTGGCTACGGTCCTGGACGCTCTTAAAGGAGCCCCGTTCGAACCGTGCACCTTAAACAGCTCTCGCTCAAAACTGCGCTCTTGCTGGCACTCACCTCAGTCAAGAGAGTGGGCGACCTGCACGCGCTCTCAACGAACGCTGCCTGCCTTTCAGAGCACAGGTTATCTCCCTAACCGCGCTATCGTCTCCAGCAGACGAACGCGACGCTAATCTACTCTGCCCCGTTAGGGCTCTCGGAGTGTATCTGGAGCGCTCTGCCCTATTCAGACAGACAGAACAGCTGTTTGTATGCTTTGGCGGTCGTACGAAAGGTTTCGCCGTTTCAAAGCAGAGAATCTCTCGCTGGATAGTTGAGGCTATAGCGCTGGCTTATGAAGCTAAGGGACTTCAATGCCCCTGAGGTATCAGAGCTCACTCCACCAGGAGTATGGCTTCTTCCTGGGCATGGTCGAGCGGGATACCGATCGAAGATATATGTTCGGCGGCAGGCTGGGCCTCACCGTCCACATTTATCAGGTTTTACAACCTACAGGTCCTGACATTGCATTCCAATGAACTATCGGCATGATACTGGTAGAACTATGAGTTCATATCTAGATTGTGTATGTGCTTGTGTCACACTGAGCGCCTCCCGAGCCGCTCTGTATTTTTCCCACATATAAAGCTCGCTTCTGCCGGCTAGTTGGGTGATAACTTTGCTTTTCAGCTCAGGCACCTGCCTCTGGCTGTCATAAGGCGAAGTCAGCACGCACGGCGTTTTGCATGGTGTTCCCATAGCGTAAGCTACTTATGCAATAAGAGAGACCTCTCGAAAGGGAACGACTCGGTTACTAACGTAACCTCGGTTCCCTGAGAGGAGGGAACGAGTATTGCGTAAGCTGCCGTGCTTGTGCTTGTGCTTGGTTAGTTCGCTTCAGTCGTTTTAACCTAAAGAACTCTCATGACGGGGCGCCCAATATATAGCCCTTGGCCACGCCCATCCTGGCGGGCTCTGACGCGCGCGGGCGCGAAGCGCGCTCATTGGTCGCGCGTTCAGACTCGCCCCGTCATTGGTTCGAGCATTGAGAATGATACGTGGTCTGGGAACCACATGTTCATTTTCTCGTATTTGAGGCGTGGTTTACGAATGCCCAGAGCCGTTTATTGGGTGCTACGAATGTCTATCAAATGCGCCTGTATGTAGCTCACAGCCAATCGCTTCAATTATACCAGATGACGTATGCAGAGCGACAGAAATTCGACGAGGAAGAAGACGATGGGTCAGAGATTTATGTGTACACTAAACTACCATGAAACTACTTAGAAACCCAGGCTACCTCCTAACAACCTCCAAACTCAACTCAGACCTTCAGACTGTCTTTTTTACATTTTTCCTAAAAAAGATCAAACCTCAGAAAAATCTCATCGACTGTCTTTGACAGAATCTTCAAATGATTCAAAACTGTTCAAACAGACAAAAAAAATCATATTTAATATCAGACTCAATTAAACTGCCATTATATATTTCTAAAATTCTATAATTCTATCTATCTATCTATCTATCTATCTATCTATCTATCTATCTATCTATCTATCTATCTATCTATCTATCTTTCTCTATCTGTCTATCTGTCTATTTGTCTGTCTATCTATCTATCTATCTGTCCATCATCTATCTATCTGTCCATCTATCTATCTATCTGTCCATCTATCTATCTATCTGTCCATCATCTATCTATCTGTCCATCATCTATCTGTCCATCTATCTATCTATCTATCTATCTATCTATCTATCTATCTATCTATCTATCTATCTATCTATCTATCCATCTATCTGTTCATCTATCTGTCCATCTATCTATCTATCTATCTATCTATCTATCTATCTATCTATCTATCTATCTATCTATCTATCTATCTATCTATCTATCTACCATCAATCCATCTATCTGTCCATCTATCTGTCCATCTATCTATCTATCCATCTATCTATCTATCTATCTATCTATCTATCTATCTATCTATCTATCTATCTATCTATCTATCTATCTATCTATCTATCTATCTATCTATCTATCTATCTATCTATCTATCTATCTATCCATCAATCATGTCCAGCTCAGATCTCCTGCCGTCAGACTCACTGTTTTGGACGATGTCCTGCATCTTCTTCCAGACTCTGTATGGCAGGTTGCCCAAGTATCGTGGCACATGAATCAAAGCTCCAGAAGCCATCTGTGGATCCGGCCGTGAGCTCTGGACTCTGGAAGAACATTCAGGAGTCAGAACTGCAGTGGCTTTGGGTCAGAACCAGAGAGACCAGAGACAGGAGCAGATCACTCACCTTTCCATTGAGACTGGAAACTCCTGCAGAACAAACACACCATTATCATCAAGAACTCAATCAATCAACCAATGATCAACCAATGATCAACCAATGATCAACCAATGATCTGAGATCAGACCTTCAGAAAGCAGACGTCATTGGCTTCCATCATCTCCCCCATGTCTTTGAGTGTGTGTGAAAGAGCTGAGATGTGTGTGTTCATCTCCTCCAGCTTCTCCTTCATCCTCTGCTTCTTCTGCTCCTCTTCCTCCCTCAGTGCAGTGACTGTAGCTTCTTCTTCATCTCTGAGAAACTGATGAAGCTTCTCAAACTGCTGTTTAATCTGACGCTCTGTGTGCTCAGCTTGAGCCTGAAATCACATCACATTCACTTCAATCATCTCAATCGACACACATCAACACTTCACATCATTCATATCAGAGATAAACTCGGATACCCGACATATAACGGATCCAGAAGCAGATTGATGCTCGTCATTTACAGAAATAATCAACTGGAATCCATTATATTAAATCATAACTGTATACAGTGATGCTATACATGACTCTTGATTCTGTTTCCTCACCTTGATGTGTTGAACTGTTTTCTCAAACTCTCCTTTAATGTTTTCTTTGTGTTTAAGTTTCTCTTGTAAGGACTTCAGTGTTGTGTTGAACTCCTCCTAGAATTGAACAAAAAACATAAAACACAAGATTACAGTGAAGAGAAGAAGAGAAGACAATACAGTGATATGATCATATAATACAGTGAAAAAGTATGTGCCCTCATCCTGATTTCTTACATTTTAGTGCACATCTCACATTAAATTGACGTAGAAATTAAAACATAAAACAAAGGCAACCTGAGTAAACACAAAGTAAAGTTTGTAAAAGACAATGTTATTAATTAAAGCAAAAAGTTATCCAATGCCAACGTGAAATGTATTTTTCCCTGTAGTTACGAATTCCTCACCTCTTTGAAATGTATTATAATGTGGATGAGCTGGACTAAACACAACCAGTCCTGATTACTGCAGCCCTATTCAATCAAATCAACACTTAAATAGGACTTTTCAACAGCATCAAGTTGGTTAAAAGGTCTTAAAGTGCCCATATTATGCTTTTTAAATATTCCCTTTGATGCAGTGTGTAATAAGGTTTGTGAATGTAAACGTTCTGCAAAGTTGGAAAGTGGAAAGTGCACGATAAATAAAGTTATTGTCTCCCAAAAGAAAGAATCGAGTCTGAACCGCCTAAACGAGTCGTCAGTAACTCCAGTCTCACTTCCGTGATCTGCATATGTATCTGTAACGGGCACTAGCTGGAGTGCCCTTGAGAGCCACCAGAGGGCACTCCACATCAGACTATTGTCATTCCCTCACAACTACATCTCCCATAATCCTCTGCCCGGACCCATCAGCACTCATTGTTTTCAGCTGTGTCTCATTACCTTGTTTAACTCACCCTATAATAGCCTGGTTTTCACATTCATTCCCTGCAAAGTCTTGTTTAGTGTTACAATACAATTCTGAGCGTTCTGTCTGTTATTTCCCGTGTTCTTGGTTTTGCTCTCTGCCTGTCTTTGGATTTTCCTTTTTGCCTGTGCCCCTTTGACCCTGTTTTTGTTTGGACTGATTACCCAGTGTTTATGGCCTGTTTTCGACTTTGATTGTGGATTACCCTTTCAATAAAACTGCATTTGGATCCTCTACCTTCTTGTCTCGGAGCAGCACGTGACAGTAACAATGTAACACATTTGCATAATTAAAGCCTATGGTCTTCATTGGCTGCCGGCAAACAATGTCTACTTCGCCCCGCCCTCAAAACTTGCAGCTGTTCATGTTCGTGTATATGTTGAAAAGATGCAGTTTTCTGCGCTACAAAAGAAATTCTCTTTGTAAACACTTCCAAAGGATGAAGATTAAAATTAAATCAGAGGTTATTATGAGCACGGCGATACAACAGCAGTATAACCTTCTGACGACTGCTTCTCAAATCTCTGTGAGGTCTAAATGGGATTTACAAAACATTTATCCATTAAAGACGGGTCATTAGCCATGTTTCCATCCACTTGTCAATCGAATTATCTGAAGTTCATGCGAATAAAGCTGGTGAAAGTGTGTTTCCATCCAACGGCTTTAAAGCCGATAAAAACCTGTGCGTAATGACGTCACATGCAGTTTTGCGATCAAATTGGTATATCGAATTGATTTGAGACATGTTAAGGTGTTTCCATTCATTTTCTCACCGAATTGCACAACATTCAAGCCAACATTTGCGAACAAAGTTTTACTAGGCAAAATGGATCGCACCCTAATAACGTTTCCATTCGCGTTTATCGCATAAGCCGTATATCGATCAAGATCAAATTCGATGAGACCGATCGTATTTTATTTGAGTCGATATTCATGAAATTCAATCGAATTTTACTGTTTCCATAAGGCATTTTTCATTCGATATCACTTAATGCGGATAAAAACGTGTGGATGGAAACATAGCTATTATTACCCACTTTATTTGGAACAACTTGCTCCTCAGAATCACAACCTGCAAGTATGATTAATTATTGATGTATATATTTCTACCGGGTGTTCAGAATACGTAGCTTTGTGTTTAATATTGTGTAAGTCTAACTGGCTAACTCCCGTTATTACTGTCATACTGAAATAGTTCTGCTAATCACTATTACCTAAAACTGTGTCTATTAATGCAGATTGTTGTCGTTCTTACTACTTTGAGTAAAAATAAAGGATGGAGCATGATTTGGTTTACCAATGTTACGTTACATCAGTCTTTCACGTTAGAGCTCGGCTAACGTATGCGCTGTTATTGATACAGTTCCTGCATGTGTACCACAATAAATTAGAAATAATATAGACATTTGTTGATGGACATACTGTTGTTAATGCTGATGGTGAGGAATTATAGTTGCAACATCTCATAATGTACCTAAATGTAGTAAAGGGAAGTCGTGGCTATGTGTGTGTGTGTATGATCCATATTTCAATGATCTAAGCTCATGGTCTAAAGCGCAGGGCGCAACTGAGTCCGAATCCACTTTTTCTAGTTTAACAGCGACAAAAATGGTCGGCGCTCCCGGCGCATGATCTAAAAGGGTCGTCTCTATTCTCTTAATGAGTAAATGGGTGTGTTCTGGGCTTTACGTGCAATAAACCAATCAGAGTCTCATCTCACATTCCATTTAAACGCTTGCGCCATAGCGGATTCGCTATTACATGACGGAATTTGCAAGCGGAAAGACGAAAGCTTCTCTAGCGAGGAAACGGATCTGCTCGTGTGCGAGGTTAAAGCTCAAGCAGACCATCTACAGGACAAGCCGTAATCCTTTTATATTTAATATTTGACATGTTTGTGTGCTGCTGCGCGTCCCTGTGTGTGTAATAAGCAGAGTGTGTGTAATACGCAGAGTGTGTGTGTGTAATAAGCAGAGTGTAGCTCATTGTGGACCCGCCTATAGGCGCACATTACTAACGTGCTCTTTAAATAACAAAAAAATACTGCGCCATTGACTTTAGACCCGGTTTCAGTTGGTCAATGGCTCAGTCTATTTCAGTTCCTCAAAATAGCAACACTCCAACAATGCGCCTGAACACACTCCTCGTTCTCAGACCAGCATCCCCAGGCGTAACTATCGGTAAGCAGGGTGTGCGGTTGCTTACGGGCCCGGACCAATCAGGGGGCCGCGTGACTGGAAGATATTGATTGACAGCCCATTCGCATTTTACTACTTTTAGTCTGATCGCATCTTACTTTATCGCGAATTGATTTGAATAAATAATGACAGCAACATATTTTACTGATCATTAAATACATGTGTGAAATGAACAATGATTTGATTTTGGTGTAATTTGTTTCGAATTGATACTGGGGAATCCCCGGGTTGGTAAGTGAACATGCGTATTGCGTGCAAAACAGTAAAAACGGTGAACTTGAGAGTCTCAAGTTCAACGTTTTTACTGTTTTGCACGCAATAGAGACAGAAAATGAGACAGACAATATCCATATGGAGTCGTTGTCAAATTACAAACACAAAAGTGGCTTTCAAAAGCGAAAACGAATAGATGAATTCAAGAAATTAAAGAGTAAATTACCAAAAATAGGAAGCTTCTTTAAAAAGATAGCACAGGAGGGGGAGATCGAGATTGAACTGGAGCAAGAGAGTGAAGCACCTGAAGCGACCGTTGGCATAGCAGTGAGTAACAATGTGTTATGGTGCGCTGTCACCAGCAGTGTTTTTCATGTGTTATGGTGCGCATTCCCCAGTGGATTTTGTTTTTGTTTTTTTGTGGTGTGTGTAGGCCACTCCTGATTTTGTCAGTCATCCCATCTGTTATATGCTGTGTCCCTATGATCCTATCCTGTTCTATTCATAGACTGTAAAAACATTCATGGTAGCCTACTCGTGGACATTGCGTCCTCACGTGGTGTAGTAGGGGGGCCTTGATAATCCTGCATAAGGGCCCGGTGTTGGCTCGTTACGCCACTGCCAGCAGCCCATGGGCGAACAGATGGGCGCACATGCATTTGCTATTTATAGGACGTGGTGCAGGACGTGAAAATGAAAACTTGTGTTGGGCTGAAACTGATGATAGGGCCCTGTGTGTGTGTGTATGTGTGTGTGTGTGAGTGTGAGTGAGTATGTATCTGTGAGTGCGTGTGTGTAACTATGTGTGTTCAGTACTCTCTTCATGTCACTTTCAGTTTCATTTATATCATATCATATTTATTTCTAAAGCACATTTAAAAACAACACGAGTTGGCCAAAGTGCTTTACAGACCCAACTGTACAAAAACATAAAGACAAATACACCTTAAAACAAAACACTAAATAAAACCACATATAACTAAGAACAGTTAAGAGAAGAGAAGAGATAGGTCTTTAACCTAGATTTAAAACACTCGATGGAATCACAGGATCTAATGTGTAAAGGGAGAGTATTACAAAGACGCGGTGCTGCTACCTCAAAAGCACAATCTCCCTTAGTTTTTAACCGAGCTTTTGGTACATGTAAAGTAAAGCTTTGCGAGGATCTAAGTGGTCTAGCAGCAACATGATGCTGTAACAAACTAGAGATATATACAGGGGCGAGGCCATGTAAACCTTTGAAAACCATTAAAAAGACCTTGAATCGCACCCTATACTCAACGGGAAGCCAATGCAAAGAGGCCAACAACTTTATTTCGTCCAGACAGTCAAGCAAAGCTGACCATTTTGAGATGTCATTCAATTTCAAAGGTGGGTGTAATCTGCATAACAATGGTATGCCACACCATACCTTTGACAGATTAATCCCAGAGGGAGCATATATAAGGAAAATAGAACAGGGCCGAGACACGAGCCCTGAGGGACCCCAGAGGTGATGGGACGAGCGGAGGAAATAGAGCTCCCTATGTAAGGTTCTCCCCTGTAAATACGATGCAAACCACCTTAATGCAATCCCCCTAATGCCCACCCACAGACTCAGACGCTCAAGGAGGGTCCCATGATCCACTGTATCGAAGGCTGCACTCAGATGCAGCAGCACTAAGGCAGCACAGTTCCCAGAATCTACAGACAAAAGCAAATCATTGGTCACCTTAAGAAGGGCAGTTTCAGTGCTATGGTGAGGTCTAAAACCCGACTGGAATGTATCAAAAATATTGTTTTTATTTAAAAAAGTGGAAAGTTGATTTAGAACCACCTGCAGCATTTTAGCTAAATAAGGCACCTTAGAAAAAGGTCTATAATTCTTTAACGTTGCCGGGTCTGAACTCGTTTTTTTAAAAGGAGCATCCTTAAAATATGATGGCACTAGCCTCTCAACAAGGATTCACCACAGATGATATTGTTGGACCCACCGCATCCCAAACCTTGAATTAGCAAGCGTGGCGGATGATATCAAGAGAGCAAATAGCTAGCTCATAGGCGGAGTGAGTTTGGGGGGGGGGGGTGCTAGGGGTAGGAGCCAATTAATGCCTGCCTTGTGCTTTGAAAAATAAATAAAAAAATTTCAACATATTTCAATAAAACATATTTTCTCATTTTATTTGTCTTATCTTATCATTTTTGCGGGTATAATGAGTAAGTTAAGGCTAAATTATTTTTAATTACTGTATTGAAAAAGAAGCTAATTTTCTCACGACTGGCGGATCTCAAAGTGTCGCGGTAAGTAAGTGGACTCTCCATGAGAGGATAAAGAACACCTGCGTGAAGTTGGCCCCCCACCCAACGCAAAACGTCGTCAAACTATGCTCAATCGTTTGTGCTCCGTTTGTGCTGGTTTGTGCTGTAAAAAGTTTCGTTTGTGCTGTTTCGGTTTTTTAGATATTAAAAGAATATTTTTAGGTCATTCTGAGGTCACTCAGCCCCCCCACATGCTCCAAATTCACCCAAAATAGGCTCGTTCGTTTGTGCTGGTTTGTGCCGGCACAATTTTCGTTTGTGCTGCGTTGGGTTTTAAAATATCGGAAATTGAATTATAGACGATGACGTCACCAGCCCCCCCACATGCTCCAAATTCACCCAAAATAGTCTCGTTCGTTTGTGCTCCGTTTGTGCTGGTTTGTGCTGTAAAAGGTTTTGTTTGAGCTGCTTCAGTTTTTTAGATATTAAAATAATATTAGGTGGTCATTTTGAGGTCACTCAGCCAGCCCCCCACATGCTCCAAATTCACCCAAAATAGGCTCGTTCGTTTGTGCTTCGTTTGTGCTGGTTTGTGCCGGTAAAATTTTCGTTTGTGCTGTGTCGGGTTTTAAAATATCAGAAATTGAATTATAGACGATGACGTCACCAGCCCCCCACATGCTCCAAATTCACCCAAAATAGTCTTGTTCGTTTGTGCTCCGTTTGTGCTGGTTTGTGCTGTAAAAGGTTTCGTTTGAGCTGCTTCAGTTTTTTAGATATTAAAATAATATTAGGTGGTCATTTTGAGGTCACTCAGCCCCCCACATGCTCCAAATTCACCCAAAATAGGCTCGTTCGTTTGTGCTTCGTTTGTGCTGGTTTGTGCCGGTAAAATTTTCGTTTGTGCTGTGTCGGGTTTTAAAATATTAGACATTCAATTATTGTTGATGACGTCACCAGCCCCCCACATGCTCCAAATTCACCCAAAATAGTCTCGTTCGTTTGTGCTCCGTTTGTGCTGGTTTGTGCTGTAAAAGGTTTCGTTTGAGCTGCTTCAGTTTTTTAGATATTAAAATAATATTAGGTGGTCATTCTGAGGTCACTAAGCCCCCAAGAGGCCAAGAGAACAGCGAAACTATCCTCGAGGTGAGCACACTTTTAAAGTAGAATTGACGAAGACGTTCTGTCATTACATAATTTGTTCAATAAACAATTATCTTCACTTCAGTCTCTTCTGATTGTATTTTATTTTTACGAGTCTCATCTGCTACACTTCACTGCCACCACTAGGGGCAAGTGACACTTCTGTTCAAGAATGCTCTTGTATAAAATGCTGTAGAGTTGGTGGAGAAAAGGTCGATATAAATCAAACTACAAAAGTCGTTACTAATCCAAATTTCTGGCCAATGTAAGTATACATTGTTTTAAAACTGTCAGTTACAATATTAGTAGCTTCAAGAATAATTGTACAACATTCAAGAGAGCTTGTTACTTGTTATTGAACAGAAACCTCACTTATGTTACTAATTTAGCTATGAAATGCTGATTACAGTTGCAGAAATTTGCCTTTTAGTATTAAAAAACGACCATGGGTCACATGTGCAACTGTATTTAACATTTCATAGCTAAATTAGTGATATTAGTGTTAGCAATGAGTTTTCGGTTCAATACTGACAATCTAGGTGTCAACATTACCATATTGGTCCTAATATAAGATATATTATCCATCTACAATATCCTTACTATATTATATTATCCTATTATTCTTATATTCAGACCAATACAGTAATATATTAAAACAAATTTATGCTGTACATGATACTTTTTGGAGTCAGGATAATTGAGGGTAATTATGTTGTGCTTATGCCAGATGCCCAAGAAACCAGCAGTTGACAGGGATTCCATTTTCACAGTCCTGTGTTCATCAAAAGAGGCCATAGTCCAAAATGGCAACATAGCTACTCCTAATCAGAGCATCTGGACAGAGCTTAGTAAACAGCTAGACAACAAGATCACCGCAAAGGCACTATACACTTTTGTTAAATTAAACAGACACAATATCTGGACTGCTTTAGGGTTTACTCATGAAAGTGATCATGAAACAAGTGGCAGTAGTGATGACACTGATTTTGAGCCAGGGTCCCTTTCCTCCAGTCCAAAAGATTGCTGCACTTTTGATTTTGAAGTTCCATTTCAGAAATGGATTGAATTTATGCCTGAAACAGTAACATACAAAAACAAGTTCTCTAAAACAAAAAAAGGGAATACACAATTTTGAAGCCTGGTATCTGGACGCATGTGATAAATCACCACATTTGGCAAGAAGTGAAATGCCCCTGCACATTTGCTTTTAAAAGAGCCAAGGTCTATCCATCAGCCACAGACAAATATATTGTAATCAGAGGCAACTGTAAGGAGTGTCGTGGCCACATTCACATAAAATGTGACAAAAAGCCTGAAATAAACAGCAAAATGAAGTTCAGGTGTTCACTTAAAAACACTGATGACTCCCTGCACACTGGCTGTTCCAAACGTGCGATGTCTGGTAACTTGCGTGTGCAGATATCCAAAGAACTGTGTGAGGGTAGAAAGGAACCCCATGTATGGAGGGCATCAGAGGCAACAAAGCTGATGGATTTTGGAGATCCTGAGCCAAGTCATCTGCCTAATTTGGCCACCCTGCGCAAAGCAAAGCAAGAGAGAAATGATTTCGAATTAGGCGACAAGGATCCTATTCTGTCATTGCAGATGCTAAAATACAGTGCACCTCACAGTGGTAGCATTAAAGACATTGGACTAGACAAGTTTTTCTGTCACTATTGGAGTCAAACACAAATGTATATGTACAAGACATTATCAAAGACATCTACTAACCCCACTGTGAGTTTTGATGCAACTGGCTCAGTGGTGAGGAAACTACTGAGACCAAATGGCAAGTCTGGCCATATATTCCTATATCAGGGTGTTGTGGCAGGGGGTGAGAGCTCAAGTGTCCCAGTGGTGCAAATGCTGTCAGAGAGACATGATGTTAATGCCATAACACATTGGCTGACAGAATGGATACGCGCAGGTGCACCTACTCCAAAAGAGGTTGTGAGTGACTTTTCTCTGGCTTTGCTCGGAGCTTTGGTCAAGGCTTTTACTTCTCATCCTGATCTTAAGACCTACATCAATGAGTGTTGTGGTGTCTTACTCGGTAGACAGTCAGCAAAAGTCCCACCTTGTTTCGTGCGGGTTGATGTTGCACACTGCATCAAGATGATCTGCCGGTGGGACTGCTTGAAAAAAAAAACACATCGCATTAAAGATTTCTTTGTTAGGTCAATAGCTCAGCTTCTCATGTCACAATCCATGGACGATGCAAGAGAGCTACTAAGATGCATTACTATTGTGGCTCTCAGCGAAACAGAGGGTAGTGACAGCTCTGGAGCCCCCCTCATTTCAGAAAGGTGCAAGAAATACCTAAAAGCCCGAATTGCAGAAGAGCGTGTCATCATTCCAGATGTAGAGGGTGCGGACCTGGAAGAAGTGGATCCATGTGACCAAACACAGACAGACCTGCGGCAGTGGGTAACAGACATATGTGAGGAGAGCAGGTCACTTGCCACATCTAATGGTGATCATGACAATATGCACTTCCTCCCTGAGATTATTCCAAATATAATCTGGCTTGCAAATTACTTACCACTGTGGACAGGGGTAATGATCCCTCACTTCCGGAGCTCCAACATCACCGCAAGTTCAGCCAATGTCGAAGCCGAGTTTAAAAATATCAAACGCGGCCTTTTCAAGCATGAACACTTGCCTATTCGAGTGGATCGATTCATTGCTCGACATCTGTCCTTCATTGAAGGCAACATGCGTATTTTTTCTGCAAAACAAAAGAGTGTGGAAAAAGGTGAAGACGATGAGGCTGTTGCGACAGTGATCGACACAGGAGTCAATCCACTACCCACCGCAACCTGCAGGATAGATGGAAGGCCAGAGATGGATGCTTCCTGCTCTGGGAAGTCTGACACCGTCACAAACATCCATCCAACAGATGAAGAAGCTGTTGAAAACTGGAGAGGCTTAGCGGTTCCACCCAAAAAGAGGAAGAGGAGTTCATACCTCTCTCCTTGTCCTGAATGGCTCCATGCAGATCCATCTGTGAGAGGGAAAAGACTAAAAGTGGACCTGTTGAAAAATGGAAACAATCAACAGCCTGTTAAGCTCAGGAAATCAAGAATCTCTGTGCTTAACACATGTGCATTTGATGCTTTTTGTCAATGCTTATGTTGTGCTTACTGTGATAGTGTCACTTTTGAAAATATTGTTTGCAATGAGGATTCCAACAACCTCCTCCAGCTAGTGAAATCCATCACCACAAAGGGTCTGAATGCACAGGCCTACATACAGAGGGCAGAGCTGCTGAGCGAAATATTCAAAGCTGTCCGACTGAAGTCGGGTGCTCTCCAAATCGATGCACAATGCCACATCTCCACTATCATTGAAAAGTCAATGACAAAACGCACTTGTGTTTCATTAACAAAACAGTGCTCTTCACAGTATTGTGGTCTCAGCAAACAAGTCACAAGGGAAATTGCATTTGTTTGTACTTCTGTTGCTGTACTGCTGGCTTCTGGCATGGCTCATCTTCAGACCGCAGTGGAAGAAGGCCTTGGCCTTCCGGAGTCCCCCTGCCTCAGGCCGATCCAAAGTCTGTCACAGTGTCCCTCTGCAATCAAGCCAGATACCTCAGAAAAAGTGCTCTGTGCAGGGAAAGTTTCTCACAGTTACAGTCTGGGAGAACTTATGTGGATTGACACTGACCTGGGAAGCAACTCCACAGAATTTCCTTTGAGTGAATTTCCCTCCAATCTGATGCTCCAGGGAAAGAGATATACTTTACGGGCAGTCATTGCTTTTAGAGGAGGCTTAACCCAGGATGCTCTTGGGCATTATGTGGCCTACTGCAGGAGGTCTCCATGTGTCTGGGAGATGTATGATGACCTGAGAAGTGGAGTGACAGCAGCGTCAGATAAAAACAAAATATGCCCACATGCTGTATTATACACAAAAGACTGATTGCACTATTTATATTTAATTTCACAAGTTAAATTATTTTGGTTGAACTTTTTGTATGCCACATACCCTTGTTTTCCTACTCCTGTTAGAAGAAGGAAGTAGTGTGCTATTTTATGTTAGTTTGCACTCAAGTCTATTATTTTGTGTGGTATCTTTGGTTTGAAGACAGATTTAAACTTGTCAGTATTAAGTGTTTTTAAGTTTAAGTTTTTAAAGTTTTTTTGTTAATGGATGTTCGATAGTACATAATTAAATTTCAAAAGTTAAATCATTTTGACTTAATTGAGTCATGAGTTTCCTCATACATAATAATAATAATAATAGTAGTAATTAAATGATATACACAGACACATAAATACACAGACAGTAGCCTACCAGTCAAAAGATTTAAAAGGTTTATTTTTTAATGTTTCTCAAAGTTTAATGTTCCCTTATGCTCACTAAGGCTATATTTATTTTATCAAAAATACAGTAATATTGTGAAATATTATTCCAATGTAATACTGCAGTTTTATATGTGAATATATAGTAAAGTGTAATTTATTCCTGTAATCAAAGCTGAATTTTAGCATCATTAGTTCAGTGTCACATGATCCTTCAGAAAACATTCTAATATAGCTACGGATGTTATGAATGTGATGCTCAAGAAACATTATCAATGTTGAAAACAGTTGTGCTGCTTATTGTTGTTCTTTTCTTCTTCTGAAAACCAATATATACAACAATTCAAAGATTTTGGTTAAGTGATATAAAATATAATACTTTTATATAGCAAGGAAGTAATAAATTAATAAAAAGTTGATCAACATTGATCAAAATTAAGAACCTTTCTTAACTGAGCACGAATAATAATTGAGCATACAATCAACATTTTACTATGATTTCTAAAGAATCATGTGATATCGAAAACTGGAGTAGGTCTAATGATACATAAAATTCAGCTTTTACATCAGTGTAAATGACATTGTAATTATATTAAAACCGAAAATAGCTACTTTAAATTGTAATAATATATATGTTTCATCAAAAAAGTGAGCTTAAGAGACATAAAAAATGAAGAATCCAAACTTTTGACGCCATATAGCCAATAGGCCTTTACACACATAAACACAGCAAACAGATTATGGTGCGTGTATTTGTGACAATTTTCATATATGTTATAAACAAAACACAACATACAGTAAGTAAAAACACTAACCTTGAAGTTTGTGTTGCATCCACATCCTGTATCCGCAGTGTTCGTTAAAAGTTGAAAACGCACAGGATAACATAACCTAAGTGAATATTGTGATTTGGTTTGCCGATTCTTTAGGTCTTACCTTGTTACTTTAACTAGCCTACTGTTAAAAAAAAAGTGGGCTGGTGCACTGTCTATAATTCTCTCTCATTCAGTGTCTCGCCCAGTCAGTTAGTTGTGCACAAACGGAGCACAAACGAACGAGACTATTTTGGGTGAATTTGGAGCATGTGGGGGGGCTAGAGACGTCATCAACAATAATTGAATGTCTAATATTTTAAAACCCAACACAGCACAAACGAAAATGTTACCGGCACAAACCAGCACAAACGGAGCACAAACGAACGAGACTATTTTGGGTGAATTTGGAGCATGTGGGGGGCTGGTGACGTCATCAACAATAATTGAATGTCTAATATTTTAAAACCCGACACAGCACAAACGAAAATTTTACCGGCACAAACCAGCACAAACGAAGCACAAACGAACGAGACTATTTTGGGTGAATTTGGAGCATGTGGGGGGCTGGGTGACCTCAAAATGACCACCTAATATTATTTTAATATCTAAAAAACTGAAGCAGCTCAAACAAAACCTTTTACAGCACAAACCAGCACAAACGGAGCACAAACGAACGAGACTATTTTGGGTGAATTTGGAGCATGTGGGGGGCTGGTGACGTCATCGTCTATAATTCAATTTCTGATATTTTAAAACCCGACACAGCACAAACGAAAATTTTACCGACACAAACCAGCACAAACGAAGCACAAACGAACGAGCCTATTTTGGGTGAATTTGGAGCATGTGGGGGGCTGAGTGACCTCAAAATGACCACCTAATATTATTTTAATATCTAAAAAACTGAAGCAGCTCAAACGAAACCTTTTACAGCACAAACCAGCACAAACGGAGCACAAACGAACAAGACTATTTTGGGTGAATTTGGAGCATATGGGGGGCTGGTGACGTCATCGTCTATAATTCAATTTCTGATATTTTAAAACCCGACACAGCACAAACGAAAATTTTACCGGCACAAACCAGCACAAACGAAGCACAAACGAACGAGCCTATTTTGGGTGAATTTGGAGCATGTGGGGGGGCTGAGTGACCTCAAAATGACCACCTAATATTATTTTAATATCTAAAAAACTGAAGCAGCTCAAACGAAACCTTTTACAGCACAAACCAGCACAAACGGAGCACAAACGAACGAGACTATTTTGGGTGAATTTGGAGCATGTGGGGGGGCTGGTGACGTCATCGTCTATAATTCAATTTCCGATATTTTAAAACCCAACGCAGCACAAACGAAAATTGTGCCGGCACAAACCAGCACAAACGAAGCACAAACGAACGAGCCTATTTTGGGTGAATTTGGAGCATGTGGGGGGGCTGAGTGACCTCAGAATGACCTAAAAATATTCTTTTAATATCTAAAAAACCGAAACAGCACAAACGAAACTTTTTACAGCACAAACCAGCACAAACGGAGCACAAACGATTGAGCATAGTTTGACGACGTTTTGCGTTGGGTGGGGGGCCAACTTCACGCAGGTATAAAGAACTGGCTGCGGTTGACGATGGGAGCAGCCAGGTTTTCTGGATGGTTTTCAGCCATTGCGATCCTTCACATCGAAAGCGACATTACGGCCAAGCTCTCACCTGAGACCATTATCGACGCATATGCAGGACGCAAAAAAACGAAAATTACTGTTGCACTAGTCTGAACAATATATAGGTCTGTAAGTTTTATTTCTCTGCCAAATAACTGCTTAAGATGGAGAAAAACTCAACACACTGCTTTCAATATGCTGTTAAATATGTTTCAAAAGTGAGTAGGCTATAGTGTGACCGTTCATTTTTCCCGTGTCTCAATGTTTTAAATGTTTCATGAAATGGCTAAAACAAAATGCGAAATATAAACTTGTTTTTTTTTAATCGCTCTCATTGCCACAATGTGTTTCAAACGTGGAGAGTAGGCTATTGTGTGACTGTTCATTTTTCCCGTGTCTCAAAATGTTTTAAATGTTTCATGAAGTACAATAAAATGCGAAATATAACTTTTTTAATCACTCTCATTGCCACAATGTGTTTTTAAAAAAGGAAAGAAAAGAAAAACTAAAAATCTTTTTGTTTTGGTTGAAGATAATATTTTAACAGTGCAAAAGTGGTCCACATTTCATTTATCCTAATTGTGTCCGAACGACAATGATTGCTACATAAATGAATGAATGAAAGAATGCTACAATGATTTTTTTTTTTTTGCCCCCCCCTGACTCGAATGTCAAACTCCGCCTATGAGCTAGCTTGAGATGTTTAGCAATTTCTAACAGGTCTGAAGTGGTTACCGGTGTGGTGCTGAATCCTGACCCCCGTCAAATTATTACCCCCCTAGTATTGGTAGGTTTAGGATTAGTTGTGGGGGAGGGGTTAGGATTAGGGGTGGGGTTAGGATTAGGCAATCAGGTACTGACTTCAATGAGGGGGGTAATAATTTGGCAGGGAGTCGAAATTCGGCACAACACCGGCTCAAATGCACTCCACTGGCCAGAGGTAAGAGAATCAGGAGGAAAATTAACCTGGCTTTGAGCCCGGACAGAACTAATGATGCTGGCTCTAATAGCGGAGATTTTATCCATAAAAAACTGGAGAAAGTTTTCACAAGCTCTCTCTGAATTAAACAGTAGGGCATACAGGATGTAGAACTGTATTAATTACACGAAATAATATTTTAGGACTATGCTGATTCTTAGAGATCAAATGGGGAAAAATGCCGCACCTTAGCCGCTTTGACAAACTGTTGATAGAACACCATACACTCTCTATCTCATAAGAGACCTGTAGTCTATCCTTCTTCATTTCCTCTCTGCCTGCCTCCATTTGTCTAAGCAGCCGACTGTCAGCATTGAGCCAGGGCTGAGATACAGTTTTGGATTTGACCTGTTTCCAGGGTGCAATACAATCCAAAATATGATTACAACCCATATTGAAATCAGATACCAGCTCCTCTATACCCCGAGTAGATGGATTATTCTCAATAACTGGCATAAGGGCATTGTACTGGTCAGAAAACTTAGAGGCAGAAGCTGCATTTAGCCCGCGCTCGACGGCCAACTGGCATGGGACCCGAAGGGAGTCCACCTTAGCCTTTAAAAAAATGTACATGTAAAACAAGAGATATTTGTCTTACCTTATATGATGACACCACTTCACTGATGGGTCTGACTGTGTGATTTACGTGTTTCTGTGAAGTGAAGCACACGAAACACACAGGCTGTTTGTCCTCCAGACAGAAGAGTTTGAGTTTCTCACTGTGTAAACTGCAGATCTCCTCAGATCCTGATGAACGCGGCTCATTTCTCTCCGTCTGGATTGACTCGCACAAGTTTTTTAACGCCAGATTAAGAGGAGGTTGTTCTTTTGAGGATCTTCTCCTGCAGACAGGACACTCCTGAGTTTTCTTGGTTCTCCAGAACTGTTGAAGACACTCTTTACAGACACTGTGACTACATGATAAAAGAACAGGAGCCTTGAAGATGTCACAGCACACGGGACAAGAAAGCTCTTCTGCAGACACATTTAGTGAAGCCATTTTCACCGTTTGAGCTCCAGCAACACAAACTTTACTTTCACTTTCTGAACGACGGGTTTAAAAATGAATCACCTTGAGAATCACAACGATCTGCTCTCTGTTCAGAAACAAATGTCTCAAAAATCCTTCTTGAAAGTGTTTGTCTTCATTCTTCACTGATCGCTGCTTCTTTATTGCCTTTGTCGAGAGAGAAGAGAGTCAGCACAATGTGCTGTTTGAGTGCACTAAATACTCAAACCAAAGACTGGCTCTAAGGAATGGACTGGAACATGAAGGAATCAAACAAATGGATATTACAAATATCTTCTCAAATAATTCCGGAAAGATGGTGCTTAAAATCGTGTCATTGTATCTACAACAAACTGGACTAAACATAAAGATTTAAACAAATGTAACTAAGATACAGTAGGTGGCGATAATGTATGGGATTAGATTTCGGTCACAATTCTGCGCGCGCAAAATCACATTTTGAGCGCGCAAAAGGGCATTTCGCACGCGCGTGAACTGAGTTTTGCAGAGAAATGTTCGTCTCGCAGATAAGAAAATATTTCGAGCGAACGAAAATCAATTTTGCATTTAAAATAAGTATTTGGATGTGCGCAGACGTTCTCTTTCGCATGTGCAAAGTTTCACTTTCTTGCTCCTCTCATGCCAGCCATAAGCGCTCTCGAAGCGCAGACGGCTCGCGTGCTCAACACAACCCAGCGTTACAATATGCCACAATTCCAGCCAATCAGAGATGAGGCTGCTAAATTCGGATTGGCTGGCTTGAAAACCAATCACAAGACTCCCTGCATCACCGACTGTGGACGAGGAAAAATACATGGTGGAATATGTTTATGTTTAGCTTGAACACTTCTATTTAAGTTCAATTGTCTACCACTCGACGATCACAGTTTATTTTTTAGCTTATTTTAAGCTAATTTTCTTTAGCTTATTTTTAATCAAAATCAAATCGTACTATTACTGTACATAATGGCATGTCCCAGTGTTTGCTACACCTCAAGAGGTAGTTCTAACTTCTAATGTAATTAACATTAGTGAAATATGAATGTGACCGAGCTGGGGTCTCAAATGTTACACATTTTCAGAAATGAAGAGACTTTTCCCCTTTTAATGAAATAAGTGTGTAAAAACGGTACATCACTCACATCAGAATAAAAAAAAAGCCATCAAAAAACGTAGAAATGCAATGTAATAACGTTAAAATAATAATCAATCTACTTCATATCCTTGGAATGATTTAAACAAAAACATTCACAGCAGATGTCATGTAAAAGCAACTATCATACTAAAAAAAAATATACTGTATTTTCTTATATACAATTTTAAGATGGATAGTGTGCACATTGGGATGCAGGCTTGTTCCCCTCACTGCAAACAAATAAAAATCTAATTATGCGAGTAATTATATAGAAGTCTTGTGGGTCACACATCCAAGATTTTCACTTACAGTTATATTTGCATATATGTTTGCATTTTTACCCACGTCTTTCTTTTTTTTTCTTTCTTTTTGCAGTGAGGGGAACAAGCCTGCATCCCAATGTGCACACTATCCATCCTAAAATAGTATAAAAATACAGTATATTTTTTTGGTAAGATAGTTCTTTTTCCAGAACATCTCTGCTGTTAATATTTTTGTTTACTTGAACTTAAATTGAAGTGTTCAATCCATTAAACAAATTAAAGATAAATATCTTCCACCATGTATTTTTCCTAGTCCACAGCTGCAGGGAGTCTTGTGATTGGTTTTCAAGCCAGCCAATCCGAATTTAGCAGCCTCATCTCTGATTGGCTGGAATTGTGGCATATTGTAACGCTGGGTTGTGTTGAGCACGCGAGCCGTCTGCGCTTCGAGAGCGCTTATGGCTGGTATGAGAGGAGCAAGAAAGTGAAACTTTGCACATGCGAAAGAGAACGTCTGTGCACATCCAAATACTTATTTTAAATGCAAAATTGATTTTCGTTCGCTCGAAATATTTTCTTATCTGCGAGACGAACATTTCTCCTCAAAACTCAGTTCACGCGCGTGCGAAATGTCATTTTGCGCGCTCAAAATGTGATCTTGCGCGCGCAGAATTGTGAACGAATTCTTACCCCATAATAATGCTCCATATGGTTGCAAGTCGCCAGTAAAAACGAAGAAGAAGAAGAAGAAGAAGAGAGTCAGCATGACAGAAAAGGAGTAGGAGGTCTCTGCGTAACAAAAGTGGGTGTTTCTAAATTTGTGGGTGTTTTCACACTGGTGGGTGTTTATAAATCATGCAATGAAAATGATGCCCTTCTCCCGACCCCACCCCTAAGACCTACCCACACTGTGACGTGGGCAAATCAGGTAACGCGGTTGAAAACGCCCCTCTGTTTATGGCCTCGCCCCCTGATCTGGTAACTCCTATTACCGTCTGCAGAGACCTCTATTTGGAGAAAAGAGAAATAAGTCAGTCTCTTCCTGGTAAGTGTTGTAAGAGGGAGGAGTTTATGATCACATTTGGTTCAAACAACATCAGGATTCCTTCAGGTTAAAGTTTAACTTCCATTTTCCGAAACTTTCTCAGGTATAATGCTATAAATTAAAACCTTGAATCAAATATTAAAGAACAATGAAACACATAAATATTGACAATAAAAAAGACACTTTATTTGTGTGTTTTATTTATTGCTCTTTATTTTTACATAGATTATGTGACTCACTATAGCTCTTGTGAGGGTAAAGCTCTTAAAAGAGCTGTTAAGTTTGATATTGTAGAGATAAGTTATCTGCAAGTAGTCAGTTTATATATAACTGTTGGATTTATTTCTGTAAGTGTTGCATAATTAAATGTTAAATGCATTTTTATGAAATAAGTTCACTGATATGTGGGCATTTCCATGAATACAAGTATGTCTTTAATAGCAAACAATATTTAAATGAATTCGTGGGGGAAAAAAACATGATTTACATGCAAACGGGACAGTTATCAGCAGTATAACTGATCTGATTATGACAAAATAATCGAGTATCTGATGTCATGTGACAAGTCAGATGAGCTTTTCCACTCTTGCAAACAGAGGGAGGTTATGAGCTGTGGAGAGACATCAAGTATCATTGGAACATGACCAGACAGGGCCAGATTTGTAATAATCTTTAATATAATATATATTAATATAAACTTTCTGAGAGCAGATCTGATTACTTTCCAAGAAGGTGCGCAACTGATTTACAAAAATCGCAGGATATTCTATAGGATTATGTACGAGTATACAAATATAGTATCGTACGAATTTGACAACTTTTTAAATCCTGTGAATTATTAAGACTTTAAGACTATGTTCGTACTGATTGGACTATGGGTTTTGTAAGAAAAGTTTTAAGAAACAACAAATGCTTGATAAAATGTTTGATTAAGGGTTAAAACCAACACATACTGTATGTAGGCCTACGCTGCAGGACCCTCTTGAAAATGAGATGATACATCTCAAGGGGTTATCCTGAAATAAATTCAAAATTAAATGATCAAAACTCTGATAATTTATTGGATACTTGAACAAATAATCTAATAAAGAGCAATAAATCAAACACAATCAAATAAAGTGTCTTTTTTGTCAATATTTGTGTTTTTCATTGTTCTTTAGTGTTTGATTAAGGTTTTAATTTATAGCATTATACCTGAGAAAGTTTTAATGGAAGTTAAACTTTAACCTGAAGAAATCCTGATGTTGTTTGGACCAAAGGTGATCATAAACTCCTCCCTCTTACAACACTTACCAGGAAGAGACTGAGTTATTTCTCTTTTCTGTAACGCGGACTCTCCTCTCTCTCGACAAAAGCAATAAAGAAGCAGCGATCAGTGGAGAATGAAGACAAACACTTTCAAGAAGGATTTTTGAGACATTTGTTTCTGAACAGAGAGCAGATTGTTGTGATTCTCAAGGTGATTCATTTTTAAACCCATCATTCAGAAAGTGAAAGTAAAGTTTGTGTTGCTGGAGCTCAAACGGTGAAAATGGCTTCACTAAATGTGTCTGCAGAAGAGCTTTCTTGTCCCGTGTGCTGTGACATCTTCAAGGCTCCTGTTCTTTTATCATGTAGTCACAGTGTCTGTAAAGAGTGTCTTCAACAGTTCTGGAGAACCAAGAAAACTCAGGAGTGTCCTGTCTGCAGGAGAAGATCCTCAAAAGAACAACCTCCTCTTAATCTGGCGTTAAAAAACTTGTGCGAGTCAATCCAGACGGAGAGAAATGAGACGTGTTCATCAGGATCTGAGGAGATCTGCAGTTTACACAATGAGAAACTCAAACTCTTCTGTCTGGAGGACAAACAGCCTGTGTGTTTAGTGTGTATTACTTCACAACAACACGACAATCACAAAGTCAGACCCATCAGTGAAGTGGTTTCATCATATAAGGTAAGACAAATATCTCTTCTTTTACATGTAAATGAAGCTGAAAGTGACATGAAGAGAGTAGCGTACACACTCTCTCTCTCTCTCTCTCTCTCTCTCACACACACACACACACACACATACACACGATCCCGGGAGTGACAGTGGAAACGCGCCCGCTTTTGGCCCGACAGTGGAAACACGGCTATTGACCAACTGAAACCTGCTCTAAAGAGCCTCTGATTGGTTTATTGCACATTATGCCCAAAACACACCCATTTTATGTTAAGTGCTCCCGGAAGAGATGAGTTTTCAGCTGTGTTTTGAATGCTGTTCTGCATTCCGGATGAGGGGAGATCATTCCACCAGCAGGGAACCACGAATGAGAATGTTCTGGAGAGTGATTTTGTGGCTCTCTGTGATGGGACCACGAGCCGTCGCTCATTGTTCGATCGTAGGCTTCTGGTAGGGATGTAGACTCGTAGGAGCAAGTGGGAGAAGGAGGGAGCTGAGCCTGTGGTAGATATGTAAGCAAGCGCCAGTTAAACTTGATGCGAGCAGCGAGTGGTAGCCAGTGCAGAGAGATGAACAGAGGAGTGAGGTGGGACCTGCAGCATTCTGGATCATTTGTAGAGATTTAGTTACACATGATGGAAGTCCAGCCAGAAGAGCATTGCAGTAATCAAGCCTAGAAATTATCAGGGCCTGGACGAGAAGTTGTGTTGCATGCTCAGTTAGGAAAGGCCTGATCTTCCTGATGTTGTGCATAGCAAACCTGCATGATCGAGCTGTCTCTGTAATGTGGTCTGTGAAGGTCAGCTGATCATCAAAGATTACTCCAAGATTTCTGACCGACCTTGATGGGGTGATTGAGGATGACTCTAGCTGGATAGTGAGGTCGTGCTGTAGAGACGGATTGGCAGGGAGGACAAGAAGCTCAGTCTTTGTCAGGTTGAGCTGCAGGTGATTCTTTCATCCATGCCGAGATGTCCGCCAGACAGCTTGAGATAACACACACACACCTTACTATCCAAAGAAAACCCAAGAATCGATTTTTTACCACAGGTTTATTTTTGATTATTTCTGAATCAATTTAATGTGAGATGTGTACGAAAATTGAAGAAATCAGGATCAGGGCACATACTGAACATATTGATACTTTTTCACTATATATGATCATATCACTGCATTGTCTTCTCTTCTTCTCTTCACTGTAATCTTGTGTTTTATGTTTTTTTGTCCAATTCTAGGAGGAGTTCAACACAACACTGAAGTCCTTACAAGAGAAACTTAAACACAAAGAAAACATTAAAGGAGAGTTTGAGAAAACAGTTAAACACATCAAGGTGAGGAAACAGAATCAAGAGTCATGTATAGTATCACTGTATACAGTTATGATTTAATATAATGGATTCCAGTTGATTATTTCTGTAAATGACGAGCATCAATCTGCTTCTGGATCCGTTATATGTCGGGTATCGAGTTTATCTCTGATATGAATGATGTGAAGTGTTGATGTGTGTCGATTGAGATGATTGAAGTGAATGTGATGTGATTTCAGGCTCAAGCTGAGCACACAGAGACTCAGATTAAACAGCAGTTTGAGAAGCTTCATCAGTTTCTCAGAGATGAAGAAGAAGCTACAGTCACTGCACTGAGGGAGGAAGAGGAGCAGAAGAAGCAGAGGATGAAGGAGAAGCTGGAGGAGATGAACACACACATCTCAGCTCTTTCACACACACTCAAAGACATGGAGGAGATGATGAAAGCCAGTGACGTCTGCTTTCTGAAGGTCTGATTTCAGATCATTGCTTGATCATTGGTTGATTGATTGAGTTCTTGATGATAATGGTGTGTTTGTTCTGCAGGAGTTTCCAGTCTCAATGGAAAGGTGAGTGATCTGCTCCTGTCTCTGGTCTCTCTGGTTCTGATCCAAAGCCACTGCAGTTCTGACTCCTGAATGTTCTTCCAGAGTCCAGAGCTCACGGCCGGATCCACAGATGGCTTCTGGAGCTTTGATTCATGTGCCACGATACTTGGGCAACCTGCCGTTCAGAGTCTGGAAGAAGATGCAGGACATCGTCCAAAACAGTGAGTCTGACGGCAGGAGATCTGAGCTGGACATGATGGATGGGTGGAGAGATAAAGGCTCTATATGATACACAAACTGATAGATAGATAGATAGATAGATAGATAGATAGATAGATAGATAGATAGATAGATTTTTAACCAGCCGTCCAATCACAGTGAGGAGGGGCGGGACTAATACCACACCGACCAACCCCCACATTCTGCTGGTACAACATCAACAGAGGACAACAACAAGCATAATAATGGAACAAGTAAGGAATAATTGATGACAGGCCGTTGAATTATTAGAAAAATAATGCACACCCGAGGTAGTAATGCGGTCACGACGCGGAGTGGCCGTTACACCTCGGGTGTGCATTATTTTTCTAATAATTCAACGGCCTGAAGTCAATTATTCCGCTTATACTACAGTTACCACACCTCGAAACATTGTTTAGATGATGCATTTCAAGACGTTTGTCAAGTTTTTGCCATTAAAACGCTCTTGTATGTAGGACTAATTTCTTACGCATCTAATCCCATGCCTCCGTTGCTAATTCCAAAACGTCATTTTAGAGTTAGTAACGGAGGTTTGAGCCACTGATAGCAGACTAATGATGGACATACTTACGACTTGCTGAAACATTCGAAGACTGACTGTTTCCATCGACTGTAGCAGGTCTTAAACACAGACTGTGAATAGGCTACAGACTGAACGCGCTGAACACGCGTTTGGGCATGATCAGTCATAAGCAGGGCTTGAAAACGAAAAAAAAAATCAATCGGTTCACTCCGAGCAGAATCGATATTTTAACGTTTCCGTTTTTAACGTTCCTCATTAAAAATTACTGTTCCGAAAACGGTTTGATTAGAAAAAATACCGGTTAATAACGTTATTTTAATTTAGCCTATACTTTAAACAAATATGTATAGGCTAAATAAAGACTAATTTTTACTCAAAAATAAGATAAAACATGATAATTAAACTTGAACATTTATTTCATAACATTTCATAACATTGTTAGACGACTTGTCATAGGAGAAATAATGACAAAAAGGATTTTCTTGGTGGCGACCCATCTAAAAAAAGTAATTGACAGACTATTATATAGGCCTAGGTTCTATTACGTTCTAAAAATTAGCTCACTCCCATTAATTACAGAAGAGATACAAACAAAAATAGTTTGCATTACTTCGTATGGTTATTCTTCACTTTTCTAAGCATGTTTTAACTTAAACATACCTCTGGGCATTGGATGGGTAGCCTACTTTGTGGCTATTTAAGAAAAATCTTATCGTGCCGGAGAGATTGCCTGCCGATGACTGCTGCGCGGGCATTTCACTCACACTTGATGCGTCAACGTCATATGCTGTAACTTAGGTACTCAATTCATGATTGGTCACTGCCAAATTCAAATATTAAAGAGAACGGTAAAATAACGTTATTAACCGGTTAATGATAATTTCAAATAAACGTTTCTGTTCAGAACGATTAAAAATTATTTTGTTTTCGTTTTTGTTCCTGTTAAAATTTCGTTCGTTTCCGGTTTTCGTTTTCGTTCCTTGAACCGGTTCAGAGCCCTGGTCATAAGTATCAAATTACATTCATAACTGGCCTTAGTCAGTGTGTCCCGGCTTTATGCAGTTATTAATGCCGTTATTAGAGAGAGGGAGAGAGAGAGAGAGAGATGTTGCAATAATGAGACAGAAAAGCATGTGCGTCAATATTATTATTTATTTATTAATTAAATTTGTTTTAATTAATTCGTTCATTCTTGTTTTCTATAATTGACAGTAGATAACCCAATAAATGAAACACACAAAGCCCTTTTAACAAGTAGGCCTATCAATAATTATTGATTTGTTATATTATCTGGAATAAATACGAAAACCCAGCAGGACTATCAATTTATTTATATAGCCTATTCAATTTAATTTTCTATTTAGCCTATAGATAGGACTACATACTTTATTTATTAAAATTAAACTGTATGTGTCTATTGATTGTGAAGTTAGACATAGAAAATTGCAGATCAAGCGCATGGGGCTGCATGTTTTTTCTTGTTATGAATTGTATCCTATTTTCCGTTATGACAGTTGACTGCGCGCAGTGATATGGAACTGTAATGCGGTCAAGACCTGCCTGGAACTACTTTAGCCGTGCGTTTCCCTGAAAATAATTGCACACCTTAGAACGTTCTCAACCAATCAGAATCAAGCATTCAACAGCCCTGTAGTATAAAAATATTTAAAACATGAGCCAGAGAAAATACGCTACATTGTTTCGACATTTTAATATAGAATCAACACAGAAACAAAATATGAGTGAAATGAGATACTAGTAACACTTTCGCGGATGTTACATATCATAACAAGCAAAGCGTCTCCACTGAGAAATGCTGCGCTGCCGAAACGCTCTCAAGCGCCACAGCTTTCAGCAGAGCGCCTAGTGTGTTCAGCTGGCTAACGCTTTGGTGGACACGCAGCCTTAGTCTCAGAATAATAATAATAATTTCTCAATCCAAAATAATCAGTCAAACACAACAGACCGTAAGAATAAACTGTTTTAAACCGATACACAGACCGTCCACCTTATTTCCAGCTCCCATGATTCCATTTCCCTTTCGAGTTACTTTCCTGTCACTGAACCGAGGTTTCCATGGTAACGGTCATAAACAGTCTATGCTAGCGGTGCGCTAATCCTCATTTTAGAGAGTTTGGGAACTAAAACATGCGGGAACACGACCTGTTACTCCTACAGTAGAGCCCGAGAATACGGTGATAAGAGCCAATCAAATGAAGATGATCAGAAGCTGCTGAACATCTCTCACACACACACACACACACACACACACACACACACACACACACACACTTACAGTTCTTCATCTACAGCAGAAATATCAACAGATCTCATTGAATTATTGTTATTTAAATTTCCTAAAGTATCAGTTTCTCTTGTTGGACACAAATGTCTGAATCCCATATTTAATGTTTGTAGTTGATGCCGTTAAACGCTGATGATAAAAACGAGTGTGAAACTAATAACAGCACTGACAGTGATCAGAGGAAAATGAGTTTGATCAACAGGACGAGTGTCATAATTCATAATAATCTGTGTTGGGTTCACTGTTGATCATTATATGAAGATCAGAATAAAAGCATGTGTTGATTGTGTCTCATCAGCTCCTGTGATTCTGGATCCAAACACTGCAGATCCACTTCTCGTCCTGTCTGATGATCTGACCAGTGTGAGAGACAGCGGGAACTATCAAACTCTTCCTGATAATCCAGAGAGATTTGACTGTAATCCCTGTGTTCTGGGTTCAGAGGGTTTTAACTCAGGAACACACTGCTGGGATGTGGAGGTTAAAGAGAGTAAATACTGGACTCTTGGAGTAACTACAGCATCAAACCAGAGGAAGGGATACGCTTTCTTCAACACTGATGTCTGGTGTGTGTCGTACGGATTGACTCCAGGTTCTGGTTTTCCTGTTAAACAGAAGCTTGATCGTGTGAGAGTGAATCTGGACTATAATGGAGGAACGGTGTCGTTCTCTGATCCTGTAACTAACACACATCTACACACCTTCACAACCACCTTAACTCACACACTCTTTCCATTCTTCTGGTGTTATTCTTCCTCTCTGAGGATCTTACCGGTCAATACTCAGTAAAGTCATTCCTGTAGATCTGGATCTTCATCATGTTTCCAATATTTACTCCATATCTCATGAGTAAGAGTGCTGTTGATCTGAGTATCAGTACGGCTGCTGTGATTGGGCCGTGATGATCACATGACTGATATCCAGCACTACAGCAACACACACACACACTCATGTTGCTTTAACAGATCAATAAACAACAGTGAAGTTTGTCACTAATTTTCACATTATTATATATTAATATTTTTCTATAAACTGAGCCTAATTCTTGTAAATAAATAATTGTTTATTTCAGTTTAAATGATAATTTTCTCAATTAAGTACATGGATGTAAAATAAATGATAAACATTATAAGAAGATGACGTTTATATTTCTCAACCCATTTCAGTGGTTTATGATTTATGTGGATTATGAAAAAGGTTCTGTCTGAAATTAAGACTCTCGCTGGTTTAGAGCTTGACATTTGTAATGGTTAATTATTAATCAGGAATTGTGAAAACTCAAGCGTGTCAAGCAAAGTTTTGGTTTGTTTTTCTGGGTTAATAATTGTAGAGACGTCCCTAATGTAATATAATTTAATGTACATGAAATATGTATATGTATTTCATTGTGGAAATTGCTTTTTCTGTAATAAACACCGTCATATTAGCTTTTTCTCTTGTTCCTTTAGCGTTCTGTCTTCAATCACGTCATAGGATGGATGTCACAGGGCAATTTAAATGATGTGAAGATAATTTGCAGCTCAAAACCTTAATTATCTTAAGACTCTTTTCATTTAATTTATTTCTATATATAGTTTTCCTCCTAACCTTATGCTTGCAGTTTAAGATAGTTTAAGAGAAGAGATAGGTCTTTAACCTAGATTTAAAACACTCGATGGAATCACAGGATCTAATGTGTAAAGGGAGAGTATTACAAAGACGCGGTGCAGCTACCTCAAAAGCACAATCTCCCTTAGTTTTTAACCGAGCTTTTGGTACATGTAAAGTAAAGCTTTGCGAGGATCTAAGTGGTCTAGCAGCAACATGATGCTGTAACAAACTAGAGATATATACAGGGGCGAGGCCATGTAAACCTTTGAAAACCATTAAAAAGACCTTTGATTTGCACCCTATACTCAACGGGAAGCCAATGCAAAGAGGCTAACACCGGAGAGATACTGGAACATTTCCTGGTGCCAGTCAACAATCTGTCCGCAGCATTCTGCACCAGTTGCAGCCGCGAAAGCAACTTTTTAGACAACCCCAAATAAAGAGAATTACAATAATCCAATCTGGACGTAATGAATGCATGGATCACAGTTCCCATATCTTTGGAAGACAGGAAGCCTTTTAATTTGCCAATGTCCCTCAATTGAAAAAGCTGCACTTAACCACCGCATTGTTTATCAAATTTCAGTTCAGAATCAAAAATCACACCAAGGTTCCTCACTTGAGTATTAACATTCGAGGCCAAAGGGCCCACATCAAGTGCAATCTGATTTGCTAACTTTGGTGGACCAAAAATCAACACTTCGAATTTAAACTCGTTCAGCAGAAGAAAACTTGATGCCATCCACAACTTTATTTCGTCCAGACAGTCAAGCAAAGCTGACCATTTTGAGATGTCATTCAATTTCAAAGGTGGGTGTAATCTGCATAACAATGGTATGCCACACCATACCTTTGACAGATTAATCCCAGAGGGAGCATATATAAGGAAAATAGAACAGGGCCGAGACACGAGCCCTGAGGGACCCCAGAGGTGATGGGGGGGGGGGGGGGGGGATATGAATACAGTAATAAATAAAAATTACTGTATTCATATTTTCTCATTTTATTTGTCTTATCTTATCATTTTTGCGGGTATAATGAGTAAGTTAAGGCTAAATTATTTTTAATTACTGTATTGAAAAAGAAGCTAATTTTCTCACGACTGGCGGATCTCAAAGTGTCGCGGTAAGTAAGTGGACTCTCCACGAGAGGATAAAGAACTGGCTGCGGTTGACGATGGGAGCAGCCAGGTTTTCTGGATGGTTTTCAGCCATTGCGATCCTTCACATCGAAAGCGACATTACGGCCAAGCTCTCACCTGAGACCATTATCGACGCATATGCAGGACGCAAAAAAACGAAAATTACTGTTGCACTAGTCTGAACAATATATAGGTCTGTAAGTTTTATTTCTCTGCCAAATAACTGCTTAAGATGGAGAAAAACTCAACACACTGCTTTCAATATGCTGTTCAATATATTTCAAAAGTGAGTAGGCTATAGTGTGACCGTTCATTTTCCCCGTGTCTCAATGTTTTAAATGTTTCATGAAATGGCTACAACAAAATGCGAAATAACTTGTTTTTTTTAATCGCTCTCATTGCCACAATGTGTTTCAAACGTGGAGAGTAGGCTATTGTTAGGGATGGCTGCCGCGAAACAGTCGTTCCGAAGCTTTTCGAGATCCCGAAGCGCAGATGTTTCGAAACACTGATCCGAAACGTGATTCAAAACACCCATGTCACGTGACTATGGCCAAACGAAGCCTCGAAGTGTTTCACTAAGTGTTTCATCAGGTGTGATCCGCCGAATCAGCGTTTGATTGACACGGTCGGGAACAGACCACACAATCGCACATCTGTATAAAAGTGAAATCAACGCATATTGACCTCGTGGGTTTTTGTGAGAGGAGTTTGATTTTGAGATAGCGGATTTTTGGTGATATAGTGACATTTATAATGCGATTTGTTTAGTTATATTTAGGCTTAAATGTACACAACACATTGACTGATAGGCTAGAGACACAGAGTATAGTGACACATTAATAGATACATAGATATAAATATATATAGACAGCTAGATTAATAGATAGATAGATACAGATAGATTAAAAATAGGCTACATAATATAAATCCATAGATAGATTATAGATACATTTATAGATACATATCTAAATACATAGATTATAGATACATATTATACATATCTAAATACATAGATTGTAGATACATATATCTAATTACATAGATAGATTAGAGATACATATCTAGATAGATTTGGATAGATAGATAAAATGGAGGCTCCCCAGAAGAGATGCCGTACATCTGTGGTGTGGGAGCATTTCTATTTAGAAACCCCAAATAAAGTGAGATGTGTGTATTGTGATCGGCAGCTCGCCTACTGCAACAATACATCATCCAGTAGAAACACAGGGCAGTTTATGGGAACTTTTTGATACCCGTATCCATCACACCCAGATGATACACAATGCTACAGCTGATGCCACAGTGGAAGTGAAAAAAAACATCAACGATGCGTATTTGCCCACAACTCATGATCCACTAACTTACTGGAAAGAGAGAGCAGTAATCTTTCCTCATTTGTATGTATTAGCTAAAAAATATCTTTGCATGCCAGCAACAAGTGTCCCTTGTGAGAGGATTTTTTCAAAGGCTGGAGAAATTATCTGTAAAAAAAGAAGTAGGCTAAGTCCTTCCACAGCAGAGAAATTAATATTTTTGAATAAAAATATGTAAAAAAGTGAGACATTGTGGCTTGATTTATTTTATTAATATTCATTTTGCAGGACCAAAATAACATTATGCACAGTGAGGAGCCTATAGGTTGCAAGATTCACATATTAGAAAAGTACAATAATAAAAAAACAACATTTTGCATGCCATCACTAGCTATTGTGTGACTGTTCATTTTTCCTGTGTCTCAAAATGTTTTAAATGTTTCATGAAGTACAATAAAATGCGAAATATAACTTTTTTAATCACTCTCATTGCCACAATGTGTTTTGAAAAAAGGAAAGAAAAGAAAAACTAAAAATCTTTTTGTTTTGGTTGAAGATAATATTTTAACAGTGCAAAAGTGGTCCACATTTCATTTATCCTAATTGTGTTCGAACGACAATTATTGCTACATAAATGAATGAATGAATGAATGCTACAATGATTTTTTTTTTGCCCCCCCCTGGCTCGAATGTCAAACTCCGCCTATGAGCTAGCTTGAGATGTTTAGCAATTTCTAACAGGTCTGAAGTGGTTAACGGTGTGGTGCCGAATTCTGACCCCCGCCAAATTATTACCCCCCTAGTATTGGTAGGTTGAGTAGCCCCAGAGTGCAGTCTGGACGATGGGGCGGGGCGACACTTTTAGGTGGGGCGACACGTGTCGCTCCGCCCACACCTGATTTTATTGGTTTATAATACAGCAATCTTATTGGCATAGACGCTTGAGGCACGAGCATGCGCATTCTTTTATGTACGAGTTTATGAATTATCTATGACGCTGTTTGGCCGTAGTGATAACCATTGCGATTTCAGTAACGATCAATTGGATAATGTTTTGATGAACTTACGAATCAAGTTAGATGAAGTTACTGTCAAAATGTATTCACAATTCACATCGTTTCAAAGCAGCTTTACAAAAAGTCATATTGTAAGCTTTAATATTGAGCGGTTTTATGGGTTGGTGATATCACAAAATATGTTGCTGATAAATAATACACTGTTTGAGATTTAGCCTAGCTATACTATATTAATTTACCCTACAGATAAGTCAGTGCCACTTTTGGTGGGCAATGAGAATGACTGCATGAAATTACTGGCAGATCAAAGGAGAGATCATTTCTATGTGGGCTGATTTAGACAATATTTTTACGCATGTCATGCAGAGCTCCTTAATTTTACATCATTCGTGCTTCTTCGTTTTTCCATTAGGATCAGTGAATAAACACAAACTCGGGATTTTGCACAAATTATGATAATTCCCTTTATTTCAGTAAAACAAAGGATAAATCCGAAAGTGTGTTTTATTTTATTTTTATATTTATTTTATTACAGCCTATTATAATTGCACAGATTTATAGCAGCGTGTTTTTTTTATGGTTATGCAGCTAGCCTATATGTGAGTGTTAATATTTGTAACCATTTTTATCCAGTAGCCTACATGAACATGAACACGCAATGCGGATTTTTATAGCCTACTGATGTCACAGTCACAGATAGACAGTCGTACATAACCGGTTGACACTTATTAGAAAACATGAATCTTTAAAAAATATAACATAAGGCTTTACAGAACCAATAGGCCCTCATTTCGTATGAATAGGTAATCAACCAGGAAACGTGTTTGCCATTAAACATTTTATTTGCACTTTGTACCAAATAATGCAAGCATTGGACAATCTCGTTAAGAAAATGACAACAAAAAACGGTCATGCTTTAGAATTTAAAATCAGCTGCTTACATTCTTACAGTCAATTATCATCATTTGCGTAAAATCCCGAGTTTGTGCTGATCCACCGATCCTGATAGAAATATGAAGAAGCCAAGTGAATGACGCACGAATCTAATGTAAAACATCTCCCTGAAGTACAAGTAACATCACCAAGCGTTCGTTTTTAAACAATAACTTAATCTATACTGTGTCTTAAGTATAATAAAGTATTAGCCAATAGATATTAACAAAAATTACCATGGTAAACTGATAATAAGATACGATTAAAGTTAGCATTTAATTTTTCTTTGATACGGCCAAATCATTCACAAAATCGTACATTAAGGAATGCGCATGCTCAGACCTGAATCGTTTACACCAATAAGATTGCGGTATTATAAACCAATTAAATTGGGGGTGGGCGGAGCGACACGTGTCGCCCCGCCTAAAAGTGTCGCCCCGCCCCATCGTCCAGACTGCACTCTGGGGTACTACGGTAGGTTTAGGATTAGTTGTGGGGGAGGGGTTAGGATTAGGCAATCAGGTACTGACTTCAATGAGGGGGGTAATAATTTGGCAGGGAGTCGAAATTCGGCACAACACCGGCTCAAATGCACTCAACTGGCCAGAGGTAAGAGAATCAGGAGGAAAATTAACCTGGCTTTGAGCCCGGACAGAACTAATGATGCTGGCTCTAGCGGAGATTTTATCCATAAAAAACTGGAAAAAGTTTTCACAAGCTCTCTCTGAATTAAACAGTAGGGCATAGGATGTAGAACTGTATTAATTACACGAAATAATATTTTAGGACTATGCTGATTCTTAGAGATTAAATGGGGAAAATGCCGCACCTTAGCCGCTTTGACAAACTGTTGATAGAACACCATACACTCTCTATCTCATAAGAGACCTGTAGTCTATCCTTCTTCATTTCCTCTCTGCCTGCCTCCATTTTTGTCTAAGCAGCCGACTGTCAGCATTGAGCCAGGGCTGAGATACAGTTTTGGATTTGACCTGTTTCCAGGGTGCAATACAATCCAAAATACGATTACAACCCATATTGAAATCAGATACCAGCTCCTCTATACCCCGAGTAGATGGATTATTCTCAATAACTGGCATAAGGGCATTGTACTGGTCAGAAAACTTAGAGGCAGAAGCTGCATTTAGCCCGCGCTCGACGGCCAACTGGCATGGGACCCGAAGGGAGTCCACCTTAGCCTTTAAAAAAATGTACATGTAAAACGTCTCGGTTACGTATGTAACCCTCGTTCCCTGAGTACAGGGAACGGAGACGTGTCGTCGGGGAGTTCCCTGACGAAATGGGATCACGCTAGGGAGACCAATTGCCTTCGAGTGAATTAAAACGAGCCAATGAAAATTGGCATGCAAGATTTGCATTCCGCGACCCGCCTACCAACGCGGGTATAAAGGGCGGAAGTAAACATTGCGCAATGCTTTTCGCTGAGGAGCCGAACGGTGTCCAGTCCTCCGCGAAGGTACAGCAACATGGCGAAGGGACGACACGTCTCCGTTCCCTGTACTCAGGGAACGAGGGTTACATACGTAACCGAGACGTTCCCTTTCGTCCTGGGAACTCCAACGTGTCGTCGGGGAGTTCCCTGACGAAATGGGATCCCTAACAAAACACCATGGTGCTGGCCCCTTCCAGCGCCCAGCTAAGCTACCCTAAGCAGTTTCACAAATTACGGGAGCTAGCAAGGGAGTCACACTGCTGTTCCGCAAGACCCACACAGTGGATTGGATAACACTGGGAAAGCGTGCCCAACCCGTAAACAGGGGAAGGGAACGCTGCGGAAGCGAGATGCCTGAAGAAGGCCTGGAATACACATATGTACTAGCCCAGGGGGATAGTGAAACATATGGCAGTCCCTGAGGTAGTCCCCTCCAGGGGGAGTGGGAGCGTACTCAAAAGGGACGACAGAACGAGTCTGTCAAGGGGAAGACACGGCTGAACTGCACGTGGCATAATGGGTCACCGAAGAGACCACTGGACATAACACCCAGTCTACACAACAACTCCCTTAGAGGTAGTAGACCTGGCGCCGGCGGTCCGCCACGCCTGGCACCGAAGGGGTGATGGAGGGACTCACGAGGCTAACCAACGTAGGGCGCCAACGGAGCGAAAGACGCACGTATCCGGCTGAGGCACGGAGTGGCGTAGCAAGCCGACACAACCTATTCCCTCGCACCACTGGCCGTAGCGAGTACTCGGGAGGAAATAGGTTCCACACGTAGGCTATAGAATCTAGCGAACGTGTTCGGTGTCGCCCAGCCCGCAGCTCTACAAATGTCTGTCAGCGAGGCGCCTTGAGCCAACGCCCAGGAGGCGGCAACACCTCTCGTAGAGTGACCACGCAACCTGGGAGGACAAGGCTCACCCGTAGCTTCATACGCTAGGGTGATTGCGTCCACTAACCAGTGAGCTAACCTCTGCTTGGAGACGGCCTTCCCCTTCTGCTGGCCTCCGTAACAGACAAAGAGCTGATCTGAGGTCCTGAAGCTTTGCGTTCTGTCAGTGTAAACCCGCAGGGCGCGGACTGGACAGAGAAAAGCTAGGGCTGGGTCTGCCTCCTCCTGGGGCAGCGCTTGCAGGTTCACTACCTGATCCACGAAGGGAGTGGTAGAAACCTTGGGCACATATCCGGGCCGGGGTCTCAATATCACGCGAGAAAGGCCCGGCCCAAACTCTAGGCACGATTCGTCGACCGAAAAAGCTTGCAGATCCCCGACCCTCTTAAAAGAGGCCAACGCCAACAGGAGCGCTGTCTTAATGGACAGGATATTCAGCTCGACTGTCAGCAAGGGCTCAAAGGGAGGACTTTGAAGAGCTCTCAGTACCAGAGCTAGGTCCCAAGAGGGTACAGAGTGCAAAACACGAGGTGGAATTAACCTCCTAGCACCCTTGAGGAATCTGATGATCAGGTCGTGCTTCCCAGGGACTTACCTTCTACTACATAGTGATGTGCGGCTATTGCGGCAACATACACTTTGAGGGTGGAGGGAGACAGCCTTCGCTCCAACCCATCTTGTAGGAAGGAAAACACGACTCTGATCGGGCAAGTTCGGGGGTCCTCCTGGTGGGAGGAACACCATTCGACGAATAGGTTCCACTTCAACGCATAGAGGCGCCTCGTAGAGGGGGCTCTAGCAGAAGTGATGGTGTTTACCACTGCCTGTGGTAGATCACCTAGAACCTCCGCGTCCCGTCCAGGAACCAGACATGGAGTTTCCAGAGGTCTGGACGCGGGTGCCATAGAGTGCCCCGTCTCTGAGAAAAGGAGGTCCTTCCTCAGAGGAATCGGCCAAGGAGGGGCTGTCGTGAGGAGCATGAGTTCCGTGAACCAAGTCCTGGTGGGCCAATACGGCGCCACTAACAGGACCTGCTCCTCGTCCTCCCTGACCTTGCACAGAGTCTGTGCAAGAAGGCTCACTGGGGGAAACGCAAACTTGCGCAGGACCCGGGGCCAGCTGTGAGCCAGGGCGTCCGTGCCGAGGGTCCCCTCGGACAGGGAGTAAAACCACTGGCAATGGGGTGTGTCCGGAGAGGCAAACAGGTCTACCTGTGCGACTCCGAAAACACTCCAGATCAGCTGAACCGCCTGGGTATGGAGTCGCCATTCTCCTGGCAGGGGAGGCCACCGTGAAAGCTCGTCTGCCACACGGTTGAGCTCCCCTGGAACATGAGTGGCGCGAAGCGACCTAAGATGCTTCTGACTCCATAGGAGGAGGTGGGAGGCGAGTCGCGACATGCGGCGGAAGCGTAGACCACCTTGTCGGTTGATGTACGCAACGGTCGCAGTGCTGTCCGTACGGACCAGTACGTGCTTGTCCTTGAGGAGCCCCTTGAGGCGGCACAAAGGCAAGCGTACTGCTTGCAACTCTAGGCAGTTGATATGCCAATGCAGCTGGGGCCCCGTCCACAGACCCGAGACTGCATGCCCTTTGTACGTGGCCCCCCACCCCATGGCAGAGGCATCTGTGAAAACCACAGCATGCCTGGAAACCTGGACTAGGGGCACTCCGGCCCGTAGAAACGCAGGATCCGACCATGGGGAGAAGGTTTGGCGACAGTGCGGGGTTACTTTGACCCGGAACGTGCCGCTCTGCCACGCCCACCTCGGGACTCGATCGTGAAGCCAGTGCTGGAGCGGTCTCATATGTAACAGGCCGAGCGGCGTTACTGCGGCTGCGGCTGCCATATGCCCCAGGAGCCTCTGAAATTGTTTCAGTGGGACCGCTGTCCTGCCTCGAAAAGACCTGAGGCAGGTGAGCACTGACTGGACGCGCTCCTCCGTGAGGCGCGCTGTCTGGGCGACCGAGTCCAACACCATACCGAGATAAGAGATCCTCTGCACGGGGCAGAGTTTGCTCTTGTCCCAGTTGACCTGAAGCCCCAACCGGCTGTGGTGCCGTAGCACCATGTCCCTGTGATCGCACAACACATCTCGCGAGAGCCAGAATGAGCCAGTCGTCGAGACAGTTGAGAATGCGAACGCCTTGTTCTCTCATGGGAACAATGGCCGCCTCCGCGACTTTCGTGAAGACACGGGGCGACAGGGCCAGCCCGAAGAGTAAGACCTTGTACTGATACGCTCGACCCTCGAAAGCAAACCGTAGAAATGGTCTGTGACGAGGAAAAATCGAGACGTGAAAGTACGCGTCCTTCAGGTCGATCGCTGCAGACCAATCCTGGGGACGGATGCACTCGAAAATGCGCTTCTGCGTGAACATTTTGAACGGGAGTTTGTGCAGGGCCCGATTCAAAACTCGCAGGTCCAGGATTGGCCGTAACCCACCGCCTTTCTTGGGTACAATGAAGTAGGGGCTGTAAAACCCGGACCTCATCTCGGCAGGAGGGACCGGCTCGATCGCGTCCTTCGCCAGCAGGACATCGAACTCTTTCCGCAGGACAGGGGCATCCACTGACCGCACACGGGTAAAGTGGATGCCCCTGAACCTGGGAGGCCGGCGTGCAAACTGAATTGCATAGCCGAACCGAATGGTGCGGATGAGCCATCGAGACGGACCCGGAAGCGCTAGCCAGGCTTCCAGGTACCGAGCCAATAAGCCCACCCGAACCACCGGCGTACCCGCGGAGGGGCAGCGAGGTGGAAGGCCGGGACCCGGCTCCAGTGGCAATGTAGCCACTGGAAGCGGGGTCTGGGCGGTCCACCGTGGGGCAGACGGCAGAGAGAGCTCGTAGGCTTTCTGCTGCGGGCTGCCCGGTGGCGAAGGGAGGGAGAGAGACGAAGAACGAGGCCCTGACTCCTCGTGTCCTGGTCTCTGCGCCTCCGGGCCCAGCTGCAGACCGGAGCGACGCAGCCGGGGCTGCGTCACTGCTATCTGCAAGCTGGGGAGAGGGGAACGGGAGTGGTGCAGCTCGGGGGCGGCACGCACTGCCATTCTGACCCTCTCGGACGGAGGAAACTGGTCTTATTATACTGCCAGTCTCGACCGTGAGGGGAAACGAGGAACGAGGCCCGGGGGCATCGAGTCCTGGTTTCCCCTCACCCAGCGAGAGACGAGAGTGACAAGGCCGCAGCCCTCACTGTCATCTGAGCGCTGGGGCCCGTGAACGACTCAGAGGAAGTGGACTGCTCAAACTTTGGGTACCGCTGATTACAGGATAACCAGCGGCGGAACAGAAACGAAATTCTCCGCCCGGCCCTCCCCCGGGGGAAGGAGTGGTGATGATACGCACTCCCAGAGAGCAGAACGTCACATACTCTGGGTCGCTCCTCTCAGGGTAGTTTCCCTTCCCTTTGCTGGGGGAAAACAAACTCCGAGCGGGCTGGTTTTGAGGTGCTTCTGGACCACCAGTGTTGACATCGTCTAACCGAGGGCCAGCGCTGTGACTAATCACGGTCAGTCACTAAGCACAGCTCAACCCCGAGTTAGAACTACGCACGTGCAGTGGTAGTGAGAGAGGAAAAACTTCTGCAGATTTAGGCATGTTTGGCTTGCCATATTGGCACCAAAAATGCTTCCATACTGCCAAAATTCTTCACACACATCCAGGCACTTTAGAACAGCCCAGGAAAGTGTGGCGGTTAAGTCTGAATCTTCAGCATGAGAACACACCATTATAGTAGGAACTCAGCATCATTTTCAGAGTATAACCGCCCTCTCTCCGATGTAGCGATCGACATCTGTCCTCCCTGGGGCCCCGAATGAAATGCCTGGTCCCTCATGAGAAGGACCAGAAACCCATTCGAAAGCCTCGACGGCACACGGCACGCTGAGCTGCTCCAACCTTTACGTGAAAGGGGAGGCGAACAACGTGCCGACGTGGTCATGCACTCCTAAGAGAACGTGAACCACCCACGAACGCAGTCTCAACACACTGATTAGGCATGTGAAACCGTGATCGTGGCCGTCAACCAGGCATGCAAGATAGTGAACGTGGCCATCGCTTCGATGACACATCTGGCTGGACGCTCAAGCCCTCAGGCAGGCGAACAACGTGCCGACGTGGTCATGCTCTCATAAGAAAGCATAAACCACCCACGAACACAATCTCAGCATGTTTGCGATGCGCTAGAGGAGTGAGTGGTTCGTGTTCACTGAAACCCTCAGATCACCAATGTTATTCGCCAAAGCAGCCCTCTCCTGGTGCACCAGAAGAGAAACTGGATCGGGAAATAAGCAAAGGGACTCACCTCATAGAGGCACGCGAGTCTTGATCTTGACCACGCATCTTGAGCGTCGAATGACGCGCGCTGGGTTGCCGTGACAACCCGCGCTGTCAGCCGGCGCTCGACGGCACACGGCACGCTGAACTGCTCCAACCTTTACGTGAAAGGGGAGGCGAACAACGTGCCGACGTGGTCATGCACTCCTAAGAGAACACGAACCACCCACGAACATAGTCTCACACACTGATTAGGCATGTGAAACAATGAACGTGGCCGTCAAATAAGGACAGGAAACGATCGCATCCAGAAACACACAAGTGAAACGTCATCCTGAAAAGGACGCGATCTTCACTCGTGTTGCTCTTTCAGGAAGAAAATACTCTCTCTATCGTGCTGAAGCACACAGGGACCCAACGCGGCAACACAGCGGGGAAACTGCAAGCCCACTGTGCGCACTCAACCGTTTACCAGCTGTGAAAACAGCTTTTGATTTAACAGCATATAGACGCAGACAGGAAACCGCGCGGTCGCTGAAACGCCATCTCACCAACACAGAGAGATCCCCTCCCGAAACAGCAGACTCGTAGTTGTAAGAAAAATACATTTCTTAAAGCTCACTCACTCAGAGAGGACACAATCGGACGGCTCCGAAGCTAAAAGCATTGCGCAATGTTTACTTCCGCCCTTTATACCCGCGTTGGTAGGCGGGTCGCGGAATGCAAATCTTGCATGCCAATTTTCATTGGCTCGTTTTTAATTCACTCGAAGGCAATTGGTCTCCCTAGCGTGATCCCATTTCGTCAGGGAACTCCCCGACGACACGTTGGAGTTCCCAGGACGAAAGGGAACAAGAGATATTTGTCTTACCTTATATGATGACACCACTTCACTGATGGGTCTGACTTTATGATTGTCGTGTTGTTGTGAAGTAATACACACTAAACACACAGGCTGTTTGTCCTCCAGACAGAAGAGTTTGAGTTTCTCACTGTGTAAACTGCAGATCTCCTCAGATCCTGATGAACGCGGCTCATTTCTCTCCGTCTGGATTGACTCACACAAGTTTTTTAACGCCAGATTAAGAGGAGGTTGTTCTTTTGAGGATCTTCTCCTGCAGACAGGACACTCCTGAGTTTTCTTGGTTCTCCAGAACTGTTGAAGACACTCTTTACAGACACTGTGACTACATGATAAAAGAACAGGAGCCTTGAAGATGTCACAGCACACGGGACAAGAAAGCTCTTCTGCAGACACATTTAGTGAAGCCATTTTCACCGTTTGAGCTCCAGCAACACAAACTTTACTTTCACTTTCTGAACGACGGGTTTAAAAATGAATCACCTTGAGAATCACAACGATCTGCTCTCTGTTCAGAAACAAATGTCTCAAAAATCCTTCTTGAAAGTGTTTGTCTTCATTCTTCACTGATCGCTGCTTCTTTATTGCCTTTGTCGAGAGAGAAGAGAGTCCGCACAGTGGAACATGTGCTGTTTGAGTGCACTAAATACTCAAATCAAAGACTGGCTCTAAGGAATGGACTGGAACATGAAGGAATCAAACAAATGGATATTACAAATATCTTCTCAAATAATTCCGGAAAGATGGTGCTTAAAATCATGTCATTGTATCTACAACAAACTGGACTAAACATAAGGATTTAAACAAATGTAACTAAGATACAGTAGGTGGCGATAATGCTCCATATGGTTGCAAGTCGCCAGTAAAAACGAAGAAGAAGAAGAAGAAGAAGAGAGTCAGCATGTAACAAAAGTGGGTGTTTCTAAATTTGTGGGTGTTTTAACACTGGTGGGTGTTTATAAATCATGCAATGAAAATGATGCCCTTCTCCCGACCCCACCCCTAAGACCTACCCACACTGTGACGTGGGCAAATCAGGTAACGCGGTTGAAAACGCCCCTCTGTTTACGGCCTCGCCCCCTGATCTGGTAACTCCTATTACCGTCTGCAGAGACCTCTATTTGGAGAAAAGAGAAATAAGTCAGTCTCTTCCTGGTAGGCTAAGTGTTGTAAGAGGGAGGAGTTTATGATCACATTTGGTTCAAACAACATCAGGATTCCCTCAGGTTAAAGTTAAACTTCCATTTTCCGAAACTTTCTCAGGTATAATGCTATAAATTAATACCTTGAATCAAACATTAAAGAACAATGAAAAACACAAATATTGACAATAAAAAAGACACTTTATTTCTGTGTTTCTATTATTGCTCTTTAATTTTACATAGATTATGTGACTCACTATTATAGCTCTTGTGAGGGTAAAGCTCTTAAAAGAGCTGTTAAGTTTGATATTGCAGAGATAAGTTATCTGCAAGTAGTCAGTTTATATATAACTGTTGGATTTATTTCTGTAAGTGTTGCATAATTAAATGTTAAATGCATTTTTATGAAATAAGTTCACTGATATGTGGGCATTTCCATGAATACAAGTATGTCTTTAATAGCAAACAATATTTAAATGAATTCGTGGGGGAAAAAAACATGATTTACATGCAAACGGGACAGTTATCAGCAGTATAACTGATCTGATTATGACAAAATAATCGAGTATCTGATGTCATGTGACAAGTCAGTTGAGCTTTTCCACTCTTGCAAACAGAGGGAGGTTATAAGCTGTGGAGAGACATCAAGTATCATTGGAACATGACCAGACAGGGCCCAATTTTTAATAATCTTTAATATAATATATATTAATATAAACTTTCTGACAGGGACATCTGATTACTTTCCAAGAAGGTGCGCAACTGATTTACAAATATCGCAGGATATTCTATAGGATTATGTACGAGTATACAAATATAGTATCGTACGAATTTGACAACTTTTTAAATCCTGTGAATTATTAAGACTTTAAGACTATGTTCGTACTGATTGGACTATGGGTTTTGTAAGAAAAGTTTTAAGAAACAACAAATGCTTGATAAAATGTTTGATTAAGGGTTAAAACCAACACATACTGTATGTAGGCCTACGCTGCAGGACCCTCTTGAAAATGAGATGATACATCTCAAGGGGTTATCCTGAAATAAATTCAAAATTAAATGATCAAAACTCAGATAATTTATTGGATACTTGAACAAATAATCTATGTAAAAATAAAGAGCAATAAATCAAACACAATCAAATAAAGTGTCTTTTTTGTCAATATTTGTGTTTTTCATTGTTCTTTAGTGCTTGATTAAGGTTTTAATTTATAGCATTATACCTGAGAAAGGATCATAAACTCCTCCCTCTTACAACACTTACCAGGAAGAGACTGAGTTATTTCTCTTTTCTGTCATGCTGACTCTCTTCTCTCTCGACAAAAGCAATAAAGAAGCAGCGATCAGCAGAGAATGAAGACAAACACTTTCAAGAAGGATTTTTGAGACATTTGTTTCTGAACAGAGAGCAGAAACCCGTAGTTTTTAAACCCGTCGTTCAGAAAGTGAAAGTAAAGTTTGTGTTGCTGGAGCTCAAACGGTGAAAATGGCTTCACTAAATGTGTCTGCAGAAGAGCTTTCTTGTCCCGTGTGCTGTGACATCTTCAAGGCTCCTGTTCTTTTATCATGTAGTCACAGTGTCTGTAAAGAGTGTCTTCAACAGTTCTGGAGAACCAAGAAAACTCAGGAGTGTCCTGTCTGCAGGAGAAGATCCTCAAAAGAAGAACCTCCATATAATCTGGCCTTAAAAAACTTGTGCGAGTCAATCCTGACGGAGAGAAATGAGACGTGTTCATCAGGATCTGAGGAGATCTGCAGTTTACACAGTGAGAAACTGAAACTCTTCTGTCTGGAGGACAAACAGCCTGTGTGTTTAGTGTGTATTACTTCACAACAACACGACAATCACAAAGTCAGACCCATCAGTGAAGTGGTTTCATCATATAAGGTAAGACAAATATCTCTTCTTTTACATGTAAATGAAGCTGAAAGTGACATGAAGAGAGTAGCGTACACACTCTCTCTCTCTCTCTCTCTCTCTCTCTCTCTCTCTCTCTCTCTCACACACACACACACACACACACACATACACACGATCCCGGGAGTGACAGTGGAAACGCGCCCGCTTTTGGCCCGACAGTGGAAACACGGCTATTGACCAACTGAAACCTGCTCTAAAGAGCCTCTGATTGGTTTATTGCACATTATGCCCAAAACACACCCATTTTATGTTAAGTGCTCCCGGAAGAGATGAGTTTTCAGCTGTGTTTTGAATGCTGTCAGGGATTCTGCATTCCGGATGAGGGGAGATCATTCCACCAGCAGGGAACCATGAATGAGAATGTTCTGGAGAGTGATTTTGTGGCTCTCTGTGATGGTACCACGAGCCGTCGCTCATTGACCGATCGTAGGCTTCTGGTAGGTATGTAGACTCGTAGGAGCAAGTGGAAGAAGGAGGGAGCTGAGCCTGTGGTAGATCTGTAAGCAAGCGCCAGTTAAACTTGATGCGAGCAGCGAGTGGTAGCCAGTGCAGAGAGATGAACAGAGGAGTGACGTGGGACCTGCAGCATTCTGGATCATTTGTAGAGATTTAGTTACACATGATGGAAGTCCAGCCAGAAGAGCATTGCAGTAATCAAGCCTAGAAATTATCAGGGCCTGGACGAGAAGTTGTGTTGCATGCTCAGTTAGGAAAGGCCTGATCTTCCTGATGTTGTGCAGTGCAAACCTGAATGATCGAGCTGTCTCTGTAATGTGGTCTGTGAAGGTCAGCTGATCATCAAAGATTACTCCAAGATTTCTGACTGACCTCGATGGCTCTAGGATGACTCTAGCTGGATAGTGAAGTCGTGCTGTAGAGACGGATTGGCAGGGAGGACGAGAAGCTCAGTCTTTGTCAGGTTGAGCTGCAGGTGATTCTTTCATCCATGCCGAGATGTCCGCCAGACAGCTTGAGATAACACACACACACCTTACTATCCAAAGAAAACCCAAGAATCGATTTTTTACCACAGGTTTATTTTTGATTATTTCTGAATCAATTTAATGTGAGATGTGTACGAAAATTTAAGAAATCAGGATCAGGGCACATACTGAACATATTGATACTTTTTCACTATATATGATCATATCACTGTATTGTCTTCTCTTCTTCTCTTCACTGTAATCTTGTGTTTTATGTTTTTTTGTCCAATTTTAGGAGGAGTTCAACACAACACTGAAGTCCTTACAAGAGAAACTTAAACACAAAGAAAACATTAAAGGAGAGTTTGAGAAAACAGTTAAACACATCAAGGTGAGGAAACAGAATCAAGAGTCATGTATAGTATCACTGTAAACCGTTATGATTTAATATAATGGATTCCAGTTGATTATTTCTGTAAATGACGAGCATCAATCTGCTTCTGGATCCGTTATATGTCGGGTATCCGAGTTTATCTCTGATATGAATGATGTGAAGTGTTGATGTGTGTCGATTGAGATGATTGAAGTGAATGTGATGTGATTTCAGGCTCAAGCTGAGCACACAGAGCGTCAGATTAAACAGCAGTTTGAGAAGCTTCATCAGTTTCTCAGAGATGAAGAAGAAGCTACAGTCACTGCACTGAGGGAGGAAGAGGAGCAGAAGAAGCAGAGGATGAAGGAGAAGCTGGAGGAGATGAACACACACATCTCAGCTCTTTCACACACACTCAAAGACATGGAGGAGATGATGAAAGCCAATGACGTCTGCTTTCTGAAGGTCTGATTTCAGATCATTGCTTGATGATCATTGGTTGATTGATTGAGTTCTTGATGATAATGGTGTGTTTGTTCTGCAGGAGTTTCCAGTCTCAATGGAAAGGTGAGTGATCTGCTCCTGTCTCTGGTCTCTCTGGTTCTGATCCAAAGCCACTGCAGTTCTGACTCCTGAATGTTCTTCCAGAGTCCAGAGCTCACTGCCGGATCCACAGATGGCTTCTGGAGCTTTGATTCATGTGCCGCGATACTTGGGCAACCTGCCGTTCAGAGTCTGGAAGAAGATGCAGGACATCGTCCAAAACAGTGAGTCTGACGGCAGGAGATCTGAGCTGGACATGATGGATGGGTGGAGAGATAAAGGCTCTATATGATACACAAACTGATAGATAGATAGATAGATAGATAGATAGATAGATAGATAGATAGATAGATAGATAGATTTTTAACCAGCCGTCCAATCACAGTGAGGAGGGGCGGGACTAATACCACACCGACCAACCCCCACATTCTGCTGGTACAACATCAACAGAGGACAACAACAAGCATAATAATGGAACAAGTAAGGAATAATTGATGACAGGCCGTTGAATTATTAGAAAAATAATGCACACCCGAGGTGGTAATGCGGTCACGACGCGAAGCGGAGTCAATTATTCCGCTTATACTACAGTTACCACACCTCGAAACATTGTTTAGATGATGCATTTCAAGACGTTTGTCAAGTTTTTGTCATTAAAACGCTCTTGTATGTAGGACTAATTTCTTACGCATCTAATCCCATGCCTCCGTTGCTAATTCCAAAACGTCATTTTAGAGTTAGTAACGGAGGTTTGAGCCACTGATAGCAGACTAATGATGGGGACACACTTACGACTCGCTGAAACATTCAAAGACTGACTGTTTCCATCGACTGTAGCAGGTCTTAAACACAGACTGTGAATAGGCTACAGACTGAACGCGCTGAACACGCGTTTGGGCATGATCAGTCATAAGCAGGGCTTGAAAACGAAAAAAAAAAAATCAATCGGTTCACTCCGAGCAGAATCGATATTTTAACGTTTCCGTTTTTGCGTTCCTCATTAAAAATTACTGTTCCGAAAACGGTTTGATTAGAAAAAATACCGGTTAATAACGTTATTTTAATTTAGCCTATACTTTAAACAAATATGTATAGGCTAAATAAAGACTAATTTTTACTCAAAAATAAGATAAAACATGATAATTAAACTTGAACATTTATTTCATAACATTGTTAAAACCATAACAGAAATACCTGTATTAATTACAAAGCAAACAGCTGGAAAATATGGAGCTGTTTCACTGGACCGTTAAACAAACGAAAGTGGCCCCTTTTATGCCTAATTCTTTTCAGAAGAGTGATATCATTCTTTGTACATAACTTTTTTTGCAACACGACTTGTTTAAGAAATTACATGAATAAAAAATAAACAAACTGGATAACCATTGCTCTTTAAATGCAGTCAACTGCTAATTTCAAAGCAAACACTCCGCAACACGTCCTTGCATCACATAATCAAATTCAGTCAGCTAATAAACCTTGATCATTTAATGCAATATAACATTGTAAAACTACAACAACATTTCTACCATTTAATACAAAGCATTAACAGTCCATAAAGAAAACATTGACCTGTCCTGTTTTGGCTACCTGAAAGACTAGGCTACAGGAAAAATGTGCGAGTTGCTAGTAGGCCTACTTGAATAAGCTTAAACGAAATCCACAAACTAAATCAGTCTATTTGAGCTTAAAGTCCGTACTGCTTGTTTAAACGTACAAAAAGAATGTCCTCCAATACCTGTGCATTCATTGAAGACCTCAGTGGGGAAAGAATGTACTTGAGGCATGAAAATGCTCGCTCTACGCTGACTTGCGTTACAGGTAGTGCAATTACATTCATAGCAAGTTTGTGCAAATCTGGGTTAGTGGGAGCAACACTTGCCCAGTACTTAAAAATACACTCACTCCTCTTAAGGCGTGCTTCTCTTGAATACATATCCAAAACAGATGAGATGGAAACCCGAGTGTGTTTTACTGTTGTGCTTTCTTTTTCTTTCGCCATCAACAGCTGTTCTATCTCGTCGTCATCGTCGGATGACTGAGATGAAGTGTACTGTGTAGTTACTTTGCTGCCGGATAAAGTCTGAATGGCTTCCCAGGCACGACATAAGTGAATTTTTGCGCTTTCGGATTGAAGTTCGCTGAGAAAAAGTCTGTATCTAGGATCGAGAAATAAAGCAGCCACAAAGGCGTCATTGTCAAAGAGAGCTGTTTGTCGTGATTTGAGACACTGAACTAGGCGTTTTGCAAAGGGATTGTCAATTCTGTCTGTGCACAGTACACACTGAAGCCAAACACCATAGAAGTCACCTGCTGTGAGCTGGTCCGACTGGAGGCTTTTCGTTGCAATTTTCGCTGGTTTCAGTGCACTCACCAAGTTGGATATTGTCTCCCATTCATTCTCACCTAAATGTAGTTCTTTAATATTTGGTGACATGTCCTCGCAAAAATTCTTAAGCTCTAAAAGCCGCTCAAGCATATCGTGTGTTTAATGCCAGCGCGTTGGACAGTCAACAATGGCCCTTTTGTGTCCCATTCTTTTAAGAAGAGTAACAACGTTCTGTGTGCGCAACTTTTTTGCAACACGTCTTGCTTTAGAAATCAAATTGGATGACCGTTGCTCTTTTAATGCGTCGTCAACTGCTAACTGAAGGGTATGAGCCGAGCACCTCACACTGCGCAACACATGTCCTGACATCACAGAGTCAAGTTCAATTACCACATCCGGTGTTTCGCCTTGGATTGCATCTAGCTCATCCTCATCCATTCCTGCGTCCAAGGGATCAGTTTCATTCGCTTCATTAGATGGGATGCCCTCTTGCATATCGGATAGTAAAGACACTGCCTTTAACATGTTAGCGCCTGTCACAGAGACATCCAGAGTTCTTCAAAATAACACATGGAGGACGTTGAATGCCATTTTTATATTTATTTACGTTCTCCCAAGCCAGTAAAGTGCAAGGTGCTCACAGGTGCCACAGCATTGAAAAATTAACAAAAGAAAAGAAAAGAAAAACAACTTCAATATACCAAAACAATAACCTTGCATCAGGTCTAATACTTCAATCAGAGTACTCAGTTGATACAGCATTCACTACCACCAGTCTTAACTCTCCTGATCACTTCATTATGTGAGAATTTATACCCCTGGGTACAACCATTTCTCAACAATAAATCACATGGGGAAGTAATAAAGACCATGAACATGTAATAAATATCAAGTAAAAATATTAGGTGATCAAGTAACTTCATTTCCTTCACCACACAAATTTAAATAACAGTAGAAACGTCAATAAGTAAACTTCAGCAATAATTAGAGGAAGTACACATTAACATCAACCAATTCCCCTTCCTTTCCCACCATACTTGGTATCTCCCAATTCCCATGATGCAACACAGCACAGGTATAAAAAGCATGAGGAAAGTCCATTCCAGTCTTTTACCCAAATCAAGATGGCCACCACCATGTATGCTGATCCAGGTGACAATCAACAGTCTGTAGCAAACTTTAAATGTCCTCTGGGTTAGTGCTCAGGTGGCCAGTCTGAGACACAACAGTATAGTTGTAGATATATTTGGGTGGTTAATCCATCTCTCATGTCGCTGGTACACTAAGGTAAATAAAGAGTCTTTTAAAAACCAAGTATGTGTTCATGTGTTTTGTGGAAGGGCTAACAGGGGGTCACAAAGAACTGAGGGTAGCTCTGTGACACTTCTCCCTCCTTCTGCAGACGACCCCTGTCGTCCCAAGTGTCAAAGCTTTGCCCCTCCAAGAACCAGGGTCGAAGGACCCACTTTAGCATTTACCTCCTCTGGGATTCGAGACAAAAAGTCAGCCACCTTGTTCCTAGCTCCCGGACAGTATTTCACAGTGAACTGGTAGGGCTGGAGAGAAAGAGACCATCTCGTAATCCGGGCATTAGAGTCTTTCATGCGCTCCAACCATTGCAGAGCTCGATGGTCGGTTTCTAACACAAAGGGTCTCCCCAACAGGTAGTATCGAAGTGAATCCGTGGCCCATTTAATGGCCAAGCACTCCTGTTCCACTGTCGAATAGCGTGTTTCTCGAGGGAAAAGTTTTCGACTCAAGAATGCCACTGGCCTGCGATCTCCATCCACTTCCTGCAGTAACACCGCCCCCAGTCCGACTCCAGAGGCATCCGTCTGCTGGATGAATGGTTTCTGGAAATCTGGGCTAAGCAGAACAGAGTCTCCACATACTGCTTCTCGTAAGTCCCGGAAAGCTCGCTCACCCTGCTCCGTCCAGACCACCTTGTTGGGCGCTGTGGATCTAGTGAGATCTGTAAGCACAGAGGCCCTGGCAGAAAAGTTAGGTATAAACCTGCGATACCATCCCAACAAGCCCAGGAAAGATCTCACCTGTTTCTTAGTTGCGGGGGGTTGGTACCTTCGGATAGCCTCTATCTTCTCCTGCTGCGGCCGAATGACTCCTCCTCCAATCACAAATCCCAAGTAGCTGATCTCTCTCTTAGCTATTATACACTTCTTAGGGTTAATGGTAAGCCCGGCTGCCTTAATCCTCCCCAGGACTTGCCGCAGATGTTGACAGTGTTCTTCCCAGGCTTCACTGAAGATGACCACATCATCCAGATATGCTGCAGCAAACTCCCTGGTACCTTGCAGGATCTGGTCCATTAAACGTTGGAAAGTCGCTGGCGCCCCCTGCAGGCCAAATGGCATAACCCTGAAATGGAATAACCCAAATGGGGTTTTAAAAGCTGTCAGTTCCTTGGCTCTGGCAGTTAAAGGGACCTGCCAGTACCCCTTGCATAAGTCCACAGTGGATAGGTATTTGGCTCTGCCCAGTCTTTCCACCAACTCATCAATTCTTGGCATTGGATAAGGGTCTACCTTGGACAGGCTGTTCAACTGTCTGAAGTCAATGCAAAATCTAAGGGTTCCATCCTTTTTGGGGACTAGAACAATGGGGCTACACCACTCACTAAGGGATCGTTCAATCACACCCATGGAGAGCATAATATCTAGTTCATCTTTAAGCACTGTCACCAGGCGTTCAGGGATCCGATAACTCTTCTGACGGACGGGAGTTGCCTCCTTAAGGATGACATCATGTAGTACCAGGTTAGTACACCCAGGCTTCTCCTGAAACAGCCGGGGATCCACCAGCTGCTTTACCTGGTCTCTTTGAGGTTGCTCTAGATGGGCTATATCCACAGCTTGTTGGGTGGAGCTGGTTGGAAAGTACTGCTCTGTTGGTTCCTCTTCCTCCCCAACCACACGAACAAAAAGTTGCACAGCCCCGGTCTCCTTCCTGTGGTGGAATTCCTTCAACAAATTAATATGGAAGTTTTGCTTTTTCTTACCCCGCTCTGGCATTGATATCTCGTAGGTGACTCTACCCGTTTTCCGCAAAACCTCGTAGGGTCCATGCCACTTAGCTAGCAACTTGTTCTCACTGGTGGGTAGCAGTAGCAGCACTTTTTGGCCAGGCTCAAACGATCTCTCCCTTGCCCTCTTATCATACCAAACTTTCTGAGTTTGCTGAGCTCTTCTTATGTTCTCCTGGGCCAATGATGTCATTTCTTCCAGACGCTCCCTCATTTGGACCACGTACTGGACCACACTGCACATACCATCCTTGGGTCCCTCCCACTGCTCTTTGAGCCGGTCCAACGGTCCTCTCACCTGCCGGCCGTATAACAGTTCAAATGGGGAGAAACCCGTGGACGCTTGCGGCACCTCTCTGTAAGCAAACAACAGATAAGGTAACCATTGGTCCCAGTCCGACCCTGACTTGGAAACAAACTTGCGCAGCATGCTTTTGAGGGTTTGGTTGAACCGTTCAACCAAGCCGTCAGTCTGGGGGTGGTATGGTGTGGTCTTAATGGCCCTTATTCCCAACAGTTGATACACCTGTCTCAACAGCAAGGACGTAAAATTAGTACCCTGATCTGTTAAGATTTCGCAAGGAATCCCCACTCTGGAAAACAGCTGCACAAGACAGTTCGCTACTTGTCTAGCTTTGATGTTTCTAAGGGGAAAAGCTTCTGGGTATTTGGTGGAATAATCACAGATTACTAGAATATACCGATTTCCATTCTTACTTCTTTCCAGGGGCCCCACTATATCCATTCCCAGACGACTAAAGGGTGTGTCAATGACCGGCAATGGTAACAAATGTGCAGGTGCAACTCTCCTTCCTGATGTCATTTGACACTCTGTACAAGTACGAATAAACTCTGTTATATCCGTATACATTTTGGGCCAACTGAACCGACTTGAAACCCTTGCTAACGTCTTCTGCTTGCCTAAGTGTCCTGACCACGGAACAGAGTGCCCCAAAGACATAACCGTCTGACGCATTGATTCCGGAACTACCAAGGCTTCAACCTCCCCTTTCACCTGATAGAGTATACCTTTTTTCACAATGTACTCTTCATCCACCAAACACGATCCAACCTTTTTCCTAACACCCTCTACTACCGACACCTTCTGGAACCACTCTTGCAAAGTAGGATCATTTTTCTGTACTTCAGCTATGTCCTCAGGGATTGTCATATCAAGAGGGCATTCTGGCAAAGGTAGCTCCTCAACCTGCTCTTTCACACTACCCTCAAACTTCCGTTTCCGCCTTTCCTTTTTAGATGTATGTCTTTTCTCCACGGCTACCTCAAAGTCAACACCAGCAAAAGGCATCTCCTTGAAGTCGGCTATAGCACTCTGGGCTCGAGTTACCGCATAACAAGGCTGAACTTTGGCCACCAAATCACAAAGAATGGGAAGATCTCGCCCTAGTACTACTTCATGCGGTAACTGGGATGCAATGGCCACCTGCAACAAAAAAGTCTGCCCCTGCACTGTCAGGTAAATCTCTGCAATCGGATACTCCCTAACTTCTCCATGCACACAGCAAACTTTAATGGATTCTTGGGTAATGTATTCATCTTCAGAAACCAGGCTGTCATGCACTAATGTCTGAGTGCTACCCGTATCCACTAAGGCCTTAGCCGACTGACCATTCACAAGTACCGGCGTCAATATGTCTGTGGGGCTTGTCTGTCCAGACTCATGGGCTGAAGTTTGGGGCAGGTAGGGGCGGGGAACATAACAGAAAGCAGAATGCTTAACCTTCCTGGATGGACAACAGGGCTTTGTATGTCCTACCTCCCCACAATAGTAACATCTCACTTCCTGCTTGTTTGTTTTATCCCCTTGTTTTCTAACAAAACCCACTTTACCTTGGCCATGACCACCCTCACCCCCAGACTTACTTGGCCATCTTTGACTTCGACCTCCAAAGCTGTGTTGGGCCTCCTGGCGTGCGGCCAGGTACGTCTCTGCAAGTTTTGCTGCTTCTTCTGCTGTGGCCGGATCATGCTCCTTAATCCACACTGCCATGTCAGAGCTTATCATTCGCATAAATTGCTCCAAGATAATAAGTTCGGACAACTGCTGAATAGTACACCTCTCTGGCTTCACCCATTTTGAGAAGAGATCTTTCAATCGCACATAAAGCTCACGGGGGTTCTCGTCTGGCAGAATCTCTGATGAGCGAAACCTTTGCCGGTAGATCTCTGCATTAATCTGATATTTCATAAGTTTCGCCTCCTTAACCTTATCATAGACCTCAGCATCATTCCCATCCATGGCTACATAGGCACCCCGTGCCTTTCCCGTTAACAGAGGAACCAGTCTGATTGCCCAATTGGCATGAGGCCATCTGCACGCAGTGGCCATCCTTTCAAATGTTGTCAAGAACTGCTCGATGTCATCATCTCTTGTCAAGGGATGTAATCTTGGCTCGATGTTTCCTGATGATGTACCTTCTCCGGTTGGCCCTGGGCTTGCAGCTGTAAACGCGGCCTGACTTCCTCTGTGGTCCCCTCCAGCCTGGATCTGGATCACCTGATGCTGTATTTGCTGGAATTGGTGCTGCATATTCCGCCAACGCTGGTCTTGCTTCACCATTACTTGCTCCATCCGATCATCCCGGGCGGCTTGGGACTGCAGGAGAACTTTAACCAGGCCAGCCAGTTATGAGACACTTCCCTCTGTCGGGCCCGCTGGTTCTTGCAACTCCGTAGAGCTGGGTGGCTCCTGATCCATTCCCAACTGCTCATCTGCGGCCGCACCTCGGTCTTGTCTGGTCTTGGGTGGCATAACGATCCCACTTCTGACACCACTTGTCACAGAGACATCCAGAGTTCTTCAAAATAACACATGGAGGACGTTGAATGCCATTTTTATATTTATTTACGTTCTCCCAAGCCAGTAAAGTGCAAGGTGCTCACAGGTGCCACAGCATTGAAAAATTAACAAAAGAAAAGAAAACAAAAACAAAAACAACTTCAATATACCAAAACAATAACCCTGCATCAGGTCTAATACTTAAATCAGAGTACTCAGTTGATACAGCATTCACTACCACCAGTCTTAACTCTCCTGATCACTTCATTATGTGAGAATTTATACCCCTGGGTACAACCATTTCTCAACAATAAATCACATGGGGAAGTAATAAAGACCATGAACATGTAATAAATATCAAGTAAAAATATTAGGTGATCAAGTAACTTCATTTCCTTCACCACACAAATTTAAATAACAGTAGAAACGTCAATAAGTAAACTTCAGCAATAATTAGAGGAAGTACACATTAACATCAACCAATTCCCCTTCCTTTCCCACCATACTTGGTATCTCCCAATTCCCATGATGCAACACAGCACAGGTATAAAAAGCATGAGGAAAGTCCATTCCAGTCTTTTACCCAAATCAAGATGGCCACCACCATGTATGCTGATCCAGGTGACAATCAACAGTCTGTAGCAAACTTTAAATGTCCTCTGGGTTAGTGCTCAGGTGGCCAGTCTGAGACACAACAGTATAGTTGTAGATATATTTGGGTGGTTAATCCATCTCTCATGTCGCTGGTACACTAAGGTAAATAAAGAGTCTTTTAAAAACCAAGTATGTGTTCATGTGTTTTGTGGAAGGGCTAACAAGGGGTCACAAAGAACTGAGGGTAGCTCTGTGACAGCGCCGTTATCTGACGTAACTGAGAAAACTTGCCGTAATTCAACATTATATTCCTGCAAGACATCCTTCACAACGGATGAAATGTATGCGGCTGTGTGTCGTTCAGTCAGCTCCCTTACGGCCAAAGTGCGCAACACAATTTTTTCTCCGTCAGTGTACTGTACATTTATACCCAGAACAGATCGGTCTCTACATGTGGCTGAATCAATTTTAAGCATTAGTAGTCTTCCCTTTAACTCATTCTTGAGCTTTTCCCTTCTCACCTGAGCAACACTTGAAACCATATCACGGATATTTGAGGAGTTGATAGCGAAATCATTTCCTATAGCCTGTTGTAATGGGTCAATAATTTTTCTGAAGCCAGAGTCTTCCATTAATGTAAATGGTCTCTTGTTTACAGTTACTAGCTCTATGCACGCATCTTTTAGAACATCAGGATTCAGTTGAATATGTAGGCCTGTTGTCTTTGGCTTTTTAACTATCACCGAATCCAGAGTTGTTTGTCCATCTGCTGTAGATGCTGGTCTTTTATTGCTGGTTGAATCAGCATACTCTGCTGGATGTTTACGTTGAATGTGCCTCTGCAAGTTACCTCCGTGATTCCCGGTTACTTCTGCCCCGCATCCTTCAATATTGCAGACAGACTTGTTAGACGACTTGTCATATCAGAAATAATGACGAAAAGGATTTTCTTGGTGGCGACCCATCTAAAAAAAGTAATTGACAGACTATTATATAGGCCTAGGTTCTATTACGTTCTAAAAATTAGCTCACTCCCATTAATTACAGAAGAGATACAAACAAAAATAGTTTGCATTACTTCGTATGGTTATTCTTCACTTTTCTAAGCATGTTTTAACTTAAACATACCTCTGGGCATTGGATGGGTAGCCTACTTTGTGGCTATTTAAAAAAAATCTTATCGTGCCGGAGAGATTGCCTGCCGATGACTGCTGCGCGGGCATTTCACTCACGCTTGATGCGTCAACGTCATATGCTGTATCTTAGGTACTCAATTCATGATTGGTCACTGCCAAATTCAAATATTAAAGAGAACGGTAAAATAACGTTATTAACCGGTTAATGATAATTTCAAATAAACGTTTCTGTTCAGAACGATTAAAAATTATTTTGTTTTCGTTTTTGTTCCTGTTAAAATTTCGTTCGTTTCCGGTTTTCGTTTTCGTTCCTTGAACCGGTTCAGAGCCCTGGTCATAAGTATCAAATTACATTCATAACTGGCCTTAGTCAGTGTGTCCCGGCTTTATGCAGTTATTAATGCCGTTATTAGAGAGAGGGAGAGAGAGAGAGAGAGAGATGTTGCAATAATGAGACAGAAAAGCATGTGCGTCAATATTATTATTTATTTATTAATTAAATTTGTTTTAATTAATTCGTTCATTCTTGTTTTCTATAATTGACAGTAGATAACCCAATAAATGAAACACACAAAGCCCTTTTAACAAGTAGGCCTATCAATAATTATTTATTTGTTATATTATCTGGAATAATTATGAAAACCCAGCAGGACTATCAATTTATTTATATAGCCTATTCAATTTAATTTTCTATTTAGCCTATAGATAGGACTACATACTTTATTTATTAAAATTAAACTGTATGTGTCTATTGATTGTGAAGTTAGACATAGAAAATTGCAGATCAAGCGCATGGGGCTGCATGTTTTTTCTTGTTATGAATTGTATCCTATTTTCCGTTATGACAGTTGACTGCGCGCAGTGATATGGAACTGTAATGCGGTCAAGACCTGCCTGGAACTACTTTAGCCGTGCGTTTCCCTGAAAATAATTGCACACCTTAGAACGTTCTCAACCAATCAGAATCAAGCATTCAACAGCCCTGTAGTATAAAAATATTTAAAACATGAGCCAGAGAAAATACGCTACATTGTTTCGACATTTTAATATAGAATCAACACAGAAACAAAATATGAGTGAAATGAGATACTAGTAACACTTTCGCGTATGTTGCGTATCATAACAAGTAAAGCGTCTCCACTGAGAAATGCTGCGCTGCCGAAACGCTCTCAAGCGCCACAGCTTTCAGCAGAGCGCCTAGTGTGTTCAGCTGGCTAACGCTTTGGTGGACACGCAGCCTTAGTCTCAGAATAATAATAATAATTTCTCAATCCAAAATAATCAGTTAGTCAAACACAACAGACCGTACGAATAAACTGTAAACCGATACACAGACCGTCCACCTTATTTCCAGCTCCCATGATTCCATTTCCCTTTCGAGTTACTTTCCAGTCACTGAACCGAGGTTTCCATGGTAACGGTCATAAACAGTCTATGCTAGCGGTGCGCTAATCCTCTGTTTAGAGAGTTTGGGAACTAAAACATGCGGGAACACGACCTGTTACTCCTACAGTAGAGCCCGAGAATAAGGAGGATAAGAGCCAATCAAATGAAGATGATCAGAAGCTGCTGAACATCAGACACACACTTACAGTTCTTCATCTACAGCAGAAATATCAACAGATCTCATTGAATTATTGTTATTTAAATTTCCTAAAGTATCAGTTTCTCTTGTTGGACACAAATGTCTGAATCCCATATTTAATGTTTGTAGTTGATGCCGTTAAACGCTGATGATAAAAACGAGTGTGAAACTAATAACAGCACTGACAGTGATCAGAGGAAAATGAGTTTGATCAACAGGACGAGTGTCATAATTCATAATAATCTGTGTTGGGTTCACTGTTGATCATTATATGAAGATCAGAATAAAAGCATCTGTTGATTGTGTCTCATCAGCTCCTGTGATTCTGGATCCAAACACTGCAGATCCACGGCTCGTCCTGTCTGATGATCTGACCAGTGTGAGATTCAGCGGGAACAAACAAACTCTTCCTGATAATCCAGAGAGATTTGACTGTTATGAGTGTGTTCTGGGTTCAGAGGGTTTTAACTCAGGAACACACTGCTGGGATGTGGAGGTTAAAGAGAGTTCAGGCTGGACTCTTGGAGTAACTACAGCATCAGTCCAGAGGAAGGGATACGGTTTCTTCAACACTGATGTCTGGAGAGTGTCGTACGGATGTACAGGAGGTTCTGGTTTTCCTGTTAAACAGAAGCTTGATCGTGTGAGAGTGAATCTGGACTATAATGGAGGAACAGTGTCGTTCTCTGATCCTGTAACTAACACACATCTACACACATTCACAACCACCTTCACTCACACACTCTTTCCATTCTTCTGGTGTTTTTCTTCCTCTCTGAGGATCTTACCGGTCAATACTCAGTAAAGTCATTCCTGTAGATCTGGATCTTCATCATGTTTCCAATATTTACTCCATATCTCATGAGTAAGAGTGCTGTTGATCTGAGTATCAGTACGGCTGCTGTGATTGGGCCGTGATGATCACATGACTGATATCCAGCACTACAGCAACACACACACACACTCTCATGTTGCTTTAACAGATCAATAAACAACAGTGAAGTTTGTCACTAATTTTCACATTATTATATATTAATATTTTTCTATAAACTGAGCCTAATTCTTGTAAATAAATAATTGTTTATTTCAGTTTAAATGATCATTTTCTCAATTAAGTACATGGATGTAAAATAAATGATAAACATTATAGGAAGATGACGTTTATATTTCTCAACCGATTTCAGTGGTTTATGATTTATGTGGATTATGAAAAAGGTTCTGTCTGAAATTATTAAGACTCTCGCTGGTTTAGAGCTTGACATTTTTAATGGTTAATTATTAATCAGGAATTGTGAAAACTCAAGCGTGTCAAGCAAAGTTTTGGTTTGTTTTTCTGGGTTAATAATTGTAGAGACGTCCCTAATGTAATATAATTTAATGTACATGAAATATGTATATGTATTTCATTGTGGAAATTGCTTTTTCTGTAATAAACACCGTCATATTCGCTTTTTCTCCTGTTCCTTTAGCGTTCTGTCTTCAATCACGTCATAGGATGATGTCACAGGGCAATTTAAATGATGTGAAGATAATTTGCAGCTCAAAACCTTAATTATCTTAAGACTCTTTTCATTTAATTTATTTCTATATATAGTTTTCCTCCTAACCTTATGCTTGCAGTTTAACAGTGTTTGTTTTATTATTCATACATAAACAATAAATGTCTTTATAGAAATTAAAAAAAAAGAAATGAAATTGTCTCTTCATTTTAAATGAAGATTTTAAATGTGTTTTATTGGGATCTAAAAAAATAAACTTTAGACTTTATTGTAATTTTTAGTAAGTTTAGAAAAAATTCGGTCTAGTGAATCTCAGTAAATGACTTAACAAAAACACAACTTAAAACAAACAACAATAAACAGCAAAATATAGTGCTCTAGCTGGAAGGTGTGTGTGTGCAGTGAGAGTGATTGTGAGTGAGTGTGTGTGTGTGTGTGTGTGCGTGCGTGCGTGCGCATGTGTGTATGTAGTGTATGTGCAGTGAGTGTGTGTGTTTACTATGAGGTGTGATTTGTGCACGCACTTTGCAAACTAAGCAATCATCGTGTCGATCGTCACGTACCTTGCCGTGACCAATGACGTGTGATAGCGTACGCGTGGATAAACGCCTGGATAACTATGGAACGCCAAAAGGGTCAAATTTTTGTTCTGTGGAACAAACGGCGTTTACAAAAAAAAAAAAAAATGTATCCAGCCAATGACGCCGTTTCTGACGCCGCAGGACATCCATGGTGCACCGTAATCTGCGGCGCTTCTGTCTGACAAAGACGGCGTAAAAAGCGGCGTTGTGTGTGCTATAATATTATAATCAGCCCCACCCTTTTCTTCAAAGTTCAGCCCATCTAATGAAGTAGATGGAAAGACATAAGTAGTAGATTGTCGATCTGAATGGCAATCCGTCTTAAGGGTTCTGTATTTCTAACGTTGATAGGACTAGAGTTTGGACTGTGTCATATTTTTATTTCTTCATTGGACACGTGTATCCCCCTTTTTCTTTTATCATATGTGGGTATATAGTATGATTTTAGCCTCTGTTTACATTCATGTCTGTGAAATACATTAGAATACCCAGCAAACTTACTACCTTCAGAAGGGCATTGGTCTGCGTGGACGGGTAGGATAAATGTAATTTTCCGTGTTAGCTTTAACGTTACCTGCTGCTCGTTTGAAGACTCGCGCGAACTGCTGCGTAGTGCGGGCCAGAACCGTTAAATGCGTACGAGGCGCTGCAAAAGAAACTCCGCCTACCACTTCTCCGCCAAATTTTTTTTTTATAGAATATTTGTTTGTATTATTATTGTTAGTGGCAAGGGTGTGCAAATGTATTGTTATTTATTATAATATTTATAATAATAATTATTATTATTTACATTTATCAGGAAAAGAAACAATACATTTTGAGACAAAAGGGGCAGGGGCTTGAGCCCCCCTCCCCCTCCCCTCTCCCCTCTCCCCTCTCCTCCCTCCCCCCCCTGTGCACGCCACTGGTGCCTCATGATAGACGGTGGGCCGAGGCCCCGTATCTGCTTTACTTTTCGAAATGAATGATCCCCATGGAGGGAGAACCTGAATTTGTAAAGTTGGGACGGTTGTTTTATCCTCAACGATATGAAAAGTGTTGCCACTCCCATTTGTTGCACATTTTCCCCCGAAATCATAATGCACGACCGTAAATATGCAGGCAAACGCGGTTGCCTACTATATCAGTCGAGCCAATAGCGTGGCAAGATACTGACATAGGATTATTATTAACCAATCAGATGTAGCTTATTTAGAACAGTTGTTACGCGGATGATTCAGCTGTCAGACACGAACAGCATCTGCGGCGGCAGCACAGTGACAATCGCCAAGGACATTGTTTTTGTGATTGTAAGTATTCATTTAATTAGAATATGATATCTATGACAAATGTTTGTTTTGTACACTGTGTTGTTCAAACGTATGTAAGCGTCTCGTTAGTGTCGTTTTAAGTAGGGTAGTTTCAGCTGGCTAACTGACATAGTAGCTAGCATGTCTAACGTTAGGTCACAGCTCTGAACCTAAACTACAACATTACTAGTAGATTAATGCATCCTTCATTTTAATTCCAAAATCTAAACCAAGCTAATCTCCTGCATACGATCTCTTGCGATCGTATGCATGAGATTAGCTTGGTTTAGATTTTGGAATTAAAATGGATGTAAGCGTCTCGTTAGTGTCTTTTTAAGTAGGGTAGTTTCAGCTGGCTAACTAGCAGTAGCTAGCATCATGCGATTACATATTTGATTTGGTGTAAAGTTTTAAGTACTTAATTCTAACGGTAACACTTCGTCCAACTCACATAGGCTACAGCTCCACTGTATGTCCCCGGATAATTACCTCAGACTGTTTTGCAAACGTTCGCCAAAAACTCAAGGTAAACATGAACCTCTTGATATATAAAACATATTTAATTATCAGTTATATCTGACATAACATTAAAGGGTCAGCAAGCAGCCAATATTATAACCAGAGAGCTAAGAGCTCAAGAAGAACGGCATGTAATAGAAATAAGATTTGACTATCAAAGAACATATGCTATCAAACAGAGCAGAGTTATAATGTACATAAACATCGTACAGATTTACTTCTGCTGGAGTAGCCAACACACACACACACCCCTCCCCACATGTGCATTTACATAACCACATGTGCCCTAGTCATCTTCAAGTGACTTATTGTCACAGTTTACACACTGACAGAGGTTTGTACATGGCAGCTCATGCAGTTTACATGTGCATCTACCCTTAACACAATTTGTTTTTTTACATGAGCAGTGCACAAGTTCCAGAATGGCCTCTGGAGCTGGCGGAAGTGTCATCCAGTCCACTCCGTAGAAATCCCCTACCATCTTCCAGCCACTGAATTAAGAAATGGTTTGAAACTTTAGGCAGGGGAAAACTCATCCTTCATAATATATTGGTTTCACCTGTTCCCTTAACATGGTTAATAAACCAGTTTCACAGCGTTCAGGTGTCTGGCCTTGTTGATGTTAATAATGCCATAATTGGAAGGGTACATTTTTGCAGGATGTTTTTATTATATACAGTGTATTAACAGTAATATATTTATATTATTTGTACTATTATACTGTTACTGCTATTACACTGCACATAACTGTATGTGTTTGATCGTACTGGAAATCCATATCTATTACACTCTTATAAGGCTACTGCTAATACATTGCACATTTATATTTAATTAATATTACTGTAAAACATACTACTTTCTTAAATGTATACTACTGTACCGAATGTCTTATACTGCGCCACCTATCTATACAATATAATACTGCACTGTAATATACTGCGCCACCTGTCTATACAATATAATACTGCACTGTATGTCTTTTACTGCACCTCCTGTCTGTACAATATAATACCAACCTTCATTTGCAGTTTCTTCAACTAATACTGCCTTCTCTCTTCTCCTTTGTGCTCGTTCTATCTTCGTGATATTTGTGAAATGGCTGTAGCACTCCCTGTGGTAGCCAATGTTAGCTGGTTTGACTAACTGGTTTGTAGGTTCCTGGCTTTGTAATTTGTATGCCTGTACTGCTTCTTCTGCTATAATACTTTCTCTGCATTCAAGGTCTTTCCACAGAAACACAGATTTAATAAATTTCTCCCAACTTATGTCTGTGAAGGGAATGGTGGGTCTATTTCCCTCACATATATGCATGCAGCACTTCATGTTTTTGCGATTTCATCCATAGTAAAAATGTGCGGGAAAAAGAGAAATGTGCGTTTTTATCATAGACATAATCAATACATAGACGCCCAATTGCCCGCTGGAGCGTATGTCAACGGTGCGGCCATATTGCGGAGGGCAACTTTCCCATAGATTTCATACCGGGAATTGAGAAAAATGTGTTTCGTGTGCTGCTTGGGGCTGTACAAATCGCCACACAATTGAAAACAGGTCTCGAGCAATTACTTTTCACAAGCAAGACTGAAAATTTGTTTCTGGTTGTATTTGGCCATTATATAATTAGAAATTTCAAAATACTACTGTTATTGTGTCACGAAATGTAGTTTTAATAGTTTTTCAGTCGACAATGTAGTTGTCTAAAGCTCAAATCTATGGTTTATTCGTAAAGATAGAGCCTATTTAAAATTTTTATCTGACGTTTTTGGAGTGAGAGATCCGGGCGCTCATGTACCCCACCTGGAACAGCCTTACCTCGGCTATAGTGCTTCTGACGTTTGCCGCTGCCCAGATAGCAATGAGTCGGCGGACCACCGTCGGTTCTCCGGCGGCAGTAGAAGCGTCAGAATGGCGACATCGCAAACACGTTGGACGGCGCACCGCCGGCGGCAGCCGCCTTTTAAAAGCGGCAGCCGCCTTCCTACCGCCTTCGTTAAGCGGCCGGCCCGCGGGCCAACCGCCGTTCCGCCGCCTTTATATTGAAGGCCGTCCTTCCGCGGCCCGCCGGAGGCAAACGCTATTTTCGAGCGCTCTGCCGCCGCTTATTCTGGCTATATATATTTTTTTTATTTATTTATTTATAGCATGCAGTTTATCAAGAATAATGATTGCTCAAACCAGACACATTTACAATTGGCATTTTTATTCTACATTTCAAAGTACAGTAACTGTCATTTAAACAAGATGTTTCAGATCACTGAAACATAACAGAAAAATAAATAAATCAATATACTAACATGCAGGTTTCCAATTCAATTTTGGTTAAACAGCCTTACAAGCAAATTACAACACTTACAATAAGTGTTCATATAAAAAGGACAGCTCTAGGGTAAAGAATTACCAGTAAACATTATGACAAGTAAAGAGGATATTTGATACCAAATAATGTGCAAGATACCAAATAAATAAAAGTATAACTACATTTACAAACCATTTCTAACAATATAATAACTGGTAGTAATTTATAGTAAAGCTCTGGAGTAGAATAGACCATTATAACGGCAATGCTGACCTGTGGCACAAGAATTTACAAGCTTTATTTGAAAAAGAAAAAAAGAAAGTAATTTCCACAGTGAGTGAGTGTAGTCTGACACTTCTGACTTCTTTAGGGGTCTTGATTCTACTGACTGCAAGATAAAGAAAGGATTCCAGTTGTCAGTGATTCTGGGGTGTCAGTAGTCAGTCTAGTTTTAAGTGGTCGGCTGTGGGTCCCTCTCAGCTGCGCGGCGCCTTTTTCTGCCTTCACGGTCAGATGCTCCTTTCAGGTAACGCGTAACGTTAACCTGGACCGCCTCATCAGTGCATCCTGGGTTGCCGGGTCCTTCCGGATGGCTAATATAGAAAATACAGATCTGTCATTTAATTTGAATTGCATGTGGACAATAGGACATACACATCTACTTAAATCTAAAAAAAATATCCAACTTACTTTGAACAATGGTCTTCAGGAACATGTCTCTAAAACATGCTTTATCCCCTACACCAAGCTGAAAATCCAAAAAAGTGTTACAAATTACATTTCTCTGAAGCTTCTCATAAATAAATAAAAAATGTGAAAGGCTAAGGATTCAGACTGTAATATATGCAGTATACAATGTTAAATTTTACTTTATATCTAGGTCTACTACATGTACAGGTAGCCCCAGTGGGAATTAAACCTACAACCACAGGTGCTGTTTGCAAGTTGTACCTAATTGCTCAGTGCAAGCAAACGTCTTCAACATTGTTTGTTGAACTTGCTTCACCTGCTCTTGAAGTAAGATTTTACAATTCGTATTTTTATATGTAATATTGTAGTGTTTATTATAAATGATTTATCTGTGCACTTCATTATTCTTTTACAATTCATGTAGCCTTATAATCTTTAATCAAATACGTTACCCTTCCCTCCCCCCTCGAAACGACTTCTCTTCTCTTCCGGTCATGTGCTATGGCGCGAGGGCTTGGCAACTCCCCTCAAACCGTGCTATGAGCAGAGATGGAGAAGAGGAGCGCTAGAGTAAAACCCTGCCCTCCGTTCAATATACTTTTTCATTTTTAAATACGTCACAACACTGGAGAAAAGTCGTTTGTAACTTCCGGTTCATGCCGACTTCAAATAGAAGCAATAGTTTCCAAGACAAAAAAACTTCACAAATAACATCACTTACTTGTACTCAAACTCTTGGCTCTGTGAAGTGGAGTTTGGATTACTGGGGAGAAACCTGGTTGCGAGAAAGAGGAAACAGAAATTTGAAAATCTAACAAATGGTATAGTTTAGTGGCAGGATCACAAATCCAGCATCACAGCAATAGATTTTACATACCAGTTCAGCATTTTCCTGGTTTTCTGGAATCGATGCATCTTTCTAGAGTTTTTTTTCTTGAGACTTACAAGATTCTAGAGTAGGGAATAATGAATGAAAGAGTCAGTTATCCACAATAAACAGAAAATAAATTACACAGATGAAATACAGGAAAATCAAATACACAAGTCAGACCCATTTACCTGCTCCCTTCATGAACTTAAAATGATGTTTCTCCCAGGTGCTGTGTGGAGGTGTGCAGAGGATGGCCAAATTGTTGCCTTCGTCTTTTTGCTGAGGTTAAATGGGGGCCAATGGCACATGCTCTCTTGCGGAACCACTGCAAATGGCAGATCCTCCTCGTTGATAAACTGAACAATGTGAACCATCTAAAATAGAAGAACATTTTGCATAAAGTATACTTTTTGATTAATTTCCAGGCAAAATCAATAACATTAAAATGCTCACCCCTTCAAAAAACGAGTCATTTTCACAAGTGGATCAACAGAAAACCATGTTCAGAAAAACACAATCATATACATATACACACATATACACACACACATATATATATATATATATATATATATATATATATATATATATATATATATATATATATATATATATATATATATATATATATACACACACACACACACACACACACACACATACATCGTTATTTTTGTAAGAAAACACCAAAAGTTAAACTTTTTAGATGTAAAGCTTTGGCGATCTACTGTAGCTAGATACATTTCAACATGTCGAACATGCTTGAATTCAGTGAGTAAAAAAGGCGAAGCAGCATGTGTTAGCTAACACTGTAAGTTAAACTAGACTAGCAGCATGGTTGTCGAATCAAACAAAACATTATTGTTTAGTTAGAAAACAACACAAGTTATACTGATCAGTCTTTCTTGTCGTAAAGATGTTGCTAACGTTACCATTCCCACGTGGGCGGGAGAATTGTCCTTCAGGATTTAGTTACGTAAGTTAGTTAATTATTCGACTGACCAATACTATCTTAAACCACATACTGTAGTACTCACACTTGCATAAACATACGTAAATATAGTTAAAAGAAGAAAAGAAAAAACTAACGCCAGGAAGAAACTAAGTAACGTTAGCCTAACTAACATTAGCTATGTCAGAAACATGACGCAAACTTTGTAAACAGGCTAACTTACTAGCTTGACTAGTAAGGCAAGAACATATTTGAAAAAGATGAACTAAAAATGTAAAAAATGAACATAATATTGCGTTACACAAAAAGGAAAAATGTACTTACTTTAAAGATCGTAGTCAATGACTAGATAGGATATCCTCTCCAAATACTGAAATCGTGTGACGAGTGGCCACTGTTGTGTTGGTATGGTAAATCTGCTTCCGTTTTTTAGGTACTGCCCCTCTCGGCCGGTGGAGGTACTTCTCTGTTTGTGCTTTAATACTTTCTTAAACATTTGTACAGATTGCAAAACTCGCAATTGCAAATTAATCCCTTATACCTGTAAAAGGTAAAATAAATTAAAAAAAATCGAACTTGTAAAAAAATGAAAGACATAAACGAAATTTCCTGGGGTGACAGAGAGACAAAATATTTCTAAATATTTCACTTTATCTTTCAGGTCAAAACAGGGATTTTCATGTTTATTATAAATATTACCATGGTTGCAAATTAATAAAAAAAATCTAAAGCATACCCAAGCTTTTGGCCAAGTTGCAGATGTCTTTCACTGTTCACTGATTTCAGGCATTGGTTAAAAGTCTAACTTCATCCATTTATTCTGCTAAATTGTTCATACCATGAATGAAATATTTATTTTAAAACCTAATCAGAATCAGAAATATATTTATTGCCAAGTAAGTTTTACAAAAGGAATTCTTTTTGGACTATTTGTGCATCTCAATTGTGCATAAATCAAAGAAATGAATTGTCACCTTAAGTGAATAAAATAATTATATATATTTTACATAGGCCTATCACTGAATCGCTTCAGAGTTTCAACGTAATTTAAATGTATTTTCCTAAACCTTATCATGGAATCAGACTGAGTCAAATCTGTTATAAACCCTAATGACTTTGGTACCTAAAAATTTGATATAATTCACATAATAATTATAATCGCTTTAAATGTGAAAGTTAAAATGCTGTCAGTTCCACTCATGCCAATGACATGGCTGGTCGATTTCAAAGCGGCTTGCCGCCAGCCGGCCGCGGTTCATTTAGACGGCGGCAACCGCCAGAGAGAATGAAGTCGGCGGCCCGGCGGCTGTTCGCCGGCGGCATCTCGCAAGAAATGGGAGTGACGTATTCGGCGGCAAACGTTTCTTCTCCGCCAGCGGGGCGCACCTATAGCCGACAGTTTGGGGCCGGCGGCAAAAAGAAGCCGTGCCGATATTTTTTGCTATCTGGGTGGCTCTGATGTCTAGTGGTTAAACATGATAATTCGACTTGTGTATATCTAACAGGTAATCTTTGGTCTCATTAATCTATAATTTGTTCCTTGGCAAATCGTTTTGGCTGAGGGCAAAGTAAAGTTTCATAACTTTATATTTAGGCTATTTTAACGTTGTATCCTGCTGTAGATGTCTATGGTTTTCATGATGTTGTGTTTCCAAGCAATACCATGGATTAAATGTGTGAAATCAGAACGGTATATTTATTAAAGATTACAACGAAATGACAGGACATCGTATGACAAAAGATGGTTACATAAAATAAAAACTGTGACAATGCATAACGTTACCTCTACATTCACATTTTGTGTCAAACTGAATACGTAGCATAAGTGGGCAAAATTAGTTAACAAGTTCAATCTTTCCTGGGCTAAAATCACTTGTCGAAAAGATGTGCACAGAGCATAGACTGTAGGTCAGACAGCAACTTCATATCAGCGCGCCCGTGTGTTGACAAACGCGTCACCAACACCGACACTTTCCCACGCACGCTATTGGATGAAGGCAACAAATACGTCACGCATGTCGGACCCAACACGTAGCCGCCTGCTCTATTCGCCGGGAAAATAACCTGGACAAAGTTACCGATATTGTAGTAATGTGCAAAGTATGTGAGTGGCAACAATTTTTATTTGCTTTGTTGAAAAGTGTAGTGGTTATATATAAAAAACTGGGTTATCCATCCCCAGAGATCGTCTGAAAACACGAAATCCCCCCTCGGCCCACCGTCTACATCAGGATTCCTTCAGGTTAAAGTTAAACTTCCATTTTCCGAAACTTTCTCAGGTATAATGCTATAAATTAAAACCTTGAATCAAACATTAAAGAACAATGAAAAACACAAATATTGACAATAAAAAAAGACACTTTATTTGTGTGTTTTATTTATTGCTCTTTAATTTTACATAGATTATGTGACTCACTATAGCTCTTGTGAGGGTAAAGCTCTTAAAAGAGCTGTTAAGTTTGATATTGCAGAGATAAGTTATCTGCAAGTAGTCAGTTTATATATAACTGTTGGATTTATTTCTGTAAGTGTTGCATAAATAAATGTTAAATGCATTTTTATGAAATAAGTTCACTGATATGTGGGCATTTCCATGAATACAAGTATGTCTTTAATAGCAAGCAATATTTAAATGAATTCGTGAAAAAAAAACATGATTTACATGCAAACGGGACAGTTATCAGCAGTATAACTGATCTGATTATGACAAAATAATCGAGTATCTGATGTCATGTGACAAGTCAGATGAGCTTTTCCACTCTTGCAAACAGAGGGAGGTTATGAGCTGTGGAGAGACATCAAGTATCATTGGAACATGACCAGACAGGGCCCAATTTTTAATAATCTTTAATATAATATATATTAATATAAACTTTCTGACAGGGACATCTGATTACTTTCCAAGAAGGTGCGCAACTGATTTACAAATATCGCAGGATATTCTGCAGGATTATGTACGAGTATACAAATATAGTATCGTACGAATTTGACAACTTTTTCAATCCTGTGAATTATTAAGACTTTAAGACTATGTTCGTACTGATTGGACTATGGGTTTTGTAAGAAAAGTTTTAAGAAACAACAAATGCTTGATAAAATGTTTGATTAAGGGTTAAAACCAACACATACTGTATGTAGGCCTACGCTGCAGGACCCCCTTGAAAATGAGATGATACATCTCAAGGGGTTATCCTGAAATAAATTCAAAATTAAATGATCAAAACTCTGATAATTTATTGGATACTTGAACAAATAATCTAATAAAGAGCAATAAATCAAACACAATTAAATAAAGTGTCTTTTTTGTCAATATTTGTGCTTTTCATTGTTCTTTAGTGCTTGATTAAGGTTTTAATTTATAGCATTATACCTGAGAAAGGATCATAAACTCCTCCCTCTTACAACACTTACCAGGAAGAGACTGAGTTATTTCTCTTTTCTGTCATGCTGACTCTCTTCTCTCTCGACAAAAGCAATAAAGAGGCAGCGATCAGTGAAGAATGAAGACAAACACTTTCAAGAAGGATTTTTGAGACATTTGTTTCTGAACAGAGAGCAGATCGTTGTGATTCTCAAGGTGATTCATTTTTAAACCCGTCGTTCAGAAAGTGAAAGTAAAGTTTGTGTTGCTGGAGCTCAAACGGTGAAAATGGCTTCACTAAATGTGTCTGCAGAAGAGCTTTCTTGTCCCGTGTGCTGTGACATCTTCAGGGCTCCTGTTGTTTTATCATGTAGTCACAGTGTCTGTAAAGAGTGTCTTCAACAGTTCTGGAGAACCAAGAAAACTCAGGAGTGTCCTGTCTGCAGGAGAAGATCCTCAAAAGAAAATCCTCCTCTTAATCTGGCGTTAAAAAACTTGTGTGAGTCAATCCAGACGGAGAGAAATGAGACGTGTTCATCAGGATCTGAGGAGATCTGCAGTTTACACAATGAGAAACTCAAACTCTTCTGTCTGGAGGACAAACAGCCTGTGTGTTTAGTGTGTATTACTTCACAACAACACGACAATCATAAATTCAGACCCATCAGTGAAGTGATTTCATCATATAAGGTAAGACAAATATCTCTTGTTTTACATGTAAATGAAGCTGAAAGTGACATGAAGAGAGTAGCGTACACTCTCTCTCTCTCTCTCTCTCTCTCTCTCTCTCTCTCTCTCTCTCTCTCTCTCTCTCTCTCTCTCTCTCTCTCTCTCTCACACACAAACACACATACACACGATCTAGTGACAGTGGAAACACGGCTATTGACCAACTGAAACCTGCTCTAAAGAGCCTCTGATTGGTTTATTGCACATTATGCCCAAAACACACCCATTTTATGTTAAGTGCTCCCGGAAGAGATGAGTTTTCAGCTGTGTTTTGAATGTTGTCAGGGATTCTGCATTCCGGATGAGGGGAGATCATTCCACCAGCAGGGAACCACGAATGAGAATGTTCTGGAGAGTGATTTTGTGGCTCTCTGTGATGGTACCACGAGCCGTCGCTCATTGACCGATCGTATGCTTCTGGTAGGGATGTAGACTCGTAGGAGCAAGTGGGAGAAGGAGGGAGCTGAGCCTGTGGTAGATCTGTAAGCAAGCGCCAGTTAAACTTGATGCGAGCAGCGAGTGGTAGCCAGTGCAGAGAGATGAGCAGAGGAGTGAGGTGGGACCTGCAGCATTCTGGATCATTTGTAGAGATTTAGTTACACATGATGGAAGTCCAGCCAGAAGAGCATTGCAGTAATCAAGCCTAGAAATTATCAGGGCCTGGACGAGAAGTTTTGTTGCATGCTCAGTTAGGAAAGGCCTGATCTTCCTGATGTTGTGCAGTGCAAACCTGCATGATCGAGCTGTCTCTGTAATGTGGTCTGTGAAGGTCAGATGATCATCAAAGATTACTCCAAGATTTCAGACCGACCTTGATGGGGTGATTGAGGATGACTCTAGCTGGATAGTGAGGTCGTGCTGTAGAGACGGATTGGCAGGGAGGACGAGAAGCTCAGTCTTTGTCAGGTTGAGCTGCAGGTGATTCTTTCATCCATGCCGAGATGTCCGCCAGACAGCTTGAGATAACACACACACACCTTACTATCCAAAGAAAACCCAAGAATCGATTTTTTACCACAGGTTTATTTTTGATTATTTCTGAATCAATTTAATGTGAGATGTGTACGAAAATTGAAGAAATCAGGATCAGGGCACATACTGAACATATTGATACTTTTTCACTATATATGATCATATCACTGTATTGTCTTCTCTTCTTCTCTTCACTGTAATCTTGTGTTTTATGTTTTTTTGTCCAATTTTAGGAGGAGTTCAACACAACACTGAAGTCCTTACAAGAGATACTTAAACACAAAGAAAACATTAAAGGAGAGTTTGAGAAAACAGTTAAACACATCAAGGTGAGGAAACAGAATCAAGAGTCATGTATAGTATCACTGTAAACCGTTATGATTTAATATAATGGATTCCAGTTGATTATTTCTGTAAATGACGAGCATCAATCTGCTTCTGGATCCGTTATATGTCGGGTATCCGAGTTTATCTCTGATATGAATGATGTGAAGTGTTGATGTGTGTCGATTGAGATGATTGAAGTGAATGTGATGTGATTTCAGGCTCAAGCTGAGCACACAGAGCGTCAGATTAAACAGCAGTTTGAGAAGCTTCATCAGTTTCTCAGAGATGAAGAAGAAGCTACAGTCACTGCACTGAGGGAGGAAGAGGAGCAGAAGAAGCAGATGATGAAGGAGAAGCTGGAGGAGATGAACACACACATCTCAGCTCTTTCACACACACTCAAAGACATGGAGGAGATGATGGAAGCCAATGACGTCTGCTTTCTGAAGGTCTGATCTCAGATCATTGGTTGATCATTGGTTGATCATTGGTTGATCATTGGTTGATTGATTGAGTTCTTGATGATAATGGTGTGTTTGTTCTGCAGGAGTTTCCAGTCTCAATGGAAAGGTGAGTGATCTGCTCCTGTCTCTGGTCTCTCTGGTTCTGATCCAAAGCCACTGCAGTTCTGACTCCTGAATGTTCTTCCAGAGTCCAGAGCTCACGGCCGGATCCACAGATGGCTTCTGGAGCTTTGATTCATGTGCCACGATACTTGGGCAACCTGCCGTTCAGAGTCTGGAAGAAGATGCAGGACATCGTCCAAAACAGTGAGTCTGACGGCAGGAGATCTGAGCTGGACATGATGGATGGGTGGAGAGATAAAGGCTCTATATGATACACAAACTGATAGATAGATAGATAGATAGATAGATAGATAGATAGATAGATAGATAGATAGATAGATAGATAGATAGATAGATAGATAGATAGATAGATAGATAGATAGATAGATAGATAGATAGATTTTTAACCAGCCTTCCAATCACAGTGAGGAGGGGCGGGACTAATACCACACCGACCAACCCCCACATTCTGCTGGTACAACATCAACAGAGGACAACAACAAGCATAATAATGGAACAAGTAAGGAATAATTGATGACAGGCCGTTGAATTATTAGAAAAATAATGCACACCCGAGGTAGTAATGCGGTCACGACGCGGAGTGGCCGTTATACCTCGGGTGTGCATTATTTTTCTAATAATTCAACGGCCTGAAGTCAATTATTCCGCTTATACTACAGTTACCACACCTCGAAACATTGTTTAGATGATGCATTTCAAGACGTTTGTCAAGTTTTTGCCATTAAAACGCTCTTGTATGTAGGACTAATTTCTTACGCATCTAATCCCATGCCTCGGTTGCTAATTCCAAAACGTCATTTTAGAGTTAGTAACGGAGGTTTGAGCCACTGATAGCAGACTAATGATGGACATACTTACGACTTGCTGAAACATTCGAAGACTGACTGTTTCCATCGACTGTAGCAGGTCTTAAACACAGACTGTGAATAGGCTACAGACTGAACGCGCTGAACACGCGTTTGGGCATGATCAGTCATAAGCAGGGCTTGAAAACGAAAAAAAAAAAATCAATCGGTTCACTCCGAGCAGAATCGATATTTTAACGTTTCCGTTTTTGCGTTCCTCATTAAAAATTACTGTTCCGAAAACGGTTTGATTAGAAAAAATACCGGTTAATAACGTTATTTTAATTTAGCCTATACTTTAAACAAATATGTATAGGCTAAATAAAGACTAATTTTTACTCAAAAATAAGATAAAACATGATAATTAAACTTGAACATTTATTTCATAACATTGTTAAAACCATAACAGAAATACCTGTATTAATTACAAAGCAAACAGCTGGAAAATATGGAGCTGTTTCACTGGACCGTTAAACAAACGAAAGTGGCCCCTTTTATGCCTAATTCTTTTCAGAAGAGTGATATCATTCTTTGTACATAACTTTTTTTGCAACACGACTTGTTTAAGAAATTACATGAATAAAAAATAAACAAACTGGATAACCATTGCTCTTTAAATGCAGTCAACTGCTAATTTCAAAGCAAACACTCCGCAACACGTCCTTGCATCACATAATCAAATTCAGTCAGCTAATAAACCTTGATCATTTAATGCAATATAACATTGTAAAACTACAACAACATTTCTACCATTTAATACAAAGCATTAACAGTCCATAAAGAAAACATTGACCTGTCCTGTTTTGGCTACCTGAAAGACTAGGCTACAGGAAAAATGTTGCTAGTAGGCCTACTTGAATAAGCTTAAACGAAATCCACAAACTAAATCAGTCTATTTGAGCTTAAAGTCCGTACTGCTTGTTTAAACGTACAAAAAGAATGTCCTCCAATACCTGTGCATTCATTGAAGACCTCAGTGGGGAAAGAATGTACTTGAGGCATGAAAATGCTCGCTCTACGCTGACTTGCGTTACAGGTAGCGTTACAATTACATTCATAGCAAGTTTGTGCAAATCTGGGTTAGTGGGAGCAACACTTGCCCAGTACTTAAAAATACACTCACTCCTCTTAAGGCGTGCTTCTCTTGAATACATATCCAAAACAGATGAGATGGAAACCCGAGTGTGTTTTACTGTTGTGCTTTCTTTTTCTTTCGCCATCAACAGCTGTTCTATCTCGTCGTCATCGTCGGATGACTGAGATGAAGTGTACTGTGTAGTTACTTTGCTGCCGGATAAAGTCTGAATGGCTTCCCAGGCACGACATAAGTGAATTTTTGCGCTTTCGGATTGAAGTTCGCTGAGAAAAAGTCTGTATCTAGGATCGAGAAATAAAGCAGCCACAAAGGCGTCATTGTCAAAGAGAGCTGTTTGTCGTGATTTGAGACACTGAACTAGGCGTTTTGCAAAGGGATTGTCAATTCTGTCTGTGCACAGTACACACTGAAGCCAAACACCATAGAAGTCACCTGCTGTGAGCTGGTCCGACTGGAGGCTTTTCGTTGCAATTTTCGCTGGTTTCAGTGCACTCACCAAGTTGGATATTGTCTCCCATTCATTCTCACCTAAATGTAGTTCTTTAATATTTGGTGACATGTCCTCGCAAAAATTCTTAAGCTCTAAAAGCCGCTCAAGCATATCGTGTGTTTAATGCCAGCGCGTTGGACAGTCAACAATGGCCCTTTTGTGTCCCATTCTTTTAAGAAGAGTAACAACGTTCTGTGTGCGCAACTTTTTTGCAACACGTCTTGCTTTAGAAATCAAATTGGATGACCGTTGCTCTTTTAATGCGTCGTCAACTGCTAACTGAAGGGTATGAGCCGAGCACCTCACACTGCGCAACACATGTCCTGACATCACAGAGTCAAGTTCAATTACCACATCCGGTGTTTCGCCTTGGATTGCATCTAGCTCATCCTCATCCATTCCTGCGTCCAAGGGATCAGTTTCATTCGCTTCATTAGATGGGATGCCCTCTTGCATATCGGATAGTAAAGACACTGCCTTTAACATGTTAGCGCCTGTCACAGAGACATCCAGAGTTCTTCAAAATAACACATGGAGGACGTTGAATGCCATTTTTATATTTATTTACGTTCTCCCAAGCCAGTAAAGTGCAAGGTGCTCACAGGTGCCACAGCATTGAAAAATTAACAAAAGAAAAGAAAACAAAAACAACTTCAATATACCAAAACAATAACCTTGCATCAGGTCTAATACTTACATCAGAGTACTCAGTTGATACAGCATTCACTACCACCAGTCTTAACTCTCCTGATCACTTCATTATGTGAGAATTTATACCCCTGGGTACAACCATTTCTCAACAATAAATCACATGGGGAAGTAATAAAGACCATGAACATGTAATAAATATCAAGTAAAAATATTAGGTGATCAAGTAACTTCATTTCCTTCACCACACAAATTTAAATAACAGTAGAAACGTCAATAAGTAAACTTCAGCAATAATTAGAGGAAGTACACATTAACATCAACCAATTCCCCTTCCTTTCCCACCATACTTGGTATCTCCCAATTCCCATGATGCAACACAGCACAGGTATAAAAAGCATGAGGAAAGTCCATTCCAGTCTTTTACCCAAATCAAGATGGCCACCACCATGTATGCTGATCCAGGTGACAATCAACAGTCTGTAGCAAACTTTAAATGTCCTCTGGGTTAGTGCTCAGGTGGCCAGTCTGAGACACAACAGTATAGTTGTAGATATATTTGGGTGGTTAATCCATCTCTCATGTCGCTGGTACACTAAGGTAAATAAAGAGTCTTTTAAAAACCAAGTATGTGTTCATGTGTTTTGTGGAAGGGCTAACAAGGGGTCACAAAGAACTGAGGGTAGCTCTGTGACAGCGCCGTTATCTGACGTAACTGAGAAAACTTGCCGTAATTCAACATTATATTCCTGCAAGACATCCTTCACAACGGATGAAATGTATGCGGCTGTGTGTCGTTCAGTCAGCTCCCTTACGGCCAAAGTGCGCAACACAATTTTTTCTCCGTCAGTGTACTGTACATTTATACCCAGAACAGATCGGTCTCTACATGTGGCTGAATCAATTTTAAGCATTAGTAGTCTTCCCTTTAACTCATTCTTGAGCTTTTCCCTTCTCACCTGAGCAACACTTGAAACCATATCACGGATATTTGAGGAGTTGATAGCGAAATCATTTCCTATAGCCTGTTGTAATGGGTCAATAATTTTTCTGAAGCCAGAGTCTTCCATTAATGTAAATGGTCTCTTGTTTACAGTTACTAGCTCTATGCACGCATCTTTTAGAACATCAGGATTCAGTTGAATATGTAGGCCTGTTGTCTTTGGCTTTTTAACTATCACCGAATCCAGAGTTGTTTGTCCATCTGCTGTAGATGCTGGTCTTTTATTGCTGGTTGAATCAGCATACTCTGCTGGATGTTTACGTTGAATGTGCCTCTGCAAGTTACCTCCGTGATTCCCGGTTACTTCTGCCCCGCATCCTTCAATATTGCAGACAGACTTGTTAGACGACTTGTCATATCAGAAATAATGACGAAAAGGATTTTCTTGGTGGCGACCCATCTAAAAAAAGTAATTGACAGACTATTATATAGGCCTAGGTTCTATTACGTTCTAAAAATTAGCTCACTCCCATTAATTACAGAAGAGATACAAACAAAAATAGTTTGCATTACTTCGTATGGTTATTCTTCACTTTTCTAAGCATGTTTTAACTTAAACATACCTCTGGGCATTGGATGGGTAGCCTACTTTGTGGCTATTTAAAAAAAATCTTATCGTGCCGGAGAGATTGCCTGCCGATGACTGCTGCGCGGGCATTTCACTCACGCTTGATGCGTCAACGTCATATGCTGTAACTTAGGTACTCAATTCATGATTGGTCACTGCCAAATTCAAATATTAAAGAGAACGGTAAAATAACGTTATTAACCGGTTAATGATAATTTCAAATAAACGTTTCTGTTCAGAACGATTAAAAATTATTTTGTTTTCGTTTTTGTTCCTGTTAAAATTTCGTTCGTTTCCGGTTTTCGTTTTCGTTCCTTGAACCGGTTCAGAGCCCTGGTCATAAGTATCAAATTACATTCATAACTGGCCTTAGTCAGTGTGTCCCGGCTTTATGCAGTTATTAATGCCGTTATTAGAGAGAGGGAGAGAGAGAGAGAGAGAGAGAGAGATGTTGCAATAATGAGACAGAAAAGCATGTGCGTCAATATTATTATTTATTTATTAATTAAATTTGTTTTAATTCATTCGTTCATTCTTGTTTTCTATAATTGACAGTAGATAACCCAATAAATGAAACACACAAAGCCCTTTTAACAAGTAGGCCTATCAATAATTATTTATTTGTTATATTATCTGGAATAAATACGAAAACCCAGCAGGACTATCAATTTATTTATATAGCCTATTCAATTTAATTTTCTATTTAGCCTATAGATAGGACTACATACTTTATTTATTAAAATTAAACTGTATGTGTCTATTGATTGTGAAGTTAGACATAGAAAATTGCAGATCAAGCGCATGGGGCTGCATGTTTTTTCTTGTTATGAATTGTATCCTATTTTCCGTTATGACAGTTGACTGCGCGCAGTGATATGGAACTGTAATGCGGTCAAGACCTGCCTGGAACTACTTTAGCCGTGCGTTTCCCTGAAAATAATTGCACACCTTAGAACGTTCTCAACCAATCAGAATCAAGCATTCAACAGCCCTGTAGTATAAAAATATTTAAAACATGAGCCAGAGAAAATACGCTACATTGTTTCGACATTTTAATATAGAATCAACACAGAAACAAAATATGAGTGAAATGAGATACTAGTAACACTTTCGCGGATGTTGCGTATCATAACAAGCAAAGCGTCTCCACTGAGAAATGCTGCGCTGCCGAAACGCTCTCAAGCGCCACAGCTTTCAGCAGAGCGCCTAGTGTGTTCAGCTGGCTAACGCTTTGGTGGACACGCAGCCTTAGTCTCAGAATAATAATAATAATTTCTCAATCCAAAATAATCAGTTAGTCAAACACAACAGACCGTACGAATAAACTGTTTTAAACCGATACACAGACCGTCCACCTTATTTCCAGCTCCCATGATTCCATTTCCCTTTCGAGTTACTTTCCAGTCACTGAACCGAGGTTTCCATGGTAACGGTCATAAACAGTCTATGCTAGCGGTGCGCTAATCCTCTGTTTAGAGAGTTTGGGAACTAAAACATGCGGGAACACGACCTGTTACTCCTACAGTAGAGCCCGAGAATAAGGAGGATAAGAGCCAATCAAATGAAGATGATCAGAAGCTGCTGAACATCAGACACACACTTACAGTTCTTCATCTACAGCAGAAATCTCAACAGATCTCATTGAATTATTAATATAACGTCCCTAAAGTATCAGTTTCTCTTGATGGACACAAATGTCTGAATCCCATATTTAATGTTTGTAGTTGATGCCGTTAAACGCTGATGATAAAAACGAGTGTGAAACTAATAACAGCACTGACAGTGATCAGAGGAAAATGAGTTTGATCAACAGGACGAGTGTCATAATTCATAATAATCTGTGTTGGGTTCAATGTTGATCATTATATGAAGATCAGAATAAAAGCATGTGTTGATTGTGTCTCATCAGCTCCTGTGATTCTGGATCCAAACACTGCGAATCCATGGCTTGTCCTGTCTGATGATCTGACCAGTGTGAGAAACAGCAGGAACTATCAAACTATTCCTGATAATCCAGAGAGATTTGACTATCATCCCTGTGTTCTGGGTTCAGAGGGTTTTAACTCAGGAACACACTGCTGGGATGTGGAGGTTAAAGAGAGTTTAGTCTGGAGTCTTGGAGTAACTACAGCATCAGTCCAGAGGAAGGGATACGGTTTCTTCAACACTGATGTCTGGAGTGTGTGGTACGGATTGACTCCAGGTTCTGGTTTTCGTGTTAAACAGAAGCTTGATCGTGTGAGAGTGAATCTGGACTATGACAGAGGAACAGTGTCGTTCTCTGATCCTGTAACTAACACACATCTACACACACTCACAGCCACCTTAACTCACACACTCTTTCCATTCTTCTATTGTTCTGACTCTCTGAGGATCTTACCGGTCAATACTCAGTAAAGTCATTCCTGTAGATCTGGATCTTCATCATGTTTCCAATATTTACTCCATATCTCATGAGTAAGAGTGCTGTTGATCTGAGTATCAGTACGGCTGCTGTGATTGGGCCGTGATGATCACATGACTGATATCCAGCACTACACACACACACACACACACTCATGTTGCTTTAACAGATCAATAAACAACAGTGAAGTTTGTCACTAATTTTCACATTATTATATATTAATATTTTTCTATAAACTGAGCCTAATTCTTGTAAATAAATAATTGTTTATTTCAGTTTAAATGATCATTTTCTCAATTAAGTACATGGATGTAAAATAAATGATAAACATTATAGGAAGATGACGTTTATATTTCTCAACCCATTTCAGTGGTTTATGATTTATGTGGATTATGAAAAAGGTTCTGTCTGAAATTATTAAGACTCTCGCTGGTTTAGAGCTTGACATTTTTAATGGTTAATTATTAATCAGGAATTGTGAAAACTCAAGAGTGTCAAGCAAAGTTTTGGTTTGTTTTTCTGGGTTAATAATTGTAGAGACGTCCCTAATGTAATATAATTTAATGTACATGAAATATGTATATGTATTTCATTGTGGAAATTGCTTTTTCTGTAATAAACACCGTCATATTCGCTTTTTCTCCTGTTCCTTTAGCGTTCTGTCTTCAATCACGTCATAGGATGGATGTCACAGGGCAATTTAAATGATGTGAAGATAATTTGCAGCTCAAAACCTTATTAATCTTAAGACTCTTTTCATTTAATTTATTTCTATATATAGTTTTCCTCCTAACCTTATGCTTGCAGTTTAACAGTGTTTGTTTTATTATTCATACATAAACAATAAATGTCTTTATAGAAATAAAAAAAAAAAGAAATGAAATTGTCTCTTCATTTTAAATGAAGATTTTAAAAGTGTTTTATTGGGATCTAAAAAAATAAACTTTAGACTTTATTGTAATTTTTAGTAAGTTTAGAAAAAATTCGGTCTAGTGAATCTCAGTAAATGACTTAACAAAAACACAACTTAAAACAAACAACAATAAACAGCAAAATAAAGTGCACTAGCTGGAAGTGTGTGTGTGTGTGTGTGTGTGTGTGTACTGTGTGCAGTGAGAGTGATTGTGTGTGTATGTAGTGTGTGTGTGTGTGTACTGTGTGCAGTGAGAGTGATTGTGAGTGTGTGTGTGTGTGTGTGTGTGTACTGTGTGCAGTGAGAGTGATTGTGAGTGTGTGTGTGTGTGTGTACTGTGTGCAGTGAGACTGATTGTAAGTGCGTGCGTGTGTGTATGTAGTGTGTGTGTGTGTGTGTGTACTGTGTGCAGTGAGAGTGATAGTGTGTGTGCACACTTGTGTGTATGTGTAGTGTGTGTGTGTGTGTGTGTGCGTGCGTGCGCATGTGTGTATGTAGTGTATGTGTATGTGCAGTGAGTGTGTGTGTTTACTATGAGGTGTGATTTGTGCACGCACTTTGCAAACTAAGCAATCATCGTGTCGATCGTCACGTACCTTGCCGTGACCAATGACTTGTGATAGCGTACGCGTGGATAAACGCCTGGATAACTATGGAACGCCAAAAGGGTCAAGTTTCACCACAAACCAAACGCGTTTCATTCTCAAAGCGCCGGCGTTTACAGGGTTTAAGACGAAAAGACGCCGTAAAGTACGGCATTCTGTGGAACAAACGCCACAAATTACGCCGCAACATCGCTGTCATTATCGGCGTTTTTTATCCAGCCAATGACGCCGTTTCTGACGCCGCAGGCCATCCATGGTGCACCGTAATCTGCGGCGCTTCTGTCTGACAAAGACGGCGTAAAAAGCGGCGTTGTGTGTGCTATAATATTATAATCAGCCCCACCCTTTTCTTCAAAGTTCAGCCCATCTAATGAAGTAGATGGAAAGACATAAGTAGTAGATTGTCGATCTGAATGGCGATCCGTCGGGTTCTGTTTTTCTAACGTTGATAGGACTAGAGTTTGGACTGTTATCGTGTCATATTTTTATTTCTTCATTGGACACATGTATCCCCCTTTTTCTTTTATCATATGTGGGTATATAGTATGATTTTAGCCTCTGTTTACATTCATGTCTGTGAAATACATTAGAATACCCAGCAAACTTACTACCTTCAGAAGGGCATTGGTCTGCGTGGACGGGCAGGGCCGTCGCTAGTGGGGTGAAAGGTGGTGACAATTATAGGGGCCCCCGCTGCCCAGGGGGCCCCACAAAATCCAGCAGTTATACTATTTAGGCCCCTGTTGTATGAATAATTCTAATATTTATATTAGTTGTATGCCTGAGATTTAAATGAAAACCACAAAAACGTGCAATTTGGGTAAATATTTTTCCAAATATCTGCTTCTCTTACCTCCATAAAAATGGTTTAGTCCGACCTAAAGTATTTATTAATTATTCAGTCAGAGTCAGTGACAAACATCAAATGGACCCAATAAAATTGTAAGTCCCGCCCCAGCTCGTGAACAGAACCAATCAGAGTTGAGGCGGTAGCCTGAAGTTAATGATGAAGTTGGTGGAAGAGCAGGAGACTGACTGACTGAAAAATGTCGGGGAAAAGAAAACATAAATCAGGGAACCAGAAATGCCAGGAAAAGACGGAGAGGGAGGCAAGGAGAGTGGTTGTATCCCAGTCGATCAAGACTTTCTTAAAGACCGGTTATATATTGTTATTTCGCTGGGAATTAGAAAACTTGTGTCTACAGTCTGCCGTGTACAGTCATTTTTTATTATCGGTGCGCGCCGCAATCGACCGAATGATTACGTGGTTTAAATTCCTGTCTTTTTACACTATTGTAAATAGTTTAAAAAAAATTACACGAGTCACGACGCATTGCATTATGCATCTGACCTGCCGGCTGATGATATTTAAAACATCGAGAAAACACGAATACAACACACTGCACTTGGATGAATAAATGTATTCGCTTTATTTAATAATAAGACTTCATAATTATATGAAAATAATAATAATGGTTTTATTTTTTTAATTAGACTGCATTCTTGTCAATTTCTAAATGTTTACTTTTTGATTTATGAATTATAACAGACTGATGGGGAAAAAAAGTATTACTTTTTAAAAATTGGTTTTATTATTATTTAACAATTTCTTGCTTTTTGTTAGTTTTTATTAGTTGTAATTTTTAAATAAACATTTAACTTTTAAAATAAAGGTTTTACAACAACATCACCATCTTCTGTTATGTGGGCCTCCATGTTCATCTATTGTACAGTATATGATATTGGTGGAGGGTGGTGGGGGCCCACATCAATATTTTTTCAGGGGGCCCGAATCCTCTAGCTACGGCCCTGATGGTAGGATAAATGTAATTTTCCGTGTTAGCTTTAACGTTCCCTGCTGCTCGTTTGAAGACTCGCGCGAACTGCTGCGTAGTGCGGGCCAGAACAGATAAATGCGTACGAGGCGCTGCAAAAGAAACTCCGCCTACCACTTCTCCGCCAATTTTTTTTTTTATAGAATATTTGTTTGTATTATTATTGTTAGTGGCAAGGGTGTGCAAGTGTATTGTTATTTATTATAATATTTATAATAATAATTATTATTATTTACATTTATCAGAAAAAGAAACAATACATTTTGAGACAAAAGGGGCAGGGGCTTGAGCCCCCCTCCCCTCTCCCCCCTCCCCCTCCCCTCTCCCCTCTCCCCCCTCCCCCCTCCCCTCTCCCCTCTCCCCCCTCCCCTCTCCCCTCTCCCCTCTCCCCCCTCCCCTCTCCCCTCCCCCTCCCCTCCCCCTCCCCTCTCCCCTCTCCCCCCTCCCCTCCCCCCTCCCCTCTCCCCTCTCCCCCTCCCCCCTCCCCTCTCCCCTCTCCCCTCTCCCCTCTCCCCTCTCCTCTCTCCTCTCTCCCCTCTCCCCTCTCCCCTCTCCCCCCTCCCCTCTCCTCTCTCCCCTCTCCCCTCTCCCCCCTCCTCTCCCCTCTCCCCCCTCCTCTCCCCTCTCCCCCCTCCCCTGTGCACGCCACTGGTGCCTCATGAGGCTTCATTTGCCCAATATGCAGTTAACATTTAAAACAGGCAAAGCAGGTTGCGAGGCGTATCCACATGCAGGTTAGATTTATTAAAGTGCGAACACAAAGTAACTGGTGAAAACATGGAAAAGGCGGAACCCACTAAACCAGAAAATGTCCATTCAACGACTGACAGACGACAAGTGAAACAAAGGGCTAAATATGCACACAGGAGACAACCTTAACAAGATAATAAGTAGGTGTGGATAATAAGAAACACCTGGGGAGACTAATTAACGTACACAAAGAACTGCAAAACAAGGAGCAAGGCAGAAATTACATAAAAGTCTTGGAACACACAAAAGACAGCAGAACACCGGTTGGAATCATAAAAATGCAGTCGGACAAGAGCGATTCAGCTGAAGATCTTGTCACGTCACCTTTATTTATACAGCACTTTTTACAATACAGATTGTATCAAAGCAACTTCACAGTGACAACATGAAAATAATACAACAAAGTTTGTTTTTAGAAGAAAATTGCACCATCGTCCACCTGAAGTAAGGCAGATCAATAATATTGTTGAATAAATGTCCCCAACTAAACAAGCAAAAAGCCAAGGCAACAGTGGAGAGGAAACCAAAACTGCATCAGTGACAGAATGGAGAAAAAAACCCTTGTGAGAAACCAGACAGTGTATGATTCATGAGTTCACACCTACATATAATTATTACGGTAAAGGTTATGCGTATTTGGCGTGCTGTGTGGGTGGAGGGCTCCGAGCTGGGAATTTCTGCCCGAACGCAGAGTACTCCCCCCGTTGGTAAGAGTAGATGGAACTAGAAGTGAGGAGATGGGGTGGAGGTGGGATGCTGATGTCAAGGAACAGAGGTGGGTTCTGCTGTTATTTATCTTGTTCTGAGTTGATTACTGATTGATCTCCACTTGTGCTAATTGGGTTAATTATCTGCACCTGTTCCTCCCGAACCTTGTTAATATAACATAATTTATGATTCAGACAGCATTACAGGTCAGAAGTCAGATTGGATCAGAACATTTAGAATAGAATGTTGCAAGAATCTTGCACAGCTTGCATATCACAACTTGATGATGTTTTTTTTATATTTTTTATATTTTATTTTATTTAATAGGGACAAAAAATGTTAATGAACATTTATACAAAGTACAAGATGTAAACAAGCCGGATTATAGCAGTATTGCTAATTTACGTCCGTAGTCCCTAGGCAGGTACACACAATAACAGATACTCAGTACAAGACTCCACTAAAACACACATCACAAAAATTTGCTAAGAAAAATTTTACACACTTGATTCTTCATAAGCCACTTCTTAAGATATTCCTTAAAAGTGTAATAATTAGAACATTGTCGTATTGACTGTGGCAGACTATTAAAATATTTGCTCCCTATCACTGATTAAACTTTCTGGCCAAAAGATGTTCGCCTAGTTGGTACTTCCCAGAAGGGGCGTAGCCAGAATTTTATTTTTGGGGGGTCCCGTCTTTAAATGAGGCAGTATATATAGCCAGATTTTTATATATAGCCAGAATTTTATATATACAGGCCTATTCTGGTGGGTGCGGTGATGCGGTGGCGACTCGTGTAACAAGTAAGGGTGGCGCTGCCAATAAAGCACCTAAAAGCTGTCACAAAGAACCGGCAAAAGTAATGATTTTGAATATGTAAAAAAATATAGCAAGGAGATATTTTAATTGTTTATTAATAAACAAGTGTTTTCTTTGTCGGCTAAGATGAAGTTGACGATGCTGACTCGCGATCTTCAGTAGTGAACGCGCCAGAGAGAAATGCACATTTCATAAGGATTACATAAGCAGAGAGCAGTCTGTAGTCTGTTTTCTTTCGTTTTGAATTGTTCTGTTTAAAAGTAGACATGTGAGGCAAGTAGGGTAGCCTACCTTGCTGAGTTTCGGTTCGGTAGGCCTATTTATTAAATCCTGTTAAAGTCATTAAAGTTGATGAAACATTGATTAAAATTAAGATACAATTAATACAAAACGAAATTCAGGTTAAAGAAAGTTTAAAATTCAGGTTAAAGTGCTTTCTGTTTGATGTCTCTGTGAAAGTTTTAAAGCATCTTTTAGTGCCGCTTTCAGAGCGCGTCGCGTCCGTAATGGAGAACGTCCATATAACATTGTTTTTTCCTCATAAATGCGAACACGAAAAATAAATAAAATAAAATGAATATTTTATGTAGGCTACTGTGGAGACTAAGAGCCAACCCTTCTTCATCCGGTGGATAGGCCTAGTATTACTTTGGTTTGCGCACTGAGGGTGTGACGTTATTAGCTATAACCATGAGACCGACGGTTAGTTGAACACCGTCATTAGAACTCTATAACCGGCAAAACCGTGCGTATATTAAACCGTAAAATAATAAAATATTTTTTTAAACATTTTTTATCATAGAGAATGTTTAAATACCAATATCAGCTTACGAGGGAAACGGAGGCGGAGTTAGTGGTGCTTCGGATTCAGAGGCTGAGTGCTGGAGATGATTCGGGAGAGGTCTGTGCCCCTTTACCGATCAGAGCGCGCGCTGACACGGAGTAAAGCCTTGTTTGTACTCGACGCGTCCGCACGAGCGCGAATGTGCGCTCGGCAAAAAAACGCGTTGGGTGCGTAAGACCGGCAAGACCCCATTTCGCTTGGCTGTGTGCATGGCTTTTTTGTAACAGCGCGCGCGGCGCCGCGTCCGAGGATGACCGACTTCCAGCCGAATCTGCCCGAGCATGTATGTCTCACCGCACCGGCACGCAGTTTGCGCGTCTAAATGGCAAAGTTAATTTGTTAAGGTTTTGTTTACTGTGTGTGATTCATTTAATGGAAAGCACATTCACTTCTAGTTGTCTTGCTGTTCATTTTAAGAGCGAGTTGTCCCATAACAGACGAACAGTTATTCAACCGAACGTCCTATAACCCCCCCTCCCCCGGACGACGACGGTTATGTTACGAACCGTCACATTTGACTCACGTCATAACCATCATCACCAATTCTGAAACAAACAGGCACACCCCTTAATCACTAAAAAATATTTTTGCCTCCCAAAGTTTTTTTTTTTTAACCTGTTAAGCTTCAAGCCCATTTTTGAAAAATCCCCAGATATGGCATTCCCAAACTGAAACAGATACAGTTCATGAACCCTTTGTAGTAAAAGCACAAGTAAGATCTCATTTGAAAGCTGACACCTGGAAGTTTATTGTAAATGTAGAATTAATTATTGTCATAATGAAAAAAAATAGTTATAAATAGCTTCAAAGTTTTGTAAAGTTATTATACATTTATTTTTATGAAACATCTTCATGAAAATAAAATTGAAGTTGGCATTGTAGCAATCTAGAAATGCACTGCAGCTAAAGCCACATGTCTAACCATGTTATATTTAAAATCTGAAGATGATAAATCTAAAACTCTGTATTTAGTTCAATGTTTTTCAAGATCATGTCATATGACTTTATTTTGATTAGACTGGTGTTTATTGTCATCTTATAAGCATCTACACTCACCTAAAGGATTATTAGGAACACCTGTTCAATTTCTCATTAATGCAATTATCTAATCAACCAATCACATGGCAGTTGCTTCAATGCATTTAGGGGTGTGGTCCTGGTCAAGACAATCTCCTGAACTCCAAACTGAATGTCAGAATGGGAAAGAAAGGTGATTTGAGCAATTTTGAGCGTGGCATGGTTGTTGGTGCCAGACGGGCCGGTCTGAATATTTCACAATCTGCTCAGTTACTGGGATTTTCACGCACAACCATTTCTAGGGTTTACAAAGAATGGTGTGAAAAGGGAAAAACATCCAGTATGCGGCAGTCCTGTGGGCGAAAATGCCTTGTTGATGCTAGAGGTCAGAGGAGAATGGGCCGACTGATTCAAGCTGATAGAAGAGAAACTTTGACTGAAATAACCACTCGTTACAACCGAGGTATGCAGCAAAGCATTTGTGAAGCCACAACACACACAACCTTGAGGCGGATGGGCTACAACAGCAGAAGACCCCACCGGGTACCACTCATCTCCACTACAAATAGGAAAAAGAGGCTACAATTTGCAAGAGCTCACCAAAATTGGACAGTTGAAGACTGGAAAAATGTTGCCTGGTCTGATGAGTCTCTGTTTCTGTTGAGACATTCAGATGGTAGAGTCAGAATTTGGCGTAAACAGAATGAGAACATGGATCCATCATGCCTTGTTACCACTGTGCAGGCTGGTGGAGGTGGTGTAATGGTGTGGGGGATGTTTTCTTGGCACACTTTAGGCCCCTTAGTGCCAATTGGGCATCGTTTAAATGCCATGGCCTACCTGAGCATTGTTTCTGACCATGTCCATCCCTTTATGGCCACCATGTACCCATCCTCTGATGGCTACTTCCAGCAGGATAATGCACCATGTCACAAAGCTCGAATCATTTCAAATTGGTTTCTTGAACATGACAATGAGTTCACTGAACTAAAATGGCCCCCACAGTCACCAGATCTCAACCCAATAGAGCATCTTTGGGATGTGGTGGAACGGGAGCTTCGTGCCCTGGATGTGCATCCCACAAATCTCCATCAACTGCAAGATGCTATCCTATCAATATGGGCCAACATTTCTAAAGAATGCTTTCAGCACCTTGTTGAATCAATGCCACGTAGAATTAAGGCAGTTCTGAAGGCGAAAGGGGGTCAAACACAGTATTAGTATGGTGTTCCTAATAATCCTTTAGGTGAGTGTATTCAGTCTATTGCCTCTATTGTTTTGTGATGCAAAAACAAGTCCTATTCAGTCTCAGGCTCCCCTGCACATATTCACACCTATCCAGCCTGTTTATTGCTCTAAATATGCTTTTCTTTTGTCTGCATTATAATCACTAACGACTAGCAATTCACACTGTTTCAATCCCTCATTTATTTTATAAAAGTTCTCACTTCACAGTGAAACTGTATAAAATGCCCTTTTTGAAAAACGAAACATTTCAGTAAGCATTCTTATTTAGAAAAAAAATCATAAAAATTACATCGAAGTTAGGTAGCAGGTGCTCAGTACTAGCTAGCATGTTAGCTTAGCACACCATCAATACACGACAATTTATGAGAATAAAACTATGTTTGTGCTTCAACTTACTTTATAGCGCAAGTCGAGTGTTTTAAATAACTTTCTGTAATCTGATTTGGCTTCAGATAAAAAAATCAGATAGAAAATATATTATTTTATTGTATTCTGCACAATTTGAAAGTCTATCTCGATTAGCATTACATTATACATATAATCTATTATTATGAAAATGTAACCCAGGTTACTAGAGCGCACACCAAACCTATGAAAGAGGAAGAAAAAGACAGAAGTTAGGTTTTTATAAGTAAATTATTACTTTTATTTGAATGAAAAGGAGGTTAAATGTGAATAATAAAACATGTAAATGTGACAAACTAAAAAATAAATTAATTCGATTAACTCGGATTAGCCCCGCCCTCAGCTGTCGCGTCATGACGAGCACGAGGGAGAGTGAGAAAGAAAGTTGTCGCAGAAAGCCGCGAGTGAAATGGCTGCGTGGGTGAAATGCATGTAGATTCTGATAAAAAGACAATATTAGATAAGAAATCCTGCGGATTCAGCAGAGGATCGCATCTGTCCTAGTTACCTAGCTTGTCTAGGATTGTTTCTGGTTGATTAACACCCGTTCTTGGTTGGGTTTTTTGTTTGTTTTGTTTTGTTTGTTGTCTTCTTTTCCCTTATGTCGAGTTCCTGTTGTGATGACTTGTGGAATCGAACGAGAAGTTTGAGCTGAAATCTGTCTCTGCCGTCAACGAGGTCAGCTCAGTTGTTGGTGGATACTGGCGAGCCAGCCCTGATTTTTCTGAACTTGGATATTTCCATACACATTCATCGAGGTGGTAGGACCCCACGTGTATATGCCTTCGTGTTTTGTTTTTTCCTCAAGGACATCGTTGCATCAGTGAAGTGAGAAGGAGTTTCCCATCTCATTTGTTCACTTTGAATTGCCTTGCAGTTCATAAAGGACATTGAACGAGTGAACTGAACATTGAGTTGAAATTTACTCATTTGAGTCAATCCTGAAATTATTCAGCGTGTCATTGAGTATTGTGCTTGAAGTCTATTGTTTTGTTTTTTTGTTATTTTCTATTTTTTTTTTTAAATTTTCTTTGAAAGAGTCAAAAGAGTTAAGTCAACTATTCATTTGGTTTTGAGTGAAACTGATTTCAAGGAATTATTTTGAAGGTTTTCCTGTGTAATTTACCTTGAAACTATTGTTTTATTTTTGTTGTTTCTTTGTTGTTTTGTCAAATTTCTCTTTATTCCGAACTAATCATTTCAAAGTAAAAAAGAAAGAAAGAAAAATACTTACCATTTTATACTACATCTGTTTCATGTGGTTCTTTCCCTCTGTCTTGCTGCAACACAGGCTTTCGAACTTAGTAGTCTTCTGAATCTGGTCCGAGATATAGAAATTAATTCTGTGCTAAGACCGCTAAGCGCGCGTGTTACATAGAAGTTGGCGAGCCAGCCAGGAGTCAGTCTTGCAGCAAGGGTAACTGTTAAAGAGACAGAAAGGGGGAAATTATTAGAACAAGAGAAACCACTTATCGAAAACTTCGACTGTTACAATGGATATTGTAAAGCGGGAAAACGTTAACGTAGCAAACGCGCTGATAGTCGGAGGCCTTACGTTAACTGAAACAGACAATGAGTTAGAAATGTACCTAGAAAGATTTGGTTCAATTAGCCGTAACATTATCATTGATGACCCAGCTTCAGAGTTTCACCAAAATGCCATCATAGAGTATAATCATAACTCAGCAATCCAAAATTTGCTCTCCTTCCTACCCTTGACTTTGGGGAGTCTCACTGACCCAGGCGTTACTTTCCGAGTGCGTGCCTTAGCCACTGTCTACACTCAACCTTCTATCTGCACTGCCACTGAAGGATATCTTGAGGAATTGAAGGCAATTGCTAAAGAAAGTGGAATGTCCTTCCAAAGTGTGCTTCAAGAGGAATTGGAGAAACTCAGAGAGACCCATTCTGAAAATGAAGCTCCAGCAGAATCTCAGCAAGCGAGCTGTCATGGTTCTAGCAGTGACTCACAGAGTGCAGAGGCCACCGCCCCATCGTCAATAAGTAGCCCCATGACTAATTTGAAAGTGACACCAACTCAAAGCTCAGAACCTAAAAACCCAACCAAGAACAGAACAACGTTTGTTCCTCCCCCTTCTCCAGAAACTACCACTGAAGGTATTACCATGACAACCTGCCCTGTGTTCCCCACCAGCATTGTGGACCCACCCAGTGTTCAGAGAATGGTGGTTGAACACATAGTGAAAACAAGTGAAGCTACCCTGTCACAGCAAACTTCGATCCGTCTGAGAGTCTTCTCAGGGAGGTCTCCTCGCCCTCCCAACGAACCCGATTTCGACACCTGGCGTGCGAGCGTTGACTTCTTGCTAAATGATCCTTCCATTTCTGACTTGCACAGAACAAGAAAAATCCTCGACAGTCTCTTACCTCCAGCTGCCGACATTGTAAAACATGTGCGCCCTCCAGCCTTACCTGCTGTGTATCTTAAGCTCTTAGAGTCCGTATATGGTTCTGTCGAGGATGGAGACGAGTTGTTGGCCAAACTCATGGGCACTTTACAAAATCAGAGTGAGAAACCGTCAGACTACCTACACCGTTTGCAAGTTATTCTGAGTGCTGCAATCAGGCGAGGTGGCATAGCAGAAAGTGAACATGACCGTTACCTTCTGAAACAATTCTGCAGAGGGTGTTGGGACAATCGTCTCATTGCCGACCTTCAGCTTGACAAAAGAGAAGTCCAACCACCCACTTTTGCTGAACTAGCAGTGCTTATTCGAACCCACGAAGACAAACACGCCTCTAAGGAGGAACGGATGAGGAAGCATCTTGGTATGACAAAACCCCCTAATGCCTACCCAAAGTCACGAGCACTCTCCAACCGAGTATCAGCCTGTTCATGTGATGTGCCCAGTTCTGATGGCTTGGAAACTAGCCTTCTAAAGAAGCAAGTCGCAGAAATCCAAGCCCAAGTCATTGCCTTAAAGCAGTCTCCTGATCGGGGAAATCCCAAGAGTTACTCCGAAAATGCAGAATTGACTGCTCTGAAGAAGATGGTGGGAGAATTGTGTACTCAAGTAGCAGCAGTAAAAGTGTCGGTTACTCAGGGACTGAAACGGAACAATGCAGAAGAACCGGAAGTTGCGAGGCTGCAGCGTCAAATCGCAGAGCTACAAGCGCAAAGTGCCACTCGTAAGATGCCTCAAACTCCTAACAGTCGGAGACCGCTTGACACGGAAACGGATAGAGGTCCCAGGATGGGCCAGCTGAGAGTTAACAGACCACGACCCTGGTACTGTTTCCGGTGCGGAGAAGATGGGCACCTAGCTATCAACTGCGAAAACGCTCCAAATCCTGCCAAAGTCGAAGAGAAGCGACTTGAATTAAGAGAGCGACAAAGCCAATGGGACTCTCTGCATGGAAGGCCAGCCCATTCTTTAAACTGAAGAAGGTCTCTGTAGCGGGGCATATGGAGACCAGATGTTCAGACTGTCGCCCTGAATGTTACAAATTGATAGATACGAGCAGCCATGAAGCACCACCATTGAAACGCTTGCCAAAGGGACTAGTGGGAATAAAATGCACAGCTAAGGTCACCATTGAAGGAAGAGAAGTAGATTGCCTGTTGGACACAGGGTCACAGGTGACCACGATTCCACAGTCGATTTATGAAGCCAATTTGCCAGACTACCCCCTGAAGCCATTGGAAGACTTGCTGGAGGTAGAAGGAGCTAATGGACAGTCTGTGCCATATCTGGGGTACATTGAGCTAACACTGAAATTTCCCAAAGTGCTCACTGGTACTGAAGTTGAGGTTCCCACTCTGGCTCTGGTGGTTCCAGATTTAACCAGCCTTTCCCAGATTCTAGTTGGAACTAATTCCCTAGATGTGCTTTACAGCAAATGTGCTAAAGAGAATGCAGCTAGCTTTCAGTCAAGTTTCCATGGTTACCAAGCCGTACTCAAAGTTCTAGAAGCTAGATGGAGACAAGCCAGTAGTAAGACTCTGGGTTATGTGAAGTTGAAAGGAAATTCCCCTGAAGTTGTGCCTGCAGGAAGCAGAGTAGTCTTGGATGGTTTTGTTCACCTATATGGTCCCCACACAGAGAAGTGGGTGACTCTTGAGCCTCCATCTATTCCTTTACCAAGTGGTCTACAGATTGCAAACTGTTTGCATACCTTACCTCAAAAACGACTCTCCAAATTGTCAGTTCTGCTGAGAAATGGAACGCGAACCGACATAAAAGTCCCTCCTAAAGTTGTGCTGGCAGAGGTTCATGCAGTTCAGAAGATCATAGACCAGCAGCACCAGAGTTCAGAATTCACAGCTGAGGAACCGTCGCCCAACTGTGCTAACCTTACCTTTGAATTTGGTGATTCTCCCTTGCCTACGAGCTGGAAAGAGAGGATCTCGAAGTTGTTGAACTCCATGCCTGAAGTCTTCTCTCTGCACGACCTTGATTATGGCAGCACTGAAAAAGTAAAACACCAGATAAAGTTGAATGACAACACCCCGTTCAAGCACAGAGCTCGACCCATACATCCTCAAGATGTTGACGCCGTGAGAAAGCACCTTCAAGAACTGTTAGAGGCCGGGGTGATCCGCGAGTCTGAGTCTCCATTTGCGTCACCCATAGTGGTAGTCCGCAAGAAGGATGGTACAGTAAGGCTATGTATTGACTTTCGAAAACTTAACTCACAGACGATTAAGGATGCATACGCCTTACCAAACCTAGAGGAGGTCTTTTCAACACTTACCGGCTCAAATTGGTTCTCTGTGCTCGACTTGAAATCCGGGTTCTATCAAATCGGGATGGAAGAGACTGATAAGTGTAAAACCGCCTTTGTCTGCCCACTGGGATTCTGGGAATTCAACCGGATGCCGCAGGGAATTACCAACGCACCAAGCACGTTTCAGAGGTTGATGGAACGGTGCATGGGAGACCTGAACAGGAAGCAAGTGCTGGTTTTCATCGACGACCTCATAGTCTTTTCAAAAACTCTGGAAGAACATGAGTCCCGGTTGTTGCAAGTTCTAAACCGACTGAAGGAGTATGGGCTGAAATTGTCACCCGATAAGTGTCGATTCTTCCAGACGTCAGTAAAGTATCTAGGTCACATAGTCTCACGAGATGGAGTAGAAACGGATCCGGCAAAAGTCGAAGCCTTGGAGACATGGCCGAAACCAACAAACCTGAAAGAGTTGAGGTCCTTTCTAGGTTTCGCTGGATATTATCGGAGGTTTGTGCGAGAGTACTCCAGGATTGTTAAGCCCCTCACCGACCTTACAGCGGGATATCCTCCACTCAGGAAGAGCGGTATTAAGAAACCGAAAGAAGGAAGCTACTTCAATCCCAAGGAAGAGTTCGGTGATCGATGGACTCCAGATTGTCAGAGTGCTTTTGACTCCATAATCGGCAAACTCACGTCTGCACCTGTGTTGGGCTTTGCTAACCCCAAGCTTCCCTACGTGCTTCATACCGATGCTAGTACCACCGGGCTCGGTGCAGCTTTATATCAGGAGCAGGAAGGGCAGATGCGGGTCATAGCTTATGCCAGTAGAGGGTTGACCAAGGGTGAAAGCAGGTATCCTGCTCACAAGCTAGAGTTTCTGGCGCTAAAATGGGCTGTCACCTCCAAATTTAGCGACTACCTGTATGGTGTAGAGTTCACTGTGGTAACGGATAGCAACCCCTTGACGTATATCCTAACCTCAGCGAAGCTTGATGCCACCAGTTACCGCTGGCTGTCCAGCTTGTCAACCTACAGCTTTAATTTGCAGTACAGAGCAGGTAATCAAAACCAGGATGCTGATGGTTTATCCCGACGATGTCATGGTGAACTTCTGGATGACCTGATTTCTCAAAAGGAGAGAGAAAGGATAAGGCAGTTCACATTGAATCATCTCATGAAGCCAGAAGATGAGTCATCTGTTTTCATGGCAGACACAATAAAAGCTATCTGTGAAAGGCATCAGGTGATCGGATCATCTAAAAGTCCCAGTCCCTCTCACTCTTCTCTTGCCTTGGTTGAAACCATTGCTCAACATGAGGACGCTCTGCCAAACGAATTCCAGTATGAAGAGGAACATGGTCTTCCAGATCTCCCTCATCTCTCAGAAACATCCTTAGCAGAATTACAGAGGAAAGATCCGGAAATGAGGATTGTTATTAGAGCATTGGAGAGTGGAGTGAAACCTCGTAATCTGAGAGATCAACCCCCTACCATGGGTTTGTGGTTAAAAGAGTGGAACCGTCTCGAGCTGAGAAGTGAGGTGCTGTATAGGAGGAGACAGGAGTGTGGAGCCTCTTGCTATCAGTTGGCACTGCCCACTACATTGAGAGACATGGTGTTACGGAGCCTCCATGACGACATGGGTCATATGGGTATTGACAGGACCCTGGATCTCGTCAGGTCAAGGTTCTTCTGGCCAAAAATGTCACAGGCAGTGGAGGAAAGGATAAAAACTTGTGAGCGTTGTGTCCGCAGAAAAACACCTCCGGAAAGAGCAGCTCCTTTGGTGAACATCCAAACTAGCAGGCCCTTAGAGCTGGTGTGCATAGATTTTCTGTCCTTGGAGCCAGACCGGAGCAACACCAAAAACATTCTAGTTATCACGGACCACTTCACTAAGTATGCCGTTGCAATACCAACGCGAAACCAAACTGCCCAAACCGTTGCAAAAAGCTTGTGGGATAATTTCTTGGTACACTATGGGTTTCCGGAGAAACTGCATAGTGACCAAGGGGCAGACTTTGAGTCCCACACAATAAAGGAGTTGTGCAAGGTTGCAGGAATTCACAAGGTGAGAACTACCCCATACCACCCGAGGGGCAATCCTGTGGAACGATTTAATCGTACCCTTCTTCAGATGCTGGGGACACTGGAAAATGAAAAGAAGTCTCGGTGGAAGGAGTTCGTAAAGCCTTTAGTGCATGCCTATAATTGTACCCGCAATGACACCACTGGGTATACTCCTTATGAACTCATGTTCGGACGACAACCCCGCTTACCTGTCGATCTGGCTTTTGGATTGCCAGCAGATACTCCCGTCAAGTCTCACACTCAATATGTGAGAGATCTCAAGAGTCGGTTGAGAGAGAGTTACGAGATGGCTACCAAAAATGCAGGGAAAGTAGCTGAACGTAACAAAAGGAGATTTGATAAGCGTGTGGTTGCTTCAACATTGGAGGAGGGTGACAGAGTTCTTGTAAGGAATGTGCGATTGAGAGGGAAGCATAAGCTGGCTGACAAATGGGAACGCGATGTTCATGTGGTTGTCAGGAAGATTCGAGATCTACCAGTATATACTGTCCAACCAGAAAGGAAAGATGGTCCTCTCCGGACGTTGCATCGAGATTTATTGCTGCCCTGTGGGTTTTTGCAGTCAAACAACTCAGAAGAACGACCAAAGCAGAAAGAAGTTCGAAGGCCTAGAACCAGAGCTTGTCCTGATGAAGGGATAAAGGAGTCCGAGTCTGCTTCTGAATGCTCAGAGTCTGAGGATGAGCGAATTCCCTGTTATGTACCTGGAAGAACATTGGGCTCTGAAACTCAAATTATTACGGGCATTGAACACTTACCTTGTGTTCGAGAAGTTGCATCTGACTTGCCTGTCCCTAATCCTGCTAGGGAGAACTTACCTGCTCAAGATTCTGTGGAGAGTAACTCTGGAGAGCCTGCAAGACAATACTTACCTGAATGGAAAAATGTGGAGGAAAAATCGGATGAACCTGTTGGAGGAGGAATATGTGCAGATGAGATTGAATCAAGTTGTAGTGAATCAGATGTCTCAGTGGAGCAGAGACCAGAACCAGAACAATCCCCTGGATCTCTGGATGACTACCCTACTCAATTGGTTGAGACAATGCCAAGTAGTTCTGAGTTAGAGAGTGTAGGAAGAAATCTGATCTCAAATGAAAAGAGTTGTGTTGAAGACACTAAAGCTGAAGAAAGGAGTGCTGAACCTGAAGACACATCTACCCTCAGACGCTCACAGAGAGAGCGACGTCCCCCTAAAAAGTTTGAATATCCCCAGTTAGGGAATCCACTCACCCTAGTAATCCAGTCCTTGTTGCAGGGTTTAAATGAGGCTTTTAGTTCTTCCTTAGAAGAGTCAGTTGTCGCCCCTGTAATTCATGTGTAGATGCAACGGGACGTGCATATATTCCAGAGGGGAGGGTGTAACCCAGGTTACTAGAGCGCACACCAAACCTATGAAAGAGGAAGAAAAAGACAGAAGTTAGGTTTTTATAAGTAAATTATTACTTTTATTTGAATGAAAAGGAGGTTAAATGTGAATAATAAAACATGTAAATGTGACAAACTAAAAAATAAATTAATTCGATTAACTCGGATTAGCCCCGCCCTCAGCTGTCGCGTCATGACGAGCACGAGGGAGAGTGAGAAAGAAAGTTGTCGCAGAAAGCCGCGAGTGAAATGGCTGCGTGGGTGAAATGCATGTAGATTCTGATAAAAAGACAATATTAGATAAGAAATCCTGCGGATTCAGCAGAGGATCGCATCTGTCCTAGTTACCTAGCTTGTCTAGGATTGTTTCTGGTTGATTAACACCCGTTCTTGGTTGGGTTTTTTGTTTGTTTTGTTTTGTTTGTTGTCTTGTTTTCCCTTATGTCGAGTTCCTGTTGTGATGACTTGTGGAATCGAACGAGAAGTTTGAGCTGAAATCTGTCTCTGCCGTCAACGAGGTCAGCTCAGTTGTTGGTGGATACTGGCGAGCCAGCCCTGATTTTTCTGAACTTGGATATTTCCATACACATTCATCGAGGTGGTAGGACCCCACGTGTATATGCCTTCGTGTTTTGTTTTTTCCTCAAGGACATCGTTGCATCAGTGAAGTGAGAAGGAGTTTCCCATCTCATTTGTTCACTTTGAATTGCCTTGCAGTTCATAAAGGACATTGAACGAGTGAACTGAACATTGAGTTGAAATTTACTCATTTGAGTCAATCCTGAAATTATTCAGCGTGTCATTGAGTATTGTGCTTGAAGTCTATTGTTTTGTTTTTTTGTTATTTTCTATTTTTTTTGTAAATTTTCTTTGAAAGAGTCAAAAGAGTTAAGTCAACTATTCATTTGGTTTTGAGTGAAACTGATTTCAAGGAATTATTTTGAAGGTTTTCCTGTGTAATTTACCTTGAAACTATTGTTTTATTTTTGTTGTTTCTTTGTTGTTTTGTCAAATTTCTCTTTATTCCGAACTAATCATTTCAAAGTAAAAAAGAAAGAAAGAAAAATACTTACCATTTTATACTACATCTGTTTCATGTGGTTCTTTCCCTCTGTCTTGCTGCAACACAGGCTTTCGAACTTAGTAGTCTTCTGAATCTGGTCCGAGATATAGAAATTAATTCTGTGCTAAGACCGCTAAGCGCGCGTGTTACAAAAATACCTGACATGACTCGAAGAACACAGGTAAATCAAATATCATTGCAATCATGTTTATTGTCTTCAAAACATCTTTATCTGCATTTTACAGCGATCTCGGATAGCTTTGTTTATGTGTCAGGACTTCCTGAATGTCACATGATTATGGCTCTTCTTCATGTGATCCATATATGGACTTTACTGTGCAAACAGCGCCCCAGACTGTTAGTATGAATTGATAACACAGTACATCAGAGTATACAGCGCTCAAAATGATTACATCGACGCATTTGGGTATAAATTCAATAAATATTATTCCTGTCTATAGAAGTCTGATGTAAACCTATGAGAATCTATCAATATTTCTCCAAATCTGCACATGTTTGAGCTAAAAGCCCTGAGGGACGTTGTTTTGTGAATCGCTGTCATGACGATCGCACGGGAGTTTTTTTCTGAATGAGAGCAGCTGACGCTCATAATTCATATTAAAGGTAACGACTCATTTTTTTATTTCATAACTCCTGACACAAATTAAGACATAACTGTCACTATAAGTTTCACAGAATACAATAGTGGTCAAATACTGAAACTTGAGTCTTATATCGTTTTAATGATGTATAGTTTGTCAAGTTAATCACATTAAATATGATAACTTTGAACTATTTAAAAAAAAAAACGCTTCAGAGCGCCCACGCACTGGTGACGGTTAACAGGCAATCAGAAATCTGAGGGGGCCGGACATTTAAATGAGGGGGCCTAGGCCCACCCAGGCCCCCTCGTGGCTACGCCACTGCTTCCCAGTCCCCTCAACTGACAGACCTGGTACCAATACCACAATCTGCCCTCTGTTTAATAAACTCCTTCAATGGAGGTGGAGCAAGGCCATCCCAGACCTTATAAACAAAGCATGCATAATTAAATTTTTAAAAGTTTTCAAAACTCAATAGATTATGTTTTTTATATATTTTACAGTGGTAAAATGAGAGGTTTTTTTTTATCAAACAGTTTTATCGCCTTCTTATACAGTGTTTTTATTGGCTTAAGTATTGAGTTATTCGTAAAAGACCAACTACTGAAACAATACTGCATATGTGAGAAAATCATTGAATATAAATACAACCTCGCAGCACCAACTGTCAAGAAGGACCTGATATACCTAAAATTATTTAAATTAAATTTCACAATATTAGACAACTTTTTTACATGGCTTTTAAAAGTGAGAGTAGAATCTAAAGTGACTCCAAGATACGTAAACTCCTTCACAACTTCTATTTCCTCTCCCCCTAGATATACATTTGAGTGCGTCATCTCTACTAATCGTTTTGAGACAACAAGGTTTTTAATCGTTTTTATTAACAAGGTTCGGGAGGAACACGTTCTAATGATCAAACAATCAAGTCATTCCAACCAGCTATCAGCAATCAGTAATCAACAGGTCCTTCCCCTCTCCCTGCCCTAGCGCCATATACAGATGGGCCCGTCAGCCCCCGCTTAACCTCCCAGCACCTTCTTCCCGAGGTTTCTAACCTCTTTCCTCTGCAGTGGCATCCAGCTCCCGTAGCAGACCTCCGCTAGCAGACATTACATCATCTTCCTGCGACTACCACTAACCCTTCCCCTTTTCAGTGAACTGCAGCACAAGCAAGCGCGAGTCTGCCTCCGTTTGCAACACAGGCTCACACTTCTCATTTCTACCCTTCCCTTCCCCCTTATGCTTCCCTCAATTTCCCTCCTCAAGCCCCACAGGCAGACTTAAGCGTGAGGCTGCCTCCGCCAATAGTCACAGCCCCGGCTTCTCTCCCCTACAGCTCTCTTTTAAATATTAAATCACATTATTCTCTTTTTACAGCTACACCATTGCCCGTCCCATCAAACGCCGTCACCTCGGGACCGCCCCCTGTGGCTCACAACATCCGAGCACAGATCCTGGCAGGTACGGACATTTACCTTTCACTTTTACTTTCTCTGCTTCCCGCTTCCGATTCTAACCGCCTGTTAGACTGCGGGGATTTTTCAGTCAAGTTAAAAAGCCAAAACACACATTCGTCACATTTACTTCCTTTTTCCGAATTTTCTATCGCCTTCAGCCGCTTCACAGAAGTTATTTGTTCAGTCTTCCCTCATAGGCGGTGCGAACTGAACGACTATTTAGCGCTCATAGCCGAGCTCAGGTTGTCCTACGGGGAGGGCACTTTTACACTTATCACAAACTCTTCTCAGCAAAGTGCGCTGTTAGGGTTTCCCAGTGGAACCAGTGCCCTTACTGGGGAGCACTCGACACCGACCTACACAGCAGAGTATTCCTTGGCTGCAGGAACATTTCAATTCAATTCAATTCAAATTTATTTGTATAGCGCTTTTCACAATACATATTGTTTTAAAGCAGCTTTACAGAAAGTGCATTTCAGAAATGTACATAGAAGAATATAGTTAGTTAATCATCATGTATTAATTTAGGGCATAACATATCGCCGGCGTTGAGTCGTCTCTTCACAGGCGTCGAGTCGTCTCATCGCAGGTGTTGGGGCATCTGAAGTCTCCGTGAGAGTCTGGATACAAACTGGAGCTGACGAACGCTATTTACCTCGGGACTGGCGTCCCGAGATAACAGCAGAAAAGCAGATGGGAAATAATTAGCGTAGCTGCTGTTCATAATATTAATGCATTCGATCTGATTCAACAATAGAAGGTAAGCATTATGTGAATGCTTGGCTAAAGAGATGCTTCTTTAATCTAGTTTTGAACTGGGAGAGCGAGTCTGAGCCACGAACAGTATCAGGAAGGCTATTCCAGAGTTTAGGAGCTAAATGTGAGAACGCCCTCCCTCCTTTAGTGGACTTAGATATCCTAGGAATGACCAGAAGCCTCGAATTTAGTGATCTTAACGAACGCGATGGATTGTAGGGCGATAGAAGGTCCATTAAATACACAGGAGCTAAACCATTTAGGGCTTTATAGGTCAGTAGAAGTACTTTGTAATTGATACGGAACTTAATAGGTAACCAGTGCAGAGATGATAGAATCGGTGTTATATGATCATATTTTCTTGACCTAGTAAGAACTCTAGCGGCTGCATTTTGCACTAACTGTAGCTTGTTTATTGAGGATGCAGGACAACCAGCTAATAAGGCATTACAGTAATCTAGTCTCGAGGTCATGAATGCATGAACTAACTTTTCTGCATCGGAAACAGATAGCATGTTACGTAATTTAGTAATGTTTCTAAGGTGGAAAAAGGCAGTTCTTGTAACATATGAAATATGATTTTCGAAAGACAAGTTGCGGTCTAGTATAACACCCAGGTCTTTTACTGTAGTCGATAAGGTAACAGGACATCCTTCTAAATTAAAGTTGTATTGTAAGAGATTTTGTGGGTAGTTTTTTGGACCAATAAGTAATACCTCCGTTTTATCTGGATTTAATAGCAGGAAATTACACGTCATCCAGCATTTTATATCTTTAAGACATTCTGTCAATTTTGATGAGTTAGTGTTTTCATCTGGTCGTGATGAAATATATAATTGAGTGTCATCAGCATAGCAGTGGAAATTAATTCCATGTTTTCTTATAATATTACCAAGTGGCAGCATATATATTGAGAATAGCAGAGGGCCTAACACCGATCCTTGCGGCACTCCATAGTCTACTGACGTTATCTTCGATTTTTCCCCATTTAAACAAACAAAATGGTAACGGTCCGATAAGTACGATCTGAACCAACTTAATGCCTGTCCCTGAACACCAGTGTAGTTTTGTAGTCGATCCAAGAGTATTTTGTGATCTATAGTGTCGAACGCAGCGCTAAGATCGAGTAGAACTAATATTGAGATACAGCCTTGGTCAGAAGCTAAAAGTAAATTATTTGTAATTTTAACTAGCGCAGTTTCTGTGCTATGATGCGGTCTGAATCCTGACTGAAATTTTTCATATATCTCATTTTCTTGCAAGAAAGAGCACAATTGAGCGGACACAATTTTTTCTAGTATTTCAGACATAAATGGAAGATTTGAAATGGGTCTGTAATTTGCTAAGTTATTTTGATCTAATTGCGGTTTCTTAATAAGAGGTTTTATTACTGCCAGCTTGAATATTTTTGGAACATGACCTAAAGATAAAGACGAGTTAATAATATTGAGAAGAGGCTCTTCCACTACAGGTAACACTTCTTTCAGTAGTTTAGTGGGTATTGGATCTAATAAACATGTTGTTGGTTTAGATGCAATGATAAGTTTATTTAGCTCTTCCTGTCCTACAGTTGTAAAGCGGTGTAGTTGTTCTTGAGGGGCGATAATTGAGGCTGAATCATAAGACACCATAGAGGATTGTACATTTACAATTGTATTTCGGATGCTTTCTATTTTCTCATTGAAGTAATTCATAAAATCATTACAACTATACTGTAACGGAATAATTTGCTCGGGTGATGTCTGTTTATTTGTTAGTCTAGCCACGGTGTTAAATAAAAACCTTGGATTATTTTGGTTATTTTCTATTAGTTTGCGGAGATGCTCAGCCCTGGCTGCTTTTAGAGCCTTTTTATAACGTGACACACTGTCTTTCCACGCGATTCTAAAGACCTCTAAATTAGTTTGTTTCCATTTACGCTCTAAGTTACGAGTTTCTCTCTTGATAGCATGTGTAGTACTATTGTACCATGGTGCTTTAGTTTTCTCTCTAACCTTTTTTAATCTAATTGGTGCAACAATATCTAATGTACTAGAGAAAATGGTGCTCAAACTGCTGGTCATTTCCTCTAGTTCATCTGTTTGTTTGGGTTCACTGAGCAGCTGAGATAGATCAGGTAAGCTATTTGAGAATCTATCTATAGTGATTGGAAGGATTGTTCTGCCTGGTCTATAACGCGGCGCAACATGACAAATTTCAGCAGTACGTATTATACAAGTTACCATGTGATGATCAGTGAGATCGTCACTTTGCGGTATAATATCTATATCGGTTGGATTGGTTCCGTATGATATAATTAAATCTGGTGTATGATTTAGACGATGAGTGGGACCACTGACGTTTTGCTTGACCCCAAAGGAGTTTAATAAATCTGTAAACGCAGCCCCTAACGCATCATTTGTGTTATCTATGTGTATGTTAAAATCTCCAACAATTATTGCTTTATCAGCATTGACCAATAGATCTGAGAGAAAGTCTGCAAACTCTTTTAGGAAATCAGTGTAGGGCCCTGGCGGTCTATATACAGTAGCCAAGGCTAGAGATAATAGGGATTTCTTTCTTACATCTAAGAGCGTAACATTTAGCACAAGTACTTCAAACTAATTAAACCTGTGACCTGTTTTCTGAGTAACATTAAGAATATCTCTATAGATTGTTGCAACACCGCCGCCACGACCGATCAGACGGGGCTCATGCTTATAACAGTATCCTGGCGGAGTAGACTCATTTAGACCGAAATAATCGTTTGGTTTAAGCCAGGTTTCAGTAAGGCAAAGTACATCGAAGCTATTATCTGTGACCATTTCATTTACAATAACCGCCTTAGGTGTGAGCGATCTAATGTTTAGAAGACCTAGTTTTAGAAATTGTTTTTGTTCACTGATATTTAGATTTTCTGGTTTAATTACAATAAGATTTTTCCTAGATCCTACACTAGATTTATTGTTTGGCCTCACTAGACGAGGAATAGACACAGTTTCTATATAATGTTCTACACTACTTATATCAATTAAGTTGGGACAGCAAAGACTGTGAATTGGACTTTGACTTACTAGTCAGATGGTGTGCAACGTCTTGGAGATGTTGTCCGACAGAACAGCCGCTCCGATTCTGCTGGGGTGCAGGCCATCAGGACGGAAGAGCCTAGGTCGCTCCCAGAACAGATTCCAATTATTTACAAAGAGCAGTTTCTGTTCATTACACCATGACATTAACCATTCATTTAGAGCAAATAGTCTACTGAACCTTTCTTGTCCTAGTCGGTACGTGGGAACATTTCTTGCGGCGGTTTGCAGGTCAGTGGCACATTCTAAGTTAAACCCTCCATTACCCGCTGCCCGGACACAGCACCAGTTAAATCCACCAGCTACGTGCCAAGACTGGCAACTATCAACTCAAATCTCCACGATGTTAATTTCAGCACCAGAGCATCTACTGACAGCAAACAGCCTTGCAACAATTTTAACATCGGCAAGTGCACCAGGCAGCGTTGTCGGTACTCATGCCCGTCCTGTATGCCCTGTGTTTAAAGATGTCAATAAAAAAGCTAAAAAATATTTATTGACTCCCGTGAATATTTCTCGCCTATCTATCGAACTAGCTCACCACCCGGACTCCGACTTCACTGAATATCTACTGTCCAGCCTCCAACATGGTTTTAAACCTGGAGTGGAATGCCCGCTCTCCCAAAACATCATCTGCGATAATCTCCAATCGGCTCTCGCCGAGCCCGACGTAGTACACAAACCTGTTTAAAAAAGAAGTCGAGTCAGGCTTTATGATTGGCCCTTTTGACGATCCTCCATTCAAAGTTTTTCGAATTAGCCCCATCGGAGTGGCTACGAGAAATTTTCAGGTAAGAAATGCGGTCTGCTCCGCATAATTCCCTGTTCCCAAGCATTAACAGCCTGATCCCACTCGATGAATTTTCTTAACTTAACTTAACTTAACTTTATTTGTCCCTTAAAGGGAAATTTGTTTTGGGCAATACAGGTAACAGCTGCATAACAAGATACTCACATCAATACCATAACACTCACACAGTTGTGTCCCTTGCACCAGAGTTTAACAACCTTGTAGCCAAAGGAACTAAATAATTTTTATAGCAGTTGTATCTAAACCTTAGGGTACGAAAACGTCGACCAGATGGAAGTAGTTCGAATTCTGGATAAAATACATGAGAAGGGTCCAAAGTCATTTTCCTCACCTGTTTAAAAATAATTTTGTTAAAGGGGTCATATAATGACATTTATGTACAAGTTAATATGAATCTTTAGGGTCTAAATGAAAACTTTGTAATATACTTTTATTAAAAATTCTTAGTATTGTAAGAAAACTCTAATTTTACCTGGTCAAAACCAGGCACGCCGTTTCAGTGCATGTGCCTTTAAAGACCCACTCCGATGAAAATAATGTTTTTCTAGGTGTTAACATGTTCTTGTGGCATTTTTCTTATGTTAGAGGACATATCTTGAGAAAAATAAGCTCAAAGTTGTATTTCTGAGTATTTCTACATTCAAATGGCTGTGAATCAGTAGCAGACGCTAAAATGCCGTTCAAAATAGACTGGAGTTGTGACGTAGTAACTCCACTGGGCGGGGCCACAAGCTTGTTAAAATTAATCGAAAGTGCCCCTCTCAAACAAATATCAATGATAATATTGTTTTCAATAAAACAAAATGCATTTGATTATAATTAACATGACAATGTGACAAAATTCACGTTTACTTGTATGTTTCTGTCGGTTTGAGCTGTCGTTGCCATGACTCGTTGCTATGGGTTGCGTCACTTGCGTGTCTTGCATCGGACTCGACTGAAGGGGTCAGTCTCCGTTTTCGAGGCCGAGGGTCAGTAATGTGGACGGCAGGAGCGCATAATCGTTGCAAAAGTTATGCGTTTTAAAACGAAAACGCACTGTACGGCTGGATAGCTCCAATATTGCTCTCAATTTTTGTTGCACCGGTAATGACAGGTTGGGGGTGTAAGCTAGCGGGAGAGACAGAGCTCTCAGCAACGGGGAGGGGGAGGGTCATCTCCGTGCCAACGGCTCCGCCCACAACGCAGAGGTGAATTGCTAATGAGCTACTGCCGCTCTGCTGAAGCAAAGTCCCAGAAAACGGCACAGGTTTTGTGAGTTTGGCTAAAAATGGCATAATCATAATTTAAAGACCACTGGGAATGTTTACAAATAGCTCAAAATATGATCGGAGTGGGACTTTAAATGATAATGAACTTTGCTCACCCCGCCCCTCTGTTCTTTGGGGCTTTTTGAAACAATGCACATGGAGTGTTGCCTTGACAACAGTTGAGGGTATATTTTGGAACATGAATGGCAGCGGGAGTCTCTGAGGATACATCCGTGTAACCATACCAATTTGAACCGGAGTCGGACCCGGAACAAGATGACGGCCCCGAAGAAGTTCGACAATTAAGGCTTGAACAGGACGTTTCTGAATCATTGGTTAACATAATGACACTTTGATCTATTTTTGTATGTACTGGCAGGGTAGAGTAGTGAGATACAAACGCCTATGTGTTTACTGATGTATTGGTTAGTTCGTTGACAGATTGATTAGGTACAACTGTCAGGGCTGAAACACTGACATCAGGTCATGGCAGGAATGTTTCTAGCAGTAGTTGAAGGATACCTAAGAATTTGTTGTAATGTATATTTATGTTCAGTGCAGTACGAAAATGTTTTATGTTTTAAGAAAACATTCAAGTACATCTATAGTATTGTGACAGCTCGCTCAGGGCGGGTCTGTGTTGAAATGCTGCTGTCAATTATCAATTGTGGGAGGGGCGACCGATCTAGTGACGTCACAAGATCGAACGGCTCAATTTGAGGCAGGGGAAAACATGTAAGGAGATTAAAACAAAAACACTGGATGGATTTTTATCATTATATGATGGTTGTGTACAGGCACTGCCAACACACATTTCAGTACAATCAATTTGTAAAAGTGCATGTACCATTATATGACCCCTTTAAATATAGACTGAATATTGGGGTAAACCCCCAGACCAACCACTTTTATTGCTGTACGCACCAAACGGTTCAACTGAGATCTAAGAGTAACTGTCAAATTACCGAACCAGGCCGCTAAACCATACAGTAAGATGGACTCGATACAGGCATGATAAAACATCAACATGACCCTCTGAGACTCTCCAAAAATTCTCAGCCTCCGTAAAAAGTACATTTTTTGTTGCACCCTTTGACACAGATTATCCACATGCACTCCCCATGAAAGTTTATTATCAATAAGCAGACCTAAATATTTGTATGAAACAACCTGTCTGATGGGCTCATTGTTTATCATGATAGGTGAGTGGTTGCCCACTAATTTGGAATCAAAAGTCATTTCCTCTGTTTTTCTAACATTAATTACAGGACAATGTTCTTTACTCCATGTAACAAAGTTAGCGATCTCTGTGGTATAATGTTGAATGTCCTTGTCTTTATACAGAAGACCAAGAATAGCAGTATCATCTGAGAATTTTAGGACAATATTCCCTGGATGGTGACACCTATATTCATTGGTGTACAGTGTAAATAAGAGTGGTGAACATACACACCCCTGAGGGACCCCAATACTAATGGATCTGCACTCAGACAGAGTCTGCTTGATTTTAACTTGAGTCCTACCAGTAAGAAATGCATGAAACCATTTAATGCTGTATGGATTAACACCCATATCATTTAGTTTCTAAGAGCATAAGGTGTGGCTGCACGGTATTAAAAGCAGAGCTCAGATCAAGAAATAACACCCTGGCATAAGCCTTGGGATCCTCCAGATGTTTTAAGACATGATGCACCACAGTAAGGATAGCATCATCAGTGCCCCTGTTGATTTGATAGGCAAACTGATAAGGATCAAGATGGCCCTTAACCTCTTCCTTAAGCTTCCACACCATAATCCTTTCCAAGCACTTCATCACAACGCAGGTTAAAGCAACTGGGAAATAGTCGTTATACTCTTGTGGACTAGGTTTTTTTTGGAACTGGCATGATAATGTTTTTTTTCCAAATATCTGGAATACTATGTGTATCAATAGACCTCTGAAAAATGTCTACCCATGCAGGGTCTAATTCCTCTGCAAAGGTTTTCAAGATAAAAGCAGATAGACCATCCGGCCCAGTTGCTTTTTTGGTATCAAGATTTTTAAAAACCTTAACAACATCAGCCAAACTAATTTGAGGTTTAGAAACTGAATTATCAATCACAATAGCCCCCAGTACATCACTACAGTCACTAGAATTACCATCAAACCTACAATAAAGCTCATTTGCCATTTGCCAGTGTGCAGTGTTTACAACCTGCATACATATCTTTTTAGGTGTCATATTTGTTATACACCTTACCTTAGACCACAGCTTTTTGGGATTTTTACTCAGATCACTATCAATTAAATCTCTGTAATTCTTACGTGTTTCTCTTATTATATGATTAAGCTTTTTCTGAGCCAGTTTTATAAGTTCAGGGTCCCGTTGTTTAAAAGCCAAGTGTTTCTGATGTATACACTCTTTAATATCCTTAGTTATATAAGGCTTGTTATTTGAGAAGTGTTTAACCTGTTTAACTGGTATCATAGAATCTACACAGAATTTGACACATGCAGACCTGATTTCATTATGCCTGTCAATATCTGGATTATACAGTATCTCCCAGTCAGTACAGAGAAAACAACCTTTCAATACCTCCACTTTTTCTGAAGATCAAAGTCTCACCACCTTGTTCACAGGTTTAACTGATTTCAGCAAGGTACGGTAGACAGGAATAAGCTGCAAAGTCTTATGGTCTGAGTTTGCTAATGGTGGTTTAGCTTTCACAGTATATGCATTTGATATATTCCCATAACACTTGTCCAAAATATTCATGTTCCTTGTATTACAGTTGACATAAGGCTAAAAACCAGCAATCTTCCAAGACAACAGTGATTCATATCACCCAAAACAAACAGAGGAGCATTAGGAGTACGTTGGAGCTGCTGTTGCACACACTCAGCAGCTCTTCCTCCGTTTCCATCCGGTGGTACGTAAACAACGCAGATGACAGAACTGCCAAACTCACGTGGCAAATAAAATGGTCGCAAACTAATGCACAACAGTTCAACATCTCTGTCACAAATAGTCTCCCTCACAGTAATGCCACCACACCACCGATCATCCGAATCCGAAGTTCGTCCATTTTATTTCGTAGTGAACGAGCATTGAACAGGATCATTGAAGGCAATGCTGGACGATTTCCTCTCCTCCTCAGACGCTGTCGTACACCTTCCCGTTTACCTCTACGCCGAGCTGTCCCTCTAGTTCGCGGTAAAGCAAATATCCGCTGTTGCGGTTGTCTCTGCAGCTCTTCGGGAAGATGAGGCAATACAGCGGATATTTCAAAACGTGTACCAGCGAAGCGCAATGCCATAAGCGCCTCCCTGGTCCTGTTCATGATCATGTGCCGCAAAAGTTGTTTGACTTGTAGCGAGGGAAAGCAAAATGATTCCCAACCAAAGGACACGCATGAGTGCAGTCATCTTCCACTCGAACAATTTCGTTCGAGATAGGCCAAAAAAAATCACTTTCTAACTCAACTATGCAGCTACCAGTTGCCCAGGTCGCCTGCTGAGGAGCGCCCCGGTATTTCTCTAAAATACCACGACGTAGATCACGCAGTCGACCTGTTAAAAATCGTGGGTCGGGCGGTTGGCTCGCAAAAATTCCCATCACTTCGGCTTTCAAAGTGATGCCCATCCACCCGGATTCATGCCACTTATTCGGAGTGCGCTGGCATGGGAAATTCTATTTCGCGGTACGCTTAATTTTTGGATGCAAAAGCAACCCAAAATTTTCGACACGCTATCTGAAGCCGTTTGCTGGATTTTGTCAAACAATTACGCAATTCCTCACCTCATTCACCTGCTGGACGATTTTCTAATAATTTCGCCTCCCGGCGCCATTCCAGCAGCTCAGATCCTCACAGTTCAAAACGTTTTTTTTCCGAGCTCGGAATCCCCATCGCCCAAGAAAAAACCATGGGTCTGATCATGGAAATGTAAAGGAAATTTCAAATGAATTGTAGCTATGTGATTGGTATAAATAATGCATTTTCATGAAAAGAATAAAAGAGAAAATGAAAAAATGAATGAAATGGGTCCCGCCACATCCATCGAGTTCCTTGGCATTAACTTAGATTCAGTTAAATACCAGGCCTCTCTGCCCAAGGAAAAAATCAATAGAATAATCCTCATCTCTTCTACCCTCGTAGACAGTTCAAAGTGTTCCAAAGGCGAACTCCTATCCCTGCTCGGCCACTTAAACTTCGCCATGCGCATCATTCCACAAGGCCGCCCTTTCATTTCTCATCTCCTCTCTCTCGCATCTTCAGTTCACGCACTAGAGGATCTTATTTCCCTAACTCCAGCATGCCGCGACAAACTCAGGCTATGGATAACATTCCTTAAAGTCCCTGTAAAGGCAATAAAAAAAAAAAAAATTCTAAACACATTATAAATGTTAGAAATGTATTGCTAAAACATATTACAAAGACTGTGAACTGTGAAGTACTGAATTGATATTTTATGGATTTTTTGGCCGGGGCTAAAACAGGGCTCGATGACGCACTGGAGACCCTGAGCTCCTGGACACGCCCCTACTTGATGACGCACTGGAGCCACTGAGGCTGTCCGCTCCCCTAACAATATAGAGCACATTCACGTCAGTTTTGCCGCTCAATTGTGAGTTACGGTCAGTACTATTAGTTACTACAGCAGCCTACAGATTGCTAGCTAGCTATGCTTTCGTCACAGAAAAGCGTAGGCCTACTACCTGGATGCGATCACCGGATCACATACAAAACAGATCGGTGTCCTTATTTAAATTTCCGAAAAACGATTACATCAAGAAGAAGTGGATTAATTTTGTGAAGACCCAACCTTGATGGAGAGCTGAGGATCACTGCCAAAACCCGCCTCTGTAAGTGATCATTTTACACGGGATAGTTTACCGACTATCTTCCGCCTCGGCATTCATCCTCCCATCGCGCGTTGACAACTGGTGCCATCATCGGCAGTGCGTGCTCACCGTGCGAGCATCTATTCCGGCTGTAGAGTTGAGTGTGGCGAGCGACGGCAGCTTTCCCGCGAGTGGGCGTGGTTTCAGCGCAGCCAGCGGACATGGTTTGAGAGCAGAGACTACTGCTCATTTTTTCAAGACTTTGATAGCTTATTTTATGTACTTGCTGGCTTTTTTTATCATTCAAATTTGGCAGGGTGGCTAATAACACATTTTTCTGTGGTGTGACAAACTCAGAACAAATACAAAATTTTGACTTTACAGGGACTTTAAACAGTGGAACGGCCTATCTTTCTTTTATAAGAACCTAATTTCCTCCCCCATCGCGTCCAGCTATTCACAGATGCAGGCTTCGGGGGGTTTTGCGACAACGAAGCTACAGTCCAGTGCATTAATAAAGGCCGTTCCCATTCACCCGTGTTGATGCCACTTTTAAGACATCTAATCTGGATTTCAGCGTGTGATCAATTTATCTTAATCGCTAAACATATCTCCGGGTCAAAAAAACAAATTGCTGACTCTCTGTCTCGCTTTATGTATCAGAAATTCAGGACGCTGGCTCCAGAGGCGGACAAATTCCCAACTCCAGTACCTCATTATTCGGAATTAATATTTCCGTAACCCACCCGTTAAAACCCCTCCTCTTCACATCGCTTGACACCGTTCTCCAAGCAGTTTCTCTCAGAACTCTCCAATCCTACGTGACCGCATGGAGGTGTTTTAAACTTTAAAGCCTTCCACTTTTCCTATAACACGCCATTCCCTGATTTTTCTCTCCTTTCAATAACCTCCTTCATCTCTTACCTTAACAGCGTTAAGGGCCTCCAAGTCGTGTCCATCAAAGGCTACCTGAGCGGCATCCAATTTTTTTTCACAAATTGATGCACGGCGCCCCCTCCCCGGAGATAAATAATTCACAAACCTCCCTCCTAATTAAAGGCATCCAACGATCCCAGCCCACCCGTCCGGACACCAGACAACCCATAACAGCAAAGCAAAAACAAAGCAAAACAGACCAACTAAAAAAGGCCATTTCATATACAATTTAAACCTCTCGTCACCAATTCAACCATACCAAACTATACTGGCATACCTCCAACTGAGAAACTCTCACACTAAATCCCCTCTCGAACTCCTATTCGTAGACGACTCCAACAAACCCACGACACGCTTTTGGTTCCAAAAGCACCTAAAATCTGTTCTCTAGCAATCAGGCATCCCAGCCAAAAATTTCTCCAGCCATTCATTCCGCATCGGGGCAGCAACCTCAGCAGCCCAAAAAGGCCTCTCCCAGCAGCAGATCCAAGCTCTCGGAAGAGGGTCCTCAGATGTTTTCCAAAGCGACATCAGGACCAACCGATTCCATATCAAAAAAGCCCACCAAACCCTTGTCGGGTAAAAACAATATATAAATTAATGAGAAATTGTATATATAAATATATACATATATATATATATATATATATACACTCACCTAAAGGATTATTAGGAACACCTGTTCAATTTCTCATTAATGCAATTATCTAATCAACCAATCACATGGCAGTTGCTTTAATGCATTTAGGGGTGTGGTCCTGGTCAAGACAATCTCCTGAACTCCAAATTGGATGCCAGAATGGGAAAGAAAGGTGATTTAAGCAATTTTTAGCGTGGCATGGTTGTTGGTGCCAGACGGGCCAGTCTGAGTATTTCACAATCTACTCAGTTACTGGGATTTTCACGCACAACCATTTCTAGGGTTTACAAAGAATGGCGTGAAAATGGAAAAACATCCAGTATGCGGCAGTCCTGTGGGCGAAAATGTCTTGTTTCAGAGGAGAATGGGCCGACTGATTCAAGCTGATAGAAGAGCAACTTTGACTGAAATAACCACTCGTTACAACCGAGGTATGCAGCAAAGCATTTGTGAAGCCACAACACGCACAACCTTGAGGCGGATGGGCTACAACAGCAGAAGACCCCACCGGGTACCACTCATCTCCACTACAAATAGGAAAAAGAGGCTACAATTTGCAAGAGCTCACCAAAATTGGACAGTTGAAGACTGGACAAATGTTGCCTGGTCTGATGAGTCTCGATTTCTGTTGAGACATTCAGATGGTAGAGTCAAAATTTGGCGTAAACATAATGAGAACATGGATCCATCATGCCTGTGTTACCACTGTGCAGGCTGGTGGTGGTGGTGTAATGGTTTGGGGAATGTTTTCTTGGCACACTTTAGGCCCCTTACTGCCAATTGGGCATCGTTTAAATGCCACGGGCTACCTGAGCATTGTTTCTGACCATGTCCATCCCTTTATGGCCACCATGTACCCATCCTCTGATGGCTACTTCCAGCAGGATAATGCACCATATGTCACAATGCTTGAATCATTTCAACTTGGTTTCTTGAACATGACAATGAGATCACTGTACTAAAATGGCCCCCACAGTCACCAGATCTCAACCCAATAGAGCATCTTTGGGATGTGGTGGAACGGGAGCTTCGTGCCCTGATGTACATCCCACAAATCTCCATCAACTGCAAGATGCTATCCTATCAACATGGGCCAACATTTCTAAAGAATGCTTTCAGCACCTTGTTGAATCAATGCCATGTAGAATTAAGGCAGTTCTGAAGGCGAAATGGGGTCAAACACAGTATTAGTATGGTGTTCCTAATAATCCTTTAGGTGAGTGTATATGTCTTCTCTTTCCCCGTCCAGGGAGTATTGATCTCCCAGCGGACACAACAAGAGTTTTCCAGGTCAATAATTTTCGTCTCCTCCTTCTCCTTCCAGGGAGTATTGATCTCCCAGCGGACACAATGAGAGTTTTCCGGGTCAAGCAACTTCGTCTCCTCCTTCTCCGTCCAGCGAGTATTGATCTCCCAGCGGACACAACGAGAGTTCCCCAGGTCAAGCATCTTCGTCTCCTCCTTCTCCGTCCAGCAAGTATTGAGCTCCCAGCGGACACAGCAAGAGGCTTCCCGGTCGAGCATCTATGTCTTCTTTTTTTCCGTCCAGCGAGTATTGAGCTCCCAGCGGATGCAGCAAAACCCTTCCGGTCAAGCATTTACGTTTTTCTCTTTCCTGATTGGCGAGGCTTACCCGTCCCGATGCCGTAGCTATTGCCACAAGAACCCTCCTGTTCGAACATCCATACTTACCTTCTCTGATGCCAGCAGGACACTTTAAGTATTGAACTCCCGTTGGACGCTGCGAGAGCTCTCCCGGCCAAACAACCAGGCTTCTCCTAGAAATGCCAGCCCGCCAAACTCTGCGCTCTTTTCGGGGGGTCTTTAAGCTGGCGGCTGTCCGTTGCTCACTTAGCTTTTCGGGGAGTACTCTGGGTTCGGGACCAATTTCCAAGCTCGGAGCCCTCCCCCCCGTACAGCACGCCAAATACACATAACCGTTTACTCTCTGATCATTCGTAAGTGTGAACTCATGAAAAGAATTCAGTTCATTCTCCACACTTCTTCAAATGTAAGATACAGGAGATTACACCTGTTGTTTATGGGACTGTCACATATTAAAGCTTCTTGGTCCAAAGTTTTCATTGAATTGTGTCACATATGCCTTGTGAAAAATTAGCTGCTTCTGATTTTTAATTACGTGTTAACTATTAGAAAAAAAGAAGAAGTGATGTCTTGAATTAGAGATAAATCACCCTCTCAAAAGGTTGGCATAAAATTACGTATTTTTTTCTGTCATTTTTTTTCTTGGTTTGTTTTGTGTTGTCATACTTTATTGTGTCCCCCCTTTACTATGTCTCAGGCAGTGTTTGCTGTGTTGTACTTAAAAAAATGTTATTAAAAGAAAATGAAAATATTTTGAGGAATGTTATTTACTCTAACTATTGTCAGTAAATTAGTAAATTTCTTTACTAAGTTTGACAGCACACTGGGTGGACACAGTGCAGTGCTACACGCTAACAAGTTTTGTGGGTCACATATCCATAGCTGAGTCAATTGAGGGGATACAATTGAGGGGAAGCTTGAATTGGAATATCTCTTGTTCCCGTGTCCGTGTTCGTGTTATTTTGCGCGGCAACGCAAGTAACATGAAAAAAGCCATGGACGAGATGGGTGTGTCGAGTTTAGGGTGCTTTGCACACTCGCTCCAACTGGTGGTACACGAAGGCCTATTATCACAGAGAAGTGTAAGTGATGCGCTGGCGAACTGTAGGAGGATAGTCGGCCATTTCAAACACTCGCCATTAGCCACAATGCGTCTGGAGGATTTTCAGAGGGATCTAAAACTGCCCATCAAACGTTTGCAACAAGACGTGGCGAGGAGTTGGAATAGTACTTTTTAAATGGTAGAGAGTTTACTTGAGCAGAAGCGGCTGATTTCAGCATACGGAGCCAGCCACATTGACAGCCAACCAGGGGACTTTGCTGGAAAAAATTGTCACTGTTTTGGCACCATTTGAGGAAGTGACCAAACAGATTAGCTCCTCCACCTCGTCTGTAGCGGAAGTCATCCCCTCAGTTACAGTCCTAAAGCGGCTACCTGCTCGGGAGACCCAGGAGGACACCGGTATAAAATCAATGAAAACTACCCTTCTTGAGGCCGTCAAGAAACGATTCACAACCATCGAGGAAGAACCCATGTATGCAGTTGTAACTCTCTTGGATCCACGTTTCAAAGACAGGTATGTCTATTACAATTTTTCTTCATGTCCACATTGATTATTGTCACTGCCATACTGAGTATATTAGTTCACTTGTTATATATTATTTTGTACTGTATAAATGCTATTTTCAAAAAAAAAATTACACTTAATTTAATAATCACTGATGCATTACGTCTGTGACCACACCAAAGTTATACTTTAGGGGAGGTTATTTATTTTGTTACATTTATATATTGGTTTTCATTCTTGTTTCTTTCAGATACTTCTCAAGTGCAGACAACATCAAGCATGCAAACGATGCTCTGACAGTGGAGATGGAGAAGATTGAAAAGTCACTGAAAATGACCACCACAACTGTTCAGAGACAATAGCAGAAAACCCCAAGAAAACTCCACGAATGGATGTGCAGGCAGGCGGCAGCAGAGAGTAGCTTGAAGGGCCTGTAAGCCCGTCTGGATCGGTCCAAAGGCGGCATCCGATAGAACGGGTTAAGGTCTCTGCGTGTTACTGTCTTTCCGCGCGGCAAAGTAATTTAATCCCATATAAGCTTTTATCTGACTCATTTTATAACAACCTTAAATTTAGGTTAGATTGTCAATTGGTTATTGGTCAATCTTCTAATCGTTTAGCGGTACATTTGATTATTCTTTTCAACTCTTCATTTGCCAAAACAGGATGCCATTTGCCTGGAAGACGCACCATCCTCTGTATGTGAGTTATCTCTAAACTCTTAAAAACTTTATTACCTTTTGTTTTGCATCTTTGGGAATGAGACCTTTGTACCAGTCATACTGAGACATTTCAAATGCTACCAAACATGTATAATTACTTATTGTACACATTTAACATTGCATAGGTTTTTAGTGAGTTTTAGGTGAGGAGGAGAAGAGGGGGAGCAGGGGGAGATGAGGAGACAGTAACCCCAAATTTCCACCAACTGCAGAACGGCTGCTGATCGGCTCCGCTGCGTGTCGGATCCGTGCTTCCCCGTCCTTCAATACCTACCAGATCCGGATTTGTTGCGGAACGGCTGCGGCCATGACTGACAGCTCAGACTGATCTCAAGAAATGGCGTATATATGACACGCCAATTCGTATTTCCATTTTTGGCGTGCTATCAACACGCATAATCGCTTTTCAGCGTGTTTATAAACGCCTTTGACTTAACGTTATATTACTGTATTATGTATATATAAATATATGACCTACCCCAACCCCGTCCCTAAACCTACCCGTCACTGGGGTTAATACCATTTATGAGTCTTCTCCTACCATCCTAGGAAAAGAAATATCGCTCCACAGATGTAGATATAGATTTTGCTTCGTTTCGCTCGGACATTTAGCGGCGTACACATACACGCGGAATCACTTGGACATTTAATGGCGTAGACATACACGCAAAAGATTTCGGCATGGACATACACACGGATAGCTCAAAATGCGTATAGATAACACGCCGCTTGACTTGAAAGTGGCGTGTATGTTTACGCAAAGTCATGATGTCATGTTGCAGAGCTGAAGTCACGAGGACACACGATATTCCGCGAATTTACGTTTGATTGCGCGATATAACAGGATGTAGTTTCTATAAACAGAACCACAAAACCAGCAACAGTTTGTTTCCATCCAGAGTACAGGGGAAACAACTCTGTGCTGACCTGCTGATCTCCCTTTTTGGTGGAGATTATTGTGATTCTCAGTACAATATATTATAATCAACTTATAAAATGCTAAATGTTTATTTTGGGTTCCTTTTTGAATGTAATGGGAAAGTAGTAGGCATGTGTAAATAAAGTTAACTATTGTTCTTGTTGGAAAAGGGAAAAGTATATTTTTATTTTGAAAATTACCGGATGTTTTATTTTGTTTCTGTGCTCGACTTCTTGCGGCGCTCTCCGGCATCCGGCAAAAATAGAAACTCTGCGTATCTGCTCCGGAGGGCTGCGGTCGCCGGAGCTGGGAGTGAAAATACACACATTGACTTTAATGGAAACCTATTGACTCCGCCGCCGTTCCGGAGCGGATCCGCAGCCGTTCCGCAGTTGGTGGAAATTGGGGGTAAGAGTGAGGTGTGAGCTGCACTGTTTGCTGCGTCTCGGATATTGCTGTTACTTGAAATATACATTTTCATTATGGGTTTAATACTGCTCTTGTTGAAATTTTAACTTGTTTAGTTGAGGGTTATTTGTACTCTAGTACTCAAGTATCTTATTTCACTACATTGTGGCAGCACTTAGTTTAAAGGACTACTTAGATTGAGTATAAGTTTACTGTTGCACTTTTTTTGTGTACTTTTGTATTTAAAAACTGAAATGCCGTTTATTTAACAAAATTGTTTCTGGACTTTAATTTTTAAAGAGATTATTTTCTTATATTATACTTTTTTAGATTCCTAGATTTATTTGTTGCACTGTTTTTTATAGTTATATTGTAAAACTAAAATACCTTTTTCAATTTACAGTATTAGATTTCTTGCTGCATTTGAAGTTCTTTTTCACTTAGAAAAATAATATATTACTTTGAAATGTATGTCAGATAATAAAAATACTCTAGTTCACTGTGTGTATTTGTTCATGTTTTATTAAGGGTCTGAAGCAAACCATAAAATAATTCTATCAATTTATACAGGGCTAGTATGAATTTGTAACAATGAGGCAGGAATGAAGCCGAGAGAGAATCCAATTGCAAGCACTATTTTAATTAAGTAGACAGGTAACACAAAGGAACACGGAGAACGCTACAAGCAACAATGACTGAAAAACAACAACTGAAGCACAGGGGTTAAATACACTAACACAGTTGTAACACAGTCTCATCCCAAAACGTCATATGACTGACGCTTTTGACCATACGTCAACATCCGACGTTTCAGGGTACCCTTTAACGTCAGTTAGATGACGATCCTAGGGCGTCATATGTCTGATGCTTTACCTTCAGCGTCAGTTAGATGACGCGGGTAGGTTTAGGTCTGGGTTAGGGTTAGGATTTCATAGCGTCATATACTGACGTTAAAGGGTACCCTAAAACGTCGGATGTTGACGTATGGTCAAAAGCGTCAGACATATGACGTCTTGGGACGAGACAAGCTAAACAAGATAACAAGGGGGCGTGGCTAATCAGAAACACCTGGGAAGACTAATCAACATAACGGGGAACTGCAAACATGGGACAAGACAGGGGAACACAGACGTGAATCATGACAGAATTGCAGCTGTATAGACACAGGTATCGCATCAGAACTCCAGCGATCGGTATCGGGAAGGGAAAAAGGGTATTGGAACATCTCTAATTAATCTGCAAGTGACTTTAAAGTAGTTTAATCTGTCAGATATCAGATAGTAATATGATCTTTGTCTTTTTACCTTGATCATCAACTTTTTTAGACCTTTTATTTTTTCCTGCCAATCACAGTGGCATCAGAGACACTCAAAACAGGGTTATTGCTGGCTACTATTGGTCTACAACTATCCAGGACGTGAAAGATTGGGTAATGTACTATAGAGGGGGTACTTTACTTTTACTTTTGCCAGTTATTTTTTTCTATACAAGTATCTACACTTAAGAATGTGTCTACTTTTGACACCTTTGATAGATACCTCCTTGCAAATTAACAAAAGAGTAATACATACAAGGTAGTGAGACACATATACAATACATAAGAGAGAAAAAGCACAAAAACAAAACAAAAACAACGAAATACAAAACAGCCCAATACAGTCATCGATAAAGTGGTGTATGTAGGGGCATGAGATCCTTTCTGTGATGCAAGTATGGATAGGGGCAGTCCGGTAGTATCAGTATAGTTTTAGTGAAGGTATTAATTATCCCAACAATCACAACAACAACAGCAATATATTAATATTAGTGGTGATAGTATCAATGATAATATTTATAATGATAATTCATGACAATTATAGAGCATTAGCTCTAGCAATCTATAATAATAGTAACAATAGTACTAATAACAATACATTTAGGTCAGTCAAATAATGCCACCGTACCTGCTCTAAACTCTAGGTCAGGGGGCTGATACACAGCTGCCAGTGAGCACAACCAACAGACATCCCCACCCCCCTCCCCACTCAGACACCGACACTGACACTTCTCCCTGATTCAATAATCCGATTCCCCCTCACCGCCGCCAGCGACACCCAACCCCCGTAGTTAGGTTTTAAGGCTCCATTGAGGTTTCCTCTAAAAAGTGCGCCGGGGCACCATAACAGGCACCCCCAAACCAAGCTCCCTTAGTCTGTTTGTGACCTGACATAACCAAATGTTATGGGTGGTTGGCCCTCTTGCCCCCCTTTCAAGGCTTTGAGCAAGGTGTGCACTGGTTAGCTCCCCAGCCAGAGACACCACATCCAACCCAGGTATCAAATCAATATAATTCTTTAACATGAGGGAGGGATCTGGCCAGAGGCAGTGAAAGGGGAGGGCCAGTCAGTCCAATCACTGAGTCTGTAATGATTATGCCAACAGGATATGCCAGTTATACCCACCACCAGCACCTAGAACAGACGCCCGACCCAGACCATTTATATTTTAAACAAAATTTTATACATATTTGTCACCGATGTTAAGGCCAAGGGTTATTTACCACACTCCGGAGGAGCAGACACCAGAGGCAGACAACCAAGGTAAGTTAAAAAGGTAAGTATTTATTAAATTTATAAAAGAATAAAAGCAGGAACGGGCAGTGGCTTTTCTCGTCGTCAGACTCGTTGAATCAGCTCGTGGGACAGACAGTGGCTTTTCTCGTCGTCACACTCGTTAAATCAGCTCGTGGGACAGACAGTGGCTTTTCTCGTCGTCAGACTCGTTGAAACAGCTCGTGGGACAGACAGTGGCTTTTCTCGTCGTCAGACTCGTTGAATCCGCTCGTGGGACAGACAGTGGCTTTTCTCGTCGTCAGACTCGTTGAATCAGCTCGTGGGACAGACAGTGGCTTTTCTCGTCGTCAGACTCGTTGAATCAGTTCGTGGGACAGACAGTGTCTTTTCTCGTCGTCAGACTCGTTGAATCAGCTCGTGGGACAGACAGTGGCTTTTCTCGTCGTCAGACTCGTTGAATCAGCTCGTGGGACAGACAGTGGCTTTTCTCGTCGTCAGACTCGTTGAATCAGCTCGTGGGACAGACAGTGGCTTTTCTCATCGTCAGACTCGTTGAATCAGCTCGTGGGACAGACAGTGGCTTTTCTCGTCGTCAGACTCGTTGAATCAGCTCGTGGGACAGACAGTGGCTTTTCTCGTCGTCAGACTCGTTGAATCAGCTCGTGGGACAGACAGTGGCTTTTCTCGTCGTCAGACTCGTTGAATCAGCTCGTGGGACAGACAGTGGCTTTTCTCGTCGTCAGACTCGTTGAATCAGCTCGTGGGACAGACAGTGGCTTTTCTCGTCGTCAGACTCGTTGAATCAGCTCGTGGGACAGACAGTGGCTTTTCTCATCGTCAGACTCGTTGAATCAGCTCGTGGGACAGACAGTGGCTTTTTTCTCGTCGTCAGACTCGTTGAATCAGCTCGTGGGACAGACAGTGGCTTTTTTTTCGTCGTCAGACTCGTTGAAACAGCTCGTGGGACAGACAGTGGCTTTTCTCGTCGTCAGACTCGTTGAATCCGCTCGTGGGACAGACAGTGGCTTTTCTCGTCGTCAGACTCGTTGAATCGGCTCGTGGGACAGAAAGTGGCTTTTCTCGTCGTCAGACTCGTTGAATCGGCTCGTGGGACGGACAGTGGCTTTTCTCGTCGTCAGACTCGTTGAATCGGCTCGTGGGACGGACAGTGGCTTTTCTCGTCGTCAGACTCGTTGAATCAGCTCGTGGGACAGACAGTGGCTTTTCTCGTCGTCAGACTTGTTGAATCGGCTCGTGGGACAGACAGTGGCTTTTCTCGTCGTCAGACTCGTTGAATCAGCTCGTGGGACAGACAGTGGCTTTGCTCGTGGTCAGACTCGTTGAATCAGCTCGTGGGACGGACAGTGGCTTTTCTCGTCAGCAGACTCGTTGAATCAGCTCGTGGGACAGACAGTGGCTTTTCTCGTCGTCAGACTCGTTGAATCAGCTCGTGGGACAGACAGTGGCTTTTCTCGTCGTCAGACTCGTTGAATCAGCTCGTGGGACAGACAGTGGCTTTTCTCGTCGTCAGACTCGTTGAATCAGCTCGTGGGACAGAAAGTGGCTTTTCTCATCGTCAGACTCGTTGAATCAGCTCGTGGGACAGACAGTGGCTTTTCTCGTCGTCAGACTCGTTGAATCAGTTCGTGGGACGGACAGTGGCTTTTCTCGTCGTCAGACTCGTTGAATCAGCTCGTGGGACAGACAGTGGCTTTTCTCGTCGTCAGACTCGTTGAATCGGCTCGTGGGACAGACAGTGGCTTTTCTCGTCGTCAGACTCGTTGAATCAGCTCGTGGGACAGACAGTGGCTTTTCTCGTCGTCAGACTCGTTGAATCGGCTCGTGGGACAGACAGTGGCTTTTTTCTCGTCGTCAGACTCGTTGAATCGGCTCGTGGGACAGACAGTGGCTTTTCTCGTCGTCAGACTCGTTGAATCAGCTCGTGGGACAGACAGTGGCTTTTCTCGTCGTCAGACTCGTTGAATCAGCTCGTGGGACAGAGAGTGGCTTTTCTCGTCGTCAGACTCGTTGAATCAGCTCGTGGGACAGACAGTGGCTTTTCTCGTCGTCAGACTCGTTGAATCAGCTCGTGGGACAGACAGTGGCTTTTCTCGTCGTCAGACTCGTTGAATCGGCTCGTGGGACAGACAGTGGCTTTTTTCTCGTCGTCAGACTCGTTGAATCAGCTCGTGGGACAGACAGTGGCTTTTCTCGTCGTCAGACTCGTTGAATCGGCTCGTGGGACAGACAGTGGCTTTTTTCTCGTCGTCAGACTCGTTGAATCGGCTCGTGGGACAGACAGTGGCTTTTCTCGTCGTCAGACTCGTTGAATCAGCTCGTGGGACAGACAGTGGCTTTTTTCTCGTCGTCAGACTCGTTGAATCGGCTCGTGGGACAGACAGTGGCTTTTCTCGTCGTCAGACTCGTTGAATCAGCTCGTGGGACAGACAGTGGCTTTTCTCGTCGTCAGACTCGTTGAATCAGCTCGTGGGACAGACAGTGGCTTTTCTCGTCGTCAGACTCGTTGAATCAGCTCGTGGGACAGACAGTGGCTCTTCTCGTCGTCAGACTCGTTGAATCAGTTCGTGGGACGGACAGTGGCTTTTCTCGTCGTCAGACTCGTTGAATCAGCTCGTGGGACAGAGAGTGGCTTTTCTCGTCGTCAGACTCGTTGAATCAGCTCGTGGGACAGACAGTGGCTTTTCTCGTCGTCAGACTCGTTGAATCAGCTCGTGGGACAGAGAGTGGCTTTTCTCGTCGTCAGACTCGTTGAATCAGCTCGTGGGACAGACAGTGGCTTTTTTCTCGTCGTCAGACTCGTTGAATCGGCTCGTGGGACAGACAGTGGCTTTTCTCGTCGTCAGACTCGTTGAATCAGCTCGTGGGACAGACAGTGGCTTTTCTCGTCGTCAGACTCGTTGAATCAGCTCGTGGGACAGACAGTGGCTTTTCTCGTCGTCAGACTCGTTGAATCAGCTCGTGGGACAGACAGTGGCTTTTCTCGTCGTCAGACTCGTTGAATCAGCTCGTGGGACAGACAGTGGCTTTTCTCGTCGTCAGACTCGTTGAATCAGCTCGTGGGACAGACAGTGGCTTTTAAAGGTGTGTTGAGCTTTTCTCCCCTGCACCCTGCACACGATCTCAGGGACCTGGACACAGCTGAGGGGACAGATCAATTCGAAAGAATCTTCAAAGTTATGGGTCATTTTCATCCGTCAGAAACTCAGAGAAGACAGTTGTTTGATCTCACCACACTCGTGCATAAATCACTCTTGTAAATCTCCACACGTGTTTAATTCACTCTCTTAGACACTGCAAACTCACTCTATCTTCACAGCGATTAATCAACTCATTTCTCTTTTCTTCATAGAATATTGGACTCAGAAGATAAACATGGATTCAGCGATCTTCCCAGCCGCTACGGTTACTGTCAACAGGATAACACACTCTGCCCTCAAACACAGGTTAGTCGTACACTGGTGATGGCAATCTTCACATGTGTTTTTCTCCAAAAGGTGAATCATAAAGGGGTGCACTTAACTTTTCCTCGGTGAATCACGTGAATCCTGCAGCGGGTTTCCACTCTCTTTTCTGCCAGTCACTCTCCTTCTTCCGCTGTGAAGTTTTCTCACTTACTTAGTTGCGTTGCTGTTCGTGGTTTCTTTAAAAGACTCACTTAATGAGCATGTCTCGGGGGACTCAACATGGAACACCGATCAGGTCTTAAACCTCTGCTTCCTGCACTTGCCGCTGCTCACTGCCACTGCTACAGTCCACTTGAGCACTCCTATGGAGCTTTCCTACAGCCAGAGCATTTCTTCACCACCCTACTGTGGGTCGAGCCCCTCTCTTTATACTCCTTCCTTCCCGGCACATGCTTCAATGAAGCGCTACTCACGGGGTGCTTCTCATTTCTTATTTGTGCATCCTCGTTTCCTTTCCTCGCTTCCTTTCCTCGCGTCTCAGCTCCACCCCCTGTAGGACACGAGGGAAGGCTGCAAGGAAAGAAAATGAGGACGGAGGAATTGAATGAAAGCTTTTTTATACATTGGAATATTTGATCACTCGAACGTCACTTCACTGCGTCATCAGCAGTGTTCAAAGGATCTGCCCTTATGTTGTTAAAGTTGGTTTATTTAAGAAATTCATCAAAAAATAATAATAAAGCAAGATACCTTGTTGAAATATGTGAGTTGTGTGGTTTATGTAAACTACAAAAGTAAAGTATAAATTCAAATGATTGTGACAGATGTGATGGGGGAGGAGAATTGATACGTGCGTCATGTTTAGTCGATAAAACTCTTGCAAAGGGTACACCTGTGTATCCTCGCTCATAGCTCCTCTGGAAGCCTCCTCACTCCTCGATCCTCGCCTCCTCGCGGTGCAATTAGAGAATTGAGATGTCCTTCAAGATGGCTGAGCTCGATCGGTTTCCGGGTCATAGGATGGAGGACGGAGGAGCGAGGAGACGAGGAGGGATATTGAGAAGCACCCTCTGGCTTCAGCTGGCGCTTGTTATGATCGGCGGCCATGACGGGTAAAAACAGAGCCGGCCCGGTGTTACACCGGCATTTCTTCCCCCTGGAAACAAGTCAACCATTCTTTGGTTCCCGGTTTGTTCACCCGGTGACATATTTATATGTAATATTTTCTGAATGGTCATTTATATAGAAAGAGAGAGGAAGGGAAGACTAATCATTCTATAATAATAATAATAATAATATCAATATCATCATCCCTACTACCACCATCTTTAATAAAAATAAAAATAAAAATAGCAACAGTATGCAGAAATAAAATAAAAGTACAGCTTATCGAACATATGAGCCCGTTCTCATCCCAAAGCGTAATATATTGACTCTTTTGACAAAGCGTCTATATCCAACGCACATGGCACCCTTTAGCGTCATATGAGACGCAGATATATGGCGCCTCCTAGTGGTCTAACCCTAACACTACCCCAGACCTAAACCTACCCAAAACCGAAGCGTGTTATATTGACGCTAAAGGGTGCCATGTGCGTTGGATATAGACGCTTTGTCAAAAGAGTCAAAATATTACGCTTTGGGATGAGAATGCGTTGAACATATACATGTATACATACATACACACACATACCTATACATGCATGCATACATACACACATACACACGCATACATACATCTACACACATATACAAATATACATACACAGACATACATACAAATAGATACATGTACATACATATATATGTATAAAGGACATCTATACTGAATAATTATAGTACTTGTACAGTAATACTCAGAGATTATTCATTATTTGTTTGTAAACGTGTAGTTGGGAGAATGCGTTGGTCCGGTTCCAGGTTATTGATTTATATGAAGATGAGTTAGGAATGGTTTCCAGATATCAAGAAATGTAGATATAATATTCTTGTTAGTGTATGTTATTTTTTCTAATGTGATGTATTCTATTAGAAGGTTAGTCCAGTGTTTGATATGTATACAGTTCTTGGACTTCCAGTGTTGCAAAATTACTTTCTTGGCGATAGTTAGAGAGATGAGGAGGGGGTTTTTGTATTTGATTGGGAGATTATCAACTTCCATGCAGTTATTAAGTAAACAGAGTGACGGGGATGGAGGGATTCCACAACCCATGATAACGGAGAGTTTTGTGGTCACTGATATCCAAAATGAATGAACTGATTGACAGGTCCATAGGGCATGAAAATAGTCATCTGTGCTCCCCAGTGTGCACTGTGAACAAATGTCTGTGTCCCTCAGGCCCTTTATAAACATCTTTCTTTCGGTGATGTGAATCCTGTGAATAATCTTGAACTGTATGAGCTGGAGGTTAGTGTTATTAGTCATTGAAAATGTGTTGTTACAGATTTCCTTCCAGAGGTCGGTGTTGGGGGAGAAGGCTAAATCTTTTCCCCATTTATTCATGGATATTATAATTGTAGCATCATTATTTAATATAAGTTTATGTAGTTTGGATATTAGTTTTTGGTATTAGTGATTTTCATTATATCTTCCATTAACTGAGAGGGATAAAGTGGGTTATTAATTATGTTGATCTTGTTTTTTTTAACTATGGATTTAATTTGTTGATATTGTAGAAACTGTTCTCCCCCAAGACCGTACCTCTGGACTAGTATTTTAAATGATACGAATTGGTTGTTTTCAAATAAGTGATGGAGATGAGTGATTCCTTTTTGTTTCCAAATGGAAAATTGATCGGTTTATTGCAAAATTGAAAATCAGGGTTGAACCAAATGGGGGTGTGTCTACATGATGTTAATGGTGAATTATTCATTTTGTTTACTTGCCACCAGGCTGTCAGTGTTGATGCAATTGTAATATTATTCAAATAGAGCATTTTCTTAATTGATTTTGGTAGAAAGGCAAGGTCTGAAACTGAAGTATCTTTGCAATGGTTTGGTTCTAATTCCATTCATGAATTATTTTTGTCTTTTGTCATTTTTCCAGTGATATTTTAGGTGTTTTATTTTTCCAATAGAAGTGAGAGGTTAATGAATCCAGTGATTTGAACCATTTATCGGTGGGTGTTGTTGGAAGCATTGAGAACAGATAGTTGACTTGTGGTAAGGTTTTCATTTTAACTGTAGCAATGCGACCGATAAGTGATAGTGATAGGTTAGTCCAGCGTTTTAAGTCATCTCCAATTTTTTTGTAAAAGTGGGGTATAGTTAAGATTAAACAACTCTGACAGTCTGGAGGAAATGTTGATACCCAAGTATGTAATGTTGCCAGTGTGGAGTGGAAGAGAAGAATCATGAGCTGTGGAATCCCAGGCGCCCTCAGAAAGTGGTAATATTGTTGATTTATTCCAGTTTATTGTATAATCAGAAAGTTTTGAAAAAATATGAATAATTTTAAAGGTTTCTTTCAATGACTTATAAGGGTTTTGTAAACATAACAATAGATTATCTGCATAAAGACAGATCTTATGTTGTGTATTGACGTTTTGTATTCCTTGTCGTTTTGCTGCTGCAAGTGGTTTTATAAATAGGGCAAATAAAGAGGGAGAAAGTGGGCATCCTTATCTGGTCCCTCTGTGAAGTGTGAAATTTTGTGATGTGATCCCATTTGTTGTTATTGTGGCCCTAGGTGAAGTATATAATATTTTAATCCAGTGGATGAATGACTCTCCAAAGCCAAATCTATGTAGAGTGTTAAAAAGAAATGTCCAGTTAACTTTGTCAAATGCTTTTTCGGCATCAAGTGATATATACAATTATAGTTTTAGTATGATTTTGTTGGGCAAGGTTAATTAGGTTGAATAATCTACGCATATTATCTGAAGCATTCCTGTGTTTAATAAAACCTGTTTGATCATGGTGAATTAACATCGGGATAACTGTTTCTATTCTAGTAGCTAATGCTTGGTAATGATTTTTAAATCTGTGTTTATTAATGAAAGAGGGCGGTAACTAGAAGGGTGCATTGGATCTTTGTTTGGTTTTAGCAAAAGTGTCATAACCGCCGTATTCATGTGTGCTGGTATTGTCGAAGTTTTTTTAATTTCTTTAATAACTTTGAGGAATAAGGGAGATAGAATTGGCCAGAAGTGTCTATAGAATTCAGCTGGTAGTCCATCAGGTCCGGGTGATTTGTTATTTGGCATTTGGTCTGTTTATGCTTCTGCGTCGAATCGACGGTGTACCCCCGCAGACCTCTCTGCGTCGCCGCGAACCCCTCTCCGACCCCTCCGCCGTAGCTCGACGTGCACCTCCAAAAAATTGTAACTACACGTCGAGGCGACGCAGACCACAAGGGCTGTGATTGGTCAGATACATCATTTCGGGAGTGAAGCTTTTCCGGTTTCCCCTTCCCGCTATACCGCCATTTTTAAAGTGACCACTGCACTGTTTGTTTTAACAATATCAAGTTGAGGAACGTTTGATTCTTCTGCGATTAAACATTTGCAATAAAATCATTTGTTGTTCAACGTCGATTAGCTCCAGATGCAACAACATTCTCTCTCTTTCGCTCGCCATTAGGCGCGTTTCCATTACAGATTTGCGCAAAACTTTTGCGATTTTTTTTCTATATGTTGATATAAAACTATTGCGAAATGACGGCGTTTCCATTAACCGATGTTATGCGACTAAAACGTCTTTTTTTCCTCTCGCCATAAGCCATTCCAAAAATCATGGTAACGGACGTTGGTAGGTTTATGGTTTAACGTTAAATATCAACTTTTATTCAAGACACAGAGGTCCATAGAGACAACACAGTACAGATGTAAAAACAATACAAAACAATTAAGAATGATGCGGATGAGGCATAATTTAGGCTTCGGGTCCAATGTTTCCAAAAGCAAGATGTATACCTTGTGTCACTATAGGCTCCGCACTAGACATTATTATTATTAATGGAAGGAGACGTGGTGTGTTATCCAAGCATTGATGGCAGGGAAAGACACGGAGTTCTCCCTCATTTCTGCTCCCAGGTCTTGATTGTGGCATTTCTTTGAGGTTTAGAGTCCAGCAGGCTATTCCTGTAATTATTGTTTCTATTATGAATTAAATAAAGAACTCTGTCTCGTATTAATTCCAAACGGTCAGTGTAGCCTATTTTTGTGTCCATTCGTTTTCCCTTATTTAACCCGTAATTGCAAAACGAAAAATGAACGGTTGTTGTATTTTTTAAAACGCAAAGTTAAACACCAAAATTTTTATTTGAACTGTACACCAAATGCTGCGCAAAAAAAAGAAATAATAATTTTAAGATAGCCTATTTGTTTATGATTTTTTTGCTCCTTTATTAAACATTTAAAATATTCACCAATTAATATGGAAATAATGTAGATTTTACTGGTTCTCTAAGGCCAAATTAGAACCTGGAAATTATATTTTTCCCGCAGTGCTGAATGAGAAGACCATAACCACAGCCTACAGAAAGGTGATTTATAGGTGAGTTATTATAGGCTATAATAAATGTGTCTGAAAAAATAACGAGGCATTTTAATTGTTTATTAATAAACTATTGTTTTCTAAATCAATGTCGGCTAAAAACATATCTCCATCTCCGGATTGCACCTTTAGAGAGAAATGCACCTTTCATACGGATTACATAATCAGAAGGTATTAGCTTTCGATTCGAAATTGTTCGTTTTAAAGTGGACATTTCAAGCTTTAGCCTACATAGGCTATATTTTGTTTCAGTTCTCGAGCTTCAGTTCACGGAGACCATGAAAGCGTGCCTGATTGTTTTATTTTATTTTACAAAACCACAACGTTTTCTTGTTATTGTGATACGCAAATAAAAGTAGTTGCGAATAATGTATTATCATTTTCTGTATGACCAGAAATGATAGAGTATTTTAAGTTGTTTCCACTGTTGATTGGGAAATGCAAGTGTTCGCGCCAGCGCGCCTATCCCTGCCATTGTGCGCTCCACACAAACACCAGGATATGCGTCAAAATCTTGTGTTTATTTCTGATAATCTTAGCCCCGTATTATTATTGTCCAACCTGTATTTTGAATGAGATGTGACGAATTGCTTTGTTCCTTTTTTGGGTAAAAGCATCTTCTTGCCTAATAAATGTTATAATAATGATGATAATAATTATTATTATTTGCGGACACGGACCCCAAACACACCGCGTCTTCTAAGTCAGGTGACTGTAAATGCGCACAACCTTCCATTGCAGTTTTGCTAAATATTCCTTTTTCGAATTGCCTGAAAAACCTCCTCATGCCAATGTAAAATCTTTTTTTGCGATAAACGGGAGTTTATGCGAAATGGACGTGATTCCATTGTGTGTATTTTCAATTCGCGATTTCAATTTGCGCAATTTGAAGGGTAATGGAAACGAAAGCGGAACCGGCGCACGGAACCAAAACAAACTAGCAAAGAGATTCGCGAAGCACCCCCCCCCCCCCCCCCCCCCCCCTTGCGTTCTGCCGGTAAAATGCACCGCGATGCAACACAACCTGACGCAGAACCATAAAAAGGCCACGACGCCGTGGAGTTGACGCAGAAGCATAATGAGGCCTTAATGCTTTATGGAGTTCAGCATGAGTGAGAGGTGTATCTAATGCATTTGCCTGTTCTTTTGACATTTATGGTAGCTTTAATTTTTTTAGAAAATGTTCTATTTCTACTTCATCTGGATTGCGATTAGAAGAATATAATTTTTGGTAGAAAGTTCGGAATACATTATTAATTTCTTGTGGGTTCTGGGTTATTTTATCTGAATCATTGTATATGGATGGAATAATTGCTTTTTCTTGTTTACGCTTTAGTTGATTTGCTAAATATTTACCCATTTCGTTACAATATTGGTATTGTTTGTATTTGAGTTGTTGGATACTGTGTTTTTTGGATTATGATGCTATCGAGTTCAGCTTTAAGACGGTTTAGTTCGCATTGTATTTGTTCACTAGGGCTGGTAGAGTAGGTATCTGTGAGGAGTTTAATTCTCTGTTCTAAGTTATTTTCCAGCTGTTGTTGTTGTTTTTTCCTGTATGGTGAATATAATATTATTTTTCCTGTAATTACTGCTTTGCCTGTTTAATAATGATGGTGAAATCCCAGGAGAGTCATTCATTTCCAGGAAGAAAGCCCATTCTTTCTTAATAAAACTGTCGAAGTCAGAATCGCGAAGTAGTGAGGTATACCTCCAATAGATACCTCCTTGATTTAGAAGTTATTTTACAGTAGTCAACATTTGAAGTGGATCAAAAAAAGTGAATCCTTAAGTTGTCCTATAAGAACAGGTATTGTTCAAAATTCATGTATAACTTTGATGAAAGGTTTTGATCCACTTCAAATGTTGACTACTTTATTATCATAACCATTATCTATCAACTGCAGTAGCATTAACAGAGATTTGCATACTGGACAAAAGACGCATCCCAACTCCTTCAAGGAACCTTTGAGAATTGAAAACGCTCGCTCCGTGCCAGTGGATCCGCACCAGACACAGAGCGAAGCGAGCGTTTTCAATTCATTCCTAAGTTGAGCTTCACGCTCGCGCAGTGCATTGTGGGATTGACAGTGGACTGGAGAAAGTGTAGAGAGCGTCAAAAGGTTGGGCAGTTTTCGACTTTATGCAAATAGCAAGCGGACAACGAGGTTGGCAACCAATCGCTGTGAGGTTCGGGTTTTGACTTCTGTCTTTAGAGTTTAAAAATATGCAGATTGTGCCGGTGTTATTGCTGGATTTAGTGCGTAAATCGTTTTGTTTATGAATTACAGGACAGGAGATTTGTTTATGAACTACAGGACAGCAGTCACTCGGTGAGAACGTCAAGAGCGCTGTGCGCGCTGTCACGGAAGCGTCAGCGGAAGCATTCAGCTCTCGTGTTCAGCCTCCTCGTGTTAAGACCGACTCGGGTAAAGACCTGCGACTCTACCTGCGCGACTCCACCGAGCAAGGACACCTGCAAGGCACTTAAAGTATCTTCTTCACCCTTTCCTTTCCTACCTTTATCTTATTTCCCATTATCATTATGTGCTTTCAATACATTCCTGTTGTCTCTCGACAACGCTCTCTCACCACGCACAGAAGGCAGCGCAATACTGCTTATCTGCGCCCTTTTCTCTCATCCTCACACTCACCTCTCACTCTTTCTATGGGTCTATGGAATTGTCAATCAGCGGTCAATAAAGCTGACTTCATTCCAACCTTTGCATCTCATTCTACTCTTAATATCTTGGGCTTGACTGAGACCTGGATCCGTCCAGAAGACTCAGCAACCCCTGCTGCTCTCTCTAACAACTTCTCTTTCTCTCACACACCTCGCCAGTCCGGGAGGGGTGGGGGCACTGGTCTTCTCATTTCTAACAATTGGAAATATTCACCTCTCTCTTCTCTATGCAATAACAACTCATTTGAATATCATGCTATTACAATTACAACTCCCATGAAGATCCATATTGTAGTTATTTATCGTCCCCCAGGTCAACTAGGAAGCTTTGTAGAAGAGCTGGATGTGTTGCTGTCCTCTTTCCCTCAGGATGGCATCCCACTTGTAGTCTTTGGCGATTTCAACATTCACCTAGCGAAGCCGTATGCAACAGACTTCATCTCTCTCCTAGCCTCTTTCGATCTCAAACGGCTCATCACCACCGGTACTCACAAGTCAGGCAACCAACTGGACCTGGTTTACACACGCAACTGTATCACAGACAACATTTTGGTGAAACCTCTCCAAGTTTCAGATCATTTCCTCATTACTTTCAATCTACAACTCACTACCCATGCTCCACCAACCTCCCCACCATTTTCTTTCAGACGAAACCTGCGCTCACTTTCTCCATCCCATCTTTCCTCTGCTGTGTCATCTTCTCTTCCCTCACCCTCACATTTCTCATCTCTGGATGTGAATACTGCAACGGATACTTTATGCTCCATCCTAACCTCTTCTTTAGACAATATCTGCCCTCTCTCCTCTAGGCCAGCACGCACCACTCCCTCTAACCCCTGGTTATCTGAGGTTCTTCGTGAACACCGGACCAAGCTCAGGGCAGCGGAGAGGAAATGGCGCAAATCAAAAGACACATCTGACCTCAGTAGGTATCAATCTCTGCTCTCTGCCTTCTCTGTTGACGTTCACGCCGCAAAATCTTCATATTTCCACAACAAGATCAACAGCGCCTCTAACACACGTTCACTGTTCAAGACATTCAATTCTCTCCTCTGTCCACCTCCACCACCACCCACCTCCTCTTTAACTGCTGATGATTTTGCTAACTTCTTCACTAACAAAACTACCACTATCAGCAGTCAGTTATCAGCACCGGAACCCAGACTAACCTCTCCCACAGCCAATAACCTTCTCTCCTCCTTCACTCCACTAACCGAGGAAGAAGTATCTAAACTTCTCCTCTCCAGTCATCCTACCACCTGCCCTCTAGACCCCATCCCCTCACACCTTCTACAAGCCATCTCTCCCACACTTCTACCAGCTCTCACACACATTATCAACTCATCCCTCCACACTGGCATTTTCCCTACAGCATTTAAGCAGGCTCGGGTAACTCCTCTGCTTAAAAAATCAACATTAAACACATCACTTCTAGAGAACTACAGACCTGTCTCTCTCCTACCATTCATTGCAAAAACACTTGAACGAGTTGCTTTTAACCAAGTATCATCCTTCCTGTCTCTGAACAACCAGCTGGATGTCAACCAATCTGGCTTCAAGAAAGGACATTCAACTGAGACTGCATTGCTGTCAGTCACGGAAGCCCTGCGGATCGCAAAAGCTGCTTCCAAATCATCAGTTCTCATTCTACTGGACCTGTCTGCTGCCTTCGACACTGTGAATCATCAGATCCTCTTGTCCGCCCTCTCATCACTGGGCATCACTGGAACCTCCCTCAACTGGTTTGAGTCCTATCTCACAGGTAGGTCTTTCAAGGTCACATGGAGAGGTGAGGTATCCAAAGCACATCAACTGACCACAGGCGTTCCTCAGGGTTCAGTTCTCGGACCGCTCCTCTTCTCCATTTACACCACATCACTGGGACCTATCATACAGGCACATGGTTTCTCTTACCATTGCTATGCTGATGACACCCAGCTCTACCTCTCATTTCAACCAGATGATCCCACAGTAGCTGTACGGATCTCAAGCTGTCTGGCGGACATCTCGGCATGGATGAAGGAACATCACCTGCAGCTCAACCTGGCAAAGACTGAGCTTCTCGTCCTCCCTGCCAATCCGTCTCTACAGCACGACCTCTCTATCCAGGTAGATTCATCCTCAATCACCCCATCAAGGTCGGTCAGAAATCTTGGAGTAATCTTTGATGATCAGCTGACCTTCACAGACCACATTACAAAGACAGCTCGATCATGCAGGTTTGCTATGCACAACATCAGGAAGATCAGGCCTTTCCTAACTGAGCATGCAACACAACTTCTCGTCCAGGCCCTGGTCATTTCTAGGCTTGATTACTGCAATGCTCTTCTGGCTGGACTTCCATCATGTGCAACTAAACCTCTACAAATGATCCAGAATGCTGCAGCTCGTCTGGTCTTCAACGAGCCCAAAAGGGCCCACGTCACTCCTCTGCTCATCTCTCTGCACTGGCCACCACTCGCTGCTCGCATCAAGTTCAAGGCTTTGACGCTTGCTTACAGATTGACCACAGGTTCAGCTCCCTCCTACTTCCACTCACTACTACAAGTCTACATCCCTACCAGAAGCCTACGATCGGTCAATGAGCGACGGCTCGTGGTACCATCACAGCGGGGCACAAAATCACTCTCCAGAACATTCTCATTCACGGTTCCATGCTGGTGGAATGATCTCCCCACCCTCATCCGGAATGCAAAATCCCTGACAACATTCAAAAGACAACTGAAAACTCATCTCTTCCGGGAGCACTTAACTTAAAAAAAAAAAAAAAAAAATCCTTTCCTCTAAATCCTCGCTTGCCTGGCTTATGCTACTCCGAGCTATGTCTGAACTTTGTATTTTGAGCACTTCTTGCGTTGCTTTTGCTTCTTCACGATGACTCGCTTGGTTTAGTCCTCAGTTGTAAGTCGCTTTGGATAAAAGCGTCTGCTAAATGACTAAATGTAAAATGACTAAATGTAAATGAATTAGAGGCTTTGCAGTTGTTATATATTAAATATTTTATTTTGGATGTGTTCATTGTGATTATATTGGCTGGGTTTATAAAAGTTTATAATATTGAAAGGATAATATGCTTGGTGCATTTGGAAACAAAGCTTGTCTATTTCTAAATGTAATCGCGTGCATCTCTGATACTGAGTATGATACTGGGGCCAGTTGCATAAACTTAGACACGATGTTAAGACTGTGTCTTAATAACTAATTTGGCCAACTAGAAATTAGTCAATAGGTAATCACTCTTACTTTTCTGATTCAAATAGACTGATCTACCTCTTTATGTAACTGACTTTAAAAAGTTAGCACCAGTCTTGAAGAAAAAAATTAGATGACTAACTTTTAAGACTAGTCTAAGCAGTTAAACCATATGTGACTAAAGGTATTGAGGAAATGATAAATGTGAGGAAAGTAGCATTTAAAGATAAAGATATTAAGACACTTAAACAAACAGAAAGAGAATTAAAAATTAAATTAAAGGAAACGAAAGAAGTTCATAAGAAATGTTTGCAGAAAGCCTTTAAAATTAATAACACCAAAAAGGTTTAGGACATTATGAAAACAATGTCCGGATTGTCCTCTTCAAAAAAATCTATTGTAGCTGATGATGATTAAACATCTTTTTCACCAGATTTGAACAAATGGGCAAACACAATAAGATCAAAGAAACAATAGATACAGTTCCATCATCATTGGACAGAATTGTTATTGAGGTTGAGGATGTTAGGAAAACGTTTTAGTCTATTGATACAAAAAAGGCTGTTGGTTCAGACGGATGTAGTGCAGGTCTTCTAAAGAACTTTGCACATGAATTAGCACCGGTGTGGCAACCAGTATTTCAAGCTTCCGTTGACACACACACTGTTCTTGTGATATGGCAACCCGCATACATTAAACCATTACCGAAAATGCCATGTCCAAGAGAAAATAAAGATTTTAGACCAATAGCCCTCACCTCTGTGATCGTAAAATGTTTAGAGAGATTGTTACTCCAGCATTTAGTTAAGACAGTTAAAGATAAATTAGACCCTTGGCAGTTTGCCTATAAGAAAGGCCGAAGTACTGAAGATGCAGTTGCTGCTTTAGTACATATCAACTCTAAACATTTAGATAAACCTAAAACAATTGTAAGAACTTTGTTTTTAGATTTCTCTTCTGCATTCAACACAATACAGGTTGACAGATTGGTGTCAAAACTTGTACAGTTGAATGTTAATCCCTATCTGATCCAGTGGTATACTTCATTTCTCACAGATAGAGTTCAGAGAGTCAAAGTGAATAAAACAGTGTCGTCTGCAATCATTACAAATGTCGGAGTACCGCAAGGTTGCGTTACTTTTCACCTTATATACAGACGACTGTCGAAATGACATGTTAAATCAGTATATTCTGAAGTATTCTGATGACACTGTTTTAAATTCTGTGTTAAATGATTTGGACAGTTCTGAGTTTCATCAACAAGGTGTGACTAAATTGATTGAGTGGTGTGAGAATAATGCTCTTGTTATTAATACGAGTAAAACTGAGGAGATTGTATTTGGGTCTGCATCTGATATAATGCCTGTTTTTATTCATAAGGAGGAAATTAGATCAGTTAAGACATATAAATATTTAGGAGTGATTATAGACGATATGTTATCATGGAAAGATCACATTGATACTCTATGTATAAAAACAAAGCAGAGAATTTACTTTCTTCGTCGTCTTAGGCCATTTGGAGTAAGAAAACAGATTCTTCTGTTGTTCTATAGGTCTGTGATAATGAGCACTGCAATATTGCAACTCTATTTGGTATAAAAGCCTGTTCTTTGTGCTGAAGACAAAGTTGTTTAATCAATTAAAAATTTGCTCAAAGATTGTAGGTCAGCCTCTTGAGAAGCTTTACGACTCAGCCTATCATAACAATCTGCTAATACTGTAGTTTCTAACCCTATGCATGTTTTGCATAAAGAGTTTGAACTACTACCATCAAAGAGGAGGTATAGAGTCCCCAGATTTAACAAAGTGAGGCTGAAACACTCCTTTGTGCACCAGGCTATCTTAGCGTTGAACAAAACATTTAATCAGAAATCAAGAGTACTGTGAAGGTGTTAGATGTATAAGTGTTGTGATGTTTGAATGTATAATATGTGATGTTTAAGTGTATGTCGATGTAGAATGTATGTTAGATGTTGTAAACATAGACACTCCTTATTCTCCTTTTCAGTCCTCGAGTGTTCTCAGAGGGCCGAATTATTTCTTCAGGAATTCCCCAAGCACCAACACTATAACGCCTCTGCTTTGGGGTGTGTCTGTTGCGAGTGTGTTTAATCTGAGGTTTTTAGTATCAGTGTCATACTCAGTATCAGAGATGCACGCGATTACATTTAGAAATAGACAAGCTTTGTTTCAAAATGCACCAAGCAAATTTAAGATATCCTTTCAATTTTTTTTTATAAACCCAGCCAATATAATCACAATGAACACATCCAAAATAAAATATTTAACATATAACAACGATTGTATCAGCGGGATCGACCAGCATTGGAACGCATCACTGGCACACTCTACGCCAAAACGGCGCCATTCGCCAATATGGTCGCATTTCCCCAGTTAATCAGCAGCATCAAGAACACTAATATTAACCTTGATATTTTAACCCCCCTCCCCAAAAAAAACTGTACTACTATTTATGTCAAGAGAATCACTAGTAAATAACTATTTCCATAAATTACAACTGCCGTAAATTGTTTCTACATACTTCAGACAGGAAGGAGACACGTTTCCGCACATGTGCAGCACAGATCGTGTTTCCGGTACAGATCGAGTAGTGACATTAAACCTACAAAGAACTGCAAAACAAGGAGCAAGACAGAAAATAACATAAAAGTCTTGGAACACACAAGACAGCAGAACACAGATTGGAATCATTACAATGCAGTAGGACAAGAGCGATTCAGCTAAACATCTTGTCACGTCAAGTTACCTTTATTTATGTAGCGCTTTTTACAATACAGATTGTATCAAAGCAGCTTCACATTGACAACATGAAAATAATACAAAAAAGTTTGTTTTTAGAAGAAAAAGAAAATTGCATCATCGTCCAACTTAAGTAAGGCAGATCAATAATATTGTTGAATATTAAATGTCCCCAACCAAGCAAGCCAAAAGCCAAGGCAACAGTGGCAAGGAACCAAAACTGCATCAGTGACAGAATGGAGAAAAACCCTTGTGAGAAACCAGACTCAGTCTCAGTTCTCCTCGAACAGTGAATGATTACGCTTCAGGCAACATTACAGGTCAGAAGACAGATTGGATCAAAACATTCAGAAAGAATGTTGCACAGCTTGCATATCACGAACTTCAGTTCATTCAGTTCATTCTCCACACCTAATAATAATAATAAATGCTTCTTGATCAGCAAATCAGCATACTGTTATTAGAATAATTTCTGAAGCATCTGAAACATTTCTCAAATTAAATCATCTTGAACTCTTAAACATAAAGCTTCCAAACATTTTTTGATTTGTTTTGCTGTTTGTTTTTACAGTGATAGAATAGAAGAACAATTTTTGGTTCCTCAAATAACTTTTCAGTAAACAGTTAATAAAATAACCTTTTTTTTCTTAGAGTGAAGAACATTTTAAAATTCTAAAGAAAAATTTTCCTAAAGAAAAGGTTCCCTTTCGTTGTCACTTCGAGTTACGTTGAATGACAACGAAATGGGGTTTTGCTTAGAAGCCTATCAACTTCGAGTATTACAAAACGAGCCAATGGCAAAGAAATGCCATGGGTCTGCGGAATTTGCATAGCGTAACTCCGCCCCACCTCGTGGGTAAATAAGGAAGTATGCTGCAACATGCAGATATGTTTTTGCTTCGGAGCCAAGAGGTCCTCTTCACTCCCCAGTCTATTCTCTGATTATCTTCGAGAATCTTCTAGACGAGCAGCTTCCAGTCGGTGTTGGTGTGATGGCGTGTTCCAGCGAGTTTCACTTTCCTGCCTGCTGATCTGTGCAGTGGTCTGCAACAGCGTGTGTGTTTCTCCCTGGGCGCTTCAGCACTGTTGCAAGCTTTTCTCTCATAAAAAGAGCTTTCTTTCACAAAAAGAGCTTGTACGCGGCACGTCTTTTTAAAGACGCTCTGCCCGTGTATTTCTGAGTGCGATAGTCTGATAGATTCAGCTGATGGGCCCGATCGCTGTTTGTTGTGTTTGGGCTGCGCTCAGACAGCGTTCATGGATGTGTCATGTTTCCGAACATGACCATCGCAGTGTTATGGTCGAGACTCAATGAGCTCAATAGAGCGAGAGTCCCCTCATCCACACCCCGATCTATTTTCTCCATGAGAGGGAATACTTTGGCTGGTGGCCAGGGTGACCTGAGGCAGCTGGTGTGGAACAAAATTGACGATTTATCCTCGGTCCACACTCCCCTCTTACACATTGCAACCTGTGTGGTTTCCGGATGAGTTTGCTGACCGCCCGCGTTCAGAAGAATGCCGGTGGTTCTAAGCAGCTCACCCGGCGCCCCGGCAGATGAAATCATATCTATCGCCGCATCACAAGTTGAGCTGGAGTCCTCTGGAGATGACGGTTCGGCTGTGCTGCCACCTCAAGGTGTGCCAGCCTGTCGAGTCTGATCCAGAGTTGACAGCTATGCTTTTCCGGGCCGCCGCGAGTATCGGGCTTTTGTGGACATCTGCCATGTCCCGAGTACTCAAGGCTGATGATTGGTTTTGGGGGTGGCGACCCCAATTCCTTTCTACCCGGAGGTGCATGAAGAGGTCATGAGCTCGTGGGAGTCTCTTTTGACTTTTCGCGACTGCTCAGCGGCCTCTTCCGCCTTCTCTGCCCTCGTAGAGGCCGCGGCCAAGGGTACACTGGGGTTCCCCCCATGGAGTGTTCTGTGGCGACACATCTGTGACCCCACAGCGCCTCCACCTGGCGTGGCGACCCTAAGCACCCCTTCAATGCCTGTAGGTTTTGTCTACTTCTTTGACAAGACCTATAGAGCTGCGGGACTGGCTGCCGCCTCACTGCATGCTCGTGCACGAGGGTAGGGCTGATTCAGGGCTCATACAAGAGCTGCGTGCTGCCACCGACCGCGCTCTTCGAGCGACGAAGGTGACTGCACGCTCCCTGAGTCAGGTGATGTCCACATGTGTGGTCAGACAACTCTGGCTTAACCTGGTTGATATGCGCGGTGCAACTCCCCCATATCCCATGCTGGCCTTATCGGCGGCGCTTTCGAGAACTCTGCTCAACAGTTCTCGGCTGCCCAGAAGCAGACTGAGGCTGACCCCGCGGCCAGCTGCTGTCACCCGGCCGCCGGCTCAGACGCCTCAGTCCGCTCGCCGCCGAACGCACCCTCCTGCGACTTCCACCCCCTCCCGCCCGGCCCCAGCAGCAGCTTTTACCCAGGCTGCGCCATGGAGGTGGTCGCAGACAGGCGCCCCAGCCCGTACCAGCCCCGCAGCCTGCTGAACGCCAGGCGATGCGGCGCTCCCTTTACGGTTACGGGCAACTCACAGTTGGGTTGCAGTTCTTCAGGAAGTGGTTGCAGGGCCACTCCTTCCCCCGGTGGAGGGCCGGGGGAGAATCTATTCTCTAAAGAACTGACATTCCCATCTCTGAGCCCCCAGAGGGCGCGGATGGCAGTGCGCGCCGCTTACGAGCCTTGCCGCTCTCGTCCCCCTCTGTCGCCAGACCCCTGACAGACCAGGCTCCCGTGGAACGCTGGTCTTTCCCTGGCCTCCTCTGTCAGGATATGGTATATGACCGTGCCCCCACACCGGGACGCTCTGCCTCCCACGTCTGGGCTGGTCATTCCGCCTCGCTGCCCCATTGTGGGTACGTCTGTGGTTCACATTGTGGTTCACATGACCCCGCTGGTTCAGCTGGTCCAGTCTGTCCCGCCGGCTCACGAGAACAATCAGGCTCGGCTATGCGATTCAGTTCGCATGGTCTCCTCCCCGCTTCCGGGGAGTCCGCTATACCGTGGTGGGTGGCTATGCCCCTGTCATGCGTGAGGAGGTCGTCACCTTACTGGCGAAGGGTACGATCGAGACCACCCCTCCAGCTGAAGTGAAGTCCGGCTTCTACAGCCCCTACTTTATTGTACCCAAGAAGAGCGCTGGGTTATGACCTATCCTGGACCTGCGCGTCTTGAACCGTTGCCTTCACGCGCTTCCGTTCAAGCTGCGCATGGCCAAACGCATTTTTGAATGTGTGCGGCCACAGGATTGGTTTGCAGCGATCGACCTGAAGGACGCCTACTTTCATGTCTCCATTTTTCCTCGACACAGACCATTTTTACGGTTTGCTTTCCAGGAGCGGGCATACTAGTACACGGTTCTCCCATTCGGGTTAGCCCTGTCTCGTCGCGTCTTCACGAAGTTCGTCGAGGTAGCCCTTGTGCCGCTACAGCAACTCTGGGTTCGCATCCTGAACTATTTCGATGACTGGCTGTTCCCAGCTCACTCTAGAGACCAGGTTTGCGAACACAGGGACCTGGTGCTCCAGAATCTAGCCCGTTTGGGCCTTCGGGTCAACTTGGAGAAGAGCAAACTTTGCCCCATGCAGAGGATCTCTTTTCTCAGTATGGACTCGGTCGCCATGTGCACAATTCGAGGGCAAGAGTGTGGTTCCACTGAAATACTTTCAGAGGCTCCTGGGGCATATGGCATCCAGGCAACCGCATATGGCAACCGCTGCTCGGTTTGCTTCATATGAGACCACTTCAGCTCTGGCTTTGCGATCAAGTCCCGAGGTGGGCATGGCAACAAGGCACGCTGCGAGTACTAGTTATTCCGACCTGCCGTCAGACCTTCACCCCGTGGTCGAACCTCAGTTTTCTACGGGCCTGAGTGCCCTTGGAACGAGTTTCCAGGCATATTGTTGTCTCAACAGATGCCTCCACCATGGACTGGGGTGCCATGTGCAATGCACATGCCTCCGCGGGCTCCTGGACTGGACCCCAGCGCCTTTGGTATGTGCAAGATCAGGGAGGACGAGGAGCAGGTCATTTTGGTTGCGCCTCATTGGCCCACCCGGACCTGGTTCTCCGAACTTGTACTCCTCGCGACAGCACCTCCCTGGCAAATTCCTCTGAGGAAAGACCTTCTTTCTCAGAGACGGGGCACCCAATGGCACCCTCGTCTATCGCTATCACCGCACATCACGACGCAGTTGTAGCTAAGTCCGTGGGAAAGCACGACCTGATCATCAGGTTCCTGAGAGGAGCAAGGAGACTGACTCATCCTCACCCTCCTCTCGTTCCCTCTTGGGACCTCTCAGTGGTTTTAACTGCCCTGCAGAGTGCTCCGTTGAGCCTCTACAATCAGTGGAGCCTAAGTTCCTGTCAGTTATGACAGCGCTCCTGGTTGCATTGGCCTCCACTAAGAGGGTAGGGGACCTGCACGCATTTCCATTGATGAAGCGTGCCTGGAATTCGGGCCGGCCTACTCTCACGTGATCCTGAGACCCCGGCCTGGCTGTGTGCCCAAGGTTCCCACCACTCACTTTCGAGATCAGGTGGTGAACCTGCAAGCACTGTCCCTAGAGGAGACAGACTCAGCCTTGGCACTTCTCTGTCCAGTACACCTTCCGTGATTATGTAGACAGAACGCAGTGTCTCAGGACCTCAGACCAGCTCTTGGTCTGTTATGATGGGAAGCTGAAGGGAAAGGCTCTCTCCAAGCAAAGGTTGTCTCACTGGTTAGTGGACGCCATTGCTTGGCATACCAGCAGCAAGGTCGACCGTGCCGCCTTGGTGTAAAAGCCCACTCCACCCAGAGTGTGGCTTCCTCTTGGGCTCTAGCGCATGGCGCCTCGCTACCAGACATCTACAGAGCTGCAGGCTGGGCGACACCCAACACATTCGCCAGATTCTACTATCTCCGAGTGGAGCCTGTGTCCTCTCGTGTACTCGCTTCAACTAGCCAGTACTTGGACCCAGGGGCGGACTGGCCATCTGGAGCACCGGGACTTTTCCCGGTGGGCCGCTGGCCAATATGGGCCGGCCCGGTACACAAATATATAATATATATATATATATATATATATATATATATATATATATATATATGTAAAACAATGACGGAAATCATAATATTACATTTTCTACGCAAATGGATGAGGGAATCGATCGCGCGGGCGCGGCTGACAAGGAGTGTGTTTCGTGTGCATGCATGGTCCCTCCCTGTTAATTAATTTGGTCTACTCCGTTGCGTATCTTGAAACACGCCCTCTTTAACGTCCTGGAAAAACACAACACCAAGCCGCGCAGATGAAAGCCGACTCCCTCACCTCGCATGTGTCGTGGGAAAAAAAGCTCCATTTGAACAGGAGAACTACAGCCGACTGTTAGCTAAAATGCGCGTTCTGCGCCTGGGTATAAATGAAACAACTGTCTATTTCTGCAGATATATTCGTCTACATTCGTCATTCAAAAAGAGAAACCGACTCTGCCCGCTGCAGTGCGTGCTTACCGTTTTGAATACTGCTAAAGACTTTATTTATTCCACTCCGCTCATGTTAATATTTAAATATTCGCCAAGGAACACTCAGGTAAGAAGACATAACATTAGAACAGCCATGGATGAAAATGGGAAGAAAAGAAAAGGTGAAGATGTAAGTTACGCGTTAAAAAAAGCAATAGAGGTAGATCCTGTGAAATGCTTCAAATTAACAATTATACATTTGGCGCGAAGAGTAGCAGTTCAACAGGCTCTGAAGGCTCTAGCTCCCCCTTACTAGCTTTGTGTTACTTAAAATAAATAGCATTTATTTTTGTATTGTGTTATATTTTTATGCTATAAGTGGTGTTAGAAAATATTCTGCACATTAATGGGCCAATTTGTTATGATGTGGGATGTGGTGGTACGGTGGCCGGGAAAGCTCAACGTGTTCCAACTGAAGAAAACAAATACAAATAGAAAAAAAAAAACTGCAATCTTCATCAGTTTCACAACACGTGCTCCAAATACTCACAACACCACCCAAATATAGAAACGCGCTGCAAAAGCTCACTACACAAATACAAAAATGCGCTGCAAATAACACAGACCACAATGGAAATCTTTCCAGGGGAACCAAATAAGTGACTAACCCGGCAGGTGCTTACAGCTTAAAATTCTACTTTATGTATTTATTCATTTTTGCAAAACATACAGAGATTACATTTTTATGACATACAACTATATACAATATACAACATGTATTAACAATATGTCCAATGTCATCAGAATACAAATGAGAAAAGAACAATGAGCTGAAAACTAAACTAAATAAATAAAAAAAGATAGAGAAGAAGAACAAGAAGGAAAGATATTGCCCTTCGAAGGGAGTATGGCATAGGGAAGCTCACGGGCAATAAGCACGTCCCAGCCGGGTTCGTCACTTATTTGGTTCCCCTGGAAACATTTCCGTTGTGGTCTGTGTTATTTGCAGCGTGTTTCTGTATTTGGTTGTGTTGTGAACTTTTGCAGCGCGTTTCTGTATTTGGAGCACACGTGTGTTGTGAAACTGATGATGATGTTTTTTTCTATTTGCACGTGTTTGCTTCAGTTGCAGCGCGTTGAGCTCTCTCGGCCACCGTACGGTGGGCTGCTGTGGGCCAGAAAGTCCAGGGCCACTTTTTGGTCCCAGTCCGCCCCTGCTTGGACCCGCTCAGGTGTCTTCGCTTGCTCGCCATTCCACTCCACGGACTGGATACGTGCAATATTTCCCTTGGCAAGCCACCTTGCCACCCCTGGGGTGGAAATATTCCACCCTGTGGACTGGACACCCCAGTGTTTTCCCATATGCATCCCTACGGGTCATATGTGTATTCTTAAGTCCACCCCCCTCGGGCTGGCACTGATTGCATATTTCCACTGAGATATGCTTCCCAGTGTACCTTGGTATTCCTGTGTTAAGTGGGAGTCCTTCGTCTGTGCTAGTCTCACGACAGGGATCTCAGACTTACGCAGGGAGCTGGAAGACAGCCGAGAAGTTGGCGTGATTAGACTGGTAACCCCATTTCGTCGTCATTCGATGTAACTCGAAGTGACAACGAAAGGGAACGTTTCGGTTACGTATGTAACCCTCGTTCCCTGAGTAGGGAACGGAGACGTTACGTCTTCCTGCCACTTCTGCTGTACCGGTGGAAACACCTGAGTTCAGTCTCGGCTCCTCAGCAGGAAACATATCTGCATGTTGCAGCGAACTCCCTTATATACCCACGAGGTGGGGCGGAGTTATGCTATGCAAATTCCGCAGACCCATCGCATTTCTTTGCCATTGGCTCATTTTGTAATACTCGAAGTTGATAGGCTTCTAAGCGAAACCCCATTTCGAGACTTCTTTCAAAAACGTTTTAAAAATCTTACCTGTATTTTGCTTACATAAAGAAAAAACATTATGATTTGGGGGGTTGTTTTTAATGGATAGTTCATTCAAAAATAACAATTCTGTCACCCTCATGCTGTTTCAAAGTTGTGTGACTGTTCGTCTATGGAACATATTTTTAAAAAAGTGTAAACATGTTTTTTGTACAAAAAATGTGTCAATTAGGTTTTTTGTACATACTGTACAATATAAGTCAGGGGGCACCAACACTGGTTCAACTGGTTGCCTGTCACACAGAAGAAAATAAGCCATACTGGTTTTAAAATGGGTGAGTGAATTATGACAATGTTTGGGTGAACCACACCTTCAATCTATTAGTACTTTCACTTTACACTCTATTAGAGAGTGATTCCCAAACAGGGAAATTATTTTAAAGTTGCTTTATTAAAGCTTTAAAAAAACATATGTGACAGATACAGTTACACACACACATATACACACATACTTGTGTGGCTTTAATGATAATTCTACATGATATCCATATACCGGTATTATGAGAAAACATGAAACCGTGAGGTTTGGTGTTGATGAAGGGAAGTTGAGCTGATGGCACTGGCTGGGAAACAACACATGTTATTAGCCCACAGATACGTTTGTTGTTGTTTATTTCAGGCATTGTTGTAGTTGACACACTGTAGTAACCTGTAATGACAACTAATCAAACTATACAAATTGAATTTGAAGCCTCACAAATTAAATAAAAAAGCTAAAGACATCAAAGAGTAAAAAACTGTATTAGCCTAAACTAGCATTGGTTATTCACTCATTGTTTGCTCTGTTGAGTCCTTATTTATCTGGAATAGCTCAGAAGATTTCTTATATTACAAAACTGAATATTACATATTACATTTAAATAATTGCAAATGTACATTCTTAAATCTCCTCAAATAGTTGCAATTTGAGGAGCGTGCACAAATATTTTCAGTTCCATTCATAAAAATTTTTCACATGAACTGAATATTACATAACACCCCAAAGTGAAACTCCGCCTATATTCAGTCCCTCTGGCAGCATAAATAGTGGATCAGAATCAGTCTGAGAGACAGATGGCCTGATAACACAGTTGATTTCATCCAGGCTTTGATCACCACACTGCAGCATGTCAAACCTCGGAGGATGGACCCCAGAGACGCTGATCACTGAAGAGGCCAGGAAGATCTGCAGAGAGGTAGGAGACAGAAAATCACAAAAAATTTTAAGACACAGCATTGTAAAATGATCTATTTTGGTGCTGTAAAATGTGTTGGGGAAATTATTTTTAAAATAACCGTTTTACTTTTCACTCAAAGTCACAAAACATTTCACATGAGTTTTCTGATATCTGAATGATAGACGTAACTAGGACTAGAGACTAAAACTTAAAAAAAAAAAGTATAATAATAATAATATAGATGGATATATAAAGTGTGTGTTTGTTTATTCAGGTGAAGCCAGCCATAGAGATGGCGATTGGAACCAATTTTCCTGTTTACATTCCAAAAAGCTTTAGGCTTAAGGTTGAGGCAGGAATAAACTATCTGGTCAAGGTAAAGGAATATTTTGTTTTTCATGGATTTTGAGCTTGATGTTTTCATCTTCCACGGGACAATTTGTTTGTTTCTATCAACAAGCCAACTGTGGCAGTGTGTCCTGAACGGATGTGATGTGTCCAGTCATTTTTCCGTCCTCTCTGAAAGTTAAAATGTATCAAGGCACTGCATAAAGTTCCTCTGCATTTGTTGCCTATAAGAGAAAATATGGTATCACTTTAGAATACGGTTCCTTCATTAATGAATAACTACACAAGAACCAATGAGTAACACAATATTAACAAATCTAGTAACTACTATTAACTTACAAGAAACTCTTATTAACGAATTAGTAAGTAATAGCGCACATATGAAAGTGGTACTTCACTATTAACTAATCAATAACTACTATTTTTTTAATGCTTCCCAGAGAACTACTGAAAAAGTTTCATAATTCATTCAAAACTAATCAATAACCAATGCAGGACAAATGACTAGCACTACATTAACATGTTAACGGCTACTGTAAATGATTATCATGGTTACTAACTAGTAATGACTCAAGTGTCACTACATACTTCTATGGGAATTACTAATTATTTGGATCCGTATTCTAAAGTGAAGATCATGGGAACTAACTAGTAATGACTCAAGTGTTACTACATGGGAATTACTATCGAAAACTTCACCAAAAAACCTCAAAAGCTTCAAATGATTCATCATGACTGAAAAAATTGCTGATTTTAACAAGACGCATGGAACAAGTATGTAGTAACACTTGAGTCATTACTAGTTACTTAAAAAATAGTAGTTATTGATAGTTAATAGTGAAGTACCACATTTATCTGTGCGCTATTACTTACTAGTTCGTTAATCAGAGTTTCTTGTTAGTTAATAGTAGTTACTAGATTTGTTAATATTGTGTTACTCATTGGTTCTTGTGTAGTTATTCATTAACGAAGGAACCATATTCTAAAGTGTTACCGAAAATATTTCTCAACCTTGCAGACTCAAATCTAGTCGGCAGCGGTCACTGTGTAGCAGAATTTGAGGGAATTTGCTTTCTATCATGGAAAATGTATGCGTTTTGGTCGCTATCAATGTGAACAGAGTTACATGGAAGAGATCAATTATAAATCCATGTGGATTTCTCTCTCTCTCTCTCTCTCTCTCTCTCTCTCTCTCTCTCTCTCTCTCTCTCTCTCTCTCTCTCTCTCTCAGGTGTGTGTTGCAGAAGATGTGTGCGTTCATGCAATGATATTTCGAGATTTTCAAGGGAAACTGAAAGTGACTGGAGTCCAGTACCGTAAAGCCCTCAGGGCGCCTCTGGTCTACTTCTGAACACTTCTGAACACTTCTAACCGCATGCAGACACACAATGAGCTGCCGTTTCATTCCTCAGTACTCAAACCCTCAGTGTGTGTGTCAGTGTGTGCATCTCCTGCATTTTTTTTATCCTCATCCCAAAATCTTTAAAAACAATAAGTAAAATAAAATAATGTAAAGTGACTCATTTTTCAAATTGTTAGATTTAATTGACTGTCTGAATTACTTTTTAAAAAGGAAAAATCCTTTCAAAGCATGAATGACTTTTTTATTTTAAGACTGCATTGACTGTCTAAATGAATGTCATTTTAAAATATTTCCCATTATCATTCTAAAAAATAATTCAGTGGCTTAGTAAATATCACAGTAATAATTAACTTAAAGGTACAATATGTAAGAATTTTGTAATAAAATATCCAAAAATCACTTGCACAGTGTGATATATTTCCTGCAGTTGTGTACTTAAAAAATCTTTGAAGACTTCTGGGATATTGTATTTCAGAGAAATTCCAATTTTAGAAAAGTGGCCGTCCTGGAAAAAAAATTCGCCTGTCAATGACGCAATATCCGCGCTATCCTCTCTTTCCGCTCGAACTGCCATAGCCATGACGTAACCATGGCGACAGACGTGGACAACTGTGTAGCGCGTAACGTTTAGCGGCACGCAGTTCTTGTTTCATTCAAACATAGACCATGGCAAGCAGACTTTGGGACAAAAAAGGAGAACTAAAATGAGGATCAATATTGGCGTGGCGCTTTCGAGATGCCGAGAGCTCCACGTCCGCGACTAACTTGGACTTGACAGAGCTTCACGAGACACAATCAAGCGTGCCGCACAAGCCCTGAAAAGTGAAGCCAAAACGTCTCGATCGCCCCCAGGTGGCCGGTTTTAGTATAGGTCATAAGCCCCGCCTCCCCATGTTATTCAACGGCACGTGAGACCAACTAAACAATTAAATTACACTTCAAATATCGTTTTTCCAAAGATGGTTTCTGTCATTTACTGTAGTTTTTATCACGCTGATGTAATTTCAAGTGTTTGTTTTTAAAATAAGTTTGTTTTTAGTTAGTTATTTGATGCGGTGGTGGTGACGTCATGATTGACAGCTGGGATTGACAGGTTCTCTGAGCGAAGTAGTCACTGAAGCACCAACATACTTTTTTTCGGGATCTTCGGAGGACTGAGGAGATTGGAGCTTTAAATGTAATCTAAATTTCTATAATTAACTTAAAAAAAGTGCAGGGCGTGTGCTTGCGATTGATTCTGCGAGAGTGAGGGCGGGCCTTGATTTCAGGGCTTTACTTCCGGCTCGTTACTGCGCATGTCTGGTCCCGAAATCGCTACTGCGCAGACTCAAGTTCCAATATGGACGAAGGGGCGTCGTCCATCTTTTTTTACAGTCTATGGTCACGACTTGACCGCTCTTGCACATACTTTATTAGACAGGTGAGCAAATGTACATAAAACCAATCAATTTTATATAGCTCAACATGATGAAATTATTTTAAAGGAATATCACAAAGTTCTTATACATGTTTTAATTTAAACAGTGAATTTTTTTTTTTCTTCAAGACCATTTTAAAAAGTAAATTTGTATTTGTGCTTATAATGTAAAGACATTTGAGTTTCTGAGAGTTTTAATAAACTATTATTATTATTATAATGTAAAAAAAAGTTGGGTTGCGGGGGGGGGGGTTATATCACAGTATACTCACTACAAAAAACTAGACTACACCACTGATAATAAGCTATTCATTGTGGAGTGTGCATGGTGAAGTGAACGTCTTACCTTAAAAAAAAAAAAAAAACTTTTGCCGATATCTTCGGAGCGGAGATGCGTCCATTGATCAAATTTCCCACGATCAAAGAGGACACTAATACGCATGTGCACAGCAAAAATCACAACTTGTGCTGGCTGCGCATGCAAGTTATTTAAGGTGTCTCAACTGTACCTATGTCTCAACTGTACCCTGTCTACCCTACATATGGTAATTCTGAATAATGTCCCTAGGGGAACCTCATAGTCTCTCTCGACAAAAGCAATAAATAAGCAGCGATCTGTGGAGACACTTTCAAGAAAGATTTTTGAGACATTTTTTTTCTGAACAGAGATCGTTGTGATTCATTTTTAAACCCGTCGTTCAGAAAGTGAAAGTAAAGTTTGTGTTGCTGGAGCTCAAACGGTGAAAATGGCTTCACTAAATGTTTCTGCAGAAGAGCTTTCTTGTCCCGTGTGCTGTGACATCTTCAAGGCTCCTGTTCTTTTATCATGTAGTCACAGTGTCTGTAAAGAGTGTCTTCAACAGTTCTGGAGAACCAAGAAAACTCAGGAGTGTCCTGTCTGCAGGAGAAGACCCTCAAGAGAAAATCCTCTAGTTAATCTGACGTTAAAAAACTTGTGCGAGTCAATCCTGACGGAGAGAAATGAGACGCGTTCATCAGGATCTGAGGAGATCTGCAGTTTACACAGTGAGAAACTCAAACTCTTCTGTCTGGAGGACAAACAGCCTGTGTGTTTAGTGTGTATTACTTCACAACAACACGTAAATCACACAGTCAGACCCATCAGTGAAGTGGCTTCATCATATAAGGTAAGACAAAAAAATATCTCTTGACATGAAGAGCGTAGCGCACACGCACACACACACAGGGCCCTATCATATACTCCATGTAATGCAGCACCAGCGCGACTCAAGTGTGTTTTTGCTAGTTTCAGCCCGACGAAGTTTTAATTTTCACGTCCTGCGCCATGTTGTTTAAATAACCAATGCATTTGCGCACATCTGTTCAACCATGGGCTGCTGGTCTGAGAACGAGGAGTGTGTTCAGGCGCATTAGACCGTTGCTATTTTGAGGAACTGAAGTAGACACTGTACGCGCGTTGTGGACCCGCCTATAGGCTCATATTACTAACGCGTTCTTTAAATAACAAAAATAATAATACTGAGCCATTGACCAACTGAAACACAGTATTTATTTATTTTGTTATTTAAAGAGCACGTTAGTAATATGAGCCTATAACATACTGTACACAGAGATGGGCATACATACATGGAAATTTATTTAAAATACAAATACAAAATACTGTGTGAAAAAATGTATTTAAATACAAATACAAAATACTGTGTGAAAAAATGTATTTAAATACAAATACAGTATTTTGTATTTTGAAAATACACAAAATACATGTGAAATTGGCCATAAAGTGCAGGCATAGGTCACAGTGAATGAAGAAACGACATAGGCCTAATTGCTGGCCATTACAAATAAACTTGTACAAAATAGCAGCCATTTATATACTTATTTCTGACCAGGTTACAATGTAGTCGATTACTTGTGGTGAACACTATTAAAAAATTCATACTGCATGTAAAACTGTGGGAACCTTTTCTGCTTTCTAGCAAAGAATATGACCCAAAATCTGACTTCACAGTAACAATATATATCATGGTTTCACAATTCTCAATATCAGTTTTAATACAACAGCAAAAACTGAATTTCTAACTCTGTTGAAGATTTTTTTTTTTTTTTTAGGTAGTCCAATGCTTTTTAAGTAGGGGTGTTACGATTCGATACATATCACGATACTGAACTCACGATACGATATTATTGAGATACTCCAAGACATATGATAAAAAGGTTAACAAAAAAAGTATTGTTGATTAAAATGTTAAATTTGATATTACATTGTGTGTGTAAATGAATAGGTTTGGACTCTGTGCTGGAAACCCAAAGCACAGGACAATAGAGACGCCAGAATAACAATATTCATGATTCTGAAGCTGAAAACAGAATTATTTAAGACGAATATGCTTGCACTCTTTCACTGACTATATATGTATGATGGCCAAATAATGTAGGCCACATACTTTACTTTACAGTTAAAGGGATAGTTCACCCCAAAATGTAAACTCTGTCAGTAATTACTCTCCCTCATGTTGTTCCAGGCTCCAGCCCAGTAAGACTTTCGTTCATCTTCGGAACACAAATTAAGATATTTTTGATTAAATCTGAGAGCTGGATCACTCCTCCATAGGCTTCTTAAGGGATCGAAACTGGCCGGCCCAAAAGTTATTAAAGACATCATTAAAATAGTCCAAGTGACTACAGTGGCTCAATCTTAAGTTTAGCAAACGATGAGAATACTTTTTGTGTGCAAAAAACAAACAAAAATAATGACTTTATTCAACTATTCATTTCCTTCTCTGTGGGCCTCGAGTGAGTTCACATAGTGTAACAGCGCAGCGCTTCTGCGATACATATTGTTGCATTTTTGTTTTGCGATATATTGTGACACGATATTGTTACACCCCTATTTTTTAAGTATAGTAATTTTATATTTATTTTATGTAAAGTTTATTTGTTTCTATAAGTTCATTAAAATTATAAATGAGTCTGAACTAGTTGATGCACGAAACCAGCACCTGGATATAGAGGTTGACTGGCAAAAAGTATTTTGTGTATTTTGAAAATACAAAAATACTCATCTTAAATGTATTTAAATACAAATTACATTTGATTTTCCCCAAAGGGTTCAAAATACAAAATACAAAATAGTATTTTGTATTTCAAATACGTATTTTAAATACACGTATCTGAAATACTGCCCATCCCTGACTGTACATTACTGTACATTACATACGCGTACATTCTGGTTACTACACACACACACACACACACACACACACACACTCACTCTGCTTATCACACAGAGCGCAGCAGCACACAAACATGCCAAATAAAAGTATTACAATGTAAAAGATTAATATTGTGTACATAAATAGTGGAATCAGGCTTGTCCCAGATGGTCCATTTCCTCGCTAGAGAAGCGCTCAGTCTTTCCGCTTGCAAATTCCGTCTTAGAATCTGCCATGGCTTGAGCACAACTGACAATTAAATTTAAATAGTACTTTGGGTTTAATTGGTCGTACAATGAGATATAATATATGTTGTTATTGTCATAGATCAGCCTAATGTATGTACTGTAATGGTCCAGTGGCAGAATTTTTGCCAAGCGTGTCGGAGGTTCTCGGTTCTAATCCACACGCCACTCGTATAGTTTTTTTTCCCCCTCATCAAAACCGATAATGTTTATCAGTGGTTGTATATCAAGCAGGGACACGTTTGTTTGCATTTTGGTTTGCGATTTCACCGGAACAAATAGAGAATCTCCGCAACTGATTGAAGCGCGCGTCCGAGTGAAGACATTGCCACAACAGAACACTGTATCCGCGCCACTGATCGCACAGGCAACGAGCACATGATCACTTGATTAAACAAAAAACAGCACATTTCAGCGCTAGATCGCCTCTTATTTAACAAACGAACGAACGAAACGAATGCTCTCATAGTTACCTGGAGATGTTTTCCTTGTATTGGTACATCTGAGATGTTTCAAAAGTGGTGGGGACAAAATCGACCCTGCCAAAAAGTGGTGGGGACATGTCCCACCCGTCCCCCCCGTAAATGACGCCTATGGGTGGTATAATGCCCTTTTCACAAGATGGAAAATAAGTCTTTGATGTCTTCAAAGTGTGTAATGTGTAGTTTTAGCTCAAAATACCCCACAGATATTTTTATATAGCATGTTAAAGTTGTCACTTTTTTTTGGGTGAGCAAAACCGCACCGTTTTTGTGTGTCTGCCTGTTGCTTGCCTGCTTGTTTGCCTAGGCTCTCTTCATTGTCACATCTGTTAAAAAAACAAAAAAACAAAACATGAGCATGCTGATAACACAATCAAAGATACTGTATTATCATTATCAATCACTAATGGCCATGGATAAATAAAAAAAGACAACAGTTTTTGTAATTTCACACAAGAATAGGTACTTGTATATTATGACGATGTAAACACAATTACATTTCATCTGTAAATATTACATCGGTGCACTTACTCAGTATGATTCTCGATCGAACTGAGAACTGAAGGACACCTGCGTGCCCCTCTGCGGTGCTGGAGAAGGAGAGTGGGATGCAGACACATTCCTAAAATTTTTTTTTTAAACTGTTAGCATACATAATCCAAAGTAAACTGATGGGCAATTAATGGGTATGGACGCACAATGTATATCTCTTGATGGGCCATAGGACAGAGAAATATCTATTGATGGGCCATACACCGCGCGTCACCGCGAGTATTCATGGGCCATAACGTATAGACCGCGCGCATGTAGAGCATTTCAAACATTTACACCTGTATTCACAATCATCTGTGCAGTATTTTAGCAAGATAAGCAGTGTCATAGGCTAACCAAAACAGAACATTTATATATAAAAATATAATGTCTAGTATTTAGACAGTATTTTACCGGAGGCTGAAATATATTTGCACTAAAACACATTATATTTACACCTAAGCAGATATTCGCAAATAAGCTACATTACGCATAAGCTAATCAAAACTGAGTGAAATATATTTAATATACAAATGATTAGAGAGTAAAGTTATCACATTGAAAGTTTACACTTGAGCATACATGAATGTTAGGGGTATTGTAAGGCAATCGTTCCTGTAAGGAACGAAAACTAAGCAAAATATAGTCTGAAAACATGAGTTCTATATGATCAGAAAAAGAATTATATAACACTAAACAATATAACACTTACTCCGAACTTGTATCCTCGGCGGGATCAATTCGCTCTTCAAAATGCAGCCGTTCGTTCTCTGAGTCGCAATAATGTTCCTCTGAGGGAAAGGTGAATTCCACCTTACAACTTTGTAGACATTTACATTCACAAACAGGCGTATTACACACTGCGTGAAAGGGAATATTCGAAGAAGCATAATGGGGCACTTTAAGGCCTTTTAACCAACTTGATGCTGTTGGAAAAGTCCTATTTAAGTGTTGAGTTGATTGAATAGGGCTGCAGTAATCAGGACTGGTTGTGTTTAGTCCAGCTCATCCACATTATAATACATTTCATAGATTTGAGGAATTAGTAACTACGGGGGCAAATACATTTTCATGCAGGCCTTGTTGGTATTGGATAACTTTTTGCTTCAATAAATAACATTTTCTTTTACAAACTGTACTTTGCGTTTACTCAGGTAATCTTTGTTTTATGTTTTAATTTCTGAATCAATTTAGTATGAGATGTGCACAAAAATGTAAGAAATCAGGATCAGGGCACATACTTTTTCACTGTATTATATGATTATATCACTGTATTGCCTTCTCTTCTTCTCTTCATCTTGTGTTTTATGTTTTTTGTCCAATTCTAGGAGGAGTTCAACACAGCACTGAAGTCCTTACAAGAGAAACTTAAACGCAATGAAAAAATGAAAGGAGAGTTTGAGAAAACCGTTCAACACATCAAGGTGAGGAAACAGAATCAAGAGTCATGTATAGTATCACTGTAAACAGTTATGATTTAATATAATGGATTCCAGTTGATTATTTCTGTAAATGACGAGCATCAATCTGCTTCTGGATCCGTTATATGTCGGGTATCCGAGTTTATCTCTGATATGAATGATGTGAAGTGTTGATGTGTGTCGATTGAGATGATTGAAGTGAATGTGATGTGATTTCAGGCTCAAGCTGAGCACACAGAGCGTCAGATTAAACAGCAGTTTGAGAAGCTTCATCAGTTTCTCAGAGATGAAGAAGAAGCTACAGTCACTGCACTGAGGGAGGAAGAGGAGCAGAAGAAGCAGAGGATGAAGGAGAAGCTGGAGGAGATGAACACACACATCTCAGCTCTTTCACACACACTCAAAGACATGGAGGAGATGATGGAAGCCAATGACGTCTGCTTTCTGAAGGTCTGATCTCAGATCATGGGTTGATCATTGGTTGATTGATTGAGTTCTTGATGATAATGGTGTGTTTGTTCTGCAGGAGTTTCCAGTCTCAATGGAAAGGTGAGTGATCTGCTCCTGTCTCTGGTCTCTCTGGTTCTGATCCAAAGCCACTGCAGTTCTGACTCCTGAATGTTCTTCCAGAGTCCAGAGCTCACGGCCGGATCCACAGATGGCTTCTGGAGCTTTGATTCATGTGCCACGATACTTGGGCAACCTGCCGTTCAGAGTCTGGAAGAAGATGCAGGACATCGTCCAAAACAGTGAGTCTGAACATGATGGATGGGTGGAGAGATAGATAGATAGATAGATAGATAGATAGATAGATAGATAGATAGATAGATAGATAGATAGATAGATAGATAGATAGATAGATAGATGATGGACAGATAGATGGATAGATAGATAGATAGATAGATAGATAGATAGATAGATAGATAGATAGATTAGAAATATTAGACATAATGGCAGTTTAATTGAGTCTAATAGAGACAGAGTGACACGCGTCATAATCTGAAAACGCCCACAGGGGGGAAAACAATCCAATTTATGTCCCTAAACGCTCGTTTTTTGGGTCGACAGCTTATAAAAACTTGGTTCTGGGTTTTTTAGCTTGTTTGCTGTTCACCTTGTAACATAAGAGCTTTTAGACATTGTTTATTTTAAGTCATAAATGACAAGGAGGCAGCTTCACACAATACAAAGTCAATGGAGACGGTTGGATTGCACCCCCGGTGGGCGTGGCCTTAATGCGCTCGGTCTCTATGGGATTCTTTCTGTTTAAATATGATTTTTTTGTCAGTTGGAGTTTGAACAGTTTTGGCTCATTTGAAGATTCTGTCAAAGACAGTCGATGATATTAAGTAAGATCGATCGGTTATAACAAAGTAGTAAGTCTGATCAGTTATAAAAGATAAAGCCGGAGTCAGAACAGTCTGAAGCTCTGAGCCGAGTCTGGAGGTTGTTAGGAGGAGTTTTAGAAAATTAGAGCATTTAGTCACAATTAGAATGTTAAGTGTTTTTTTTTTTGTTAGCTTAGATAGTAGCATATCATACAGCTATCTGAAATTATTAGAGATAACGTTTTTTCACCATATGCAATATTTTTGGATAAAAAACTTTGATAACAAATATGATACAAGCATAATTCTGTTTAAGAATTAATTATGACATGACTTGCTTGTAATTTAAAAAAAATTATATTATACCTTATTGTTGCAAAACATACCTAAAAATGCAATTTCTTTCACTTTAACTATATAAATAATCAGGATAAAAAATAACAGATTATTACATGAATTAAAGTTTGATTGATTACATCAAGAATCAGGCGAACAGTTTTAGATCAGGCATATTACTGGGGTCCTAAACTGGGACTCCACACCGGAACCAGAGGTTTCCATGGTAACGGTCATAAACAGTCTATGCTAGCGGTGCGCTAATCCTCTGTTTAGAGAGCTTGGGAACTAAAACATGTGGGAACACAACCTGTTACTCCTACAGTAGCGCCCCGAGAATACGGTGATAAGAGCCAATAAACTGAAGACACAGCATAAATCTCAACAGATCTCATTGATTTATTGTTATTTAATTCGAAATTGACCCAAAGTATCAGTTTCTCTTGATGGACACAAATGTCTGAATCCCATATTTAATGTTTGTAGTTGATGCCGTTAAACGCTGATGATAAACGAGTGTGAAACTAATAACAGCACTGACAGTGATCAGAGGAAAATGAGTTTGATCAACAGGACGAGTGTCATAATTCATAATAATCTGTGTTGGGTTCACTGTTGATCATTATATGAAGATCAGAATAAAAGCATCTGTTGATTGTGTCTCATCAGCTCCTGTGATTCTGGATCCAAACACGTCTTATCCACATCTCGTCCTGTCTGATGATCTGACCAGCGTGAGACTTAGCGGGAACAAACAAACTCTTCCTGATAATCCAGAGAGATTTGACGGGTATCCCTGTGTTCTGGGTTCAGAGGGTTTTAACTCAGGAACACACTGCTGGGATGTGGAGGTTAAAGAGAGTTTAGTCTGGAGTCTTGGAGTAACTACAGCATCAAACCAGAGGAAGGGATGGGTTTTCTTCAACCCTGATGTCTGGAGAGTGTCGTATGGATTGACTCCAGGTTCTGGTTTTCCTGTTAAACAGAAGCTTAATCGTGTGAGAGTGAATCTGGACTATAATGGAGGAACGGTGTCGTTCTCTGATCCTGTAACTAACACACATCTACACACATTCACAACCACCTTAACTCACACACTTTTTCCATTCTTCTGGTGTTTTTCTTCCTCTCTGAGGATCTTACCGGTCAATAGTCAGTAAACGTCACTCCTGTAGATCTGGATCTTCCTTAGTGCTGATATTCAAGTAATAACGTACTCGGTTACTAACGTAACCTTGGTTCTCTCTAGAAGAGGGAACGAGTACTGCGTAATATCTTGCGCTATGGGGAAAACCTCTTTTCCGCGAGATATTGAAGCCAAAAATTATCCTTAATTTTGAATCAATGTAAAACGCGTTGCGGCAGCATGCAGACATAGGCAAGACGGCTCGCGTGCCTATTGGCTGGCCTGCGGCAACTGCAGCAGCCTATCGAGAGAGGCCCTCTCATGACGTCAGATCCAATGGGGGCGCTTTGTGCCCACTACGTCACATCCCGATAAAGCGGGCGTGGTCTGGGCCTATAAATATAGCTCAATGGGTTGATATATCTGTTTTTTCATCGCCGAAGCGAACCAGAGCGTTTTGCAGGCACGGCAAAATACGCAGTACTCGTTCCCTCTTCTAGAGAGAACCGAGGTTACGTTAGCAACGGAGTACGTTCTCTTACGAGAGGTTCTCTCGTACTGCGTAATATCTTACGCTATGGGGAACACTATTTAAAATGTCGTGCATGCTGGGATCCAACACCAAAGTCCCAAGGACAGGTGCCCGGGGCACATATAGTGCATAATCACCAGGGACTCACAGAGAGTCTGAGAAGAGAGGCTAAAAGCGTCATTCTCTAATAAGTGGCCTCGGGATTTATCAAGGGCAGGTATTGCGCACACCTGGATTTCAAAGGTACGCACAGCTTCATAAATCAGGCGGTGAGAGGAGTGTAAGCATAATCTAACGCCAACATATACGCTTGTTTCTACGCAAGAATGATAAATGAGGGCCATTGTCCATGGGGTTATTTGATCGATTAGCGAGCGGTGCTCAGCAGTTTTCATTATTCTGAGCCGAATGTGGCGGGGCAGATAATAATGAATATATATTGTCTTTCATTAGACCGACAGCATTTTAGCCTGCAAGGTGGGAACCTCAAGGTTATAAAACCTTATAAATGTAGACAGGGAGGCCCAGCCTGCCGCCATACAGATATCTTGCAAGGTAACTCCGCTAGACCACGCCCACGACGAGGCCATGCCTCTTGTGGAGTGCGCTCTGACACCCAAGGGACACTGTAAGAGCGAGACACATAAGCCCTTAGCGCCCTGACTGGGCAAAGGGAGCTTGCGTCCTTTTCCTTGTTGTGAACCGGCAGGGCGGATGGGGAAATAACCTGGGCCCTGAACGGTGTGTTGAGGGATTTAGGCACATATCCGTGTCTTGGTTTGAGTATGACTTTAGAGTCATTTGGCCCAAACTCCATACACGCCACACTCACAGAGAGCGCTTGTAAATCCCTTACGCGCTTCACTGAAGCAAGAGCCACAAGAAAAGCTGTCTTGAAAGACAAGTGTTTCATATCCGACAGATGGATTGGCTCGAACGGGGCACCTTTCAAGGCTTCCAAAACCGTGGAAAGGTCCCACACAGGGATAAAAGGGGGTCTGGGAGGGTTCAGCCTTTTAGCCCCTTTAAGGAAACGGATGACCAAATCGTTCTTTCCCAGTGACAGGCCAGACGCTGGTTTAATAAACGCTGCTATGGCTGCCACATAAACCTTGAGCGTGGATGGGGTCCTACCCTTATCCAGTAGCTCTTGAAGGAAGGAGAGAACTTCCGTAACCCCACAGTCTGGTGGTGAAAAGCTTCGAGCTCTGCACCAGCCAGAGAACACAGACCATTTCGAGGAGAAGAGATGTCTAGTAGACGGGGCTCTAGCCTGCGTGATTGTGTTTAACACTCCCTCTGGGAGGTTAATGGGTACCCGTTGATGGCCCACACATGTAGGGACCACAGCTCCGGGCGAGGATGCCAAATCGAGCCCTTTGCCTGAGACAGGAGGTCTTTCCTCACTGGTATTGGCCATGGGGCAGTGCTCGTCAGCTGCATTAGAACTGAGAACCAAGTCTGGTTTTTCCAGAGCGGAGCTACGAGTAGCACTGAGCATCCATCCTCCTCCCTGATCCGTTCCAACACCTGAGGCAGGAGCGAGATGGGGGGAAAAGCATAGAGCGGGCAGCGGGGCCATGCGTGGGCCAACACGTCCTTGCTCTTTGAGAAGTATTTCGGACAGTGAGCGTTTTCCTGAGACGCGAACAGGTCTACTTGCGCTCTGCCGAATGTCTCCCACAGCAGTAGTATCGCTGTGGGTGCAGAGACCATTCTCCTGCTGTCACATTGGCCCTGGACAGTCTGTCCGGTCCCAAATTTAGGTGACCAGGCACGTGCGCTGCTCTCAGTGAGCGCAAATTGTGCTGAGCCCAGACCAGGAGGCGTTCCGTCAGCCTGTAAAGGTTTCGGGACTTGAGGCCGCCCTGGTGATTTATATAGGCTACCACTGACATGTTGTCCGCACGGACTAGAACATGGTGGTTTCTTATTTTGGGACAAAAACGCAACAGCGCGTTGTCGACTGCCATCATTTCTAGACAGTTTATGTGTAGAAGCTTCTCCCATTCCGACCACTGGCCAAAGAACGGTCTGCCTTCGAGCAGCGCTCCCCATCCCGAGGTGGAGGTGTCCGTGGACACCGTCATCACGCTTGAGGAAGTCCCCAGGCTTACACCTGACTGATACCAGTTGGTCGCTTTCCAAGGTCTCAGTGCCGAGACGCATCTCTGATCGACCTTGAGGTGAAACAGACTGGAGGCCCATACTCGAGGAGGTACTCGAGCTCTTAGCCATAACTGCAGTGGGCGCATGCGAAGCAGACCCAACTGGAGTACTGATGATGCTGAGGCCATAAGACCCAGCATTTTCTGAAACCTCTTCAGCGGGACTATAGTGTCGCAGCGGAAGGATTTCGCGGCACGCTGAACATTCAAACTGCGCTCTGGCGATAGTTGCGCTGTCATAGGCAGCGAGTTCAGTTCTGTGCCAAGAAAAAAATATTTTTTGGCTGGGGGACAGCAAACTTTTCGCCCAATTGACTCTTGAGACCCAGATTCTCGAGGTGATCGAGTAATATGGTCCTGTGTTCTATGAGCTCTGAACGTGATCGAGCTAGAATCAGCCAATCGTCCAAGTAGTTCAAGATTCGCATGCCCTGAATTTTCAGGGGTGCGAGAGCCGCATCCATGCACATCGTAAATGTACGGGGTGCTAGAGACAGGCCGAATGGAAGGACTTTGTATTGATATGCCTAGCCCTCGAAGGCGAATCTCAAGAATCGCCTGTGACGTGACGCTATCTGTATTTGGAAATACGCGTCTGTGATGTATAACAGGTTCGTTTGTGTATGGATGATGGAAGGAGACACGGGGTCGGCGAATACTGGGACTCGTGCACTTTTATTTATGAGGTTTTTCCCCCTTTTACGGCGTGTAATCACGCTCAAACAAAGTTAACTCAGAATATCAAAAAGGCAAAATAAACAGTAGACAATAATTCTCTTCCCGCTGGACACAGCTTCACTGGACACAATTCCAATAGTACTCTTCCCGCTGGATACAGCTTCACTGGACACGATTCCAATAACACTCTTCCCGCTGGATACAGCTTCACGTGTCAAAGTTTCAGCAACACTCCGTTCACTGGTCACAGCTTCTCACGCGACGTGCACGAGCTCCCAGCCTCTCTCAAAATGCTGTCAGCACGGCCCGCTTATATGCGGTCTCCTCACGCCAATTACTGAAATCACAAACAGGTGTTTGTCATTTGAACTTGACCCACTTACTCACCGCTCGGCTCCGCCCTCGCTCTCCCGCTACAGACTTCGCTGAACCACGCCCCCTCGCCACAGCGTCCTTTAGATCTATTGACATAAACCAGTCCCCTTGTCAAATCTGCGCGAGGATTTTCCTGGTCGTGAGCATTCTGAACTGGCGTTTGATAAGCACTCTGTTCAGCTGTCTTAGATTCACTCTGCCAACGTCAACTGCGCCGTCTACAGCTGGTGCAGAATGCCGCAGCCAGGCTTCTAACTGGCACTAAAAAAAGGGACCACATTACTCCAGTACTACGTTGTCTTCATTGGCTACCGGTTCACTACAGGATTGAGTATAAGATTTTATTAATGGTTTTTAAAGCTATGCATAACATGTCCCCAAACTACATTGTTGTCCTTTTAGGAGCGTACAAATCAGGCAGGACATTAAGATCAACAAATCAACTTTTGCTGACAGTCCCTTACTCCAAAAAGAAGGGTGACCGAGCCTTCTCAGTTGCGGCCCCCAAGCTGTGGAACAGTCTTCCCACTCATATCCGGCTAGCTCACACAATAGAAAGTTTTAAGTCCAAATTAAAAACGTATCTTTTTAACTTAGCTTTAAGTTAAGTGCATTGTACAGTGTAGATATAATTTAGTCACTTTTAGTTTTTATTATTTTAAATCCTTTCTACACTGTCCTCACTATATTGTTATATGAGGGAGTATGTCTAAGAGTGTATGGTCTACTTTCATACATGCTTTTATACATGAATGTCTTACTGTTTTGAGCTAACTGTGAAGCACTTTGGGCAACAACGTTGCTATTAAATGTGCTATATAAATAAATAAAAGTTGAAGTTGAAGTAGATCTAAAATGGGTCTGAGACCCCCGTCTTTTCTTACCAGAAAATATCTGCTGTATATGCACCCTTCGCTCTGAGCTTGAGATAAAGGCTCTATAGCCCCTTTGCTCAATAGTTTCGCTATTTCGGCACGAAGTAGATGAGCTACCTCGTTTCTCACCGTGGTTTCGACACGCGCCGCATGACTGCGGGGACGTCGAGCGAACTGTAGCGAATAGCCTCTGTTTATAGTGTTCAGCACCCACTTCGATACCCCGGAAAGCTTTGCCCACACATTTGCATGAATAGCTAGGGTTAGAATGAGATCTGGGCTCTGGTCGCGACATAGTGGCGATCACAGAGCTTCGGTGTGCTGTAACGCAAACATTGTGTTCGTAATGTTCGAGGCGGGGGGCGCGCTGATCACAGCGGGCAGCCTGGTCGCGCTCGTTTCTCTTATGGCGGTTTGCTGTGAGAGAGCGAGTGCGACAAGATCAGTGTGATCTAACATGTCCGTGAGTGAATGTGGGCGCGGGACAGCGGGCACATTAACTGCACTGAAAACACTGTCGGCCTGAGCTGACTGTACGTGTGTTGGTTTAGTTTTTACAGAAACCGTGGGACATGCAGTGTGTAGTGTTTGTGGGCACTGGGTTGTGGGCACATTCACTACATTTAATGCGGTGGCGTCGGCTTGTAGAGCGAGAGCGTGGTTTCTGGTCCCGGACTTGACAGCGCTGTGAAGCGGCGGGGGGTGCGGCCTGTGGCTGGGAGCTGCGAGCAGACGGCTGTTTAGTGCGATCTGCTGCGGAGCTGGAACGCTTTGGCAGAATGTGCTTCATCGCTTGTGATGTTTTCTGTACCTCGGCGAATCCTTCCGGGAAGTCTTTGACGGACGATCCAAAGAGGCCAGCTGGGGAGATGGGCGCGTAGAGAAACGCGGAGCGCTCTGAGTCCATCATCTCCGATAACGTCAGCCACAAGTGTCTCTCGGCAATGGTGAGAGAAGCCATGTTTCACCCAATGGCCTGTGCAGCGCATTTAGCGGCGCGAAGGGCCAGGTCCGTCGCGCTCCTTAAGTCCGGCATGCTAATCGATTCAGGTCCTTCCTCGTCCAACTTTTGGAGAAGGTCGGCCTGAAAGATCTGCAGGATGGCCATAGAGTGCAGCGCCGATACAGCTTGCCCACCGGCGGTGTAAGCGCGACTGTGCATGGCTGAAGTCGTGCGGCAGACTTTTGATAGTAGTGCCGTTTTTGCCCGCCGTCCAGCAGAGGCTTCCTCCACTGGTGGAAGAGAGTGGTATCCTCTGTCTTTTGCACCGTCAACCACGGAGAATGCAGCTGAGAGAGAAGTACGCACCCTGGCTGAGAAAGGGGCGTTCCAGGATTTCTTCGACGATTTCTCGACTTCTTCGTGAAGCTCAGGAAGAAAATGCGCGGGTCTAGAAGGGAGTGGAGCGCAGTCCCTTTGAAGAAAACACCCATCCAGCCGGTTGCGCGCTGGCTGCGCGGGCTCCACCCACTCGAGGCGAGGTTTGCCACGGCCTGTGATAGCTGACGCATGAGTTCGGACTCAATGCTGGCCCGTTTTCCTGACGGCTCGCGGGCAGAGGGGGGAGGTCCACAGAGCTCGCCCAATCCTCACTGTCCGACGCCAGGATAGAGCAGCTGGCCTCCTCCATGAGAGCAGCTGCTTCGTCGTCGTCAATGGCGGACGCGGCGGCAGACGGTGGCCGTTGTCCATTGGTGAGCGACGCAGGCGAAGCTGGCGGGCAAACCGGCGAGCATTCACGTGCTGGGCACACGCTGAGTACGGTGCTTTTTACGGCGCGGCACTACAGCGGGTTGAAGAGCAGGCTCGCTGAAGAAGGCCAAGCGAGTTTTCAGAGTCGCCATTGGCAGAAGGTCGCAATGTTGGCAACCACCGTCAGCGAGCGCGATAGCAGCGTGATCCTCACCCAGGCAGGAAACGCAAATCATGTGGCGGTCCCCGTCGCTGAGTGCGGCTCGGCACGAGCCACAGGATCTTGGCATCTTTAAAAAGACGCTTACTCTTTTAGAGAAAGTGAGTGTCGCAGCGGCGAACACACACTTAGCAGAGTAAAAGGATATATAACGCCGGAGAACTGTGCAGGTACGGCGACTAGGGGTGGAACGGTACACAGAAGTCACGGTTCGGTTCATACCTCGGTTCAGACATCACGGTTCGGTACGATTTCGGTACAATGGAGGGAAAAGCAAAACAAAAATGCAGAAGGCATTGTATTTTTTAAATAAGTTTTATTAATAAAGGCATAGAACCAGTTTGTTTGTAGTGCACTGACAATAGTTTTATATAATTAGTTTATTAATTAAATTAATAAAAAGACAAAAAGACCTTGCGATATGTTTGGTAATTGTACCTGAATTAATTTAAAATTATTTTGCTATATTTCAGATCAATATATTTGTTTTCCTTAATTTTAATTAACATTATTAATTAACAATGTAACATTATTCTCATCTGAATTATAAATAATTGATTTCTGTATAAAATAATACTATCATTAAAAACACATTCGATTTTTTTTTTTAATGAATCTAGAATGTGTGAGATTAGTGCTCCGAGGACAAGAAATGAAAACCAATGAAATATGATGAATGTCCAAAAGATGGGAACCATAGACTGTTTTGAAATGGAGTTGGGTAAATATGTTTTGCTTTTAAAACAGTGTGTGTGTGTGTGTGTGTGTGTGTGTGTGTGTCTGTGATTTTGGTTGGGTGACAGTTGTAGGTTACAGTTTGACAAGAGTTTACAGTGTGACAAAAGCACAATGTTGTGTTTTATTGCCAGTGTACACAAATATAAGTAAACACTTTGCAGGTTTAATGAACTGTATGAACAAAATGACGGAGTATGTCTTTATGTTTCCACTGTTCGATCGCGCCTCTCTCTCTCACACACACACACACACACAGTTCGATCGCGGCCGCGCCTCTGCGCGCGCACACACACACACACACACACACACACTCCAGCATTGCAATCTTGACATTGCATCCTGTTCATTGTGCGGTCACACCAAACGCGAATAGAGCGTCAAATTTCGTGTCTATCGCGTCTAGTTCGACGCTAGTCCAAAGCGGATGCGCGTATAAAGCCAACGTTTGAAGTGAACGCACTTTCAGAGCTAAGCCGATGGTACAGATTATGTGTCCCTAAAGAACCCGCGTATCTAACAGTAGTTCCGCATTACATTAATTAATTTGCACGCGAGTTTTATTTATTTTCATACCGTGTATTCTGCGTGTAAATTCGTGCACCGAACCGTGACGCCCGTACCGTTTCGGTTCGATACGAATACACATACCGTTCCACCCCTAACGGCGACTGAAGGTGGCGAGAAGAAGGCCAGCGACTTCAGATGTAATGGCTCGTCCCGCAGAAGGCTCTTGACTCAACGGCACGGCTTCTTCATTCCGGATCCAGCGATGTGTGAGCTTCGCTGAAGAGATGAAAAATTAGATATATCAGCCCATCGAGCTATATTTATAGGCCCAGACCACGCCCACTTTGGTGGGACGTGACGTAGTGGGCGCGAAGCGACCCCATTGGATCTGACGTCATGAGAGGGCCTCTCTCGATAGGCTGCTGCAGATGCCACAGGCCAGCCAATAGGCACGCGAGCCGTCTTGCCTATGTCTGCATGCTGCCGCAACGCGTTTTACATGAATTCAAAATTAAGGATAATTTTTGGCTTCAATATCTCGCGGAAAAGAGGTTTTCCCCATGGCGTAAGATATTACGCAGTACGAGAGAACATCTCGTAAGAGAACTAGATGGATTTGGACGGCACCCTGATTTCAAGTGTGTGTGTATGAGAGTGATACAAGACATTGCGTCTGTGCTAGATGTACAGTACGTGATCGTGACTCACTTCTTACACACACAATCATAATTCAGTGACTGATAACTGTGGCAAACAATCTGTTTCTAAAGAACACTGAAATCTGTTCTATTCTTTAAGGAATAACTCAATTATTACATTAACTTCTTGGATACCTTTAGAGTTGCTGTATCTTGTTTGGTTTTATCTGATTCTTCTCGGTTATCATCTGAAAAAAAAGAAAAAAGAAGAGCAAATGAAAATATATAAAAAAGACAAATAAATACTAATTTTAGTATTACTTATTGAAAGCCAATTTCAACAGAGGTTACTATTTTTTTACCAACTTATATTTAATCTAACAAGCACAAATAGTTTTCGATATTGGTATTAGCAACAATGAGCTGTGAATTATGGGTTATCAGTATCGATCCTAATATTCCATATGTGTGTCCCGGTAAAACTAGTGTCCTCATAGACCATGATTCTGTCAAACTAACACAACACACTGAGATTCTCCAGTCAAGTCAAATATCAGGAACATGTGCTTATGATGTCCTCATAGACCAGGTGTAAAGCTACACACAACCTGACATACTGTAATGAACACACATGTAATGCCATGAACATTAACTTGAAGGGCTGCACAATATATTGTTTTATCATTCATACCTATCTGTGGTAGTGACACTGCAGTATAGGCCTATGTGAAGTCAGGCTTTGTATTGACTATGCCATGTTATTTTACAGTTGATTATTCAATTTCTGTACCTAAATGCTGTAAGACTTACCTGGAATATATGAGGCACTTTATTTAATAATAAATAATTTATTATTATGTTACATCTTTGTAATATTTTTTTTATCTATGCTTGCAATTTATTATTTGCTATGCAGATGCAAACCCCTACAAAATCACACCAATCATTCTCGAATGATTATTTCCAAATAGAGCTATTTAACTTATTTAGTGAAATTGTTTTTCATATTGCATTATATATTGCAGAAAAAAAACAAAATATTGCAATATCAGTTTTTTGCAATATCGTGCAGGTCTATTACCTTGGGTCATTTTTAACATTTAATTGTACCTTTAATAATAAAACAAATAAAATCATCACTGTAAATAACATATAAATGTACCTGCTTTATTAACCCTCTGGGGTCTGAGGTATTTTCGGGGTCCTGGACATGCTCTGACATTTGTGTTTATTTCTGATACTTGTGACATTTTCATGGCTAAAGTCTTATTCCACTGTATTCACCACAAACTCTGCTACAGTAATATGTCAGCAGCATGTATGTAAAAGTTTGTAGTTTTAAGATAATGACGTTTATGCGTGGTTTGTGAAAAAACAAAAAACAATTGTCACTGAAATAAGGTCATGAAACCCATACTAATTATTTCTTCACATGACTTTTGAAAATTGTATCATGTAGCCTAGAATATTTGCTCCAAAACTATGTGAAAATCATCCTGACTACTGTTATGGAATTTTTCTATTATTACTCTGATTTCAGTGATTCCTAATGATGGCCTCATCTGTTCTCACGAATGTAGTGAGAGGGGGCCTTTAGGTGATAATTTACTGTGGTTGGGGGTCAGTGGAGGTAAGGAAAAGCAGGTGGTCAAGGGGTCATCTTGAGTGCATTTGTACGTTATAGCCTAAAGGGTTAAGGGGGCATTTACCTCTCAGGGCCAGGGAGAAATAGAAAAAAACAAAGTATATCTCTCCTGTGAGGGGAAGGCAGAAATAAGGCCTTGGAGGACACAAGATATAAAAAAGACAGACACTGCTTCTCTTTATCTCTCCTCACTGACTCACGAATGTGTATTGGTGACGAAGATCTCTCTTGCAAGAGAATAAATATTTTATAAATTGGACTCAGAGTGTCTCTTACTCAGTGATGATGTTTGTTGGAGAAGGAAAAGCCACAACACTACTCATTCAGATAAGACAATAAAGTGATTTTAGATTTCTTAGACATGTTTTGTGTGAGAAAGCTTTATGCGGGGAGGCGTTAACCATCCATTAATATATAGTGTTTCACACCTGAGAAAGACAAAGACCCTCCCCTAATGGCCCTATACGGTGCTATCATCATGAGGAGCCTTGCACAAAGAATGAGGAGAGACTTAAAAAAGAATGGCTTTTTGATTGTTTGGATTTATTTTCAACACAACATAATCCAAAGATACATAACAAATGAGCAACAAAAAAAGCACATTATTGAACAGAGACAAATCTAAAGACAGAGACTTGAACAGTCACAACCTTTGTGCCATTGAAACATAGGACATACCTGTCATTTCCAAGGTGTTTGATTTTTCACTTTACCATGTTCATGTACAGAGACTCATGTGAATGTTGAAGTCAGCAGGACTCATCAGTGTGGCATCTGGTCCCTGTATAAAAAAATAATAATAAAAAAACACCAGCTGTGAACATTTCCAGAGAAACTATAGGGCTGCACAATTTTGGGAGTACATTTTAGATATTTCTGGTTAAAATAGCTTTTTAAAATGTACAAAATGCACACACACACACCTTATTTCATAACATCATAACGAATGGAAACATTTGGAGTAAAAACATAAAGCCAAATGTTTGTCGCGTTTTGCTTTCAAACGGACTCAAACTCACAGCTCGTGCAGAGAACATTTACTGAAGCGATCGAGCCGCTCCAAACTATTAAACATTATTGTTAACATATTATACATCTGGATCTGGGGTTTGAGCAGATATCCACAAACACAGTATTTAACAGTAAACACGGGTCTAAACATTATAATATTCACCATGTTAGAGTAAACACTCGCAAGCCTACTTTTATCATGCTGTTTTATTATCGAACATAAAAATATCCTTGTGTGGACATATATATACATTTAGCATTGAAAGGTTGCCTACCAGTCTAGATCACATTTCAACATATTTCTGTCTACATATAGATACACATACATGTACGACATTAGGCTTTTTACTCAAATTTCATAACTTACATTTTAGTCTGGCACCAGTTTAAAATGTCTTACCTTAAAAATCTCATCTTCAAATCGCGTTCTTCTAATTCTTCTGAGGTAAATTCCAAGTGAAACAACGCAGCACAAACACATCCAAACTCAATGAAAAGCAGAGAGGAGTAAGTTACTGGCCAAGTCTCCAATTCTTTGTTTTGAGGTGAAGAGGGCGTTAACAGCTCTCCGTTCCTCCGCGTGGATCATTTGCATTTGAACAGCTCTTGCGTGCGTGGGTGTGGTCATATTAGATTTAATTAGGATGCGTTTGAGAAACTGCACATGTCGCTGCTTTCATACAGATAACTTGAACATAGAATATTTGTTTTTGATATCATTTACATCATTTAAAAATAGAGACTCCAAGCGTTGTAAAGACATGCGTTTCAAGTCTGTGTGACAAAAATTCGTTGAGTTACAGATCATCTTCTGTCGCGTTTCAGAATGAACTTCACATTGAAAGAGACGGCAGAACGCGCATCATGTTAATTTTCTTTATTTTACGAAAAACATAACATTTTGTTTTTATTATGAGTGTACACAAATAAAAGAAGACATTTTAACAGTTTTGAATGATGTATAACACTTATATGTAAGATCAAAATCAACAGAGTATTTTGAGTCTATTCTGCACTGATAAGAAAAAAAGCGAGCTGGTATCGCCGGCGAGACCGCCGACCCCAGGGGGTTAAACAGTGTCACTTAATCATGGAAACACTGAACTCGCCTTTATAATGATGAATCTGCCCTGGAGCTCATCTGTCTTCTCACTGCGTGTCCTCCTTCAGAGGCTCGATCTTCTTCTGAAGTGAACACTGTATGTCCACCTCCAGAGGCTCGATCTTCTCCTGAAGTGAACACTGTATGTCCTCCTCCAGAGGCTCGATCTTCTCCTGAAGTGAACACTGTGTGTCCTCCTCCAGAGACTCGATCTTCTCCTGAAGTGAACACTGCATGTCCTCCTCCAGAGGCTCGATCTTCTCCTGAAGTGAACACTGCAGGTCCTCCTCCAGAGACTCGATCTTCTCCTGAAGTGAACACTGCATGTCCTCCTCCAGAGACTCGATCTTCTCCTGAAGTGAACACTGCATGTCCTCCTCCAGAGACTCGATCTTCTCCTGAAGTGAACACTGCATGTCCTCCTCCAGAGACTCGATCTTCTCCTGAAGTGAACACTGCATGTCCTCCTCCAGAGACTCGATCTTCTCCTGAAGTGAACACTGTATGTCCACCTCCAGAGGCTCGATCTTCTCCTGAAGTGAACACTGCATGTCCTCCTCCAGAGACTCGATCTTCTCCTGAAGTGAACACTGCATGTCCTCCTCCAGAGACTCGATCTTCTCCTGAAGTGAACACTGCATGTCCTCCTCCAGAGACTCGATCTTCTCCTGAAGTGAACACTGCGTGTCCTCCTCCAGAGACTCGATCTTCTCCTGAAGTGAACACTGTGTGTCCTCCTCCAGAGGCTCGATCTTCTCCTGAAGTGAACACTGCGTGTCCTCCTCCAGAGACTCGATCTTCTCCTGAAGTGAACACTGCGTGTCCTCCTCCAGAGACTCGATCTTCTCCTGAAGTGAACACTGTGTGTCCTCCTCCAGAGACTCGATCTTCTCCTGAAGTGAACACTGTGTGTCCTCCTCCAGAGACTCGATCTTCTCCTGAAGTGAACACTGTATGTCCTCCTCCAGAGACTCGATCTTCTCCTGAAGTGAACACTGTATGTCCTCCTCCAGAGGCTCGATCTTCTCCTGAAGTGAACACTGCGTGTCCTCCTCCAGAGGCTCGATCTTCTCCTGAAGTGAACACTGCGTGTCCTCCTCCAGAGACTCGATCTTCTCCTGAAGTGAACACTGCATGTCCTCCTCCAGAGACTCGATCTTCTCCTGAAGTGAACACTGCATGTCCTCCTCCAGAGACTCGATCTTCTCCTGAAGTGAACACTGTGTGTCCTCCTCCAGAGACTCGATCTTCTCCTGAAGTGAACACTGCGTGTCCTCCTCCAGAGACTCGATCTTCTCCTGAAGTGAACACTGTGTGTCCTCCTCCAGAGGCTCGATCTTCTCCTGAAGTGAACACTGTATGTCCTCCTCCAGAGACTCGATCTTCTCCTGAAGTGAACACTGTATGTCCTCCTCCAGAGACTCGATATTCTCCTGAAGTGAACACTGTGTGTCCTCCTCCAGAGGCTCGATATTCTCCTGAAGTGAACACTGCGTGTCCTCCTCCAGAGGCTCGATATTCTCCTGAAGTGAACACTGCGTGTCCTCCTCCAGAGGCTCGATCTTCTCCTGAAGTGAACACTGTTTGTCCTCCTCCAGAGACTCGATCTTCTCCTGAAGTGAACACTGCGTGTCCTCCTCCAGAGACTCGATATTCTCCTGAAGTGAACACTGCGTGTCCTCCTCCAGAGGCTCGATCTTCTCCTGAAGTGAACACTGTATGTCCTCCTCCAGAGGCTCGATATTCTCCTGAAGTGAACACTGCATGTCCTCCTCCAGAGGCTCGATCTTCTCCTGAAGTGAACACTGCGTGTCCTCCTCCAGAGACTCGATTTTCTCCTGAAGTGAAAACTGCGTGTCCTCCTCCAGAGGCTCGATCTTCTCCTGAAGTGAACACTGTATGTCCTCCTCCAGAGGCTCGATATTCTCCTGAAGTGAACACTGCATGTCCTCCTCCAGAGGCTCGATATTCTCCTGAAGTGAACACTGCGTGTCCTCCTCCAGAGACTCGATCTTCTCCTGAAGTGAACACTGCATGTCCTCCTCCAGAGACTCGATCTTCTCCTGAAGTGAACACTGCATGTCCTCCTCCAGAGACTCGATCTTCTCCTGAAGTGAACACTGCATGTCCTCCTCCAGAGACTCGATCTTCTCCTGAAGTGAACACTGTGTGTCCTCCTCCAGAGGCTCGATCTTCTCCTGAAGTGAACACTGCGTGTCCTCCTCCAGAGGCTCGATATTCTCCTGAAGTGAACACTGCGTGTCCTCCTCCAGAGGCTCGATCTTCTCCTGAAGTGAACACTGTACACTGAACACTGAACACTGTGTGTTTGCTGTGAAACACGGAGGTGTCATGCTGAGTGTGTGTGAGCGCATGCGTGTTTGCTGTAAAACACGGAGGTGTCAGGCCGAGTGTGTGTGAGCGCATGCGTGTTTGCTGTGAAACACGGAGGTGTCAGGCCGAGTGTGTGTGAGTGCATGTGTGTTTGCTGTGAAACACGGAGGTGTCAGGCCGAGTGTGTGTGAGCGCATGTGTGTTTGCTGTGAAACATGGAGGTGTCAGGCCGAGTGTGTGTGAGCGCATGTGTGTTTGCTGTGAAACATGGAGGTGTCAGGCCGAGTGTGTGTGAGCGCATGTGTGTTTGCTGTGAAACACGGAGGTGTCAGGCCGAGTGTGTGTGAGCGCATGTGTGTTTGCTGTGAAACACGGAGGTGTCAGGCCGAGTGTGTGTGAGTGCATGTGTGTTTGCTGTGAAACACGGAGGTGTCAGGCCGAGTGTGTGTGTGTGTGTGTGTGTGCTTGTGTGTTTTGTTACGGCCAGCTCGTTTCGGCCGTACATAAAGTAAACAAGTACACCAAAAATGACTTGCAAGATTTTATTCGTCCTCAAAAATCACAATCAACTGAATATAACAAAGTCTAGGGTTTCAAATCAAAAGGGTAAAAATCATAATCCGGTTGGGGAGTAAAAGAAGGTTGGTATGGGCTGTAAATCAAAGGTTCGAATGATTCGCCAGAGGCTGTCAATCCCCTGGACGAAGTGAAGATGAGATGTTCAATCCAAGGTTTTATCCTCTTCATAATTAAAGATAATCAGGAAGCAGGTGTGTGCGATCTCCCACGCTCTCTCACAGCAACACCGCCACCAGCAGGCGAGCAAGCGGAACGCAGGGTCGTAACACCTCCCTCCAAAAGAAAAACGAATCTAAAAATCAAAAACAAGAGAAGACAATTAGGCACAACCCAAAACAAGCGCAATGACATTCTGGACGTCGTCTTCTCTTCATTCTCCAGCACCTCTGGGCCCTAGAGATGCAAAGAAAAGAAAATGGACAACGCAGAGGTTAGGTTATGCTCTGGAAAGTGTGTCAGCTATGACATTATCTTTTCCTCGAATGTGTTGAATCTCAAGATGGAAAGGTTGTAAAATGAGACTCTATCGCATAAGTCGCTGATTTCGATTTCTCATTCGATTCAAGAAAACCAACGGATTATGATCCGTATAGATGATAATCGGTGCAGCGATGGACCCTAGGTATACCTCAAAATGTTGCACGGCCAACACTAGGGCGAGAGCTTCCTTCTCAATGGTAGAGTATACCTGTTGATGTGTTTTAAACTTTTTTGAAAAGTAACTTACAGGATGTAGAACCTTGTTCGAATCCTCCTGTAAGAGGACAGCACCCGCACCACAAGCACTTGCATCGATTGCAAGGCTAAAAGATTTCTCAAAATCCGGGGCTGTTAAAACAGGGGCACACGCCACGCTTTACAACGCTTTACAATTACCAAAAGCTTGTTGGCAGAGCTCAGACCACTGAAAAGTCAACTTTGGACTCAATAAATCGGTACGAGGGGAGACCACACTGGCAAAATTTTCACAGAAGCCCCGGTAATATCCCACCATACCGAGAAACCGTCGCAATTCACGACGAGTGGTGGGTACGGGAAAGTCACAAATGGCTTCAACCTTGGTCTCAATAGGCTTTACACAACCGTTTCCCACGACTTTACCTAAATAGGTAACGGTTGCCTTCGCGAATTCCGATTTAGCGAGGTTTATGGTAAGATTAGCCTTTGCTAAACGAGAAAACAATTCCTTAATCTGGTTAAGATGTTCAGACCAGGAGGAATTATACAACACCACGTCGTCAAGATATGCCTCACATCCTGACATTCCATACAGTATACGATGTACGAGACGCTGGAACGTCGCGGGTGCATTTCGCACTCCGAAAGGCATAACCGTATACTGCAGGAAAGCATCAGGTGCAGGCACGTGCACAGGTAGGGCTCAACCTGTGCAGAGCACTTGCCCTTTTTGCCGAAGTGCCCTTTTTTTGGTGGTGGTGTTTTTTTTATTTTTTTATAAATGAATGCTATTGGTCACCCTTTAAGTCAATCTGTCTGTTTTAAAAAATATTTAGCCAATGAAAGATCTTAAAAAGAGCTTGTGTAAATCTTGTTCGATCTTAAACTGTCAGTAAAGCTGATAACTCCGCCCCCTCTATCGTGACTGAATGAACTGAAGCTCTACAGCGGCCGCACAGCAGACAGCAGCTGAACGAAGTTTTGCAAGGGTAAACAAAGATCTTGTTGTTTAAATAAGTACTAAACACGTTTTCTATAAAAGCGCATATTTTATTTATTTGATGTCTGACTAAGATATGTGGGACCAGAGAGAGAGGGCTATGCTAGCATTTGCCATAGTCAAGGGCGTAGATTTGGGGTGAACATTGGGGGGGTTGAAGTTTGGGTATGCCTCCTGATATTGTGATCATGGTATAAATAATAGGGGGGTTGTAATGCATAGATTTAAATATTGGCGGGGGTTATATCCCCCCCATCCCCCCCACAAATTACGCCCCTGGCCATAGTCATAGACAATACATAGCCTACACTTAAATAGCCTGTGCATACAGTAGCATTTCATTTTTTATAAAATACGATTTTGACCAAATGTATTTTACAACAGGAAAAACTGAGCGCCTATATAGCTATAACAATCTAGTTGGTAAGCTGTTGATGAAAATGTAATAATGCCGCCGGCGCCGTTTCCATCGGAGAATCATAAGCACAGGTGCGCCCCCGCGCTGTTCGTACTGGAACTACACAAAGCAACGAGTGATCCTCGTCAACTAGGTAACATATATTTCTAAGAAATGTGTTCTTTGATTTATGATTGCTGATACACTTAATTTATTAACATTTAATCATTTAACATTTAATGTTATGGTAATAATATTAAATTATGGTTAATTCAAGTCTGTTAATATGCACGTATTCGCTATCTAATTTTTGAATCTACAGTATTCTATACCTACTCTCCGGTCGTCCTCACATGCATAAATGTAGTAAAACATGGTTTTACTACAGTAATGTTGTAGTAGTAACTAAAAAAAAATAAAAAAAACATTACAGAAGATCAATGTGAAATCTTTATATTTTATCATGCAGAATCTAATTCATGATTTAATTCATTCAAAGGCTTAATGTATTTGATCCAAAATAAGCAAAAACAGTAATATTGTGAAATATTTTTACAATTTAAAATAACTGTTTTCTATTTGAATATATTTTAAAATGTAATTTATTTCTGTGGTCAAAGCTGAATTTTTCAGCATTTTTAGTTCAGTACTCTGCATTGTCACATGATCCCTCAGAAATGCTTTTCACTGCAACTGTACTTTTCACACTATTTTATAATTTTTTTCATTGTTGGCTTATTTTATGGGAAGTGTAGTGAATAAAAGATCTTCAACAGACCAACATTGGTCCTCCACAGTATCAGGTTTTTGCCATCAACTGCAACTGTGGAGAGATCCTTTACCAAAATGAGGTTAATTAAGAACCAACTCCTAAGCCTTTGCTCAGAGGAGAGACTCGCAGACCTTCTCCTCATAGCCATAGAGAGGGACATCCCAGTGGATCACAGTGAAGTCATAAACATCTTCAAGCATGGCTCACAGAAGGTTGCTGTTGTAATTAGGTTTAAAGAAGCCCTGAAACCCTGAATATATATATTATCTATATTATTATTACGGTTATTAATAGTGAATAAATCTAAAGCTTTTGAGACTATTTTTTTTTATTGAATTTGTCATGAAGATGAGACCATTTCCTCCTTTAATGTAGGCTTACTAAATAATCTTGATATAAAAAAAGGGAGGGGGTGCCCTTTTTTAGTTTCAGCACATGCCCCTCAAAAGTCTGTGCACGGCCCTGATCAGGTGTGACGAAGGCGGATAATTCCTTCGCTCGACAAGTCAGTGGCACCTGCCAATATCCCTTTAGGAGATCGAACTTACTAACATATCGGGCAGAGCCAACATGATCGACGCAGTCATCAACTCGAGGCAAAGGGAAGCAATCCGGCTTAGTAACAGAATTAAATTTTTCGATAATCTGTGCAGAATCGATATGAGCCATCAGATTTATTTACCAGAACACAAGGGGAACTCCATGAACTGAAACTACATTCAGCCAGATCATGAGCAAGTAGATAGTTCACCTCTTGTTTCAGCAAATCTCTTTTAAAAGGATTGACTCGATATGCGTTCTGTTTAACAGGACACGAGGCTCCTACGCCGATATCATGTTCTATGATAGAAGTACGACCAGGAACATCACGGAAAAGAGAGGGAAATGACATCACCAACTCAGTGACATCACTCCTCTCCTTCTCTGTCAGATAAGAGAGATGAGAGGACAGATTAAGAAGAATCTCAGAGTTTTTAAGTTGCCCGTCGACTTTTTCTCGAGAAAGAAAACTCTCATCCTCATCAGCATTCTCCAAAGAATCCTTACTCGGGCTACGAAAGGAAGATGACAATTCTGGAAAAGAATCACAAGAGTTTACCACATTAACAGTAACGGAACGAACAGAACGAACAGGAGCTATGTACAATTTCAACAGATTACTGTGACATACTTGTACCTTCTTCCTCCGATCAGGAGTATTCAACAGATAGTTATTATCGGAAAGACGTTTAACTATCTTGTAAGGGCCTGTAAATTTAGCCTGAAATGGATTTGCAGGTAGAGACAATAAAGCCAATACTTGTTCACCCACCTGAAATTCTCTTAATTTAACTTTCTTGTCAAAGCGTTGTTGCATTTTTACTTGAGACTTACTCAATTTCTTTTTAGCAAGAGCTTGTGCCTCATATAATCTACGCCGGAATCCACTCACATAATCTGAAATATTTCCAGAAGGTTTAGACATTCGCCACTCCTCAGCTAACACAGTTGTCGGTCCTCGCACTACATGTCCGAACACTAATTCATTTGGGCTAAACCCAAGACTTTCTTGGATTACCTCACGGATCGCTAACAACATCCATGGCAGACCTTCTTCCCAATCTACATCGAGTTCCACACAATATGACCTCAAAAGGGACTTCAGGGTTTGATGAAACCTTTCAAGAACTCCTTGACTCTGTGGATGATAATCACTAGAAATATTGTGTTTCACTCGAAGTTGACGCAGGGCTTTTGAGAACTGTTTTGACATGAAGTTCGAACCCTGATCGGACTGAATGATTATAGGAATTCCAAAGGTCGACATGAAATTAACGAGAGCCTTCAAGACAGATTTAGTAGTAATGGACCTTTACGGATAAGCAGCCGGATAACGAGTAGTCTGACACATAATGGTTAAAAGGTATTGGTGACCAGTCTTGGACCGAGGCAAAGGACCAACACAGTCAACTATCAAATACTCAAAAGGAGTGGAACCAACGGAAATAGGTTGCAACGGAGCAACAGGTAACTTTTGATTTGGCTTACCGGTGATCTGGCATGTATGACTAGATTGAATATGTTTTGCCACATCTCGTTTCACCTTCGGCCAATAGAACTGTCGTAAGACTCGATCGTACGTTTTACGAACTCCGGTATGACCAGCAAGTCCTTGATGAGCTAAATGCAACACGGATTCCCTCACCGTAAAAGGAACCACAATCTGAATTTTAGGTTCTAGAGAAACATCTTCATGCAACACCACTTTCCGACAAAGCAGACCATCATCAAGAAAGTACAAAGAAGACTGAGGATCAGAACATTTCTTAGACCCTACTTCAGAGAATACGATTTTAAGACTGTCGTCGCTCTGTTGAGCTCTAATCAAATCCTCTCGAGAAATCTGGAACAAAGAAGTCAGAGAACAATCATCAACATCAGAGAGATCAACATTGGTTTTCTCAAGAGTGGACAGAACCTCTAATGTATCGTTAGATTCATGTCGCAACACTGTCGAATCTTTCTGGTCAGAAGACAACGAAGAACAGGACTTCAGGTCTCTTTGCTCAGGACTCTTGGACACATCCGATCCTGAATCACCTGTATGAACAGTATAGAAGAAGGTATCATGCAGTGGAACTTCAACTTGATTTTCAGATAATGGTTTAGCCATTGATCGAGTAACTGCACAAGCTGGAAACAAATCAGGAAATTCTCTACAATTTCCAACATCAGATTTCCTAGGTGTAGATGCTATTATGGGTGGAGCTACCACTTCACTCCAACCCCAAACATTCGCACCAGCTAAATCATTTCCCAGAATAAATGTAATCCCAGGGACTGGAAGTGCAGAACGAACACCAACTACTACATCACCAGATACAATGGCAGAGGAAAGATGGATTCGATGCAAAGGCACTTCAACAAACCCCATCTCAAAACCTCGCACTAACACATGAGTTCCAGTAGCGGTTTCAGAAGTCAAGGGTAAAATTCCCTCTAACAGAAACGACTGCGCAGCCCCTGTATCTCGAAGAAGACGTATTGGCACCATTTCATTTGAACCAGGCAATGACACATTTCCTTCTGTGATAAAGGGTGTATAATCAACAGAAGAAATTATACACTGATCAACAGATTTATCACCAGAACTGGACAAATGACGATCTTTCTCATCACGAGTGTCAATAGTAAATGGTGAGGTAGAAACCAAAGCAACAGGTTTCGACAATCTCTCTTTCCTCTTGAGAGTATGACAGTCAGATATTTTATGACCAGGCTTTTTACAATAAAAGCAAACCATGTCTCGTGAGACTACAGGTTTACTAGAATGTTCAGCAGCTGTTGTCTTACTATTCTTACTCATCACAGGAGACTTTGTCTTAGGTTGAAAGCAAAACTTAGACTTACTCATATTGTTGGTTTTAAGACCGACTGAACTGAATGACCCACAATGGGTTAACACAAATTCATCAGCCATGATAGCAGCTTCAGAAAGTGTATTCACCTTGTGTTCAGTGAGATGCGTAGCTACAGCATGAGGAACACAATGTTTAAACTCCTCTAAGAGCACTAATTCTCTTAACTGCTCTCTAGTTGTAACCTTCATTGAAGTGCACCAACGATCAAATAAGTTCTCTTTTTCTCTTGCAAACTCAACATGAGTATATTCATCAGCTTTACTCAAAGTCCTAAATTTCTGACGATATGCCTCAGGCACGAGTTCATATGCATGTAACACAGCAGATTTCACAACATCATACTCACCACTCTGTTCCAGTGAGAGTGCAGAATAAACTTCCTGAGCTTTACCTGTGAACACACACTGTAACAATAAAGTCCAAAAGCTTTTCGGCCATTTCATGGATAAAGCAACACGTTCAAAGTGATAGAAATATTTATCTACTTCCTTTTCAGAAAATGGCGGCACTAATCTCATATTTCTGTGAACATCAAACACAGGTTCACCTGCATTCGCATGCTGTTGTGGAACAGGAGGCACATTCGCTTGTGAAACTTCAGCTGTCTTTGCTGCTAATTCTAACTCCAACTTTTTTATCTCAAATGCTCTCTCGTCACGTTCCCTCTCTAACTGAAGCGTTCTCTCTTCACGTTCCTTCTCTAACTGAAGCGTTCTCTCTTCTAAATCAAGCTCCATTCTTCGCATAGCTAACTGATGATTTAATTTTCTCTCTTCAAATTCTCTTTCTACCGCTCGCTCTTTCATAGCGCGATCATCTCGTTCAGCACGAATTTTCGCGGCATCTAAACACAATTGCTTCTCTTGCAAAGACAATTCTGGAAATTTCGTCTCACTTTCACTATAAACCTCAGCAGGAGTAGACACAAACGATTAACTCGGAGTGATTAGCTCAGTGCTTACCTCTATAACTCCTCTATCAACAAGTGACCGCTTCAAAGTAGTCACCATAGTCTCCCTCAGCCTCTTCTCTTGAGAAGTAAAATCGACACTGAAGCGTTCGGCGATTTGCACCAACTGCTCCTTTGTACAACTCTCAAGCAAAGCTTCTGATGGACACGCAAAGAAATCCTCGACCACCGAAGACATTTTGTTCGTATGTTTTATGCACAATAACACAATCGAAACTACTAGCTAAAACACGTGAGACGCTGTTCACTCAAAATACAATTCCCAGCCACTGCTTCAAAAAGGAACTACGTCACCGTATTACGCAACCTCATTCACAAAATGTTCAAAGACTTCACACAAGTCAAAACACAGTGTAAGCGTAAAATAAATTGCACTCTACACGCAATCTCAACGATTTTCCCTTTTTTTTTGTAGAATGGATTTACCACTTATAATATAAGAGAACTCCAGCTCCTAACTCAGAAAAACACTAAATAAATCCTACCTGGTCTTCAGAGATGTACCGGGCTCGAGGCGACATTAAACGCTGAACTCCGCAACTATCAGTCAAACTGAAAGTCCGGAAGCGTACCCCCTACAGAGAGTTAATCTCCACCCAGGATAACCTCCAAAAACAAGAAAGGCAAAATAACAAAACAAAACAACAAACAGTGCTCCGACGGAAGGATTGTATTCACAATCCAGCTGGAAACACTCTAACTCACCAGAGTTCTCATTTATAAAGGTAACCATTCACAAAAACATACACACATACAACCCATACTTACCAACGTTTCCTACCCCAATAGGATCGTGGACGAGACTCCCAATTTATGTTACGACCAGCTCGTTTCGGCCGTACATAAAGTAAACAAGTACACCAAAAATGACTTGCAAGATTTTATTCGTCCTCAAAAATCACAATCAACTGAATATAACAAAGTCTAGGGTTTCAAATCAAAAGGGTAAAAATCATAATCCGGTTGGGGAGTAAAAGAAGGTTGGTATGGGCTGTAAATCAAAGGTTCGAATAACTTCGCCAGAGGTTGTCAATCCCCTGGACGAAGTGAAGATGAGATGTTCAATCCAAGGTTTTATCCTCTTCATAATTAAAGATAATCAGGAAGCAGGTGTGTGCGATCTCCCACATTCTCTCTGAGCAACATCGCCACCAGCAGGCGAGCAAGCAGAACGCAAGGTCGTAACAAAGGCTCTCACTAATTTCATGTCGACCTTTGGAATTCCTAAAATCATTCAGTCCGATCAGGGTTCGAACTTCATGTCAAAACAGTTCTCAAAAGCCCTGCGTCAACTTCGAGTGAAACACAATATTTCTAGTGCTTATCATCCACAGAGTCAAGGAGTTCTTGAAAGGTTTCATCAAACCCTGAAGTCCCTTTTGAGGTCATATTGTGTGGAACTCGATGTAGATTGGGAAGAAGGTCTGCCATGGATGTTGTTAGCGATCCGTGAGGTAATCCAAGAAAGTCTTGGGTTTAGCCCAAATGAATTAGTGTTCGGACATGTAGTGCGAGGACCTACAACTGTGTTAGCTGAGGAGTGGCGAATGTCTAAACCTTCTGGAAATATTTCAGATTATGTGAGTGGATTCCGGCGTAGATTATATGAGGCAAATCTCGTAAATCGTATACTGTATGGAATGTCAGGATGTGAGGCATATCTTGACGACGTGGTGTTGTATGATTCCTCCTAGTCTGAACATCTTAACCAGATTAAGGAATTGTTTTCTCGTTTAGCAAAGGCTAATCTTACCATAAACCTCGCTAAATCGGAATTCGCGAAGGCAACCGTTACCTATTTAGGTAAAGTCGTGGGAAACGGTTGTGTAAAGCCTATTGAGACCAAGGTTGAAGCCATTTGTGACTTTCCCGTACCCACCACTCGTCGTGAATTGCGACGGTTTCTCGGTATGGTGGGATATTACCGGGGCTTCTGTGAAAATTTTGCCAGTGTGGTCTCCCCTCGTACCGATTTATTGAGTCCAAAGTTGACTTTTCAGTGGTCTGAGCTCTGTCAACAAGCTTTTGGTAATTGTAAAGCGTTGTTGGCGTGTGCCCCTGTTTTAACAGCCCCGGATTTTGAGAAATCTTTTAGCCTTGCAATCGATGCAAGTGCTTGTGGTGCGGGTGCTGTCCTCTTACAGGAGGATTCGAACAAGGTTCTACATCCTGTAAGTTACTTTTCAAAAAAGTTTAATCGACATCAACAGGTATACTCTACCATTGAGAAGGAAGCTCTCGCCCTAGTGTTGGCCGTGCAACATTTTGAGGTATACCTAGGGTCCATCGCTGCACCGATTATCATCTATACGGATCATAATCCGTTTGTTTTCTTGAATCGAATGAGAAATCGAAATCAGCGACTTATGCGATGGAGTCTCATTTTACAACCTTTCCATCTTGAGATTCAACACATTCGAGGAAAAGATAATGTCATAGCTGACACACTTTCCAGAGCATAACCTAACCTCTGCGTTGTCCATTTTCTTTTCTTTGCATCTCTAGGGCCCAGAGGTGCTGGAGAATGAAGAGAAGACGACGTCCAGAATGTCATTGCGCTTGTTTTGGGTTGTGCCTAATTGTCTTCTCTTGTTTTTGATTTTTAGATTCGTGGCCTAATCTTTTTCTTTTGGAGGGAGGTGTTACGACCCTGCGCCTGCTTCCTGATTATCTTTAATTATGAAGAGGATAAAACCTTGGATTGAACATCTCATCTTCACTTCGTCCAGGGGATTGACAGCCTCTGGCGAATCATTCGAACCTTTGATTTACAGCCCATACCAACCTTCTTTTACTCCCCAACCGGATTATGATTTTTACCCTTTTGATTTGAAACCCTAGACTTTGTTATATTCAGTTGATTGTGATTTTTGAGGACGAATAAAATCTTGCAAGTCATTTTTTTTGTGTACTTGTTTACTTTATGTACGGCCGAAACGAGCTGGCCGTAACAGCTGTGAAACACGGAGGTGTCAGGCCGAGTGTGTGTGTGCATGTGTGTTTGCTGTGCAACACGGAGGTGTCAGACCGAGTGTGTGTGAGCGCATGTGTGTTTGCTGTGCAACACGGAGGTGTCAGGCCGAGTGTGTGTGTGCATGTGTGTTTGCTGTGCAACACGGAGGTGTCAGGCCGAGTGTGTGTGAGCGCTTGTGTGTTTGCTGTGAAACACGGAGGTGTCAGGCCGAGTGTGTGTGTGCATGTGTGTTTGCTGTGCAACACGGAGGTGTCAGGCCGAGTGTGTGTGAGCGCTTGTGTGTTTGCTGTGAAACACGGAGGTGTCAGGCCGAGTGTGTGTGTGCATGTGTGTTTGCTGTGCAACACGGAGGTGTCAGGCCGAGTGTGTGTGAGCGCATGTGTGTTTGCTGTGAAACACGGAGGTGTCAGGCCGAGTGTGTGTGTGATTCCATGTGTGTTTGCTGTGCAACACGGAGGTGTCAGGCCGTGTGTGTGTGTGTGCATGTGTGTTTGCTGTGCAACACGGAGGTGTCAGGCCGAGTGTGTGTGTGTGCATATGTGTTTGCTGTGCAACACGGAGGTGTCAGACCGGGTGTGTGTGAGCGCATGTGTGTTTGCTGTATTCTTTTCTTTAGGAGAGTAGGGAGGACCCTCGGGGTGAGTGATTTCGACTGCCGAACCCAATTTCTGTAGGAAGGATGTGTCCAATTTTTATTATCCCTCTTATTGTTGATGTTTTGTTTCTTTTTTTTTTTTCTTGTTTTGTGATTGTTTGAATCGTTTTACTCCACCTATGTCTCATGCCTGACTCCAACTGCGAGCCTTTCGTGCTCCTAGTTTGATTAGGGCGACTCCCTGGTATTGAGACCCCGGGGTGGTGTAGTCGGATTGACAAAGTCTGGCGTTTTTTGTTTGTTTATTTTTTCCTATCATCTGAAATTAAGGAGTTCTGTAAAAACACAGCATAACTGTAAAAACTGTAAAACAAGAGCAGCTGTGAATTGACATGTAACATTTTAGTTCAATGATGATGACGATGAAGAGTTACAAAAGGGTTTAAATAACAAAAGGATTAACAAAACTCAGATAAGTCATTGGATACTTGAACAATCGATATAAAAATAAAGAGCAATAAGAAAACAAAAAATAAAGTGTCTTTTTTTGTCTATTTGTGTTTTTCATTGTTCTTTAGTGTCTGATTCAAGGTTTTAATTTATAGCATTATACCTGAGAAAGTTTTAATGGAAGTTTTGGAAAATGACGTTAAACTTTAACCTGAAGAAATCCTGATATTGCTCTTTGAACCAAATGTGATAATAAACTCCTCCCTCTTACAACACTTACCAGGAAGAGACTGACTTATTTCTCTTTTCTGTCATGCTGACTCTCTTCTCTCTCGACAAAAGCAATAAAGAAGCAGCGATCAGTGGAGAATGAAGACAAACGCTTTCAAGAAGGATTTTTGAGACATTTGTTTCTGAACAGAGAGCAGATTGTTGTGATTCTCAAGGTGATTCATTTTTAAACCCGTTGTTCAGAAAGTGAAATTAACGTATATGTTGCTGGAGCTCAAACGGTGAAAATGGCTTCACTAAATGTTTCTGCAGAAGAGCTTTCTTGTCCCGTGTGCTGTGACATCTTCAGGGCTCCTGTTGTTTTATCATGTAGTCACAGTGTCTGTAAAGAGTGTCTTCAACAGTTCTGGAGAACCAAGAAAACTCAGGAGTGTCCTGTCTGCAGGAGAAGATCCTCAAGAGAAGAACCTACTCTAAATCAGTCAATCCAGACGGAGAGAAATGAGACGTGTTCATCAGGATCTGAGGAGATCTGCAGTTTACACAATGAGAAACTCAAACTCTTCTGTCTGGAGGACAAACAGCCTGTGTGTTTAGTGTGTATTACTTCACAACAACACGTAAATCACAAAGTCAGACCCATCAGTGAAGTGGTTTCATCATATAAGGTAAGACAAATATCTCTTGTTTTACATGTAAATGAAGCTGAAAGTCACATGAAGAGAGTAGCGAAGCAGTCTCTCTCTCTCTCTCTCTCTCTCTCTCTCTCTCTCTCTCTCTCTCTCTCTCTATCTAAGACAGCGGTGACATGTTCTGGTCAATAGTGTTCAGTGTCATCTGTGCTCAACCACAGAACAGTTTCAGGCTTTGCTGGATCTTCTGCCTGTGCGTTAGACAGGGCCGTAGCTAGAGGATTCGGGGCCCCCTGAAAAAATATTGATGTGGGCCCCCACCACCCTCCACCAATATCATATACTGTACAATAGATGAACATGGAGGCCCACATATAACAGAAGATGGTGATGTTGTTGTGAAACCTTTATTTTAAAAGTTAAATGTTTATATAAAAATTACAACTAATAAAAACTAACAAAAAGCAAGAAATTGCTAAATAATAATAAAACCAATTTTTAAAAAGTTATATTTTCCCCCCCCCATCAGTCTGTTATAATTCATAAAGTATACATTTAGAAATTGACAAGAATGCAGTCTAATTAAAAAAATAAAACCATATTGCCTTATTTTTTAATAAAGATAATATTGAACTGGTAATATTATTAAATAAAGCGAATACATTTATTCATCCAAGTGCAGTGTGTTGTATTCGTGTTTTCTCGATGTTTTAAATATCATCAGCCGGGAGGTCAGATGCATAATGCAATGCGTCGTGACTCGTGTAATTTTTTTAAAACTCTAGTTACAATAGTGTAAAAAGACAGGAATTTAGACCACGTAATCATTCGGTCGATTGCGGCGCGCACCGATAATAAAAAATGACTGTACACGGCAGACTGTAGACGGAAGTTTTCTAATTCCCAGCGAAATAACAATATATAACCGGTCTTTAAGAACGTCTTGATCGACTGGGATACAACCACTCTCCTTGCCTCCCTCTCCGTCTTTTCCTGGCATTTCTGGTTCCCTGATTTTTGTTTTCTTTTCCCCGACATTTTTCAGTCAGTCAGTCTCCTGCTCTTCCACCAAGTTCATCGTTAACTTCAGGTTCTGCCGCCTCAACTCTGATTGGTTCTGTTCACGAGCTGGGGCGGGACTTACAATTTTATTGGGTCCATCTGATGTTTGTCACTGACTCTACCTGAAAAATTAATAAACACTTTAGGTCGGACTAAACCATTTTTATGGAGGTAAGAGAAACAGATATTTGGACAAATATTTACCCAAATTGCACGTTTTTGTGGTTTTCATTTAAATCTCAGGCATACAACTAATATAAATATTAGAATTATTCATACTACAGGGGCCTAAATAGTATAACTGCTGGATTTTGTGGGGCCCCCTGGGCAGCGGGGGCCCCTATAATTGTCACCACCTTTCACCCCACTAGCGACGGCCCTGGCGTTAGAACTGGTCTCTGTTGGCGCTCGCGGAACCATGTCGGCTGGTGTGTGTAAACGTGCAGATTAACCCTCTGGGGTCTAAGGTGTTTTTGGGGTCCTTGAGATGTTTTGACATGCTCGGATATTTTTGTTTTTTTTTCAGTTGCTTATAAACATATTAATGGCAAAGGTGTAATTACACTCTATTTAGCACAAACAGGGCTACCATAATATGTGAGCAACATGTATGTACATGTTTGTATTTTTAAAAAGAAAAATGTTTATGCATGGTTATTGAAAAAACTAAAACTTAAAGTTCCTGAAATAAGGCCACAAAACACATAGTAAATATGTGTCTACAATACTTTTGACTAATGGGTGTTGTCGCCTAGAGTTTTTGCTTCAAAATGATCTGAAAATAATCCTGCCTAATCATTTACAAAAACAATACATTGATTTAAATTTTGTAAGACACTTTTTGTTTGGAAAGGCAATATGCGGGGGGCCGTGATTTACACGACTGAGAAGACAATGACCTGCAAAATGAGCTGCATAATGAGCCTTTCACACAGGTGTGTCAATGAGCCACAAAAAAGAATGCAATGACAATATATATATATATATATATACACATTTTATATATACACTCACCTAAAGGATTATTAGGAACACCTGTTCAATTTCTCATTAATGCAATTATCTAATCAACCAATCACATGGCAGTTGCTTCAATGCATTTAGGGGTGTGGTCCTGGTCAAGACAATCTCCGGAACTCCAAACTGAATGTCAGAATGGGAGAGAAAGGTGATTTAAGCAATTTTGAGCGTGGCATGGTTGTTGGTGCCAGATGGGCGGGTGTGAGTATTTCACAATCTGCTGAGTTACTGGGATTTTCACGCACAACCATTTCTAGGGTTTACAAAGAATGATGTGAAAAGGGAAAAACATCCAGTATGCGGCAGTCCTGTGGGCGAAAATGCCTTGTTGATGCTAGAGGTCAGAGGAGAATGGGCCGACTGATTCAAGCTGATAGAAGAGCAACTTTGACTGAAATAACCACTCGTTACAACCGAGGTGTGCAGCAAAGCATTTGTGAAGCCACAACACGCACAACCTTGAGGCGGATGGGCTACAACAGCAGAAGACCCCACCGGGTACCACTCATCTCCACTACAAATAGGAAAAAGAGGCTACAGTTTGCAAGAGCCCACCAAAATTGGACAGTTGAAGACTGGAAAAATGTTGCCTGGTCTGATGAGTCTCGATTTCTGTTGAGACATTCAGATGGTAGAGTCAGAATTTGGCGTAAACAGAATGAGAACATGGATCCATCATGCCTTGTTACCACCATGCAGGCTGGTGGTGGTGGTGTAATGGTGTGGGGGATGTTTTCTTGGCACACTTTAGGCCCCTTAGTGCCAATTGGGCATCGTTTAAATGCCACGGCCTACCTGAGCATTGTTTCTGACCATGTCCATCCCTTTATTGCCACCATGTACCCATCCTCTGATGGCTACTTCCAGCAGGATAATGCACCATGTCACAAAGCTCGAATCATTTCAAATTGGTTTCTTGGACATGACAATGAGTTCACTGTACTAAAATGGCCCCCACAGTCACCAGATCTCAACCCAATAGAGCATCTTTGGGATGTGGTGGAACGGGAGCTTCGTGCCCTGGATGTGCATCCCACAAATCTCCATCAACTACAAGATGCTCTCCTATCAATATGGGCCAACATTTCTAAAGAATGCTTTCAGCAGCTTGTTGAATCAATGCCACGTAGAATTAAGGCAGTTCTGAAGGCGAAAGGGGGTCAAACACAGTATTAGTATGGTGTTCCTAATAATCCTTTAGGTGAGTGTATATATTAGGGGTGTAACGGTACATGTATTCGTATTGAACTGTTTCGGTTCGAGGCTTCCGGTTCGGTACGCATACAAACCGAACGATTCCTTGGACCATTTTTCCTGCCGACAAAATTCGCGCTGGCGCGATCACCACAACGTTGTGCAACATCAAATGGCAAGCGTAATGAAAGCGGAACGAAACTGCGCTATTGTGCTTCACGGATCGTTTATCAGTTCGGAGCAGCAACATCTGTGCAGCGGGAGCCGATCTCGATCAAGCGACACTGTTACAACACAGCGCTAAGAGATCCAGTAAAGAAAACGTTTGAATTCGCCACTGAAGTAATAACATCGCTGCGAGATCTAGTGAGAAGCATTCACATTTCTCCGTTATTAACCGTAGATCTCTATTAGATTAAACAGCGCTGACGTGGACACCAGGAGAAATATTGTGCCGTGAATGAACTAGTAATAGCCTACTTTACGTCCACAGACCAGCAACATTCACCATGGATTTAATATAGTAACACTAAATGTAACCAGTTTGGCTGGAATAGTGAAATGCTTTCAAGTACTTCACACATCTTTTTCCAGCACTTCAAAACTCAAATATTATAAAAATAAATAAATGAAGAGTTCAGATGCAAAAGCCTCTAAGTGCCATTTGAAATTTTCTTCTAGAATGATCATTTTTATGAAGCTTGTATATTTAAGTTCAGTAATTTCACTCAAATGACAATTAATAGGTGATCTTCATTGCCATTTAAGTGAAATTACTGAACTTAAATATACAAGCTTCATAAAAATGATCATTCTAGAATAAAATTTCAAATGGCTTTTGCATCTGAACTCTTCATATATTTAAATGTTATTTTTAATATGATGACCAAAACATTATTTGTTTATCCTTCAAAGATGACACCCATTTATAAACCTGAAAGTTTCAAGATGTAGGAAAACTCACACTTATTTAAAAAATATTTTTTCTTTTAACAAATAGGACATTTCTCTGGCATTTCTTACTTTTTGCTGTATCGAAAACGTACCGAACCGTGACTTTAAAACCGAGGTACGTACCGAACCGTGATTTTTGTGTACCGTTACACCCCTAGTATATATATACTACAAAATTGGTTCACAGTTGGAAACTTCTCGAAATAAATTAGTATTTTTCCACTTGTATTTTTGCTTGCAAACTGTATAATATCCAAGATAAACATTTCTAGTTATTGTGTACTTAATTCTCATACTGTATTTTCAGAAAGTTTTGGATATGTATCCTCTCTCCAAATTTGTCACTAATAAAACACACAAAAATTATTTAAAGAGAAGGCTTATATTGACCTTTTAAGATTTTGTTTACATATACCTTGTGTAGTGGCTATTTGTCCATAAACTTAAACAAAAACAAATAATAACAAACTTCTCAAATGGCCACTTGAGGCTACGTCATGGTTAGGCTTTACGCAGGTTCAGAGGTACCAAAGCAAAGTAATGTCCATAACAAGATTGAGTTTGAGGCGGTTTATTCACACACATAAGCAAGCTCACAGACATTTCTGCTGCCTCTCTCACGCTGGTAAAAAACCATATGCCCTCGTGCCTAAGGTCCCTCCCACCTTGACCTACTTATGCAAATGAACATAGCACCATGTGACCAATAAACGACAATACAAGTGTGGCGGTATAAGTTAGTATAATGAACTGGCGTTCCTTTGGCCACTCCCCGTGTGAAGCTCCGCCCTATAAATAGCGAGTAACCCTTCTGACACCTTCTCTTGCTCATTGGTGACAGGAAGTTGTGTTGTGCTTCCGGGCCTCGCTCTGTGTGTGCGTTGCTGTGCTAACAGGTAGGGTAGCGGCTTTGCTGTCTCCGTTCGAACATTGTTTCCTGCCGTCTTGGTTACTGGTACCTATGTGGTTACTTGCGTTCGTAGATCTCCGGTCGGATGGACAAGCTTTTATCTCGTCGTTCAACTCATTGAACCACTGAACCGACTGCATTATTTGTGCCGTGGGCACTCGTCGAGCTTTCTCCCTCGGGTATGTCTGAATGATGGGTATGTATCTCAGATGACGTAGGATTAATTTATATTTTGTTTCTTATTAATTGGGGGTTAATGGTAATTTTTCTTTGTGTAGCTAACAGGAATGAGGCCGGTTTAGCTGGAGATCATCGCTGGCTGCACAGGACCGATTCGCTGGCTGCTGTTTTATAACCATTGCTGGTTTTGGCAGTTATTGTTTATTTCGTGATAAGTTTATTCTTTGTTTTGATTTTTCTGATTACTGAATTTATAAACATTTATCTATTTTGTTTATTTTTTTGTTGTTTTTCTACTGCCTCTTTAGAGTCATTGTGGGTTCTGGCAGTTATTGTTTATATTTTGTGATAAGAAAAATATAGATTTTCTGTATTTTTTGTTCTTTTGGTGAATGTTTGTTGGAGTGTGTGTGTGTGCGTGTTTCATTTTCTTTTTTTTGTTACAGCTGAGAGCCAGTGGTGGTATTGGTGTCTGGGTGGTAGTGTCCCCGTCTGGAGTGCTGTTGACTTCCCTGTTTGCATTTGTGTTCACTGGGGTGTGTTTGTGTGTTTACTGGGGAATTTTTCCTGGGATCTCTTGCTGCCCTTGACTCCTTTTCCTCCATCGGTAAGCCTCAGCAATTATAAGTTTCTTTCTTTTTTTCTTTTTTTGTGTTCTCTTCCCTGAGAGATGACTGTTAAATTATTTATACAATAAATGGTGCCCCTTCAAAATTGAACATTGTCTTATGGCTGTATTGTATACGTACCTGTGTGTCCTTGGCTGTTAGATCTATAGAGCTTGGGTAGTAAAATCATTCACTGGGTGAAATTCCCAGGGTGTCACGGGTGTGTGCGGGTTGAAGACGATGGTCGACAGGTTCCAATTCAAACATAGATTTATTCCATTTCCAGGATCAGGTTAAGGCATACACAAAGCATACACACAAAGGTGACGTATAAACAAAGGCCGACAAGGAATGACTGAACAGAGGGAACTAAATACACAAACCAATGAACACTAATGATGTGCAAACAGGTGAGACAGATGATGACGAGGAAATGAGGGAGTGAGATCAGATGTGGAGACAAGAGGAATTCTGGGAGATGTAGTGCAAACAAGACAGAACAGTGCAGACGAAGACTGTGACATAACGCCCCCCTCAAATAGGCGCGACATCACGCCGTATAACATCAATAGGGGTGGGGGGGTGGGGGGGGTGGGGGGGGGTGGGCGCCCTGGGAGGGAACGCCTCCAGGGCGGAGCAGGACGTGCAGGCGGACAGGATGGAGAAGACCCCTCGGGCGTCCAGGGCGGAGCTGTCGGACCCTCGGGCGTCCAGGGCGGAGCTGTCAGACCCTCGGGCGTCCAGGGCGGAGCTGTCGGACCCTCGGGCGTCCAGGCCGGCGAAGACCCCTTCGGGTGGCCATGACCCCTTCGGGTGGCCATGGCGGAGACCTATGCCCCCCCCAAAAAAAATTATTGGGGAAAGTGACTGGATGAGGGACAGGCTCTGGGACAGTCTCTGGCTGGACAAACGGGACGTGAACAGTCTCTGGCTGGGCAGACGGGACGTGAACAGTCTCTGGCTGGGCAGACGAGATGCGAACAGTCTCTGGCTGGGCAGACGAGATGTGAACAGTCTCTGGCTGGGCAGACGGGACGTGAACAATCTCTGGCTGGGCAGACGGGACGTGAACAGTCTCTGGCTGGGCAGACGGGACGTGAACAGTCTCTGGCTGGGCAGACGGGACGTGAACAGTCTCTGGCTGGGCAGACGGTGAGGGCTCTTTGCTGGACGGGACCAGTGGCGAAGGTTTTGAGCTGGGCAGGACCAGCGGTGAAGAGGGCTTTGAGCTCGGCGGAACCAGCGGTGAAGTGGGCTTTGAGCTGGGCGGAACCAGCGGTGAAGAGAGCTCTGAGCTGGGCAGGACCAGCGACGAAAAGGGCTCTGAGCTAGACAGGACCAGCGGCGAAGAGGGCTTAGAGCTGGACAGGACCAGCGGCGAAGAGGGCTTTGAGCTGGACAGGACCAATGGCGAAGACGGCTCTGGGCTGGACAGGACCAGCGGCGAAGACGGCTCTAGGCTGGACAGGACCAGCGGCGAAGAGGGCTCTGGCACTTCTGGACCGATGAGAGGAGGAAGATCGGTGAAGTCATCAAACTCGTAAATAAACTTGACTGTGCAGATGACTGGTTCTGGTTTAACTGGACTCGGAACTGGACTCGGAACTGGACTATATCGCCCATATCCTCCCCTGTGACCTCCACGGTTCCCACGGAACACAGCTTGGCGGGTTCCCACAAAGGCTTGCTTCCAGATCTCCATCTTCCCTTTTTTCTTTTCTTTATGGTCGGTCTTTCTGTCACGGGTGTGTGCGGCTTGAAGAAGACGATGGTCGACAGGTTCCAATTCAAACATAGATTTATTCCATTTCCAGGATCAGGTTAAGGCATGCACAAAGCATACACACAAAGGTGACGTATAAACAAAGACCGACAAGGAATGACTGAACAGAGGGAACTAAATACACAAACCAATGAACACTAATGATGTGCAAACAGGTGAGACAGATGATGACGAGGAAATGAGGGAGTGAGATCAGGTGTGGAGACAAGAGGGATTCTGGGAGATGTAGTGCAAACAAGACAGAACAGTGCAGACGAAGACTGTGACACAGGGTGGCGTAGTCGGTGTTTAGTCTGTCCTGGTTTAGAACGCCACACAAGTAAAGCATAAATACAAAATAAACGAATTAACTTTAACAAGAAAATAAATAAATTAGACTATAACTTAATTTAAGCCCAAAATAAACAAAAATACAAAATAGCTCCAACAACCCAGCCCCTAATTGTAACGGTATTTTACCCACAATTAACCTTAGCTTTAACACAAAGGAGCTATTTCCTAATTGTAGCTTAAGCATTACACTGGAATCTTCACATCTTCAGATTCTCCACACCTGAAAGAAACAAATAGATAGAAGGTAGAGGTAGGAGAACGAATGAGCTGAGTCAATTATTAGCCTCCAAGAGAAGACAGGGCTTGGTTATTGGTCTGTCCAGGATGCTGATCTTAGTTTGGACCTTCACAGAGCGAACCAGTCCTCTGGAGTCAGCCTCGTCTTGGAGCTGTGGCATCAGCAATTACAACAATATCTCCTGGAATAAAGTTTCTCTTTTGCTTCGTCCATTTTTGCCTGCTGTCCACCTTTTCCAGAAAAGCTCCACAACGTACTGCTCTTGCCTCCATCTCCTCTTAACCCTTGTGTTCTGTTCGATTTCTGTGTACTCTCCTTATGGACCGGGTCAAATTGACCCTAATTGGATTCAATACAATTCCTCAAAAATCACACTATGAAAAACAACAAATATTTAGATACAAACTGTAAACTTTTAATATCAACATTTGTCAAACATTACAAAAACATTATATCTGAAAATATGATTTATGAAAATGTTTTTAAAACATTTTTTTACATTTTATGCTTTGAACATTGTAACTGAACAAAAAAAATTGCTGTATAATGAAACATTTTCATTTTCCTAAGTTAACTTTCCCTAGTTCTCTTACGAGAGTATCTCTCGTACTGCGTAATAGCTTACGCTAGGGGAAAAACTCTTTTCCACGAGATATTGAAGCCAAAAATTATCCTTAATTTTTTTCGCCCGCCAGCTTCACCGGCTTCGCTCGAGTCGCTCACTGACGGACAACGGCCGCCGCCTGCCGCCGCGTCCGTCCACGAGTTCGACGAACCCACCGAGGCGTGTTCTCTTCTGGCATCCGATAGCGAGGATTGGGTGAGCTCCGTGGACCTCCCCTCCGCTAGCGTTTCCCGCCAGACCACTGGTAAGAGAACCGGCATTGAGACTGAGCTGATGCGTCTGCTCTCTCAGGCCGTGGAAAGCATCGGCCTCGATTGGGAGGCGCCCGCGCAACCGCCGTGCGAGTCGTCAGGGAAACGGGCCAGCATCAAGACCGCGAGCCCTAAAGCCGCGGCTAGCTTTCTTTACGTTATAAGAAATCTACCCCGCCCCCCATGGGCGTGCGTCACCGGCAAATGAGAAAAGAGTGTGTTTTAGTCCCCGCCGAGGCCGGACTAATCTCCATTTCTCAAACATTTCTCAGCTCCTAGTTTGAGCGGCTGAAAATGTCATTATTGCAGCAATGAGCCTGTTGTATAACACGCACACCTGCATACAAATGCCGACACACACAAAACTGTGATGATGCTCTCTTATCTGCTTGTGCTAATGTAGTTCTCCCTGTGGCCCAGTGTCAGAACCCGAAGCCTTCGCGCGAGAGACCCGTGTTCGATCCGACTCTCGCAGCAGATAAAAATTTAGTCTCGCTGCGGCCAGACTTCCACCGAAACTTTTCGCTCGTTCAGTTCCTGAAAATGCGACTGTTCCAGTGTATTTTGCAGTAAACAAGCTGGTACCACGGCCCGCTTGCCTGCACATACAGGCCGTTTCCACGGCGACCCAGAAAAATCATGTAATCATTGTATTTCTGGTTTTCCGGCCACAGCCGATGGTGTTATAAGTGTAATAAAATGCTCACAGCCCAGTGTTCATTTCTACACACAAACACAGCCCGCCACGGTACAGGGCTCGCACAAATGAAATCGACGCATGTCAATTGTGCATCAAATGTAGTGAATGTGCCCACAACCCAGTGCCCACAAACACTACCACAGTTTCTGTAAAACGATACCAACACAAGTCTTCCTAGCCTCCTAGGAAATCGACGGTGTTTCAGTCTCGCCGTGGCCAGACTTCCACTGAAATTTTCGCTCGTTCAGTTCCAGAAAATGTGACTGTTCCAGTGTATTTTGCAGTAAGCAAGCCAGTACCATGCCCGCTTGCCTGCACACAAATGCTGTTCCCACGGCGACCCAGATAAATCACATAAACAGTGTATTTTCTGGTATTCCGGCCACAGCCGATGGTGTTATGAGTGTATTGAAAATGCCCACAACCCAGGGCTCATTTCTACACACAAACACAGCCCGCAAAAATGCAGGGCTCGCACAAACAAAATTGCCTTATGTCGATTGTGCACTAAATGTAGTGAATGTGCCTACGTCTTAGTGCCCACAAACACTACACACCACATGTCCCACGGGTTCTGTAAAAACGAAACCAACACGCATTCAGTCAGCTCAGGCCGACGGTGTTTTTCAGTGCAGTAAATGTGCCCGCTGTCCTGCGCCCACATTCACTCAGCAAACTGCTATAAGGGTTTTGAGCGCGGCCAGGCTGCCCGCCGCGATCGGCGCGCCCCCCACCTCACACACTGTAAACTAGGGATGCACCGAATCCAGATTTGTGGGCTTCGGCCGAATACCGAATCCACTGGTTAAGATTCTGCCGAATCCGAAACCGAATACCGAATCTCTCATCCTCAGTCCATTAACACAGTAAACACATTAATGAAGTAAACAAAGTGGATTTTTCATTTTATTTTATTACTGTAAATAATAAACACTACTTTTACTTTTATAACTGTAAAAAAAAAAAAAAAAAAAAAAAGAATAAGCAACATTATGCATTTTAACAGCGGCGATGTTGTGTAGCCTATTTAGAGTCCTTGCTATGGAAGTAAAATAATCCCAAATGTTTTTGTAACAAAAAGCCTGTTGAATTGTACTACTTGAAAAATATATGCATTGCATTAACCCTGCTTGTATTTTAATGCATTGTATTTTTAGGGCTTGCGTTTTTATAGGCTGAAATTTAGCATGGTTGAATATTTAAGCTGTGAATATTTCAAATCAAAACATTTCAAACACATTTTCATTAGTAAAATTTCAATAATCCATATTCACCTTTCATATTTAATTTCCCAAATATTCAAACTGATTAAAAATACAACCTATAATATTCAACAGCCGGTTTTCGGTCCATTTTATTTCGCTTTGCAAATTCGCTTCCACAAATTCAGTGGTTCAAATTCGACAGTAAATTCAACGTTGACATCCAGGAGCTGCAGGAAAAGCAGTAGATTACCGAGCATAATCTCCATCTGCTGTTAGTCGACCACACCAGCAGGGGGTGCAAGCGCGTGTTGTTGACGAAGACCAGAGCAACAGTTAGTGCAAGCCATTCATTCATAAAAACTTATTTACAAAAATGTAAGTGTATTTGTGATTATTATGACGTCTGTTTTATGTGAAATTCAGTGTGTTCACGATTACTTTTCCTGTGTAGCCTACATGCATCTTTCTCTACCATGAACGATAATGTTATTCCCCCGATGCGGATGTAACGTTACAGATCCAGTGTTACATTTGACATATTTCTCTTGGTTGTTTAGTTGCCTTAACCTTATATTGCAGTGATGTGCTGCATGCAGTAGGTTTTGGTTTCCCTCAATATGTCAGGATTCCCCTGCTGGACATATAAAACGCTTAACGTAGCTTAAAGACATAAAAGACCAAACTCGCAGGCTAGCAGATGGACTCAGAATATGAATTTAACGCGCAAAGTTTAATGCTGAGCGTTTCCCAGTGATATACTGGCATAAATTTGGTTTGACATTGGACATTCGCACATTTAGGGACCATCTCTAAAGTTACATACGAAATTGGTATACACGTTTCTAACTTAAATACCATTTGAAAAGAACGACTTACAGTCATAAAACCAACTGTAAAGTGTTCATGTAGGTGTCAGGCTCAGGCATAATGCGCAATTTATTCAAATAGATTGAAGTTTGCTATTGAAGTTAGAAACGTTTAGGCCTATAGGACTTGTTACTTTAGAGACGGTCCCTAAATGTGCGAATGTCAACCCAATTTTACATTTAGTCTTTTAGCTGGCACTTTTATCCAAAGCGACTAGTTAAACTAACAATATAGACCAACAATATGAAAGTGCTACTTCCCAGTTTAATCTAATGCAGTACATGTACAATACATACTTTCCAAATAAGGTGCGAGTTTGGTCTTTTATATCACTGTAGTCCATTAAGCTACGTTAAGCGCTTTGTCCTGACGGAATTCGGGGAATCTTTGAGTATGATGATGTATTGAGGCCGAGGGAAACAGATTATAATCTCGTTCACTGTAGAAAAGGCTGATAACATAAGGCTACACAGGGAAAGTAACAATGAATGAAACATAAAAACAGCTTTTGTGCCTTTATCATCTTTTCCGCATATATACTGACCCAGATAATCGTCACAAAAAACATAATGCATGCTGAGTTTTATGAATGAATGGCTTGCACTAACTGTTGCTCTGGTCTTCGTCAACAACACGCGCTTGCACCCCCTGCTGGTGAGGTCGACTAACAGCAGATGGAGATTATGCTCGGTAATCTACTGCTTTTCCTGCAGCTCCTGGATGTCAACGTTGAATTTACTGTCGAATTTGAACCACTGAATTTGTGGAAGCGAATTTGCAAAGCGAAATAAAATGGACCGAAAACCGGCTGTTGAATATTATAGGTTGTATTTTTAATCAGTTTGAATATTTGGGAAATGAAATATGAAAGGTGAATATGGATTATTGAAATTTTACTAATGAAAATGTGTTTGAAATGTTTTGATTTGAAATATTCACAGCTTAAATATTCAACCATGCTAAATTTCAGCCTATAAAAATACAAGCCCTAAAAATACAATGCATTAAAATACAAGCAGGGTTAATGCAATGCATATTTTTTTCAAGTAGTACAATTCAACAGGCTTTTTGTTTCAAAAACATTTGGGATTATTTTACTTCCATACCTTGCCACCATGAGACAAATCGGCATTGCAAATTGAACATGTAGCTCGACTTGAATTGCCTTCTTTCACTGAAAGTACTGCCAAACAACACTTTTTCTGCTCACGAGTTCCATTTTCACTTTCTCACAGCCTACTGCATTCGAACGGTCCACCTTCTGTAACGAGTGGAAATAAGGTGTGGCCCCTTTAAGAACTGCGCGCCGTATGTGCCGTGCGCCTCGAACACATGCCCATGTATGCGGGTTATTTCTGTTTGATGCTCATTTTTACCTTATTTTGTTAAGTAACGCTGTGGACGGTAGAACGTGTGACAGACAGTTACACAAGTTCGATTGTGGAATAAAGTGCGAGTTGTGAGATGCCAATCGCCTCCGTGAGTCTGTCTGGCCTCTGCAATAACTTTAGCTGTGAGCTATCCCTATTTTTCTTCCTGACACAACGCGTTACACTACAGGCTTGTTCGACTTGAACCGGCGCTGCACAGACAGATCAGTTTATGACATCAAAGTCCCGCGAGAGCAATTCAAAAGCATAAGGAGCCGTCTGCTCTCTATTCGTTCACGCGGTATTTTGATGTCATTCACTGATCGGTGACTTCGACGTAGCGCGCGTAGTGCAAGCCTAGGGTTCGGTTCGGTGGAAAAAAATTCTGAGGTTCGGCAGAAACCGAACCCCGTTAAAAATCCCAATATTCGGCCGAATCCGAATCCGAATCCTGGATTCGGTGCATCCCTACTGTAAACACAGTGTCTGCGTTACAGCACGCCGGAGCTCCCTTGCCATCACTATGTCTCGGCCAGAGCCCAGATCTCATTCTACCCCTAGCTATTCACGCGAAAGTGTGGGCACAGCTTCCTGGGGTATCAGAATGGGTGCTGAATACTATAAAAAGAGGCTATTCGCTACAGTTCGCTCGACGTCCCCGCCGTTATACGGCGCGCGTCGAGGCGACGGTGAAAAACGAAGTATCTCTTCTACTTCGAGCCGAGATAGCGAAACTACTGAGCAAAGGTGCTATAGAACCTTTATCTCAAGCTCAGAGCAAAGGGGGCCTACACAGCAGATATTTTCTGGTACCGAAAAAAGATGGAGGTCTCAGACCCATTTTAGATCTGCGATAGCTGAACAGAGCGCTTGTGAACGCCAGTTCAGAATGCTTACGACCAGGAAAATCCTCGCGCAAGTGCGCCACGGGGACTGGTTTATGTCAATAGATCTGAAAGACGCCTATTTCCAAATACAAATAGCGTCCCATCACAGGCGATTCTTGAGATTCGCTTTCGAGGGCCAGGCATATCAATACACAGTCCTGCCGTTCGGCCTGTCCCTAGCACCCCGTACATTCACGAAGTGCATGGACGCGGCGCTCGCACCCCTGAGACTTCAGGGCATGCGAGTCCTGACCTACTTGGCTGATTCTAGCTCGATCACGATCGGAGCTCATAGAACACAGGGCCGCATTACTCGAGCACCTCGAGGAGCTGGGCCGCACAGTCAATTGGGCGAGGAGCTCACTGTCTCCCAGTCAGAAAATTTCCTTTCTGGGAACAGTGTTAGACTCGCTATCCATGACGGCACGCCTGTCACCAGAGCGCGGACTAAATATTCAGCGCGTCGCGAAATCCTTCCGCCACGGCTCGATAGTTCTGCTCAAAAGGTTTCAGAAAATGCTGGGGCTGATGGCCTCAGCGGCCTCTGTACTCCAGTTGGGCTTGCTTCGCATGCGCCCACTGCAGATGTGGCTGAAAGCGCGGGTTCCACTGTTTCTCTGTTTCGCCTCAGGGTCGACCTACAGTGTGTTTCAGCTCTGGAACCTTGGAAAATAACCGACTGGTATCAGTCAGGTGTGAGTCTGGGGACCGCTTCGAGTGTGAAGGTGGTGTCTACGGACGCCTCCACCTCGGGGTGGGGAGCGCTGCTCGAGGGCAGACCGCTAGCTGGCCTGTGGTCAGAACGGGAAAAGCTCCTTCACATAAACTGCTTGGAGATGATAGCAGTCGACAAAGCGCTACGGCGTTTTTGTCCCCAGGTAACAGGCCACCACGTCTTGGTCCGGTCGGACAACATGTCAGTGGTGGCATACATAAATCGCCAGGGCGGCGTCAGGTCACGAAACCTTCACAGGCTGACGGAACGCCTCCTGGTCTGGGCTCAGCACAACCTGCTCTCACTGAGAGCAGCGCACGTGCCTGGTCACCTGAATGTGGGACCAGACAGATTGTCCAGGAACAATGTTCCAGCAGGGGAGTGGTCGCTGCACCCGCAGACGGTCCAGCTGCTGTGGAAAACGTTCGGCAGAGCACAGGTGGATCTATTCGCGTCCCACGAAAACGCTCATTGCCCGAAGTTTTTCTCGAAAAGCAAGGACGCGCTGGCTCATGTTTGGCCCCGCTGCCCCCTATATGCTTTTCCTCCTGTCTCGCTCCTGCCTCAGGTGTTGGAACGAATCAGGGAAAACGGATGCCCAGTGCTGCTCGTAGCTCCGCTCTGGACAAACCAGACGTGGTTCCCTGCCCTGATGCAGCTGACCAGCACTGCCCCATGGCCTGTACCATTGAGGAGAGACCTCCTCTCTCAGGCGGAGGGCTCGATTTGGCACCCTCGCCCGGAGCTGTGGTCCCTGCACGCATGGGCCATCAACGGATACCCGCTAGCCTCCCTGAAGGAGTGTTAAACACGATCGTGCAGGCTAGAGCTCCGTCTACCAGGCGGCTCTACTCCTCGAAATGGTCTGTTTTCTCTGCATGGTGTCAAGCCCAGAGCTTTTCACCTGTGGAATGCGGGGTTTCGGAAGTGCTTTCCTTCCTTCAAGAGCTGCTGGATAAGGGCAGGACCCCATCCACGCTCAAAGTATATGTGGCGGCCATAGCAACGTTTGCAAAACCGGTGTCTGGCCAGTCGCTGGGGAAAAACGACTTAGTCGTGCGTTTCCTTAGGGGAGCTCGGAGGCTGAACCCTCCCAGGCCCCCTTCAGTCCCGACTTGGGACCTTTCCACGGTCCTGGAGGCCATGAAAGGCGCCCCGTTCGAGCCAATCCAGCTGGTGGACATGAAACACCTGTCATTCAAAACAGCGTTTCTCATGGCTCTCGCTTCAGTGAAGCGCATAGGGGACTTGCAGGCGCTTTCAGTAAGCGCGTCGTGTATGGAGTTTGGGCCTGATGACTCGAAGGTCATTCTCAAACCTAAGCACAGGTATGTCCCGAAATCCCTCAATACACCGTTTAGGGCCCAGGTAATTTCCCTGTCCGCCCTTCCGGTTCTCAGTGAGGTGGAGGACGCGAGTCTCCTTTGCCCCGTCAGGGCATTGAGAGCTTATGTGTCGCGCTCGTCTGTTTTCAGACAGACGGAGCAGCTTTTCGTTTTGTTTGGCGGGCGTTCCAAGGGACTTGCCGCCTCAAAACAGAGCCTATCCAGATGGATAGTGGATGCCATTGCGCTCGCTTACACTGCAAAGGGCCTACAGTGCCCCTTGGGTGTCAGAGCACACTCCACGAGAGGCGTGGCCTCTTCGTGGGCATGGTCGAGCGGGGTTTCCCTGCAAGTTATCTGTACGGCCGCGGGCTGGGCCTCGCCGTCTAAATTTATAAAATACTATAACCTGGAGGTACCCGCCTTACAAGCTAAGCTTTTGGCGGTCTAAAATTCAGTGCTATCTGCCCCACTGTGCGGCCCAGATGCTGAGTTTACTGCAGCCCCATGAGTGTTGACACACGTATGGCCACCCAGATCAGGCTGAAAGCTTTCACCCTGGCTGCGCGTTTTATTGTCATATGATAGCCCCGCTGGGTGCTTTTTTATAGGGAATGACGCTTCCAGCCTCTCTTCCTCCACTCTATGTGAGTTTATGGTGATTATGCACTACATGAGCCCTGGGCTTCGGCCCTTGGGACTTTGGTGTTGGATCCCTGTACGCACGGCGTGTTGCATTGTGTTCCCCTAGCGTAAGCTATTACGCAGTACGAGAGATACTCTCGTAAGAGAACGTACTCGGTTACTAACGTAACCTCGGTTCTCTCTAGAGAGGGAACGAGTACTGCGTATCTTGCCGTGCTTGGAATACGCTCTGGTTCGCTTCAGCGATGAAAACCAGCTTGTACCAGCCTAACGAGCATATTTATAGGGTGAGACCACGCCTTTTCTGGCGGGACGTGACGATATGGGCGCGAATTGCCGCCATTGGTCATTACGTCACGCAGAGTCTCTCTCGATAGGCTGCTGCATTTGCCGCAAGAGCAACCAATAGGCGCGCGAGCTGTTTCGCCTATGTCTGCTTGCTGCTGCAAAGCGTTTTACATTAATAAAAAATTAAGGATAATTTTTGGCTTCAATATCTCGTGGAAAAGAGTTTTTCCCCTAGCGTAAGCTATTACGCAGTACTCGTTCCCTCTCTAGAGAGAACCGAGGTTACGTTAGTAACCGAGTACGTTTCCAAAGACCTATTTTCCTAGTTTCATTATTCACTCACTGGGAAGTGAGAAACCAAACATAACAAAAACATACATCAAATAAATGTTTTTTATTTATTTTTTGGCTCTGTGAAGCTGCCTTTGAAAGTCCTACATAAAAGTTTTGGTTAAAAGCTAGGTATTTTAGATATTTTGAATATTGAAATGAGAGCTTATTTTACTCTGTGTCTGACAAAGATTTTCATCTGTAATTTGCAAATAATTCTAAACACTGTGATTTTAGCTTTTTCAAGTTTGTTTGGTTAGGGTTAGATCACTTTTAGATGCACTTGCACGTTAGAACTGGAGTTGAAGTGCCCTGACATACAGAAAATAAATGTTTTTATTTTGTGTCTGTACAGTTGCTTTTGAATGGCTGTCTATGAGGGTCAAATTGACCTGCGAACATCACGAGCGTAACAGTAATTTTGTTTGTATATGTCAAAACACATCAGCATGTTGAAACTTTGCATGCATGTTCATCATGATAAATGAGAAAAAGTCACAAAATATCAAGAAAAAAACAAAGGTAAACCAGTATTTCCAACAACTTGAAAATCGAAACGGGTCAAATTGACCCGCAACATAACACAAGGGTTAATGTACAGATCAGATTTCTCGAACAGACCTAATGGCAGAATGGGCTTGCCTTTTAACAGGAGAATGTAATTTGGAGTAAGCGCTTCTAAATCATTGGGATCTTCTGAAGCCTTAGTTATTGGCCGGTCATTGAGTATTGCTTCCACTTCGCAAAACAGTGTTTGCAGGCCTTCCTCGTCCAGCAGTTGATGCCCAACAACAGAGGTAAGTACACTGCGCACAGAGCGAATCAGACGCTCCCAAACGCCACCTTGGTGAGATGCAGCTGGGGTGTTAAAACTCCACGTAATTCCTTCCTGCACGAAAGTCCTTTCAATTTTAGAGTGATTTAAAGCGGCCAGAGCCTGCCTCAATTCCTTCTTCGCACCAACAAAATTTGTGCCATTATCTGACCTTATACTTGTCACAGGTCCTCTTCTGCAGATAAATCTTCGCAAAGCATTGATGCAGGAGTCTGTGTCGAGGGAGTGCGCCACCTCAAGATGTACTGCGCGGCTGCTCATACAGGTAATTATCACTCCATATCGCTTCAGCACAGTTCTACCTCTCCTCACCTCCAATGGTCCAAAATAGTCCACTCCCGCATTTGTAAAGGGTGCGTTATCAGGCACAACTCGTTCCTCCGGTAAGTCGGACATTTTTTGTTCTCCAAGTTTTCCTCTGTACCTTCTACACACTGTACATTGTGAGAGAATCTTCCTGGCCGCAGAATTGGCATTTATGATCCAATACTTCTGTCTCAATCTGTGCAGCATATGATTGCGTCCAGCATGTCCAAGTTGATAATGGATGTAACGCAATATGAGCTGGGAAACATGCAAATCCTTTGACAGTATAACAGGATGCTTTACCTCCCACGGCAGTGCAGATTTAAACAGGCGTTCACCAACTCTGAGGATGCCATCTTCGATGAAGGGATCGAGGCGATACAGAGGACTGTCTTTAAAAACAGTCTTTGAGTCATGTTTTAGTGAGGAAATTTCAGTGCTGAATCTTTGGTTTTGCGCAAACTGAATTATTGCCTTATCGGCTTCCTCCAAGCGCTCTGGTGTCAAGCTGGATTTTCCAAGTGCGGGTTTGAATTTTTTTATCTCCTTTTCCACATTCTCATTCTGGTTGACCACATATTCTTTTCTCTTTCGGCTCAAGAGTAAAAGTCTTTCTTTCAGCTCTAACCACCAGGCTACTGATGTTTTAAGCTTTCTCCAGGATGAAAAATAGTGAATGAGCTGATTGAGGGGATTGTCACTGTGTATTGTAACAACATTCACCTTAAGTTCTTTTTTCACCTCTGCATCATCAGATGGAATGGAGGAGGAGTCCAAGTCAAGTTTTGGCCACTTGGTGGGGGGCAAGTGCAAAAAGTCTGGTCCTTTTAACCATTTTCCTTTCCCAAACTCCTGAGCTCTTAATCCTCGAGAAGCTTCATCTGCAGGATTATCTTTGGTGTTTACATACCTCCACTGATCTTTGTCTGTAGATTCTCTTATAGTGCTGACACGATTGGGAACATATGTGTGAAAGCGCTTTGTTTAATTGAAGATGTACTTGAGAACAGTAGTGCTATCGGTCCAAAAAAATGACCTCTGCAATGGCAACTGTAGCTCTTTCAACAGCTTTGTGTTCACTCGAACAGCAAGTACAGCAGCAGCAAGCTCAAGGCGTGGGATGGTTAGTTGCTTTAGAGGAGCGACACGAGCCTTGCCTGTGATAAATGAAACATGCACATTGTCAGTGCTCTCCAATCTCAAGTATGAAACAGTGCCATATCCTGTTTGACTAGCATCTGAAAAATGATGCAGTTCTGCTTTCACTTGTGTTCCAAAGTTTTTAGGTTTAATGCACCGTTCCACTTTAAATCCACTCATATGCTGAAGTTCAGAGAGCCACTCAGACCAATGTTTGGAGACGTCACGGGGAACTGGCTCATCCCATTTAAAGTTCATTCTGCACAGCTCCTGTAACAGTAACTTGGCAGGGATTATGAAAGGAGACAGAAAACCCAGCGGGTCGTAAAGAGAGCTCACCACAGAAAGGATGCCCCTCCTAGTGTGTGGACGTTCCTGCACTGCAGTCCTGAAGCTGAACGTATCTCCTTGAACACACCATTGCATCCCCAGAGCTCTTTCCACAGGGAGTTGGTCCCTGTCCAAATCTATGTTCTCCAAACCCACTGCTCTGATGTTGCTAGGAATAAGTTCAAACACATTTGAGTTATTTGTGACCCACTTTTGGAGATGGAAGCCACCTCTTTTACAGAGAGATGTTAATCCATTTATGAGCTTCACTGCATCTTCCTCTGTCACAGTGGACTTAAGACAGTCATCCACGTAGAAATTTGTCTTGACTGTACGAAGGGCATCGGGTAAGTATTGCAGTGCATTATCCTCAGCAGTTCTCCTCAGTGCATAGTTTGAGCAGCTTGGAGAGGATACAGCTCCAAACAAATGCACGCACATCCTGTATTCCCCTGGCTCCGCTGTAGCGTCTCCATTGGGCCACCATAGAAAGCGCAAGAAGTTAACCTGCTTATATAGAACCCGGACCTGATGGAACATGGCGTTGATATCAGCCATAACAGCGATGGGCTCTTCTCTGAACCGAAGGAGGACACCAATTAGCGTCTGGGCCCTGCAGGAGCTGACTGTTCAATGATGTACCTTTGTAAGTACAGCCGCAATCGAACACAACACGCAACCTTCCTTTGGTTGGATGATGAACACCATGGTGGGGAATGTACCATACCTTTCCTTGTTCCAGAGTGGGCTCATTTGTGGGAACCTTTTCTGCATATCCTTGCTCTAACATGTTGTTGAGGAAACCAACGTATTGAGCTTTGAATCACATATCTCTATTAAATCTCTTCTTCAGGCCTTGGAGTCTTTGTAGTGCAATGCAGCGATTATTTGGCAAAACAGGATCGTCAACTCTGAAAGGTAAGTCAATGTAATAATGTTCATTGTTAAGCACTGTCGTACCCTCCACAATTTTCATGAATTTAATGTCTTCTCTTGACATCTCAAGTTGTTCATCACTTGTTCTTTCAGTAAAGTCATGATTATACTGTTGCATCAACATACTTTCCAAGTGTTCCACAGATATGTGATTAGCAGTTACAACGATGCATCCTGATTTGACACCAGTACCTCCAGAGTCTCCAGCACGAAGAGGCCCGTTTATGACCCAGCCAACTCTGGTCCTCACTGCATACGGTCCACCACATTGACTGTTTATCAGTTCCCATGGCTCCAAAACTTTAGGAGAGTCGGTTCCAATGAGCAAGTCCACATCTGCATCTACTTCATGTAGCCTAATGCTGCTCAAATACGCCCATTTGGCAACATCATCCTTACATGGCACATTGACTTTAGATACAGGCATTTTTGTTTGTGTCAGAACAGATGGTAGCTCAATAAAGTAATCGGTGTCAAATCCAGACACCTCCAGACCGGTTACTATAGTAGTGCTAATGGTTTTAGTCTGCCCCATTGTCCTTAACACTACATTACAGTTTTTTCCTGATACTTCCAGCCTTTCAGCCATAATTGTAGTACAGAAGGTACCAGAGCTCCCAGGATCTAGGAAAGCATAAGTATGCACAACTTTATTACTTTTCTGACTTTTCAGCTGCACAGCCACAATGGAAAAAACAGCAGTATCCTCTTCACCAGCCCCAATATGACCACACGTCTGCTGCTTCCCGGATACAGTGCTCACAGTTTCTTTGGAGGTTATCCTTGTAGTATCCTCCTTCTCCACATGCAGGACAGATGGGTGTTTCCTGTAACACACTTCACAATCCAAACGACTCCTACGGTCTTTGCTTTTGTGTCCATGTTTCAAGCACCCAAAACAAACACCCTTCTCCTTTAGAAACTGAATCTTGTCCTGTAGTGTCTTCCTTCTAAACTGAAAGCATTTTTCCAGAGTGTGATTGGTAAGATAGCAAAACAGACATTTGAGCTGGTTACTGTGAGCTATTGAGTTTTCCATTTCTTTATGTCCATCCTTTGGTGCATTGACACTGGTGGCAAATTTACCACTTTTCCTTTTCTGCTTAACTTGCATGGATAGCTTTGTGTGGCTGGCTGGAGAAACATCATTACTATTTCCAAACAGAGGGTCTGAAACAATTTTGACTTGCTTTTCAATAAAATTCACAAAATCAACAAACACTGCTCTGCTTCCAGTTTGTTCCAGTATGTCACATGCCACATTTCTCCACTTTTCCCTCAGCTTGTATGGGAGTTTCATTAGGATTGTCCTGAGGTTAGCTGGCATGTCCAACTCCTTCATATACTTTATATGATGTACTATATTGGAGCAACCTCGAAGGAACAAAGCAAATGACTGCAAAGCATTAACATCCTCAGGTTTTATTGAGGGCCAGTTGTTGATCTTGTCCATGTAAGCAGAAGAGATTTTATGTTCACTGCCAAAATGTTCGATCAAAAGTGTTTTTGCTCTTTGATAACCCGGTTCAGAGGGCAGATGCTGACAACTTCTTACAATGTCTCTTGGTTGCCCCCTAGTGTACTGCTCTAGGAAGTACAAACAATCACTGAAATTTTGAGTTTTATCCTCAATACAATTTTCAAAGGCTCTGAGAAAAGATTTGAAATACAGGGGATCACCATCAAATACAGGTATATTTCTCATAGGCAAAGCAGAGGCTGTGTTTTGTTGGACCAACAGCGTAGTTATTTCATTTAGACGCTGCATGATGTTCAAAATGTCCGGAGAATCGGTGGATTGATTATCGTCACAAGCATCTTGCAAACCCAGTGATTGTGTACCTTGCCTTTGAAACACAGGAATGACATTAGGTATGGGTAGTTGTTTTACAACATGTTTGGGTTGAACACCAACAGGGACAGAATTTAATAAGCGACTGGAGGTGGGTTCAGAGCTTTTATTGGTGGGCACGTAACATTCAGCATTCGGATTTAATTCATATATCCCTCGAGTTTCTGACCTTTTCAAGTAAGAGTTCATGCCATCTGATGTTTGAGATGCACATCTTGACACTTTAGAGCCACACTTTGAGCTTACTTCCAGAACCTCCAATTTTGCATTTTTCACCTTTAATTCTGCCTCCAGAGCAAGTTGTTCCTTTTCTCTCCTTAAATGTTCCCGTTTCTTCCGTAAGTCCTCTTGTTCAAGTCGTATTTTTCTTCCTCCTGATCCTCCAAAATATTTTTGCAGATGCACTGGATGAAGTCTTTGACAGTTTAGAGCCAGCCTTTGAACGCGCTGCAGAACCTTTATTGGATACACTGCCCTCAGGCCCAACATCAGTTGGATTATCAGGTGGTTTAATTGGAAGTTCATATGAATGGCCTGTGTTTGATAACCAACCTTTGACGTCATCAATAAAGCTTGAAAAACACTTTTAATTTTGTTCAAAATATTTATCTTGTTTCTCCTTCTCATCCTGTGTTATGTCCAGTGACACAAATGACAAATGATGTTGTTTTGCCTCATCAACACATATTATTATTTGATCCAAAAGAGACTTGACTGCATCAATATTGTCTGCAGAATGCATCAACTTATCCATCTGATTCATGTACGATTTGGCTCGTCTGCATTGCATCGATCTCTTTTCCTGACACGTTTGCATAAAAAAACATCATTCCTTTAGCATTAAAACTTGTGCGTCTTCTTGTAGGAAGCGCCGTGTCGCTTGCGGCTTTGGATGCAACGTCAGACATTTTACTTTTTGTTGATGTCGGTCATGTACACACACAGTTGTTTGCAAAGATTGAATAAAGCACGTACCTTGTGGAACTTTGTTTGCTGCGGTGGTTACCTTTGCACACGGAGTTGAATGCACGCAGTAGCTGACGTTGCGCGCGGCCATGCGCGCCACCTGTGAAGGCTTTAGGCCTTTGCGAAATCAAATTGCAGCAAATAATGTCCTCCACTCCGTAGTGCAGCTCCAGCGCTCCAGTAGCTTCACCGTTATCCAGTACGGTGTCCAGGGAAACTTTACACTGTCGGATGGGTCGTATTACTCGATGTTTGCACTGTATCCAGCCCACGCTTCCGTCACTCCTAGGCCCTTTCCTTTGTTTGTCTCCCGCATCCAGGTGAGTAATCCACTTTCGAAACAGTAATCCAGCAAATGGTAATCCAGCAAACGACAAGTCCAGTATCCACGTAAACCAACGATATATCCAGGGCAGGTTTTTTACTTAATGTAGTGGCTATTTGTCCATAAACTTAAACAAAAACAAATAATAACAAACTTCTCAAATGGCCACTTGAGGCTACGTCATGGTTAGGCTTTACGCAGGTTCAGAGGTACCAAAGCAAAGTATTGTCCAACAAGATTGAGTTTGAGGGGGTTTATTCACACACATAAGCAAGCTCACAGACATTTCTGCTGCCTCTCTCACGCTGGTAAAAAACCATATGCCCTCGTGCCTAAGGTCCCTCCCACCTTGACCTACTTATGCAAATGAACATAGCACCATGTGACCAATAAACGACAATACAAGTAAAGCATAAATACAAAATAAACAAATTAACTTTGAAAATAAAAGAAATAAATTAGACTATAACTTAATTTAAGCTCAAAATAAACAAAAATACAAAATAGCTCCAACACCTTGTAAATATATTCTTTGCTATTTTATTGAAAAGGTTACAATTACAACAACAATTACAATTGTAATAGTATTTCAAGTGTAATCTTTGTAAAAACTTAAGTATACATTTTATCATACGTATTTCAAAGTTAAGGATTCATTAGTTTGTATAAAGCCTAGATTGGAACAAACACTATAATAACATATTAGGTGATGAATTTATATTTGACACAACATAATATGTATACTTAAAGCAGCACTAGGTTACTTTTCAACCTTCATAATATATTTCCAAGTCTCTTGTGATGGTACATCGACTTACAATAGGTTGAATGACACGTCTGCCATAGCCTGACGGGGTCTGTAGCGTTTTTAATCGTACTTTTAAACTTCGGGTTTCGGGTAGTAACCGGCGAACAAAGAGAACTACAAAATTCGACTGCTTTACGGCATATCCGTCACTTCCACCACCACCCCCACTTCCTTAAAATCGGACGTGCGAGCCAAATGTTATAGTCATGGCCGAAGCAGCACAGAATAACAAGAAAGCAAAGGTTTTATCGGAGCAAAGCAAAAAGAGAAAGTGATCGCGTTAAAGGCAGAACGAGTATTAACATTGGGCCAGCCTTTTCTCGCTGGCGTGAGCTGAAGGAGGAGGAAGGGTGCCCGACCGATGCGGACTTGGCAAAAAATCAAAAATCAAATGAAAGCCTGTGTCTAAACGGCGTGCACAAGTTTGGTAGGGGCTACATTCTTGCAAGTAAATATATAAGATGGACAAAATCATATTTTAGGATACCTAACATGTCTGTGATATTTGTTTATTTGTCTTGCCTCAAGCTATAATGCAAATCGATTTGTAAAATTTGCAGATTCATTTATGGTAGCTTGATATTATAATATTGATGATATATGGTTATTATCAACCACTCAAACATTGCATTGAAGTATCATATAGATTCAGTAAACCGGTAACCAATAGACTAGGCTACTATAATGACGCTGGCTTGTAAACGTGATCATCGCGATCATTTGTCGTTAGAAAAAAAATAAAACCCATGAAATTATAATCATATGACATGCTGAAATATATACCACTGTACCTGGGATGAAGACATTTCACACGCGAGGCAAGCAGAACACCTGCATGTGACCTCCTCCTACCGTGTTCAGGGCTATCATGGTTGTCAAAAAATGCACGTGCATGTAGGATGACAGAGTTTACGACAGTAGTAGAGGTCTAGAGGACAATACTGTTTCCCAACTGTAGGGGGACCCCACCCCGAGAGCAAAAGTTCCCTGCTGTTACTTTAACATATGAGCAGAAATTGACGAACAAAAGCTTATTTAATGTGGCAGTAGTCTTTTACAGTTAAAACTTTGTCAAATCTAGTCAACAAAAAAAGACAAAACTTGTCTTTCACATTTTGTCTGTATAACAGGCATATCGCTGCGATCTCATGAAAGTGCGTATCTATAGCAACAATTTAATTTCTCGTACCATGTAAAAGCCAAAAATAGCTTATGCGTGCATATGATACGCTCTTTATGGCGTGTAATACACACGCACTCCACACCTCTAATCATACACAAGGGGTTTACTGTCAGGATACAGGCACAGAGACAGAGGTAAGTGAATAAACACAAAGCTTTATTAATGTGAATAAAGTGCAACGGTGAGTCTTTCAAAGTTCAAGGGTGAATTCAGTGAAGATTACGGTGCGGGAAGGATTCCAGGTGAGTAGATCCTCTTCAGATTATCCAATGTCAAACAACACAGTTCGGTGATACCTGTCTTTTCTCTTATATATGAAACCACGAGCAAGTTGAACTCAGGAGGAATACTGGGTCTCAGTATACACGGATTCAGGCGAGGATTCTGGGAACATCGGAACAAGGACACAGAGGTTAGTAATCCACAAGTGAGTATAAATTACTTGACGGGTGTTGTCAGCATAAGAGACTTTGTGCAACAGGGGTAATGGTCTGTTCCTGTTGGAGCAGGAACAGACCATTTTGACAAAGTCCTTGACAAAGACTGAATGTAAGCTGGGTGTTTTTATGGAGCTGGTTGCTGATTGGGAACAGGTGCAGGTGATTAGAATTCAGGAGAGAGTGATCGTTGTGTGGTATGAGATCTAGAGTCTAATTGGTTCCTGACACTACCCCCTCCTCCTCCGATGTCGTGGGGGTCTACCTCTGGGTCGTGGTGCAAGTTTGTCAGGATGTTGAGCGTGGAATTCAAGTAGCATATTGGGATCAAGGATGTCGTTCCGGGGTATCCAACATCTTTCCTCTGGTCCATATTCCTCAAGTACTCAAGCTGACCACCTCGACGTCGCGAGTCTAATATTTCTCTTATTGAATAAATGTTCTCTGGTTCAATAGGTGCTATCGTGGGGTTATCTCCTGGAACCGGTTCTGTAACTGGGTTAGACACAGCTGGATGATGAGGTTTCAGGAGGGAGACGTGAAACGTGGAACGGATCCGCTGTCGAGCCGGGAGACGAAGCTTATAGGTTACTGGATTGATTTGTCTTTCTATGGGGAATGGTCCAATGTACTTGGGACTAAGTTTGCGGCAAGGTTGATGTAAACGGATGTCTCTCGTAGAGAGCCAGACCAATTGTCCGGGTTGGTAGTCAGGTGTCTGACGGCAACGAACATCTGCAAAGTTTCGTTGGCGATTGATTGCTTGTCGAAGGTGATGATGAGTTTGATTCCAGACTCTTTTGCTTTTTCTGAACCATTGATCTACCGCTGTGACTTCCGATGGTTCACCGGACCAAGGAAACAATGGAGGTTGGTAACCCAACACACTGGAACGGAGTTAATTGTGTAGATGCCTGTCTGAGGGAATTTTGTGCGTATTCTGCCCAAATCAAATACCGACTCCATATGTTCTGATTGGAGTGGCAGAATGTACGCAAGAACCGTCCAACATCTTGAATCTTTCGTTCAGTTTGGCCGTTGTTTGCGGATGGTACCCTGATGATAGGCTTACAGTCACGTTCATCAGAGTGAAGAATGTTCGCCAAACCCAGGAGATGAATTGGGGCCCTCTATCGGATACAATGTCCTCTGGGATACCGAAATTTCGAAAGAGGTTTTCCATTAATAATTCAGCAGTGACAAATGCTGTGGGAAGACTCTTCAGGGGAATTAATTTACACGCCTTGGAGAAGCGATCAATGGCTACGAGGATACAGGTGTTGCCTTCTGAGGCAGGAAGATCAGTGACAAAATCGACACCTATATGAGACCAGGGTCTATGTGGGACAGGAAGGGGCACTAGCTTACCCACTGGTAGATGTCTGGGAACTTTGGACATGGCACATGGAATACACCCTTGTATGAACGTTGCTATGTCCTGCTGCATGTTGGGCCACCAATACTTGAGTTGGAGGGTGGATGCAGTCTTGTTTACTCCGGGATGACCTGTGCCTACAGAGGAGTGAGCCGATGAAATCAAAGAGCTACGGAAATCTTCAGGCACATAAATCTTTCCGGGGGGACATCCTGGGATTCTGGGTTGATGTCGTGACATTTCCAACAGTTGTTCATTGATTTCCCAATGGATGGGGTTGACAAATAACCTCTCAGGTTGGATGGTTTCGGGTTCTTCCACTGGATTTTCTGGGGCATGGATACGAGAAAGGGCATCTGCTCTAGTATTCTTTGAACCTGGACGATATGAGATTTTGAAATGGAAACGAGTGAAGAACAGTGCCCATCTAGCCTGACGTGGATTAAGCCTCTTAGCATCTCTCAAATACTGGAGGTTCTTGTGATCGGTGAGTACTACAAATAGATGTTTGGCCCCCTCCAGCCAATGTCTCCATTCTTCTAAGGCAAGTTTCACAGCCAAGAGTTCCCGGTTTCCAATCTCGTAGTTACTTTCTGCAGCTGATAGTTTTCTTGAAAAGAACGCACAGGGGCTGGATAACTGAACTTCACGGTGATTTGATTTAGGGCTCTGTAGTCGATACATGGTCTTAAACCCCCGTCTTTCTTGGGAACAAAGAAGAAGCTCGCGGCAGCAGATGATAAGGAAGGACGGATGTAACCTTGTTGCAAAGCTTCCTCGATGTACTTCCGCATGGATTCTTGCTCAGGAATTGACAGGGAGTAAATTCGACCCTTAGGAATAGATGCTCTGGGTATCAGATCAATGGCACAATCCCAAGGTCGATGGGGAGGTAAATTGGAGGCAGTAACTGGGTTAAAGATGTCAGAGAATGATGAGTTACAGGAGGGAATACTCGTAGACAGGGTTTCCTTGGGACTTTCGATGGATGTGGAATTCATTGTTAGTACTTCGGGTGGTTCATCACAGGGAGAGCTAGGATGTGAGATTTCACTAAGTGGGCACTGACAGCCCCATCTGTTGATCTCACCAGTCTGCCAATTGATGGTAGGTTGATTAGCCATGGGCGACCTAGGATTATGTCTGTTTGACTATTCTGGAGAACAAAAGGTTCAAACATTTTGTCGTGTATGTTTTCAATTCATAACTGGATGGATGTTATCTGGGATGTGACATATCCCTTGTTAATCAGCTCGCCGGTTACGGCGTAGATGGAGTAGGGTTTGGGAGTGTCGATCTTCCGGAGGTTGAGTTCCTTACAGAGCCGTCCCGAAATGAAGTTCCCTGCTGACCCAGAGTCGATGATAGCTGCTACAGATACATAGATATTTTGAGATTTCAAGATTACAGGAATCGTGAGGGGAGTTGGTACAGTAGAGCTGTCTTGAACGGACCGTCAGCCGAACTGGTCGAATGGGACAGTTAAGTCTAAAATGACCTTTGGCACCACAGTACATGCATAATTTCAACTCCTTCCGTCGGGTGCGCTCTGCCTGGGAAATTCGGAAAGTGTCGACTTGCATACCTTCTGGTTGATCTTCGGACACAGAATCCATGACAACTGGAGGGGATGCAGAATGACACTTGTGAACATCTGGATAATAATTCTGAGATCTTTGATGCACACGAATAGCCTGCTGGATGAATTTCTCTATTCCCAGGCTGTCATCATAAATCGCCAACTGAACACGCATGGTAGGATTCAATCCACGGCGATAAACTGAGATGAGCGCCCTTTCGTTCCACCCACTGTTGGAGGCTAGAGTGCGAAATTCTAAAGAATATTCAGAAATTGTCTTCTTTCCTTGGCGCAACTGCAACAATTGATCACCGACAGAGGAATCCTCAACTGGACGTCCGAAAACTTCTTTAAAATGCTTTAAAAATTCCTGAACAGATGTCATCACCGTAGATTCCTGCATCCACAAGTGAGTCTTTCAAAGTTCAAGGGTGAATTCTGTGAAGATTACGGTGCGGGAAGGATACCAGGTGAGTAGATCCTCTTCAGATTATCCAATGTCAAACAACACAGTTCGGCGATACCTGTCTTTTCTCTTATATATGAAACCACGAGCAAGTTTAACTCAGGAGGAATACTGGGTCTCAGGATACATGGATTCAGGCGAGGATTCTGGGAACATCGGAACAAGGACACAGAGGTTAGTAATCCACAGGTGAGTATACGTTACTTGACGGGTGTTGTCAGCATAAGAGACTTCGTGCAACAGGGGTAATGGTCTGTTCCTGTTGGAGGCTTGACAAAGACTGAATGTAAGCTGAGTGTTTTTTATGGAGCTGGTTGCTGATTGGGAACAGGTGCAGGTGATTAGAATTCAGGAGAGAGTGATCGTTGTGTAGTGTGAGATCTAGAGTCTAATTGATTCCTGACATTTACAGTGCATATCATTTGCAGGCAAAAAATATTTTTGGCGTATAAAATGGTACGAGAAATTAAATTCATGCTATAGATACACACTTTCATGAGATTGTGTTGTTTTTTATGATATATTGGGGCATAAATGCTAATTTGCAGTTTAATACGTTGCTTTTACAAATATATTTTATTTCAACATATTTCAGTCGATTTTCACTCATCTCAGTATAGCAATATAGTTTGGTAAAAGCTGTTCATTAATTTACACACGGACGCGATTCTTATTTAAACCGATTCTTTTTGCGGTTTACATACACTATTCCATATCGCGATTACAACAAAGCACTTAATAATAAAAAACGTACTATCCTCAGATGGATCCGTTGCTTCTCGAAATGGATTTAAACCAGCACTTCTATTTTCCTGGATTATTCCTCACAGACTTGCAAAACGTAAAGTACTGTTATCTGATTAAACTTGGTGTGTTTTATCCAGCTGATGTGGCCGTTGTTTGCATGGCTTGCCTCAGATCATTTGCGTTTGAATAGCGCCCGCTCTCCGTGGGTGTGGTCACATTAAAAGATAATAAGCTATAATGAGCTGAAATGAAAACGACTGAAATCTCTCTCTTTTCATACAGATTACATAAACAGAGAATATTTGTTTTAGTTTTGAATTAGATCATTAAAAGTACACACTTAAATTATTATAAAGATATATAGCTCATGTCTGGGTGAATAGAATTCGGTGAGTTTTGTTTAAGTTTATAGACATCGTTAAACTAGCAAAAGTGGATTAGCCATGCACCGTGCACTTTAGACCATGCGCTTAGATCCTTAAAATAGGGCCCATACTCACAGACACACGCACCCATAGCCACAACAACCCAAACTGATATTTCTCATTTATTGTGGTGCACATGCAGGAACTGTAACTGTATCAATAACAGCGCATATGTTAGCTGAGTACTAACCTGAATAACTGATGTAACGTAAACATTGGTAAATGCTCCATCCTTTATTTATACTCAAAGTAGTAAGAACGACAGAATATCTGCAGTAAAAGACACAGTTTTAGGTAATAGTGATTAGCAGAAGTATTTCAGTAAGACAGTAATAACGGAAGTTATCCGGTTAGCTATACTGGTTATTCTGACCATATGCGTTAATTATGCAAATGTATACATTGTTACGTATGCCGGTCACAGAAGTGAGACTGGAGTTAGTGACGACTCGTTTCGGCGGTTCAGACTCGATTCTTTCTTTTGGGAGACAATACATTTATAATAATACAATAACTTTACACTTAACAACTTTGCAGAACGTTTACGTTCACAAACAGCCATATTACCACCGTGTGAAAGGGAATATTCAATAAAACATAATAAGGCACTTTAAGACCTTTTAACCACTTTTATGCTGTTGAAAAAGTCCTATTTAATTTGATTGATTTGATTGAATATGGCTGCAGTAATCAGGACTGATTTTAGTCCATTTCTGAATCAATTTAATATGAGAGATGTGCACAAAAATCATGATGAGGGCACATACCTTTTCACTGTATTGTATGATTATATCACTGTTTTGTCTTCTCTTCACTGTAATCTTGTGTTTTATGTTTTGTTGTCCAATTCTAGGAGGAGTTCAATACAGCACGGAAGTCCTTACAAGATAAACTGAAACAAAATGAAAAAATGAAAGGGGAGTTTGAGAAAACCGTTCAACACATCAAGGTGAGGAAACAGAATCAAGAGTCATGTATAGTATCACTGTAAACAGTTATGATTTAATATAATGGATTCCAGATGATTATTTCTGTAAATGACGAGCATCAATCTGCTTCTGGATCCGTTATATGTCGGGTATCCGAGTTTATCTCTGACATGAATGATGTGAAGTGTTGATGTGTGTCGATTGAGATGATTGAAGTGAATGTGATGTGATTTCAGGCTCAAGCTGAGCACACAGAGCGTCAGATTAAACAGCAGTTTGAGAAGCTTCATCAGTTTCTCAGAGATGAAGAAGAAGCTACAGTCACTGCACTGAGGGAGGAAGGGGAGCAGAAGAAGCAGATGATGGAGGAGAAGCTGGAGGAGATGAACACACACATCTCAGCTCTTTCACACACACTCAAAGACATGGAGGAGATCATGAAAGCCAATGACGTCTGCTTTCTGAAGGTCTGATCTCAGATCATGGGTTGATCATTGGTTGATTGATTGAGTTCTTGATGATAATGGTGTGTTTGTTCTGCAGGAGTTTCCAGTCTCAATGGGAAGGTGAGTGATCTGCTCCTGTCTCTGGTCTCTCTGGTTCTGATCCAAAGCCACTGCAGTTCTGACGCCTGAATGTTCTTCCAGAGTCCAGAGCTCACGGCCGGATCCACAGATGGCTTCTGGAGCTTTGATTCATGTGCCACGATACTTGGGCAACCTGCCGTTCAGAGTCTGGAAGAAGATGCAGGACATTGTCCAAAAGAGTGAGTCTGACTGCAGGAGATTATCAGTTATAACAGAAAGTAGTAAGTCTGATCAGTTATAACAGAAAGTAGTAAGTCTGATCAGTTATAACAGAAAGTAGTAAGTAAGACCAGTTATAACAGAAAGTAGTAAGTATGATCAGTTATAACAGAAAGTAGTAAGTCTGATCAGTTATAACAGAAAGTAGTAAGTCTGATCAGTTATAACAGAAAGTAGTAAGTAAGACCAGTTATAACAGAAAGTAGTAAGTCTGATCAGTTATAACAAAAAGTAGTAAGTCTGATCAGTTATAACAAAAAGTAGTAAGTCTGATCAGTTATAACAGAAAGTAGTAAGTCTGATCAGACTTACTACTTTTTGTTATAACTGATTAACAGAAAGTAGTAAGTCTGATCAGTTATAACATAAAGTAGTAAGTAAGACTAGTTATAACAGAAAGTAGTAAGTATGATCAGTTATAACAGAAAGTAGTAAGTCTGATCAGTTATAACAGAAAGTAGTAAGTCTGATCAGTTATAACAGAAAGTAGTAAGTCTAATCAGTTATAACAGAAAGTAGTAAGACCAGTTATAACATAAAGTAGTAAGTAAGACCAGTTATAACAGAAAGTAGTAAGTATGATCAGTTATTGATCAGTTATAACAGAAAGTAGTAAGTCTGATCAGTTATAACATAAAGTAGTAAGTCTGATCAGTTATAACAGAAAGTAGTAAGTCTGATCAGTTATAACATAAAGTAGTAAGTAAGACCAGTTATAACAGAAAGTAGTAAGTATGATCAGTTATAACAGAAAGTAGTAAGTCTGATCAGTTATAACAGAAAGTAGTAAGTAAGACCAGTTATAACAGAAAGTAGTAAGTCTGATCAGTTATAACACAAAGTAGTAAGTCTGATCAGTTATAACAGAAAGTAGTAAGTCTGATCAGTTATAACATAAAGTAGTAAGTAAGACCAGTTATAACAGAAAGTAGTAAGTATGATCAGTTATAACAGAAAGTAGTAAGTCTGATCAGTTATAACAGAAAGTAGTAGGTAAGATCAGTTATAACACAAAGTAGTAAGTAAGATCAGTTATAACAGAAAGTAGTAAGTCTGATCAGTTATAGCAGAAAGTAGTAAGTATGATCAGTTATAACAGAAAGTAGTAAGTCTGATCAGTTATAACAGAAAGTAGTAAGTCTGATCAGTTATAACAGAAAGTAGTAAGTAAGATCAGTTATAACAGAAAGTAGTAAGTCTGATCAGTTATAACAGAAAGTATTAAGTCTGATCAGTTATAACAGAAAGTATTAAGTAAGATCAGTTATAAAATAAAGTAGTAAGATCAGTTATAAAAGAAAGTAGTAAGATCAGTTATAAAAGAAAGTAGTAAGTAAGATCTGTTATGACAGAAAGTAGTAAGTAAGATCAGTTATAACAGAAAGTAGTAAGATCAGTTATAACAGAAAGTAGTAAGTCTGATCAGTTATAACAGAAAGTAGTAAGTAAGATCAGTTATAACAGAAAGTAGTAAGTCTGATCAGTTATAACAGAAAGTAGTAAGTCTGATCAGTTATAACAGAAAGTAGTAAGTCTGATCAGTTATAACAGAAAGTAGTAATTAAGATCAGTTATAACAGAAAGTAGTAAGTATGATCAGTTATAACAGAAAGTAGTAAGTCTGATCAGTTATAACAGAAAGTAGTAAGTCTGATCAGTTATAACTGAAAGTAGTAAGATCACTTATAACAGAAAGTAGTACAAACCCGATTCCAAAAAAGTTGGGACACTGTACAAATTGTGAGTAAAAAAGGAATGGAATAATTTAGAAATCTCATAAACTTATATTTTATTCACAATAGAATATAGATGACATATCAAATGTTGAAAGTGAGACATTTTGAAATGCCATGCCAAATATTGGCTCCTTTTGGATTTCATGAGAGCTACAAATTCCAAATTTTGGGACAAAAAGTTGGGACAGGTAGCAATAAGAGGCCAGAAAAGTTAAATGTACATATAAGGAACAGCTGGAGGACCAATTTGCAACTTATTAGGTCAATTGGCAACATGATTGGGTATAAAAAGAGCCTCTCAGAGTGGCAGTGTCTCTCAGAATTCAAGATGGGCAGAGGATCACCAATTCCCCCAATGCTGCGGCGAAAAATAGTGGAGAAATCTCAGAAAGGAGTTTCTCAGAGAAAAATTGCAAAGAGTTTGAAGTTATCATCATCTACAGTGCATAATATCATCCAAAGATTCAGAGAATCTGGAACAATCTCTGTGCGTAAGGGTCAAGGCCGGAAAACCATACTGAATGCCCGTGATCTTCGGGCCCTTAGACGGCATTGCATCACATACAGGAATGCTACTGTAATGGAGATCACAACATGGGCTCAAGAATACTTCCAGAAAACATTGTCAGTGAACACAATCCACCGTGCCATTCGCCGTTGCCGACTAAATCTCTATAGGTCAAAAAAGAAGCCATATCTAAACGGGAACCAGAAGCGCAGGCGTTTTCTCTGGGCCAAGGCTAATTTAAAATGGATTGTGGCAAAGTGGAAAACTGTTCTGTGGTCAGACGAATCAAAATTTGAAGTTCTTTTTGGAAAACTGGGACGCCATGTCAAGCGGACTAAAGAGGACAAGGACAACCCAAGTTGTTATCAGCGCTTAGTTCAGAAGCCTGGATCTCTGATGGTATGGGGTTGCATGAGTGCGAGTGGCATGGGCAGCTTACACTTCTGGAAAGGCACCATCAATGCTGAAAGGTATATCCAAGTTCTAGAACAACATATGCTCCCATCCAGATGTCGTCTCTTTCAGGGAAGACCTTGCATTTTCCAACAAGTCAATGCCAAACCACATACTGCATCAATTACAACATCATGGCTGCGTAGAAGAAGGATCCGGGTACTGAAATGGCCAGCCTGCAGTCCAGATCTTTCACCCATAGAAAACATTTGGCGCATCATAAAGAGGAAGATGCAACAAAGAAGACCTAAGACAGTTGAGCAGCTAGAAGCCTGTATTAGACAAGAATGGGACAACATTCCTATTCCTAAACTTGAGCAACTTGTCTCCTCAGTCCCCAGACGTTTGCAGACTGTTATAAAAAGAAGAGGGGATGCCACACAGTGGTAAAAATGGCCTTGTCCCAACTTTTTCGAGATGTGTTGATGCCATGAAATTTAAAATCAACTTATTTTTCCCTTAAAATTCTGCATTTTATCAGTTTAAACATTTGATATGTCATCTATGTTGTATTGAAATTTGAAACTTCCACATCATTGCATTCTGTTTTTATTCACAATTTGTACAGTGTCCCAACTTTTTTGGAATCGGGTTTGTAATATCATTTATAACTGAAAGTAGTAAGTCTGATCAGTTATAACTGAAAGTAGTCAGTATTATAACTTATTGCTTAATAACAATTAATAATGTTGCAAAACATACCTAAAAATTATTACATGAATTGAAGTTTGATTGATTACATCAAGAATCACGAGTACAGTTTTAGATCAGCTAAGCACTTCACCACACTGGAACCAGAGGTTTCCATTGTAATGGTCATAAACAGTCTATGCTAGCGGTGCGCTAATCCTCTTTTTAGAGAGTTTGGGAACTAAAATATGTGGGAACACGACCTGTTTCACCTACAGTAGCGCCCCGAGAATAAGGAGGATAAGAGCCAATCAAATGAAGATGATCAGAAGTTGCTGAACATCAGACACACACTTACAGTTCCCTTTCAAGGGAACTCGAGCTGCGTTGAGACGCCCTGCGTGATTGCGTCGTGAAGCATGTGTATAATCAGTCCACTGGAAAGGCGAGGCGTCATAGGTGACGTCATAGACCAGGAAACTATAAAGCAACGCTGAAACCAGAGCGCGTCAGCTTCTGTGCCTTCAGCAAGCGCTCTCTGTATATCTGTCCTTGACATATTTATTGTTGTCGGTCAAGCTCAATATATATATATCACTATTATGGCGAACAAGCAAGATTTCAAGTTTTGTGTTGTTCCCTGTCCTCGTTTCATCACCTTCTCGTCGGGAACTCCCGTTTTTTCCCGATCTCCACACTGAGGTGTCAAGATCGTGGAATAAACCGGCATCTTTCAGAGTGCATAATCCACAAACACTGAACTATAGTAATGTTAAAGGTATATCACACTATGGTTACATGACAATGCCCTGAGTCAGCGTCATCACTGAAAGCCCCGACGTTACCCACCAAGCCCTTAAAAAATACATCTTTGCTGCACAGCAAAATCCCCAGAGTTAAATTAACTCTGCTCAGAGAAAATTTGGTCCTCTCTACAGAGAGTTAAAATAACTCTGAATCAGAGTTAAAGTTAATGAGATACTTAAGTGATTAATTAAGTGATGATTGGGCATTAATGATGAACACCTGCTGTCAACAAGCAGAATCACTGAAGGAAAGAGAAACAACAAGAACAGAAAAAAAAGATAAACACAAGAACTACAACTGACTTCTAGCCACAGCCTTAGATGAAATCAAATGTAGACAAAATACATTAAATCTCTCTAGTTCTCAGCAGAGGAGGATTAAACAACTCCACAAACAGCATAACCAGCTTCACTTATTACTAACCAGACTGCCTTTATTTCTGTCACGTCTACAGAAGGTCTTACTGAGAATTAACAGGAGTTTAGATGTTGACGATTTATTGAAAATGTTTGATCACCATTATGGCGATGAGTGTTTCCTTTAGTTGGTCAGATTTGACTCTTGGCTTTTATTCCGAATTTGTGGTTTTTGTAACAGGTCTTACCAATACACGTAATTTATTACAAAGAAAGCCAAAAACAAAGATGATCAGGTGATTCAGGCTGAACTGCTGAGGGACATGAACGATTGTGAGGAAGTTAGTGCTGACGCAATTCGAGAATTGCGTCGCACAACAGATCTTTTTCTCCGGGCCACCAAGGAGACGGCCAAATCTGTGGGCCGTTCTATGGCAGCCCTGGTGGCCAAGGAACGTCATCTGTGGCTGAATCTTTCAGATATTAAAGATAGAAATAGGTCTGTTCTTCTGGACGCACTGTTTTCACCTACAAGTCTGTTTGGTGATGCTATAAATTGTGTCATCAATAGGTTCCAGAGGTTTCTTCCTCGCCGGTCCAATGTCCCGACCGTCTATGAGCTACTCACAGCAGCACAGAGTGCATCAGAAACAGAGCGTCGCCGCTCCACAATCTGGGGATCCTGGGTGGCGGTCGCAGTCCAAGCTTGTTAGGGGTAGACAAGATCTGAGGACTGTCATCACCAAGAGAGCTTGGACTAGTGTTGTCAAAAATATCGACATTTCGATAAATATCAGTACTGAAATATCTGAACGGTACCTAAGGTCCCTGCTAATGTCGCAGGCCCAATAGTGTTGCAGGCCTTTTATCCTCTACCTTTTAATACCCCAGATCAGGAAAAACGTAATCTGTTATGTCCTGTTCGGGCTTTGGATGCCTACGTTCACAGAGCTGCCCCGTGGCGTAAATCAGAGCAGTTATTTGTCTGCTTCGGGTCACCTAAGAAAGGTTGCCCTGCATCCAAACTAGTAATGAGCAAGTGGGTAGCTGAGGCTATCTCACTTGCTTATGAAGCGGCCGGACAGCCTTCACCTATGGCTGTGCGGGCCCATTCTACGAGAAGTATGGCTGCCTCTAAGGCTTTAAATTTTGGGTGTTTCCCTTCAGGATATTTGCACTCCTGGGGTCAGGTTGCTTGCTTCTTAGTGTGCGCAAGGACATGGGGTTGGGTATCCGCATCTCAACCCAGCTCGAGTTCCCTTGAAAGGGAATGTCTCAGGTTACGTATGTAACCCTGGTTCCCTGATTGGGAACGAGACACTGCATTCTCTTGCCATACTTCCTGCATGGCCTGATCGACTTGCTTCAGGCTTTCCAGAAGCTAACGCTGTCTGGTTTCTGGGTTGCTTTATAGTTTCCTGGTCTATGACGTCTCGTCTTTCCATTGAACTGATTATACACGTGCTTCACGACGCAATCACGCAGGGCGTTCCCACCGCATCTCAACGTAGCGTCTCGTTCCCTATCAGGGAACCAGGGTTACATACGTGTAACCTGACACGTTCCCTTTCGTTGTCACTCCGAGTTCCGTCGGATAACAACGAATGGGGTTTCGCTTAGAAGCCTATCATCTTCGAGAGAAATAAAACGAGCCAATGGCAAGCAAATGCCATGGGTCTGCGGAATTTGCTTGTCTGAACTCTGCCCCACCTCGTGGGTATAAAAGTAGAAAGCCGGCAATATGCAGATATGTTTTCGCTTCGGAGCCAAGTTAATTCTTCACTCCTTAAGCCATCCTGAGATTCATCTCTATTACTCTTCGAGACGAGCTTCTCTCCAGGTGTTGGTGTGACGGCGAATTCCAGCGAGTGCACATTCCCTGCGATCTGAGCAGTGATCTGCCAGTGTGTGTGTGTTCTCTCCCTGGTCGCTTCAACACTTGCAGATACTTTTTTCCTCTCTAAAAGAGCAGCGCGTGGCACGTCTTTTTAAAGATGCATCGCCCGTGCACTTCTGGTTGCGGTCGATATTTATCTGACTTTGATGGGCACAATCGCTGCTTTGCATGTTTGGGCTTAGATCATGCTAAAGCTGCGCTTGTGGATGACGTGTGGATGACGAGCTCTCACGGCTTCAGCCTCTTCCTGGAGAATGGAGACTCTATCCCCAGTCGGTCCAGCTGATTTGGGATCAGTTCGGGGACGCACAGGTAGATCTGTTTGCCTCCCACGACTCATCCCATTGCGACCTTTTTTACTCTCTGTCCGAGGGCACGCTCGGCACAGATGCTCTGGCGCACAGCTGGCCGCAAGTATGCGTTTCCCCCAGTGAGCCTTCTTGCACAGACTCTGTGCAAGATCAGGGAGGATGAGGAGCAGGTCATCTTGGTTGCGCCTCATTGGCCCACCCGGACCTGGTTCTCCAAACTTGTACTTGGCCAATTCCTCTGAGGAAGGACCTTCTTTCTCAGAGACTGGGCACCTTATGGCACCCTCATCCCGATCTTTGGAACCTCCACGTGTTGCTCCTGGACGCGACGAGGTAGGTTTGAGTACCCTACCACCAGCGGTGGTGGCTACCATCACTTCCGCTAGAGCATCGTCCACGAGACATGCCTATGCGTTGAAGTGGAACCTCTTCGTCAACTGGTGCTCTTCTCGCCGAGAAGACCCCAGAAATTGCTCGGTCAGTGTCGTGCTTTCCTTCCTGCAAGAGGGGTTGGAGCGAAGGCTGTCTCCCTCCACCCTGAAAGTGTACGTTGCCGCTATCGTCGCACATCACGAGGCAGTTGAGGGTAAGTCCATGGGAAAGCACGACCTGATCATCAGGTTCCTGAGAGGAGCGAGGAGACTAAATCCTCCTCGCCCTCCTCTCGTTCCCTCTTGGGACCTCTCAGTGGTTCTAACTGCCCTACAGAGTGCTCCCTTTGAGCCTCTGCAATCAGTGGATCTTAAGTTCCTGTCAATTAAGACAGCGCTCCTGGTTGCACTGGCCTCCATTAAGAGGGTAGGGGACCTGCACGCATTTTCTGTTGACGAAGCGTGCCTGGAATTCGGGCCGGCCTTTTCTCACGTGATCCTGAGACCCCGGCCTGGATATGTGCCCAAGGTTCCCACCACTCCCTTCCGGGACCAGGTGGTGAACCTGCAAGTGCTGCCCCTGGAGGAGGCATACCCAGCCTTGGCACTGCTCTGTCCAGAACGCACCCTCCGCGCCTATGTAGACAGAACGCAGTGTTTCAGGACCTCAGACCAGCTCTCTGTCTGTTATGGTGGGAAGCTTAATTCATAATGATCTGTGTTGCGTTCACTGTTCATCCTTATATGAAGATCAGAATAAAAGCATCTGTTGATTGTGTCTCATCAGCTCCTGTGATTCTGGATCCAAACACTGCGAGTCCACTTCTCGTCCTGTCTGATGATCTGACCAGTTTGAGACTCAGCGAGAACAATCAACCTATTCCTGATAATCCAGAGAGATTTGACTGTTATGAGTGTGTTCTGGGTTCAGAGGGTTTTAACTCAGGAACACACTGCTGGGATGTGGAGGTTAAAGAGAGTGAATACTGGATTTTTGGAGTAACTACAGCATCAAACCAGAGGAAGGGAAGTGTTTTCTTCAACACTGATGTCTGGAGTGTGATGTATGGATGGTTTGGAGTTTATAGTTTTCCTGTTAAACAGAAGCTTGATCGTGTGAGAGTGAATCTGGACTATGACGGAGGAACAGTGTCGTTCATTCACAACCACCTTCACTCACACACTTTTTCCATTCTTCTATTGTGGTTTTTCTTCCTCTCTGAGGATCTTACCGGTCAATACTCAGTAAAGTTACTCCTGTAGATCTCGATCTTCCTGCCTTTATCATGTTTCCAATATTTAATCCATATCTCATGAGTAAGAGTGCTGTTGATCTGAGTATCAGTACGGTGGCTGTGATTGGGCCGTGATGATCACATGATTCTGGACAACAAGCACAAGAATGTTTATGTTTCTTAACCAATTTCAGTGGTCTCTGATTTATGTGGATTTATGAAAAAGTTTATATTAGTTTATATCAGTCATATTAGCTTTTTCTCTTGTTCCTCTTTTCTCCTCTTGTTCCTGTTTTCTCTTGTCTTCAATCACGTCATAGGATGGATGTCACAGGGCATTTTAAATGAATGTGAAGATAATATGCAGCTAAAAACCTTATTTATCTTAAAGCTCTTTCCATTTATATAATTTGTGATATCTGGATGTGAAAATAAGTATGTTTCAGATCCACTGAGAAAAACCAATCCCCCGGGCAAATCTGCGCAATAATTTTTTGGTTGTCAGCATCCTGAACGGGCGTGTCATAATTGCTTTGTTCAGGTGTCTGAGGTCTAGGATGGCCCTGAGGCCGTCATCCTTATTTGGAATGAGAAAGTAGCGACTGTAAAAGCCTGACTCACTTTGTGAAAGAGGGACTGGTTCTACAGCTCCCTTTTCTAACAGTTTCGACCAAGCACAAGCACAAGCCCTTAAAAGTGAAGCCAAAGCATCTCGTTCGGCCCCCGGTGGCTGGTCCTAGTATAGGTCATAAACCCCACCTCCCATTGTTATTCAATGGGACGTGAGACCAACTAAACAATTAAATGACAGTCTTTTTCCAAAGATGGTTTCTGTCATTTACTGTAGTTTTTATCACCTGATGTAAGTTGCAAGTTGATGCAAGTGTTTGTTTGTAAAATAAGTTTGTTTTTAGTTAGTTATTTAATGCTATAAAAATGGTGGTGTGACGTCCATTGACAGCTGTGATTGACAGGTTCTCTGAGCGAAGTAGTCACTGAAGCACCAACTGACTTTTTTTCGGCATCTTCGGAGGACTGGGGAGATTGGAGTTTTAAATTTAATATCTAAATTTATATAATTAATTATTTCACACCAACATAATGGGTTGTTCTGCAGCAGAATGTACTGCGTAGGGCTGTCACTTTTGTAAAAAAATCCTGTTTGATTTTTGAGACATAAGTGTTCATTGAATCGATTGAATTGAATTGATTGAACCTAAAGATGTTTCCATTTTCAACACAAAATAAAGGCAAGTCCATGGACACCTAACAGGCATTAGGACGAGCGTAAAAAGGGCGCTTGAGACGCACAAATTCTGATGATTTATTGGCATGAAGTTTCGTGCACAATGACAAACAGGAGTGCAACATTCAGGGATTGAGATTAACACCCTCAGACCGCCAAATGCGGGTAAAAATGAACTTTGGCGGGAAACGCTGTGAAATCACGAGCCAATTTCTCTCTAAGTCGTCCTCAGACGAGCCTTCCATCGTAGCCTCCAGGCATCCCGATTCTCCATTCTCCAATTTGGCGTGTTTCTATGTTTACTCACTTTTCTGGGGAAGTTCGTGTAAACCCAATCTGCCCGGATTTAGTGCAAATACACAACTCGTGAGTCCTCATGATATATTAAATACAGCGTATTGCACAGAATCTGTGCATTTCTGGCTTACTTGAACACACATGTCACTAAGCAACAAATAACGGCGCACTTGTTCACTTGCATTAAAGTAATAGCGAATATTAAAAAGCATTTGGTTAACAGAAAAGACATTGTTATTTTCCAACATCCTACATGTTCTGTGTCCTGTATTGATCTGACCACCTAAAACACATTTTTGTTTTAAAAATCCCTATTTTAGTTTTTGAAACTTGTGTTGGTTGGTCCGATTGATTGTGCTATCGATTTTCGAACGTAAAGTGACAGCCCTAGTACTGCGCGAGCGTGAAGCTCAACTTCCATAGGAATTCATTGAAAACGCTCGCTCCGTGCCAGTGGACACACACCGGGCACAGAGTGAAGTGAGCGTTTTCAATTCATTCTTATGGAAGTTGAGTTTCACGCTTGTGCAGTGCATTGTGGGATTGACAGCGGACTGGAGAAAGCGTTGAGAGCGTCAAAAGGTTGGCTTTATGCAAATATCAAGCGAAAAACGCAGTCGGCAGCCAATTGCTGTGAGGTTCGGGTTTTGACTTCTGTCTTTAGAGTTATGAGATTGTGCTAAACTCGTGTATTGAGCACAGCTCAGAGACCAACCTCGGCCTGGAAATTAGCTTTCACTGCCCGTGTCACACATTGATCTCTCCTTAATCTGCATCGAACTCCTCCTCGATTACCACATGTCCTCCTAATTCTCCTTTCAGTCCTTGTCTGAAGTATAAAATCATTGGTCACCCGTGAGCCAATCACATAACGTTTGGTTATTCGCCAGCTCAGCCGCACTGAACTTCCACTGTAAACACATGTATGATGCGAAAACGAAACTATCGAGCGAAATACCTGAGTGAACGACTGTGAACGACTTTTGCAGATTATGTGAAGAAAATCTACGCATCCACAGTACAATCAGGGCCTCTAAACTAATATTTGACAGTAGAGAGAAACGAGAAAATATTTGCACCCAACTGTCAAAGTTAGGATTAGTTCTGTTAAACACAGCTCTTTGTTCAAAATGTTTAACAAACACTCTTCTTGTTCGGGCTTCAGTTTGCAAATGCTGGGAATATTCTCCACAACAGAGCAGACTGCATCCCGTGTCTCCATATCCGAGTTCGTTTTCGATTTCCCCAATCTTAAACTCGGCGCTTAGCGTCTACGTCGCAATTGAGTGGAAGTACGAAGTCTGACGTAGTCAGGCTAACACATTAAAGCCTCTTGGTGCAAAGTTTTCATTGTGTAAGGCTGGTGCCAGTATGTCTGATCGACCCTTCTATGAAACAAAAGGCCCTCCTGAGAAATAACACTTGAACTATCTCTTGCATATGTAACAGGAACTTCCGAGACGCAGCACACAGAGCAGCTCACACCTCACTCACACTATCTCCCCTGTATCCCCCTCCTCCTCCTCACCTGAAATACACTGAAAACCTATGCAATGTTATGTGTGTACAAAATGTAACTATTCATGTTTGGTGTAATTTAAAGCGTCTCAGTGCACCTGGTAAAATGGCCTCCTTCTCCCAACTATAATGAAAAGCTAAAAGAAGTTATGAAATATGAGAAAGTGATATGTCCCTTAAAGACCTCCTGTGTGTAAAACAAGAACCCATTCATGTACAAATTCTGATCTCACAGTTGTGAGCCCCTGAATAGGGACCCAAAATCTAATTATAATGACAGACACCATTTGGTAAGAATATTGCATTATCTGGGGTTTTATCCTTTTGAATTGGATTTTGAATTATTACTTCATTACCTGTTCAATAAATTGTAAACGTTTGATTTTATTCTGATTGACTCTGAGACTGTTTTTTTCCCTAGTAGATTATCAGATTCGTATATTTCCACATCTTTTGCGTCAGATTAGCGACGGATTATATCCGGTATAATTTTTAGTGTACTTGAATGAGGAGACGAGTTATTTCCGACTAGAATCAGCCAACGCTGTTTTGATCGACCTAGGTTCGGGTGTGTCTATATCCACTGTTTTAAGTGAATGATTACTTTAGATAAATGTGTGTGGTTCCGACCAGGGCCGGACTGGGACCAAAATTCGGCCCTGGCATTTGTGGTTTTCACCGGCCCAACTAATTGATGACGTTAAAAAAAAAACGTCCCCAGAATCTGAACATTTTTCCCACTGAGACACACCATACAAGGCAGCAATGACTTTCACACTGTAGGCATACACGTCATGATATAAGACTGAGGCGCATAGACTTTAGTCCATACACATTCACAGCACACACGAGCATGGCACAGCGGCCAAAAACACACGCACACACACGAGCACGGCACGGCGGCCAAAAACACACGCACACACACGAGCATGGCACGGCGGCCCGACGCACACAACACAACTGCTTAATAAAGAAAAAGCACCATGACCAAACCACAATAGAATATATATGATAAAAAGAAGCATGACCTACCTTATTAAAGTGGGAAAAACATTTTTATCTTGGGACATTTTTCAGCATGGGCCATTTGGGTTTTTTGTCCCTTATTTTTTCTGCACCCTTTACTTTCACAAAGTTCGTCTTTTTATCCATTTTGTAGATCGGCAACTGACATGCTAGCAAGATTTGTTTTACTCTTTCCCCGCTTTTGGTTGCGTACTCTTGACGTGGAGCATATTACTTTGGGCAGAGGGGAGGGCCTCTGCCTCTCACGTCCTCATGCACCTCCTGCCATATCACTTGCCAGTAGCTAGGGGGAGAAACCCCCCTATAAATATGGGCCGGCCCATCTCGTTTTTTCCGGGTTTCTCACGTATTTTAGCTCTTTTCCTGCTGTCTTCCCGTTTTAGTATTTTCCCGTAAAATATCCCGTATTTTTTTACGCTCTGATTGTGTTAACTCAGAACACGCAACTATCTGTGTCTGTGAAGTGGCGGCTTGCACTTGGGTCGCTAGACCTCCAGTAAAGCAGGTGGCAGTATACAGACAGTAGCTTAGGCTACTATCGAAGAAGAAGAAGAAGACAGTCGCAGCGGCGCGGGCGCGAGCGCGAGGAACATAGCGAGGAAGAGGGAAAAAGCATGGGAAAAAGTAGTGGGAAGTGAATTTGAAATGATCAAGGAGAGTAGAGTAGATGAGTGTGATGTGCGATAATGGATCAGGAGGACGCCGACGGCCAAAATCACTGAATTAACCACCAATTCTTTGAGTTCTTTCTCACTCTGTCTCCCAACATTAAGCTAAAACACGTTGTAGCAAATGAAAATGTGTAAGTAATGTTTACTTTGTTCATTCATAAAGCACTTTAAACATATTCATTGGTCTGTAATTCTGTAATATATATTGTGTAGTTATAAACTCTTTAGACTGTTAATGATTAGTGCTTTTTTTTTTTTTTTTTTTTTGGGTAAGGATCGTGTAAAAAAAAGTCCCTTATTTTGGGATGGATTCCGGGAAATCTCCCTTATTTTCAATGTTCAATGTTGACAGCTATGCAATGGGTAGGTGCAGCAACGTGGTCAGCTCGGCCCACAACAATAGAAAATCACACCGGCCCTTCTGGCATGTGCCAGAATTGCCAGATGGCCAATCCGGGCCTGGTTCCGACCACGGGTTTGACCTTAAGCCATTCTAAGAGAAGTTATCGACTGGCATCTTTCATGATGGTCAATCATCCCTACTAAAATAAAACATTGATTTAATTTTAATATATATAGTATATCTTTGATTATGTACGTGTGAATACGGCAGATCCTAGATATTTAGTCAAATTACCTCTGAATTGATGACTGGAGCTGACAAAGTGTGTCGTGCAGCCTTGAGAGAAGGACCGCAGAACGACATAGCTTCCTGATCTAAGCGGGTCAAATAAAATCAGAGTTTAAAAGAATAATAAAATATTCGTTCACTTTAATGATACCCAGATATCATTAAAATCTTTTTCATTCATGGAGTCAGATGAAATAACGAGTCAATAAATATGAGAAAGTATATTGCATTTAATCTTGTTGTGTTGCGTAAAAGGAAAGGAAAGCAATACGCAGAGTAACCTTCCCCGTTTCATTGGGAAACCCTCTTTGGACCAATAGACGGGCTTACAGTTGAATTTAGTCACATATTCCTTGTAAATTAAAAATCAAAACCAACTATTTTTTCACTTGTTAACTAAAGCCTTCCTGATACTGTTCGTGGCTCAGACTCGCTCTCCCAGTTCAAAACTAGATTAAAGACGCATCTCTTCAGCCAAGCATTCACACAATGCTTACCTTTTATACCACTGTTGAATCAGATCGACTGCATTAATATTATGAACAGCAGCTACGCTAATTATTTCCCATCTGCTTTTCTGCTGTTATCTCGGGACGCTAGTCCCGAGGTAAATAGCGTTCGTCAGCTCCAGTTTGTATCCAGCCTCTCACGGAGACTTCAGATGCTCCAACGCCTGCGATGAGACGACTCGACGCCTGTGAAGAGACGACTCGACGCCTGTGAAGAGACGACTCGACGCCGGCGATATGTTATGCCCTAAATTAATAAATGATGATTAACTAACTATATTCTTCTATGTACATTTCTGAAATGCACTTTCTGTAAAGCTGCTTTGAAACAATATGTATTGTGAAAAGCGCTATACAAATAAATTTGAATTGAATTGAATTGAATTAAAAAAAGGTTGATGTCTTGGATTAGTGATAAGTCACCCTCTCAAAAGTTTGGCATAAAATTATGCAGTTTTTTTGTAATTTTTTTGTTGGTTCAATTGTATTTTTCATTTATTTATATCTATTTATATTGTGTCATACTTGATTTTGCTATTATTCATTGTTCCCCCTTTACTGTGTCTCAGGCAGTGTTTGCTGTGTTGTACTTAAAAATGTAATTAAAAAAAAGAAAATATTTTGAGCAATGTTATTTAAGTTGAGCTGATGGCACTGGCTGGGAAACAATACATGTTATTAGACCACAGATACGTTTGTTGTTGTTTATTTCAGGCATTGTTGTAGTTGACACACTGTAGTAACCTGTAATGACAACTAATCAAACTATACAAATTACATTTGAAGCCTCACAAATGAAGTAAAAAAGCTAAAGACATCCAAGAGTAAAAACTGTATTCGCCATTGGTTATTCACTCAATGTTTGCTCTGTTGAGTCCTTATTTATCTGGAATAGCTCGGATGATTTATTATATTACAAAACTGAATATTACATATTGCATTTAAATATACCATTAAACAAGTTGCAATGTAAGGAGTGTAAACTAATATTTTCATTTCCATTCATAACAGTTTTTCACATGAACTGAATACTACATAACACCCCAGAGTGAAACTCCGCCTATACATTCAGTCCCTCTGGCAGCATAAATAGTGGATCCGACTCAGTCTCAGTCCGACTCACTATTTATGCAGTCGGAGAAGCCTGCCACTGAAGAGGCCAAGAAGATCTGCAGTGAGGTAGGAGACAGAAAATCACTAAATTTGTTAAAACACAGCATTGTAAAATGATCTATTTTGGTGCTGTAAAATGTGTTGGGGAAATTATTTTTTGTCATTTTTAAAATTGAAAAAAATATTTTTTTTAACTTTTCTCTCAAAGTCACAAAACATTTCACATGAGTTTTCTGATATCTGAATGATAGACGTAACTTGGACTAGAGACTAATAAACTTTTTATATATAAGAATAATATAGATGAATATATATAGTGTGTGTTTGTTTATTCAGGTGAAGCCAGACATAGAGACGGCGGTTGGAACCAATTTTCCTGTTTACAGTCCAATAAGCTTCAGGCTTCAGGTTGTGGCAGGAATAAACTATCTGGTCAAGGTAAAGGAGTGTTTTGTTTTTCATGGATTTTGAGCTTGATATTTTCATCACTGAAACTCTTCCATGTTTGTTTCCAATATCAACAAGCCAACTGTGGCAGTGTGTCCTGAACGGATGTGATGTGTCCAGTCATTTCTCCGTCCTCTCTGAAAGTTAAAATGCATCAAGTCACTGTATAAAAGTGTTTGGTCGCTATCAATGTGAACAGAGTTACATGGAAGAGATTCATTATAGATCCATGTGGATTTCTCGCTCTCTCTCACTCTCTCTCTCTCTCTCTCTCTCTCTCTCTCTCTCTCTCTCTCTCTCTCTCTCTCTCTCTCTCTCTCAGGTGTGTGTTGGAGAAGATGTGTGCGTTCATGCAATAATATTTCAAGATTTTCAAAGGAAACTGAATGTGACTGGAGTCCAGTTCCCTGAATCCAACAGTGAGCCTCTGGAACCCTTCTGAACACTTCTGAACCCTTCTAACCACATATAGAAAATATTCTGATCTAATAACAGACACACAATGAGCTGCCGTACTGTATAGAGGAACTATTGACAACTGTTTCATCCCTCAATATTCAGACCCTCAGTGCCTGTGTCAGTGTGTGCATGTGAAGATGTGAACAACACTACATTTACTTAACTTTTCTAAAAATGTTTTATGCTGAAATAACGTTTTTAAAAATCCTCATCCCAAATATTTAAAAACAAAACATAAACCAATGTAAAATAAATAATGTAAAATGACTCATTTTTTCAAATTGTTAGTTTTAATTGACTGTCTGAATAACTTTTTTAAAAGGATTTTTTTTAAGATCTGTGTACTTTTGCGTCCATTTGTTTTTCCTTCTTTAACCCGTAATTGAAAAACGAAAAAATTACCGGCTGTTGTATTTTTAAAACGCAAAGTTGAACACCAAAATTTTTATTTGAACTGTACACACCAAATACTGCCCATTTAAATAAATATTGACGTATTTTCAGATTTTTGCTTATGATTTTTTGCCCCTTTTGGAGATTTTTCATCTCTTCAGCGAAGTGTACACATCGCTGACTCTCCGGAGAAGCCTGCGCCGTCGACGAGCTCTACAGCGGGACGAGCCATCTGCTACGCAGACCAGAAGTCGGTCATCTCCTCGCCGCTTCAACTGCCATTCCTGCTGCGCTATCCGGCGCCCATATCCTTTATTGCATTCCGTGTTCGCCCCGCGACACACCTTCTCCTAAAAGAGCCAAGGCGTTGTTTCAAATGCCTCGATTTTCGAAGTGCGGCTCTTGTCCTCAGCGACGGGGATCGCCACATCCTGTGCGTTTCCTGCCTGGGATTCAACCATGTGGACCACACGCTTTCGAAGCGCGCTACCCTGCGGGCTCGACTAGCCACCTTCAACGTGGACCCCGCCCCTCCACTTCTCTTGTCTGGCCCGCGCCATAAGAAGCGCCATTCACAGAGAGCCCCGGAGGTCATCCCGAATGCACGCCGGCTAACTCCCCGTGTGCATCGCCTCCTGAGTCCCCCACCTCCATCACGGCCGACCAGAGCCATTCCACTCCCGCCGTGCAACACAAGCTCGACGGGGACAACGCGGAAGAGGACAGCTGTTCTCTCATCGCCTCAGAGAGTGGAGGATGGTCGGGCTCCATTCCGGACCCCGCCCCTTCCCTGCAAGAGTCGAGCGGTGTGCGGGCTAGCTTCGACGCTGAACATCTCCGCCTCATTACTAAGGTCGTGGAGGACCTTGGCCTCGATTGGTCGCTGCCTGAGGAACTCGCGCCCAGCAGGGTTGACAGCTGTTTCCTGCCCGGACGACGCTCGGCGCTTCACACGAGGCCCGCTCCCTTCCTGCCGAAATTACACGCGGAGCTATCTAAAAGCTGGAAGGTGCCATTTTCTGCCAGGCTGCGGTCTACAGTCTCTTCGACGCTCTCTGTTGTTGACGGCACGAAAGACAATGGCTACCTTTCCAATCCACTGGTCGAGGAAGCGGTAGCCACGCATCTATGCCCGCCCTCCGCTGGATGGCAGTCTAAATCAGGCGCTTGAACAAAGCCCTCATGCAGAGATCGTTCAAAATGCTCACGACCAGACAAATCCTCGCGCAAATTCGCCCGAGGGACTGGTTTATCTCAGTGGATCTGAAGGATGCCGATTTTCAGATCCAGATAATGCCCCATCACAGGCCTTTTTTTGTGATTCGCCTTCGAGGGCCAGAGCTATCAGTACACTGTCCTACCGTTCGGTCTATCTTTAGCACCCCGTACATTCACGAAGTGCATGGACGCGGCGCTTGCCCCCCTGAGACTACGGGGGATGCAAATACTGAACTATTTGGTTGACTGGCTAATTCTAGCCCAGTCAGAGACAGAGCTGATAGCACACAGGGCTTTATTACTCAGCCATTTGCGAGTTTTGGGTCTCCAAGTCAACTGGACCAAGAGCTCGCTGTCTCCCAGCTAGGAAATGTCCTTTCTGGGAACAGACTTAGACTCTTTCAATGACAGCGTGGCTGATGTCACAGTGCGCACTGCGGATACAACGCTCAGCTGCGTCTTTCAAGGTCGGCAGTTTTCTCCCTCTCAAAAACTTTCAGAGGATGCTAGGCCTTATGGCTTCGGCCTCGGTAGTGCTTCGGGTGGGCTTACATTACATGCGCCCCCTCCAGCACTGGCTTAAACCGCGGGTCCCGCTTCAAACATGGACCTCTGGCCGCGTTCGCCTCAAGGTGCTGTGTTCGCCTCTAGAACTGTGTTACAGCTCTGGAACCCTGGAAGGTGTCGGACTGGTACCAGTCAGGCGTGGATCTGGGAACGATCTCGAAACGAAAAGTAATATCGACAGACGCCTCCAACTCAGGTTGGGGTGCCCTCAACGAAGGCAGGCCAGTCTTCGGCCTGTGGGCAGCCCAGGAAGGGCGCTTACACATAAACTGTCTAGAGATAAAAGCGGTCAAGAATGCCCTAGGGCATTTTCTCCCCTTCTTAAAGGGCCACAATGTCCTAGTCCGCACAGACAACTTGGCGGTGGTGTCCTACATAAACCGCCAGGGCGGTCTCAGATCTCGGAGCCTCCACGCACTGGCAGAACTCCTCCTCGTGTGGTCTCAGCACAACCTGAGCTCGCTAATGGCGGCGCACGTGCCAGGCTGTTGGAACGTGGGTCCGGACATGCTGTTCAGAGACAACGTTCCCCCAAGGGAATGGTCTCTGCACCCTCAGGTAGTCCAGTTACTAGGGCTGTAACGATACACGATATAAAACCGAAATCACGATACTCAGATCCACGATCCTGTATCGCGGTGTGAGAAGGCAGAATCGCGACACACCCCTTAAACTCCCAGGGTTATCCTACCCGTCCAGATCCAATGCCACCACATCTTTAAATTACTATTAGTATTATTTGAAGTTAACATTATAAAATACTTAGACCTACATCACAAAACTAGTTGAGGATAAATTATTTAAAATTGGGCAATTTCAGCGTTATGGACGTGACATTTGCAGTCAAAACTTGAAATATAAATGCATTTAATGCATTTAATACCAATGTATTGAAACGTCTGTTTATATATCCATACTCCCTTAATAAAGGAGTCCAGACATTGGAAAAATATAAGTCTACACATGCATTTTATATTTAATATGAGGGAAATACACATGCGTTACGAACGTAACACAAAACATCTTTAACTTTTAGGTGTCAAAATATTGTTTTAGTAATTCTGTGAATTACACTGCACAAACCGAAAGTAATACTAGCCTACCCACTGGAAGAAGAAGGGTTTGTTCTCCCCAGAACATAAAATATCCTTTTTCTTCTTTTCGTGTTCGCATTTATGAGGAAAAAACAATGTTACGGACTTGACAGTTTTCTGGAAGCGGCACTAAAACTTCCACAAAGACCTCAAAAGACCTCAAATTATCTGCTTATGTAATCCGTATGAAATGTGCATTTCTCTCTGGCGCGTTCACTGCTGCAAAGATCACGAGTCAGCATCGTCAACTTCATCTTTCCAGCCGAGTGAGCCGACACTGACAGAAACACTTGTTTATTAATGAAGAATTAAAATGTCTCCTTGTTTGACATATTCATATCATGTCATTACTTTTGCCGGTTCTTTGTGACAGCTTTTAGGTGCTTTATTGGCAGCGCCACCCTTATTTAGTGTATATATATATATATATATATATATATATATATATACATATACAGTGCAAACATATCACACTATTCCTCTATCTCACAGTATAAAGAGCACGGTTATGGGGAGATGCCAAAGGTGGAAGAGACACTCGCTATCTCTCCCCTGAGTCTGCATCTTCCCTTAAGGCCCCGGTATTACCCACCAAGCCAGTTAGAACAACATCAGCTTTGGTGGGTAAGGCTTATTCAGCAGCTGGTCAGGTTGCAGCGTGTCTTCACACCATGACACTGCTGCAGGCTTACCAGGTGGAAGTGTTAGTAGACCTCAATGAAGGTTGGGGTATTGGCCCGAACGCTGTTTGCGAACTGCCCCGGGCCACAGATTTGTCTCTCAAGGAGACGGCTAAATCTGTGGCCCGAACGCTGTTTGCGAACTGCCCCGGGCCACAGATTTGTCTCTCAAGGAGACGGCTAAATCTATCGGCCGTTCTATGGCAGCCCTGTTGGCCACTGAGAGACATATCTGGCTTAATTTAAGCAACATCAAGGAGAAGAAGTAGAATTTTTTAATGGATGCTCTTACACGGGCCTCTTCGGCGGCGCTGTAAACTCGGCTGTTGAGAGTTTCCTGGAGTCAGCCATACAAGGAGTCAGCCAAACAAGGTCCTGCCTTTCAAAAACTCCTCCCCCGCCGAACTCATGTCTCCGGGCCTGCTGAGCGGGAGCAGCCCCAAACAGCAGTCCCAAAAGGACCGTCATTATCTCCAAGAAGGCTGCGAAGAAAAGGTCCTGACGCCCGAGGGCGCAGGCCATTAAGGGTTGTCCCCCCCGAAGCAGAGCGGTTAACACCTCATTTTACGGTGCCCGTCTCCCTTCGGTGCCCTCAGGGGACCGTTATGCTAACCCTGCCACCTCGTGTGCTTCAGGGCGCAGCGGTCTCCGGCGAGCACATATCCCAGGTTCCACCCAGAAATGTAGTGGCCCTGGGATGCCCGCCCCCTCCGAGGAGGGTCCTAGAGCAGCCAGTTCAGTCGTTCCCTGCCGGTTCGCCGTTACAGGGCGACGAGCTGATTGATCAACAACAACTAAATCCAGAAACCAGTCTCGAGAGGCTGGTATCTCTAGTAGAATTTTTGACAGCATGGAAGCTACTGCCAAATATTTCTATATTGAATATTTCAATATGTCATGCAGACCATAGAAAAGGGTTATCAAATACAGTTCGGGTCTCGCCCGCCCAGGTTTATGGGGGTCCTATCCACCGTGGTGGGCCCCAAGCTGGTTCTGGTAATGGAACAGGAAGTGAGAACGCTGTTGGACAAGGGGGCCATAGAATATATACCTCCAGCCAGCAGGGATACTGGGTTTTACAGTCGGTATATCATCGTTCCAAAGAAGGATGGGGGGTTGCGTCCCATTTTGGATCTAAGAGTTCTGAACGAGTCAGTCATGCAACTAAAATTCTAAATGTTAACCTTGAGTCAAATCGTGCCACAGATCAGATCCGAGGACTGGTTTGTCACGATAGATTTTAAGGACGCATACTTCCATATTTCCATCCTTCCATATCACAGGAAGTTCCTGAGGTTTGCTTTCGGGGGCGAAGCATACCAATATCGAGGTCTTCCGTTCGGCCTAGCACTATCACCCCACACTTTCACGAAATGCGTAGATGCAGCTCTGGCGCCTCTGCGTCTGCAGGGTATTCGCATCATAAACTACATCGACGATTGGTTGATTTTAGCTCAGTCGCATCTGTTGGCGGTTCGGCATCGAGATGTCGTTCTCGCCCACATGAAAGAGCTGGTGTTATGGCTAAACGTCAAGAAAAGTGTGCTTTCTCCACTACAGAGGACCACTTTTCTAGGTGTGGTTTAGGATTCTATGTTGATGCAGGCATGCCTGTCACCGGCACGCATAGAGTCCATCCTGTCAGCTGTGAAAAGAATAAAGCTAGGCCAGTCACTCACTGTCAAACAGTTTCAGAGACTGTTGGGTTTGATGGCAGCAGCGTCCAACGTGATTCCTTTTGGCCTGCTGTACATGAGACCCTTGCAGTGATGTCTCAGGACCAAAGGATTTTCCCGAGGGGCAACTCCTTTCGCATGATCAGGGTTACGCGGCGATGCCTATGTGCCCTGGTTATGTGGAAGAAACCTTGGTTCCTGTCCCAGGGCCCCGTGTTGGGAGCTTCTTGTCGTCGCAGAATGCTAACGACAGATGCCTCCCTCACGGGCTGGGGAGCGAACCTGGAAGGACGCTCAGCTCAGGGTCTATGGAGGGATCATCATCTCTCCTGGCATATCAATCGCCTAGAAATGTTGGCTGTGTTTCTTGCTCTCAAGAATTTCCTCCCAGACCTCAGGGGCCATCATGTGTTGGTCCACACAAACAATACGTCGGTGGTCGCCTATATAAATCATCAGGGGGGCTATGCAAGCTGGCACACCAGATCCTCCTGTTGTCTCAGGGGAAGTTGCTTTCGCTCAGAGCAGCTTATATCCCTGGGGCCCAGAACATAGGAGCAGACATTCTGTCGAGGCTGGGGCCGAGGCCCGGGGAATGGAGGCTCCACCCAGAGGTGGTGGAGCAGATATGGAGGGAGTTCGGCCAGGTTCAAGTGGATCTATTTGCGTCTCGAGAGACGTCTCACTGTCCACTCTGGTTCTCCCTCACGCATCCAGCTCCTCTCGGACTGGATGCGATGGTACAGACGTGGCAGAGGCTACGTTTGTATGCTTTTCCCCCGATCGCTCTGCTCCCAGGAGTTTTGGAAAGAGTTCGCAGGGACCATCTGTGCCTACTTCTTATAGCCCCGCGGTGGCCGGGCAGAGTATGGTTCCCAGATCTAGTGTCTCTCCTGAACGGGCCTCTTATGGAGCTCCCCGTCAGGAGGGACCTTCTGTCCCAAGCAGAGGGCTCTATATTTCACCCTCGTCCCGAACTGTGGAACCTGTGGGCTTGGCCTCTGAGGGGGCCCAGCTCATAGGGTCAGGTCTCTCAACCGAGGTTGTGGAGACTATTCTACAATCCAGAGCTCCTTCCATGAGGAAACTTTATGCCCTGAAGTGCAAGGTTTTCACTTCATGGTGTAGTAACCGTCAGCTGGACCCAGTTAACTGCCCGGTTGGTACAGTGCTGGAGTTTCTGCAGGAGCGGTTCACTGCAGGTATATCCCCATCCACTTTGAAGGTTTATGTGGCGGCCATAGGTGCTTACCACATTCCTTTGGGTGGAATGTCTGTGGGTAAAGACCCATTGGTATCTCGTTTCCTCCGTGGCACTTTGAGGCTGAGACCATCTGCACGCACTAGGGTTCCGACTTGGGACCTGCTATTGTCCTCCAAGGCCTTTCCCAGGCTCCCTTTGAGCCCTTGGAGGAGGTTCCAGCCAGATTTATGTCATTGAAAACGCTGTTCCTCCTCTCTATTTTGTCTCTTAAGAGAATAGGAGATCTTCAGGCTCTGTCGGTTGCATCCTCTTGCTTGGAATTTGCGCCCGGCATGGTTAAAGCTTTCCTTCATCCTAGGCCGGGTTATGTTCCCAAGGTCCCCACTAATGTGGCTCGTTCCATAGTGCTGCAGGCCTTCTGTCCTCCTCCCTTCCAGGATGCGGACCAGGAAATGCACAATTTGCTGTGCCCGGTTAAGGCATTGGATGCTTACGTCCACAGAGCTGCCCTGTGGCATAAATCCGAACAATTGTTTGCTTGTTTTGGACCCCCTAACAAGGGGTCACCAGCATCTAAGCTGGTTCTGATCTAATTTGACTTTTGACCTGTAATGTTGCCTGAATCATAATCATACACTGTTCGTTCGTTGGCCAGAGGAGAACGTCTCAGGTTACAAATGTAACCTTTGTTCCCTGAGAACAGGGAACGAGACAATACGTCATCGACGTTATGGGGGAACGCCTCAGGCGTGACAGGTGTCTGAAATCACTATCAAATCACGTCAATCATATTGACCGGCGACAGCCCGTGAATCATTAGCGTGAATGATTAACGTGCGACCTGGAAGTATATAAGGGCGCCTTGCAAACATGACAAATCACCTTATCGTCTGAAGGGACTGTACGGCAGGCAAGCCCCGAGGCATGGCAGGGAGACGTATTGTCTCGTTCCCTGTTCTCAGGGAACAAAGGTTACATTTGTAACCTGAGACGTTCCCTTTCGAAGGGAACTCAACAATACGTCATCGACGTTATGGGGAACGATATACCCACGCCGCCATGCTGAGGGGAGTGAATGCCCTCAGGCAGTGACAACTGTCAGAACCAGCAATTTCAAATGAAACGCTAGAACCACTCACCGTCAGGTCATACTGGGCTGTCAGTGACAGCATTCCCTACGGTCATAGCCTAAGCTATAAGCCACACAGGAAAACCTCCATAAACATAGTTAAATGAAAGGACTACCTGGGCCTGCTCAAAGGCCTAGGACCACAACTTCAATTAGAAGGGGTCCCTTCTAGGGAATGTGGCTAGGGAACCCGAAGGAACCCCAGCCAGTCACTATTCAGGGGAACGTACTCACCCCGAAGTGCCACCAGGACGGCCTGACCTGGTGTCAGAGCATAGACACTTAGTCTGGCCTCTTCCTGTCTGTCCGAAGACAGAGCCTCTGGACACTTTGCCTTAAGTAAGGCATCCAACCCGAGGGATTGCGAAGCTGGCAGTGAACCACTCGGCCCGGATCTCAGAGACGGGATATCCCGGAGAGTATGACTCAGCAAGTGCTTTCCAACCCTTGCTAGCGAGGGGAGTTTCTCTACTCGATCCACGGATCAACCCAGTGTCTGTGTTTCAAAACACTGAGGAGGCCTGTGAAGGCCTAAGGACTGATCTAACTGGGAGGCCTCACGAGAGGCCTACGACCGTCTGACCAGACTCAGGAGTCCGCGTGCTCACAGTGACCCTCAATGAGGGGAGCATATGGTCCCCCTGGTAGGCAAAACCAGGCTGTAGGCAGGAAAGAGGTTCCGAGAGGGAACCAGCAGCAGAGAATGAACACTTCAGTCGAGCCAGGGCGCAAGCTCGCCTTCAGCAGCTGCCTGATAAGGCCAGCTGAAATGATAGCAAGAGGCCACTAGCTTCCTGAACCCAGCACCGCTAGGGAACCACTCACAAGGAGGCCTGGTGAGGCCTACTACCTGATAGCAACAGTATGTGGTCACCTACAGGGAGGCCTAGAGAGGCCTACTACCCGATAACGATAGTACGTGGGGAACTCACCCTCAGGGAGGCCTGGTGAGGCCTACTACTTGATAATCACAGCATGTGGGAACTCGTCTTCAGGGAGGCCTTGTGAGGCCTACTACCTGACAGCCATAATATCTGGGAGCTTTTTCTGCTACCCGATAGAAAGTCTGGCTAGCTGTCCAGTTGTCTGTCCTTGGGCTTGTCTCCAGGGAGGCCTGGTGAGGCCTACTACCTGATAGCCAATGTAGGTGGGGATTCGCCTTCAGGGAGGCCGGGTGAGGCCTACTACCTGATAACCATCTTAAGTGGGAATTCACCTTCAGGGAGGCCTGAGGGGCCTACTACCTGATAGCAACTGGTAGCTGAGTCCGGGTGACAGTTCCAAGGCGGCCTGCTAAGGCCAGCCAGCTGGGGACTCGCCTATCAGGGAGGCCCGGTTGGGCCTACTAGCTGATAGCAAGTCAATTCTGCTACAAAGGAACACTGTTGGGAACCATACTACACCAATGTAACTATTGGGCCCACCCACAGGAGGCCTAGTATGGCTAGCTACCTGTAGCGGCATTAAAGCATGACCCACAATGTTGGGACTCACCTCCGAGGAGGCCTGTTTAAGGCCTACTACCCACCGGTGAGTCAACTGCCCGAACCACCAAGGCCAACCAATTCTCTCGAGAAGTAGCCTATAGCGCCCTCTTGGGGGCTGCTCATACAAGGAGGCCTGCTGAGGCCTACTACCTGATGGCGCAGCCTTCGTTGGCAGATAAGCTGTTTACACAGCGCCTACAGCATCCTGGTGCCTAATCACATTGCCCATGGCAGTGTACTCAGCATAGAGAGCTAATACCCTTAGAACAAGGGGAGTACAACATACGCCACTCTGCCTCAGTGGAGGCCCCAGTTAGTCAGGGGCCTACCATCTATGCATGGGCATCAGCACAGGGCAATGCTCTGGTTTCAGGGGAGCGAACTTCGACCAAAGAAGAAGTGAAGGCTTACTTCATACTCGACCCGAGCCATAGTAGTGCGAGGTAGAATAAAAACAGAACTGGGAGTGAAGTGCTCAGACCTACCCTGAATCACAGGGGAATACTCACACCTCACCCTGAGTTTACCAGGGTGCAGGCCTGCCAGCGGCTCTAGGGGCAACAGAAAAACATCTGTGCCCAACCTATGGAGTGGGGCCTGAATGAAAGCCAACCACCTACAACCCACAGCCTGAGCAGTAGCTCAGCAAGGTATTAGTGAAGCCTACACTGGCGGCCTAAAAACCGTAGGCCAGTTCTGCACGGCAGGGTCGGGCAGGAGACACAGTCTTCTTCGCGAAGCGAAAGACGGCCTAACCCTGCTCAAAGGACTTCTATACCATGGAGGCCTAACTGAGGCCTACCATGTCCTTATAACCCATCCTCTGCACCACGCTGCATTACTCTAGTCACCCCAGAATGCAGAGAAGGGGGCGGGCCTTGGCCTAACGACTCCCATGGGAGGAGGCTGATTATACAGGGATGCCAAAACCTACATTCACAAAGTGAAGGGTCAGAGGAAGAAATGCTAATTTTAGCAGAACGCCTCTAATATCCCTGGCACAGCCTAGGCCAGCTACAGAGGCGGCCCTGGTGAGGGCCAACCTGTAAGCATAGATCTATCTGAGGGCTCAGAGGAGCCACAGCCTACTAAAGAATATAGTCTGTATTATTCCATTCAAAGGGCTGCAGAACGCTCAACCTAATGAAAACTCAACAGAGCTCAAGGGGCGAAATACTCAGAAAAGTCAAAACGGTCCCATGGGCCGGACATAAGATCTATCTGAAGCTCTAGCGTCAGTCAACACTCTAAGTAAAACATACTATCAGAGAGAGACCAACTACTCTACCCTGAGGTGGCTAACAGCCCAAAGGCTAACATAGTTATCGTTCAGGCCACCTAACGGGGAACTTCAGGGCCCTAATAATCCAATAAAGTTACCTTACCTTTATTACCTTGACATGACCCCATAACTCTTTATACAGGGAACGAGGTCTGTAAAGAGAAATATGTTATTTTTTATCACAAAAAATATACTCCTTGAAAAGACCAGCAGCTCACCTGCGGCGTGCAAAGTGAAGACTCGCCAGAAGTTCTATACGAACCTGGGAACCGCCACTTTACACGCCTGAAAGGGGCGTTTCCACCAACCAGGCCCGGGTGGGCCATCAGAACATAGTTCTCATCATAGGCCCATCCCCAGGCCTGATGTAATGAACGCCTGGGGGTCAGAAGAGAGAGGGCAGAATGTCGTGACCCTCCGGGGAGGTTATCCATTACCGACGCCGTGAGCGTTTGTTCTGGATAATCTCCCTCAAATCTCTTCTGTGGCGGGAGTCACGCCTCCTCTGCGACCTGCTCCTTGAGGGAGGGGGCGCACGAGAGGCGACACTGGCTCGCTGGCCCTGCCTATGGTCCTCAGACTGTGAAGGGCCAGGCTCTCCCGCCTGCCTGGGTGCGGACGCGGATCTCAGCGGTATACATGTTTTAAATGCTGCTGAGCGCGCCTTCGCCTCCCTGAACTTCCCCACCACCGCTTCTACAGAGGTGCCAAAGAGTTCGGAAGGCGAAACTGGTGAATCGAGGAGAAAGGTTTTTTCTTTCTCCCCGATGCCAGCTAGATTTAGCCACAGATGCCTCTCCGTGGCCACCATCGCCGCCATCGACCGACCGATCGCAGCAGCGGTTTGCTTGGTAGCCCGGAGAGCCAGATCTGTGGTGCGGCGCAGCTCAGCCACCGCCTCAGGGGACAACCCTGCCCCCTGGTCGAGATCCCTCAGCAGGTCGGCCTGGTACGCCTGTAACACCGCCATGGTATGAAGTGCAGCACCGGCCTGACCTGCTGCCGTGTATGCTCTGCCATTCAAACGAGCCGTCGTTTTCAGCGGTTTGGATGGCAGGGTTGGAGCTTTTAGTGTCGCTGCCCGCCCAGACACGAGATAGTTCGCGAACGTCTCGTCAATGGGCGGCATTGACACATACCCATGCTCTCTGATCCCCTCAACATCAGCGAAACTGGCCCGCTGATGTTGGTGAATACGTGCAGAGTATGGGTTCTTTCATGCCCTCTCGATCTCCATGTGTAGATCAGGAAGGAATGGAAGGCTCACCCGAGCTGGTGGTGTATGGCCAGGGAGAAACCGATCATCGAGCCTTCCGCGAGCGGCCCCTCCTCTAGCGCGCTGCCAAGGCAACTGCAGCCTGTCAGCAGCGCGCTCCATAACATCCACCAGCTCAGCATACATGGGACAGGGTGGCTGAGGAGGTTCAAGATCTTCCTGATCATAAACCTCCCCAACCTTCTCCTGTGCGTCCGGAAGAGCCGCAACTGCAGGTACAGTCGGTGAGTAATCTTCCCCATCATCGACCTGCAGTTCGCTCTCGTCAGCCGTCGAATCATCTGAGAGGTTTACAGCCCTCTCAAGGCGATCGACGAGCTCCATCTGAGAACCCCATGATGAAAGTCGCCGCTCTGCCTCAGCATGAGCGGGACCTGCACCACGAGGAACAGATGCTGAGCCCCCTTCACTCGAGAAGAGGGCCAGACGAGAGCGGAGCATTTTAAGAGACAAATGCTCGCAGTTCGCACAGAAGGTTCCCTCGAGAACCTCCCGTGCGTGCTCTTCTCCCAAACAAAAAACGCACAGCTCGTGTGTGTCAGCCGGTGTCAGAAACCTCGGACACGGGTCGGCACACTTACGAAAACAATCCGCCTTTGCTGTGCGTTTCATTTCTCTTACCTTTTTCTGACGTAAGTTTGAATAGCGTTTCATACAAACAGTCCCTGAAGACGATGAGATGATTTGTCATGTTTGCAAGGCGCCCTTATATACTTCCAGGTCGCACGTTAATCATTCACGCTAATGATTCACGGGCTGTCGCCGGTCAATATGATTGACGTGATTTGATAGTGATTTCAGACACCTGTCAGGCCTGAGGCGTTCCCCCATAACGTCGATGACGTATTGTTGAGTTCCCTTCGAAAGGGAACTGTCCCCCGACTGAGCCTGGGTTCTCCAAAGGTTTTTTTCTCCATTCTATCACCTGCTGGAGTTTTGGTTCCTTGCCACTGTTGCTTTGGCTTTTGGCTTGCTTAGTTGGGGACATCTAATTATTCAACAATATTTTTGATCTGCGTAACTTCATGTGGACGCTTACACAATTTTATTCTAGAAATAAACTTCTTGTAATTATTTTCATGTATTCACTGTGGAGCTGCTTTGATACAATCTGTATTGTGAAAAGCGCTATATAAATAGAGATGACTTGACTTGACAAAGCAAAGAATGAGCAAGTCGGTGGTCGAGACTATCTCACTTGCTTATGAATAGACCGGACAACCTTCACCTATGGTGGTGCGGTCACACTCAACTAGGAGTATGGCGGCCTCTAAGGCCTTATTGTCAGGAGTACCTCTACAAGATGTCTGTGATGTGGCAGGCTGGTCCTCACCTTACACTTTCGTCAGGTTTTATTTTCTGGACTTGGACTCTACTCCAGGGTCCCGAGTGCTCTCGTCCCAGTGCTGCTTGCCCTGATTTCACACTGGACAGGCACTTCTCACTATGGTGGCGTTGGTATAGACGTTCCCTTAGCGTCAATCAACTCGGTTACGACTGTAACCTCGGTTCCCTGAAGAGGGAACGAGACGCTGCGTCAGCTGCCATATCTCCTGCGTGCCTGTAAGCGACTTGTTCAGACCTTACGAAGGTGACGCGGCTTTGTCTGAACAGGCTTTTATAGTTTCCTGGTTCATGACTTCATGACACCCGCCTTTGACGTCCTGTCACACCATTGGACTGATTTTACATGTGCTTCAAGACGTCATCACGCAAAGCGTTCCCTTAGCGTCAATCGATGCAGCGTCTCATTCCCTCTTCAGGGAACTGAGGTTACAGTCGTAACCGAGGCGTTTTCCCGTAGCGTAAGTTAGCTTACGCAACACTCGTTCCCTCATCTAGAGAGAACCGAGGTTACGTTAGTAACCGAGTACGATTTATAGGCTAATGATAATAAATGTGTCTGAAAAAATAACAAGGTATTTTAATTGTTTATTAATAAACTAGTGTTTTCTAAATCAGTGTCGGCTGCAAACATATCTCCAACTCCACTGTAAAGCGGATGCACCTTGAGGTAGAAATGCACCTTTCATATGGATTACATAATCAGATGGTATTTGCTTTCGATTAGAATTTGTTCGTTAAAAAGCGCACATTTTAAGCTTTATATAGGTAGGCTAGATTTTGTTTCAGTTCATTTTTGAGACGCGTTCCAGTTCACAGAGATCATAAAAGCACGCCTGATTGTTTATTTTACAAAAGCACAATGTTTTCTATTTATTATGTTTACACAAATATAAGTACCCAAATATCAAAACATCCGATATCTGATATATTATATATAACACAAATATCCGCGCAAACACTTGGATATGCGTCAAAATCTTGTGTTTATTTGTGATAATTAGCCCTGTATTATTATTGTCTAACCTGTGTTATTGACTGACATTTGACAAATTGCTTTGTTCCTTTTTTGGATAAAAGCGTCTTCTAAAAATGTAGTGTGACGACCTCTGCTGTTGGTTTTGGGAATTGAAGTTTGGTACCTGAGCCCACTAATTATCTCAATAGGCTATATGCACACGGGGGTGATGACGTACTTCTGTAATATCTCAGCCAGCTAAGCCATTTCCGCTAGCGCTGAGCCGATTGTTTACCAAGCAATATAGCGATAGCAACAACAATATGACTTAAACGTTCAAATTTCAGCGAACCAACAACAGTACAGCCGAGCATTGTTGTGTGCCTCGGTGTCAAGCTTTGAGTAAGTTCAACAGATTACTTAGTTTTCATACATTTCCATCTATGCGAGATATCAGAGTGCGAGAAAGCTGATATCCTCTTGGACCACGACTACGCTTCGGCTCCAGATCCCGCAGTTATCGATTTAGCCCTTGATAACAACATGTGTCTCAGAGAGGAGATCCTCAAGCTGAGGGAATAAGCTGACAATTAATCAGCGCTTTGGGATTCATCGTTTTGCTGCCTCAGACAAGGACATACAATTTCACAAGGTAAGATGTCCAGATTGTTCTGTAGTACTTTTGCAACAACAGATATACTATTTTCATTTTGAAATGAACTAACCCTTTATGGTTGTTGTTCACTAAATTAGAAATGTATCAAATTGACCAGAGCGTTTCTATAGAAATCTATCTAATCAGAATCGATACAAGTACTGAGATGTTTTTTGTTGTTTTTTTACTTTTACATATGGCCAGAGGCTGAATCTGTTTGTTTACCTAGAAAAATGTCAAATAAATTACCTATGACCATTTGTATAACTACTTTCTTTAAATGTACCTTTGTAAATTACTTTGTATACATTGAATTTTATAGTTCCTCATGTTGTGTATGCACTGCTGTACATTGCACATACTCTTTGAATAAAGAACTACTGAATTATTTGCATGTTATATGTACTTTAGCTCACCAGTGCTTTTAAGCCATCTGTAAAAAAAGAATAATACTTTCATGCACAGTGAATTATATTTACTGAATAATAACCTTTGTTTAGGGCTCCCAAACAACAGTTATAAAATACTATTTTTAGGTAATGAATTATTAGCTTAAAAAAAAAACATTAATAGAAAGAACAGGTAACATGTAATTTAATAATAGATTATTCCATTAGTATGCAAATACAACAAGAAACATAGTAATACAATTAAGACTACGTAAAACAAAAATATAAAAACTTGAACATATGGTCAAATATTTTGGATTTGGAGCTGCTAGATTAGAACTGCCAGTAAGATAAATAGAGAAAAGAGAAATTAATAACATTCTGTAAAGAAGCGAGACAGGCTATCAGAATCTAATTATTTAGGCAAGCATAGAGGTAACAATTGAAAAAGAAATAATCAATTTTTACTTTCATTGTTTTGGTGATTTCATTGTCTCTGGGAATCCTCTGAATAAACATGTCTTCCTGTGTGTAGACAACGCAGTCACACCAGTCCAAACCAGAAATCAACATTTGGCCCTGGATCTGCCAAAAGTAGGAATGAGATTTCCTTAATGCGTGTGTGCCCTCACTTATCTTAATATATGGGCAGTCAACATAGCTTGCTACATTGGGGCATTTAACTTCAACAAGGCCAAACACGGTCTGCCCCTTTGGATCGTACACAATGCCATCAGGTGATGACCCCATCCAGGGTGCGTCAGGGTGGATCAGGAAGCCACAGGGATAGTGGTGAACCTGCCTTACTCTGCAGTACTCCTCTACAGCCGCTGGTTCCATGTCAAGCCCCCTCCTCATGTCTGCAGTCTGATGGCTACGTCTCAGAAGCCTTTTGGCAAGATTTTCAGCAGAGCTCGTAGCTACGGTGGCCCAGTAGTGCACAACACCACGACATTTAAAAAGCAAACATATGTTCACAACACAACGGAAATAAGCCACAACACAACGGAAAATCTACAACACAACGCAAATAAAGCCGCAACACAACGGAAATGCTCCCGACCACTAGAGGGCTCTCGGAGCGCTGTAAAGTTAGTTTTCCTAGCCATTGTTCAATAGAGTCAGCAGTCTATAAAAATCAACACCACGATTAGTTTTAACAGTATGTAGCTAACCTTTGTATATCGACATTTATTAATTCAAAATCACCTACGTGCATTATAGCTGCATATTTATTTTATACTTATAGAATGCTTTGACGCGCTACTACAGCGCATGATCCCTAAGGGAACGTCTGTCAATTCCTCCAAGTTGTTAAAACGTATCATTTGTTTTAATTAAAATTACTTTTAACATTCAAAAACAGACATGTTCAAAATCCAAAGCTTGATTGTATTTGATAGTAGACTGACTTAATACAGGTGACTTTTTTCCAATACCCTTCATGTATTTACAGTAAACAATTATTTTTTAGGAGATTTCTGTAAAAGTTTTTCTTTTCTTTTATCATGTTTCAACGGTTGTAGTTCCTATTAATCAGACTGACTTACAACAGGTGAAATTGTGCCAATAGCTCCCTGGATGCACAGTACAATATTTTTTTATATAAAAACATTAGGCCTACTGTAAATAAAAAATTAAATGAAATGTCACAAAGCGTGTGGTTTGGTTTCTATAGTGACCAGACTGAGTTATTACAGGTGGAATTGTGCCATTAGTAATTCTGCAATTCGGCAAATGGTTTTTATTTATTTATTTGTAAATTATAGTATAATAAATTATACGTTTTAACCACTTGATGGAATTGCAGACGTTCCCTTAGGGATGGGAACGCTATGGAAGCGCGTCCAAGCATTCTCGTGTATAAATACGCAGATATAATTCATGTAGGTTATTTTGAAGTAATATTTTATATCGATATAAAATGGTTACACTGTTAAAACTAATCGTGGTATTGATATATTTAGACTGCTCACTCTATTGAACAATGGCTAGGAAAACTAACTTTACAGCGCTCCGAGGGCCCTCTAGTGGTCGGGAGCATTTCCGTTGTGTTGCGGCTTTATTTCGTTGTGTTGTAGATTTTCCATTGTGTTGTTGATTAATTTCGTTGTGTTTTGGCTTAATTCCGTTGTGTTGTGAACGTATGTTTGCTTTTTAAATGTCGATGTGTTGTGCACACTACTGGGCCACCGTACTCTGCCCTCGTGTGACAGACCTCTCTGAACTTGGAGGTGGTGATGCGGGGCTGCCTTAGTTAATGCCAATGCAGGAACTCTGCTCTTTTGTGCTGTTGGCAATTTTGTGTGCGGTCTCTAATGATGTTGCCAGGGACATCATGTGGTGCTGCTGATGTGCAGTGCAGACAAAATAAAAGAGCAGGTAGAGGGTCCCAGCCTGTTAGCCTGAAGCGGCAGCTGTGTGGGGACAGGTTTTTGGAACTCTTTTGCTGGCATATGATAGGATAACACACTTCCTTCTTGCACTTTTCCAAATACAGAGTCAACCAGAGGAACATTAATGTCCATAGCCATAGTTGTTATCAGTGGAGCCACATCACTTGGAACATCATGGTAGACTTCATCCACCCTGAGTGTGGAAGAGGCAGAGCTGAACTGAAACCTTTATACAAGTTGCTCCTATGAAGAAAAAAATAAATAAAATAATAATAAATATATGTATATATATATATATATATATATATATATATATATATATATATATATATATAGGCTAGGCCTATACATATATATATATTTATTTTTATTTTTTTAAATGAGCCATAAAGTAAGTTACATATAAGTTGAACGAACAAACAAACAAAATAACTAAAAAAGGCTTTATTTATTTGATAAGCCAGAAGAGATGGTTTGGACTTTCTTGCTTAAACAACTGACAGTTTAAATACAAACAATGGATGTTAACATACAATGTATCATATGATCAGATTACTACTTTATCTGAGGTCTCACTGATTACTACAGAAAATGTCTTTAATGATAATAACAACAACAATACTAACCTGATGCCTGTAACATTCAGAGTATATCAGCGAACGTGCACGTACTGTTGACGTGATTACGTCGGTTGTGGGTATACGTAGCGGAGCAATAAACGTACTGTATGCAACGTTCAGTCTGATTATTTGTAGACTAACCAAACAACGCACATCGAATATCACACTGGCGACGAGGATCGACAATAACGAAAACGTCTCCTGGACAGCGGACGTTTGCGTGCGGAAGAAAGTTCGGAGTAAAAGCAACCGGCTGTAAAAGCAAGTGAGCTAGCGAGTTAGCGACCGGACAGTTAGCATGGCGCTAGCACACGGCCCGTCCGTACCACCGTTCGATACAGAGAGCGAACCCAGCTCTGTCGGACCGAGGTGGATTAAGTGGCTTCAGCGGTTCGAGAACTACACTACAGCTGTGAATATAACCGGGGACCCAAGACTGAAAGCCCTCCTGTTGCATCTGGCTGGCGAAAGAGTGCACGACATATACGACACAGTGGCGGCGGAGGCTGACAAGTATGCAGACGTGAAAGCAAAACTCACCGAGTACTTCTCGCAGAAAAAGAATGTCCAGTACGAAGTGTACGTCTTCAGGAAAGCTGCACAACAGCCCGGTGAGAATCTAAATGCATATAATACGAGACTTCGTATGCTGGCAAAATACTGTGAGTTTAGTGACGTAGACAATGAAATAAAGTCACAGATCATACAAAGCTGCACGTCCTCCAGGGTGCGCAAATACGGTTTGAGGGAGGCAAACAAGACATTAAAAGAACTGCTTGAATACGGCACGACTCTAGAACTTTCTGAACTGCAGTCAAAGGGAATCGAAGAAGGTTCAAATCCCACTACAGCTGTGAATCAAATACACAGAAAACTCCGCAAGAAGACATACCAAAAACGTCCAACGGGTGGCAGCAACACGCAATGCAGAAACTGCGGGGGCGAGTGGCCACACAAAAATGAATGCCCTGCAAAGGGTAAACAATGTAAAGCATGCGGGAAGCAAAACCACTTTGCAAGACAGTGCAGGTCAAAATCACAACACACAGAGCAGCAAGTAGAGACACAGCGATACAAGAACAGCTATAGAAAGAAAATCAATCAGGTGGAAACACAAAGTGAACCAGCTCAAATCAAGTCATCTTCAAGCAGCGATGAATCCTATGCATACACTGTTAAAAGCAATAGCAACAGTAAGCAGCCGTTAACACAAATCAAGCTGTATGGAGACACAGTGCCAGCTGTGCATCGACTCTGGTGCTGCTGTAAACATCATCAGTGAAGTGACATACAACAAGCTGGGCATTCAGCCCCGCCTCCTACACACTGATCTCAAAATACTTGCCTATGGGTCCAAAGACGCACTGCCCATCCTAGGGAAATTCACAGGCCGTGTAGAGGCGAAGAACAAGACCAAAACAGATGGTACGTTCTATGTAATTAAAGGCGATGGCTGCTCCCTGCTCAGCTACCAGACAGCTGACGAGTTGGGGTTGATCAAAATCATACGCTCTATCAGCCCTTCCTCAGTGAACCTCACAGTAGCAGATGAGCTTGTGAACAGACACCCCGAGCTGTTCGATGGCATTGGTAAGCTGAAAGACTTTCAAGTGTCACTACATATAAACTCTGACATACAGCCCACATGCCAGCCACACCGCAGAGTTCCTTTCCATGTACGTCAAAAAGTTGAAGCTGAGTTACAGAAACTGGAAGATGAAGATATCATTTACATTTACATTTACATTTACATTTAGTCATTTAGCAGACGCTTTTATCCAAAGCGACTTACAACTGAGGACTAAACCAAGCAAGTCATCGTGAAGAGGCAAAAGCAACGCAAGAAGTGCTCCAAATACAAAGTTCAGACATAGCTCGGAGTAGCATAAGCCAGGCAAGCGAGGATTTAGAGGAAAGGATTTTTTTTTTTTTTTTTTTTTTTTTTTTTTTTTTAAGTTAAGTGCTCCCGGAAGAGATGAGTTTTCAGTTGTCTTTTGAATGTTGTCAGGGATTCTGCATTCCGGATGAGGGTGGGGAGATCATTCCACCAGCATGGAACCGTGAATGAGAATGTTCTGGAGAGTGATTTTGTGCCCCGCTGTGATGGTACCACGAGCCGTCGCTCATTGACCGATCGTAGGCTTCTGGTAGGGATGTAGACTTGTAGTAGTGAGTGGAAATCATAGAAAAAGTGACAGGCCCAACACCCTGGGTCTCGCCCATCGTAACGCCACCAAAGCCCAAAGATCCAGACAAGGTACGCATATGTGTCGACATGCGACAAGCAAACACAGCCATCCAAAGAGAACGTCACCTGACTCCCACTATGGATGACGTTATTCATGAACTGAACGGGGCGACCATATTCTCAAAGCTGGATCTAACATCGGGATATCACCAGCTGGAACTACATCCCAACAGCAGGTACATTACCACATTCACAACGCACTTGGGCCTGAGAAGGTACAAGCGCCTCAACTTTGGCATCTCTTCAGCCGCGGAGGTGTTTCAAAACACAATCCATCAGAAACTTCAGGGCATCGCAGGGGTGAAGAATCTCAGCGATGACATCATCGTCTACGGAGCGACACAGGCTGATCATGACAAGAGTTTAACAGCTGTATTCCAGCGACTCAAAGAATGTGGTCTCACATTAAACCGAAAGAAATGTGAGTTCAACAAGACGCGACTTGAGTTCTTCGGGTTCATTTTCTCTGCTGGCGGTGTTTCAGCAGATCCCAAGAAGGTCGACGCCATACACCAAGCCGACAAGCCGAAGGATGCTGCGGAGGTCAGAAGTCTTTTGGGGATGGCAAACTACTGCTCACGCTTCATCCCTAATTTCGCCACAGTAACAGAGCCCCTCAGAAAGCTCACAAGAAAAAACACGACCTGGCAGTGGGGCGCAGAACAGGATGCAGCACTGAGCACACTGAGAGAGAGTCTCACCAGCGAGACCACGATGGCATATTTCGATCTGAACAGAGAAACAGAGCTCATCGTCGACGCTAGTCCAGTCGGGCTAGGGGCAATACTGCTGCAAAAAGACCAAAAAAAGAAACACATAATCGCTTATGCAAGCAGAGCACTCAGTGACGTCGAAAGGCGCTACTCTCAAACGGAGCGTGAAGCGCTCGCAATTGTATGGAGCTGTGAACATTTTCATCTCTACATCTACGGCAAGGAGTTCACGATGGTGACGGACCATAAGCCACTCGAACTGATCTGGAACAACCCGAGGTCCAAGCCGCCTGCCCGCATCGAGCGGTGGGGACTCCGGTTGCAGCCATACAACCTCAAAATTGAATACAGGAAAGGGACTGATAATCCAGCAGACTACATGTCCCGCCATCCAATCCCAGCACAGACGCCTACCAAAAACACCCGTGCCACAAAAGTGGCTGAAGAATATGTAAACTTCATCATGCAGAACAACACACCAAAAGCGATGACTCTAGATGAAATCAAATCAGAGACACTCAAGGATGAAACATTGCAAAAGGTTAGTGTTCTTATACGCAACAATGCATGGCACACAGTCGCAAAAGTCGCTGCGCTAAAACAGTATGAACATGTGAAAAGCGAGCTCACAGTGTCACACGAAAATGACATCATACTCAAGGGCTCCAGAATCGTCATTCCCTCCTCCCTCGAGTACAGAGTACTTCAGCTCGCTCACGAGGCGCATCAGGGAATCACAAAGACGAAGGCCCTCCTGAGAGAGAAGGTATGGTTCCCAGGCATCGACCGACAGGCCGAGGCAATGGTCAGAAACTGTCTAGCATGTCAAGCCACCACACCTGAAACGCACACAGAACCTCTGCAGATGTCAGACCTGCCTGACACAGTCTGGCATGATGTAAGTGCAGACTTTTACGGCCCACTACCTACAGGTGAACACCTGCTAGTCATCATAGACAACTACTCCCGATACCCCGTGGTGGAAGTCATACACTCCACCTCTGCAAACTCTGTCATCCCTGTCATAGATAAAATCTTTTCCATGTTTGGTATCCCCAGATCTGTAAAAACGGACAACGGGCCCCCATTCAATAGTGAGCAGTTCAGCAAGTTTGCAGCTTACATGGGATTTCACCATCGAAAGATCACACCGCTATGGCCCCAGGCGAACGCCACTGCAGAGAGGTTCATGAGAACACTTGGAAAATGCCTCCGTGTTGCATACATGGAGAACATTCCCTGGAAGCAGCATCTCCACACATTCCTACGTGAGTACCGTTCAACACCACACAGCACAACGACAACATCACCCGCTGAGTTGTTGCTCAAACGCAGGATACACACAAAGATGCCTTTTGTGAGCACGCTCACTGGATCGGACAAGGATCTCCGAAGGAGAGACCACAAGGCCAAAGCCAAAATGAAGGTGTACTCAGACACTCGCCGACACGCTGCACATTACTCTCTCCAACCTAGTGACATGGTGTTGTGCTCCCAACCCAGGCGCAATAAACTTACAGCACCATACAACCGCAAGCCGTACAAAGTTACCACAGTCAAAGTCTCCATGGTCACCGCTGAGTGGAATGGACATCGAGTGACAAGAAATTCATCCTTCTTCAAAAAGTTTGACCCTGGTCTGCGTGACACATCGACAGCAGAAGAGGATGAAGAAGTCACTGCTGACACAGTCCCAGTGGTGGCAAGATACCCTACTAGGCACAGACAGCCTCCACAATTCCTCAGAGACTTTGTCACAGCCTGAAAAACGGGTAACATGGACTGAGTAGGGCTGTGAAATGGACATAATGCACTAGAGGTGGTATGGACTAGGTGACACAACCGTTATGTGTTAAATATGTTAAGTGTTAAGCGAAGAGAATGTGTCCTAAAAAAAAAAAAAGTTTGTTCAGAATCTGAGAATGTATGTAAAGGCAACTCTATATCCCATTTCTGAAGTGTTTCTGAATTGGCATTTAACTGAGTTGTTATACTGAAGCAATCTGTTTGTATACTTTATAGAGTTTTGTTTTGATCACAGACCAAGTGAATGTTTAGGTGTTGATTACTCAAATAACTGAAGTGGAAACAACATAACCGAGTTCATTTGTAAAAAAAAAAAAAAAAAAAAGAAGTGATGTAACATTCAGAGTATATCAGCAAACGTGCACGTACTGTTGACGTGATTACGTGGGTTGTGGGTATACGTAGCGGGTCAATAAACGCACTGTATGCAACGTTCAGTCTGATTATTTGTAGACTAACCAAACAACGCACATCGAATATCACAATGCCTTCCATCAGTTTACGTTTCTTGGATCTGGCTGAAAGAATCACCGTGTCATTAACCAGACCAGGTTTAACACCCTGCATTAGAACAAAAAAGCTTATCAATAAACACAAACATCCCTAAATATAATCAAAGTACCCTGTTAGAAACATTAGTTACCATGGTTCTTGGCTTATGCCACTTCTGTTCTGTCTCTGTGCAGCTGTGTGTTATGGGAACACAGGTGATGCTTAGCTGGCAATAATGTGCAGTCTGGTACAACAGTGCTGACACATGATTACACAAAGCTGTACCGGCCACACAGGTACACTGGCAGCTCTGGAGCTGCACAGGACGGGCATCCCTAAGCACAATCTGAAAATACACAATCTGAAAATACACAAATCTGTGACAATAGAACAAAAGTGCAGTTTTTAAAAAGAATAAATGAGTACAGTGAGAATGTTTGACAAAACAAACAAATATGAACCATCGACATTTAAAGATGACGTGGAAAAAAAACGCTAATCTTGTAGCCACAATATTATTTATATTATTCTTTATCTCACTTTACTCCTAGTGCTTAGCGTACATATTTAAATATCGATAAATATTCCAACACACCAGTATTATTTATGGTATGGTAAAAGAAATATGTCTTTTAAATAACCTTTAGCAGGATTAGATGCAATGATTCACAGAAACTTGATCTGCCGAACCTGTCTCATGAACCATGAACCAGTCTGCGCTGAACCTGCAGGATAACTTTCCCTTACGCTTAAGCTGTGAGGCTTTTGGCTTTTCCTCATTGATCTTAGCATTCAGCCCCAATGGTTACCTCTCCTGTCCTTGAATCCTTGTTTGAACCTTGACATTGACAAAGGTGTTAGGAAAAGTGGATGTGATTGACACATAATAGTAGACAGACCGACACAGACACATAGCCTACGTTACACCTGCTGCGCTAGTGTAAGAGTTAAAACTGTAGCACATTATGTTAAAAAGATTAATGCTGATGTCATATTTGAAGATTTCAATGATAATTCAGCAGTATATATTGTGTTAAAGTGGATGTTGTTGTGAGGACTTTTATTATGACGGGGGGTTACAGAGAGGAGAGCGGGAGAGAGGAAGTTAATAAAAGAAAGAAGCTAAAGAAGAACTCGTCCGTGTCCGAGGGTTTTATTTATATATTTCTAAAGTTATCTTTGGATTAAAGCCCCGAGAACACCCACAAACAAGTATTACAATAGCCCTAGATAGCATGCATGCTAAGGGCATGTAAACACAGAACACCTCCAGATCTTACCTTCAAAATTGCGGATGCAGCTCTAAACGTACAACTTGAAGCCCTTCTCCTTCTTGGTTGTCGATGTTTGACACAATGTTTGTATAATTCGACTCACGTCGTTGACCGTAACCCTGGGGACATCTTGAAGCAACCGAGTGAAAAATGCCACAGTTGCTATTGACGCTACGTGCGCCGGCGACACCGGATGTGACTTAGCTGACTGACTTGGAATGCGGAAGAGAGTGTGCATATGGCCTATTGGCAGTCAACTGGAAACACCTGTGACCGTGCCTTAGACACTTCTTAAGAGATCACCAACTGAGCCAACAGAGGGAACTTTGCTTTTGGACTTAGCGTTTGGTTTTTGCTTGCATTGTATTCTGTTACCTTTTGCATTTACATTTCAACTTCAACATTGCATTACACTTTCAACCATATACATAATAAATACATAGACGCCTTATAGACCAATTTTCAGTTGGTAAACATGGTGACGTTTTTATGTGGGCGGAGCTTAGGTGGTGGCAGAACGATCCCTCTGGCCGCTTCACTAACGTAAAGTCTGCAAGTTTTGTTAGCTTGTTTTTAACAATGACTGGAGAAAATCCGATTTTATCTTAATGTGCAAGGCCACTCACTGTCCAGGACCGCGATTGTTATTTGCAAAAGTTAATTTTAACGGACAGAACCAGATTGGCCGACCCGTACTGTAGCCTACACGCTGGACGATCTGACAGGATTAACGTTAACGCTACCTCCGTTTGAGGAACGACCTGAGAAACGGAGGGCATATAAATCTTTAGATGCCTATAACTATGTGCTGAATGGTCAAGTACAAGACTTGTGTGGTACGATCCGCAGTTCTGCCTAGCCAGCGCGATGAAGACGACAATGTAAAGAGTGACATTACGGTGCAATTTTAATGAGGTGAATATTTTCTAGAAATAAAAAGTTGCAGATAAAGCATATTAATTTTTCATTGATTATTGCACCCAACAACACAACAAGATGACATTTAATAATAAGAAGAATAATTTAAGATCCTTATTTTGTAGCCGAATCTGTGCTGGTTTGTATTTGCCGCCTCCAGTTTTCCCTTTGTTCTGCCACCAGCTAGCGCCGTGACGCAACTGTGACGTCGGCTGGAAATTGGTCTGTTGGCCGCTGGAGCGTACGTCAACGGCGCCGCCATGTTGGGGATGGCAACTTTCCCATACTTCTCATACCGGGAATTGAGAAAAATGCATGTTTTGTGCGCTGTTTGGGGCTGTACACATCGCCACACAATTGAAAACAGCTTTCGAGGAATTACCTTTCACAAGCAAGACTGAACGTTTGTTTTTGGTTGTATTTGGTCATGATTTAATTAGTAATAGTAATGTTCAGAGGTTACATTTAAAAATACTACTGTTATTGTGTCACAAAATGTAGTTTAATAGTTTTTCAGTCGACAATGTAGTTGTTTAAAGCTCAAATCTGTGGTTTGTTTATAAAGATAGCGCCTGTTTAAACATTTGATCTGACGTTTTCGGAGTTGTAAGATGCGATCAGCGCTCGTCTACCCCGCCTGGAACAGCCGTCCCTCTGCCAGTGCTTCTGAAGTTTTGCCGCTGACTCGGATGTCTGTAGTCTAGTGGTTAAACATGAGATATAATTCGTCTTGTGTATATCTAACGGGCGATCTTTGGTCTCATTAATCTATAAATGGTTCCCTGGTAAATCGTTTTGGCTGAGGGCAAAGTGAAGTTTCATAACTTTATATTTAGGCTATTTTAACGTTGTATCCTGCTGTATGTTTGACTGAAGCTACTTCTGTTATAATGGCTATTACTGATCAATAAAACTGAAATTTAACAAAAAGAGTTAAATATTAAAATGTCACTATTTAACTTATTTTTTATTGTATATATTCTGTAATTGATATTTCTTATTCTATTGCTATAATTATAGTATTATTAATAAACTATATGCTATTATCAATATTTTTATGATTGTTTTATTGTACTTATGATATTATATAATTATACTATTCATTATTATTTTATTTGCTGTATACTATTTGTATATTTTATTGACTAAACTATTTACTATTACTTCTCACTTTGTTATATTTACTATTTGCATTGCACTATAGTTCTACCGTAACATATGTATTATCATAAAGGATCCATCAGTTATCTTTGTTATTGCTAAAATCTGGTCAATCACAAAAAAATGCTTTTTCCACAATAAGAAAACTTAAATTATGTCTCAGTATGGGGGTCTTCACCATTCTTATCCAAGAATAAAAATCCAAATACATGACAAGCCTGAGCTTTGACCATTCTTTATAAAAAAAAATATTTTACAAGTCTAACTATTGAGATTTTAAATAACTAGAGATGGAACTTTTTGTACACCACATACAAACCACTGAAATCGGTTGATAAATGTAAAAACAGTTTGTTTTTATCCAGAAAAAACGCAGCTCACCCGTTTACTTGCATTTGATCACAGTGCAGTCTTGCCCTCAGCAAAATGGCGGACCCGTTGACGTATCGCAGCAACGTTCCAAAGCGGCCAATAGGGCGTCTATGTATTTATTATGTCTATACTTTCAACCATGCATCTGGATTTACACACTGATCTTGCTGATGAATACAGAAACACTCTTATTTTCTTTAATTGTTTTCATTCTATTATTTAGTCTTGTCTTATTTTTGTAGTTAAATAAACATTACTTTTGAGCTTACAATTTGGTTTACTTGTGTCCCTTGTTTTTGTTGCTTCCTTTGAGCCAAGTGTCGTAACATGTAGCCTAAATATAATAATAATAATAATAATGATTATTATTATTATTATTATTGTTATTATTTGTGTTTATAACTATACATGAGCTTTCTATAGAAATCTATTACTATAAATAGATAGTAATATGTTTATCATATAATACTTTATGAATGTTTTATTTTTATATAACCTAACCTTTTACAGTTTTGGAAATAAGTTCGTTACATTTCTTTTTTATATGTGAAGTCTTTTTTTTTTTTTTGCTTATTCTATTATACTGAGCTTTTTCCTCCCCAAAAAAGGGACTCTAAAGATACAAGTAAATGTCGGGTTTTTTTTGAAAATTCAAGAAATTATCCATTTAAAATAAATACATTTAAACACACTGCAATGCATCCCGCACCTAAACAGGCCTGTTTAAAATAATCATCCAACACAGACTGGGGGAGGGCCGACAAATTGAGAAATCGTGGGCACAGTTTATGAATTTGTGGTTACAGATTGCAAAAACTGAAGGCACGGTTTACAAATCTGAGAGCTCGGATTAGGAACTCGTCGTGGGTATGGTTTATTAATCCGTGGGCACGATTTGTTAAACTGAGGGAACAGTTTAAGAATTCGTGAGTACAGTTTATAAACTGAGGCGACAGATTGCAAAACCGGTTAATACGCTTTAAGACACATCATGTGTAAGTTCATAAGTCGACAGCATTGCTGAGTATTTTCTGCTTAAAACTGCAGTGAACCAAAGACAGTCTCAAAAACACGGTTCCCTTTCGAGAGGTTCCTCCTATTCCGTAATAGCTTACGCTATGGGAAAACTCCTTTTCTCGAGAAATATTGAAGTCTTTATGTAAAACGCATTGCAGCTGCACAGCATACAGCAATGAGCGAGGCAGCTCGGTCATTGGCTGTGCTGCGGCAACTTGCACGAACCAATGACGGGGCGACTCTGAACCCGCTTCCAATAAGCGTGCTTCGCGCCCACGCGCGTCAGAGCCCGCCAAGATGGGCGTGGCCAAGGGCTATATATTGGGCGCCCCGTCGTCTGAGTTCTTTAGATTTAATCTCCTTCAGCAAAGAACCTTCTCTTCGCTGGATCCTCCGGATTTGTTGGAGTCTTTTCGCCGCCGCCGTCGACAAGGCTACAGCAGGACTGCTTCGAGGACGCCGGCGCCTTCAGCCGCCTTCGATCGCCCTTCTGCTAAGCCATCCGGCGCACATCATCTATATCCTTTTTCAAAAGCTTTCAGTGTTCACCCCCGCAACACTTTTCTAAAAGAGCAAATTTAACAAGGCGTTGTTTCAAATGCCTTCCTGCGCCTCGTGTCGAGGCCCTCTTCAGGACGGGGATCGTCACATCATTTGCGCCCGCTGCTTGGGACCGGACCACGCAGAGGCTGCCATTACTCGAGGCGGATGTCCCGAGTGTGACGCCCTGGGCCTCACCGAGCTGCGCGCTCGCTTCGCCGTTTTCACCGCGAAAGAGCCCACCTCTTCCGTGCTGCCATCTCCTCTAGTCGAGCCGCGAAAGAAAAAACGCCGCTCACAGAGGCCGCCGGAGCACGCGGTTTGCAGTGATGTCACGCCGGGCCATTCCCCGCGTGCTTCACCACCACCCGAAGACTCCCCGCCGCCAGTCCAGTTCACACAGGCGGACCAGCACCCCTCCAGCGGAGCGATGGGGCTCGTCTCGTTTGGCGCGTCAGGGGATGACGATGATAAGGAAGACAGTTTTTCCTGTGATGCTGTGACTGGCCGGGCTCGTCCTTCGACCCCGCGCCATCGACATTAGCGGGCACGAGCGCGGGCTCCAGCATGGACTCGGAGATCGTCCGCATTCTCTCTAAGGCCGTGGAAGACCTCGGGCTCGATTGGTCTTCCCCGGAAGAACCCGCCCGCAGCTGACTGGACGAGTGGTTCCTGCAGGGGCGCCGACAGGCCCCTCGACAACGACCCTCCCCCTTCTTCCCGGAAGTTCACGACGAACTCACGAAGTCGTGGAAAGCCCCGCACTCCGCTCGCCTGAAGCCTTCTTTTTCTTTGTCGCTCTCCTCTGTGGACGGCGCGAAAGAAAGAGACTATGAGGGGACTCTGCCCCTCGAGGAGGCTGTGGCCAATCATCTGTGTCCACCCTCCAACGCTGGATGGAAAGCTAAAGCTTCTCATCCCTCGAAGCCTTGCCGGTCTACTTCAGCTCTCGCCGGTCACGCATACGCCGCCGCCGGCCAAGCTGCATCAGCGCTTCACTCTATGGCTGTCCTCCAGGTGTTTCAAGCCAAACTTCTCCGCAGTATGGACGAGTCTGGACCCAATCCTGAGGCATTTAAGGACCTACGCAGCACCACTGACATAGCGCTGCGAGCTACAAAAGCCACCGCCCAATCCATCGGCCGTGCTATGGCTAACCTGACTGTCCTTGAGCGCCATCTGTGGCTGACGCTAACAGAGATGAAGGATGCAGATAAGGCGTCATTTCTCGACGCGCCTATCTCCCAAAGCGGCCTGTTTGGACCAGCGGTGAAGGAGTTCGCCGAGCGCTTCACCGAAGCCCGTAAGGACTCACAGGCTATGCGTCACTTCCTGCCCAAGCGATCTAGCTCATCGCAGAGCCGCCAACGGCCGCCTCAGCAGCAGCGAGCTAAGACGGCGCCCCCCGTCTCTCAGCCCAAACCTGAAACGGATTTTCGACGCCGCTCGCGCTCTGCCAACAGGAGACAACCGCCCGAGCGACGGGGACCTCGGCCCAAGATTGTGCTGAAGCCTGAGCCTCGTAAGTCCTCCTAGCTACAGGGAGAAAAAGGGAGAGCGCGTGTCTCGCAAGAGCCGGACCGTTCTCTCCAAAACGTTTAAAGCATTACCCAGTCCCCTTACAGGCGGCTGGAAATGTCTATACAGCAGCCAATGTGCCAGCCACACAGCTCGCCCACCTGCAAACAAACGCCGCTTTTTTACGGCGACACACAGAAATCACATAAAGAGCTATTTTCTGCCTGTGTCATTAAAGGGTCACGTGTCCACACCAAAGTGCGCATTCCCACATATCAAAACTGTAAACACAGTGCCAAATATTTTCCCAGCTCAGGCTGGACGCCCCATAAATGTAGATTGTGTGCCAACTGTCACGTATGCACCACTACACACAAGCACTGTTCCCACAGTTATAAACACTTCCCCAGTAAAAGCGGGAAGTTGTATAAGAGTAGCGCGTGTGCCCGCTGTTATGCACGCACCCCAACTCACAAACACTGTTTATATGGCCAAAAACCTCCCGCCACGAGCGGGAAGTTTTATGAAAGTGGCGCGCGTGCCTACCACAGTCTATGAACCCCCACCCATAAGCACTATACACACAGTGTTAAACATTTCCCCATCTCACTCTGTGAGCATTACAGCGAGCGGGCCTGTAATCTCACACCCACCCCTGCACTCGGCATTCAACAGAGCTGCTCAGTGCGCGCCCGCGCCGCTGAGAGCTGTAAGCTCGGTATTAACACAGAACGATTCGCTGGCGGGAGCCATACGTCACTGCGACACGCCCCCGGCCAGCATTCAGCCCATATCTGTGCGAGCGAAAGCTTGGGAAAATATCCCCGACATGCCGAAATGGGTTTTGAACATAATAAAACACGGTTACTCGCTCCAATTCGCTCGCAGACCGCCCCGCTTCACAGCAGTGGTAGAGACGAAAGTGAGAAAAGATGTTTCACATGTTCTACGCACCGAGATGCTCAAACTGATAGAGAAAGGCGCTATAGAAACAGTTCCCCCCTCTATGAGCGAGGCAGGTTTTTGCAGCCGCTATTTTCTCGTCCCGAAAAAGGATGGCGGTCTCCGCCCCATTCTAGATCTCAGACATCTGAACAAAGCTTTAATGATTCGCTCATTCAGAATGATAACAACCAAGCATATCCTCGCACAAGTTCGCCCGAGGGATTGGTTTCTGTCAGTGGATCTGAAAGACGCTTACTTTCACATTCCAATAGCGCCTCATCACAGGCCATTTCTGAGATTCGCTTTCGAGGGACAGTCATACCAGTACACAGTACTACCATTCGGCCTGTCACTGGCACCCCGTACATTTACGAAATGTATGGATGCAGCACTTTCCCCCCTGAGACAGCGGGGAGTGCGAATACTAAATTATCTCGACGATTGGCTAATACTAGCACAATCAGAGAGCCAGTTAGTGACACACAGGTCTTGGATTATCAGTCATCTAGAGTGCCTAGGTCTAAAAATCAATTTTGCAAAGAGCATGCTATCCCCCAGCCAGAATATTTATTTTCTGGGAATAGTGCTAGACTCAGTGCAGATGACAGCGCACCTCTCATCAGAGCGCGCGCTCACTATCCGGCGCCTTGCAACATCGTTCAGAGCGGGTTCGCGCGCCCCCGTCAAGCGATTTCAGAGGATGCTCGGTCTCATGGCCTCAGCATCAGCTGTACTCCAGCTAGGATTGTTGCACATGCGTCCTCTCCAACGCTGGCTCAAAAGCCGTGTCCCCACTCACGCGTGGCGCTCGGGCCACTTTTTAATCAGAGCAAATCACGGCTGCATAAAAGCCCTGACGCCCTGGAAAGCTGTCGACTGGTATCAGTCCGGCGTGAGTTTGGGCGTGAACACAAGGAGAAAAATGATCACGACAGATGCCTCCAAAATAGGTTGGGGGGCCCTTTACGAGGACAGGCCTGTCTCCAGTTTGTGGTCAAACCCGGAGAAGCGCCTACATATAAACTGTCTGGAATTGAAAGCGGTCGCTTTGGCTCTCAGAGCCCTGCTCCCGTACCTGAAGGACGAGCACGTCCTAGTCCGAACGGACAACATGACGGTAGTCTCGCATATAAATCGTCAGGGTGGACTCAGATCGAGCTCCCTGCACTCGATGGCCAGGGAGCTCCTCCTATGGTCCCAGCGCAACCTGCGCTCGCTGAGAGCAGCGCATGTGCCAGGTGTTCTGAACCAGGGAGCGGACATGCTGTCCAGAGACAAAGTTCTCCCAGGAGAATGGTCTCTCCACCCCCTGACGATTCAGTGGTTATGGCAAACCTTTGGCAGAGCAGAGGTCGACCTCTTTGCCTCCAAGGAAAATGCGCACTGCCCTCTCTTCTTTTCAAAGAGCACAGACGCGCTCGCCCAAGTCTGGCCGAGCCGCCTGCTGTATGCCTTCCCTCCGGTCGTGATGCTACCTCAGGTCATCAGTCGGATCAGGGAGGAAAAATGTGCAGTGCTCCTTGTACCCCCACTCTGGAAGAACCAGACGTGGTTTCCAGAACTGATGCAGAGGATGCAATCTGCCCCATGGCCGATTCCACTGAGGCTAGATCTCCTCAGGCAGGCCAACGGGATGATCCTCCATCCCCGCCCTGATCTGTGGGCCCTCCATGCGTGGCCCCTCAACGGATTCCCGGGAACCTCCCCAGTGGAGTGTTGAGAACCATCACTGAGGCGCGAGTGCCCTCTACGAGGCACTTATATGCCCAGAAATGGAAGGTGTTCAGTGACTGGTGTAAATCCAGGAACCTGAATCCTGAGACATGCGAAGTACCGAGTGTGCTCGTTTTCTTACAAGAGCTATTGGAGGCAGGCCGCACCCCCCCCACACTCAAAGTATATGTGGCTGCCATAGCGGCATCACATGAACCGGTCGAAGGACGCACACTAGGGAAAAACTACCTAGTTGTTCGTTTCCTGAGGGGCGCCAGGAGGATAAATCCCCCACGCCCCCCCTCGGTGCCGATTTGGGACCTGGCCACGGTCCTGGACGCACTTAAGCATGCCCCGTTCGAACCCCTCCGAACTGTGCACCTTAAACAGCTTTCGCTCAAAACTGCTCTCTTGCTGGCTCTGGCCTCGGTCAAGAGAGTGGGCGACCTGTACGCGCTGTCATCAAGCGCTACCTGCCTGGAGTTTGGACCTAACGACAGCAGGGTTGTCCTCAGGCCAAAACACAGGTATATTCCTAAGGTGCTCTCTACTCCTTTCAGAGCACAGGTGATATCTTTGGCCGCGCTATCGTCCCCAGCAGACGAAAGTGACGCTAATTTACTCTGCCCGGTCAGGGCACTCAGAGTATATTTGGAACGTTCTGCCCTGTTCAGACAGACAGAGCAGTTGTTCGTATGCTTTGGCGGCCGCACTAAAGGTCTGGCTGTGTCAAAGCAAAGAATATCGCGCTGGATAGTTGATGCTATAGCGCTGGCTTATCAAGGGCCATTCAAGATATTTGTGCGGCTGCAGGCTGGGCCTCACCGTCCACATTTATCAGGTTTTATAACCTACAGGTCCCCTCATTGCACTCTAACATACTGTCGGTCTAACTATGCATAGGCTGGGGTGTGTACATGCTGAGCATTGTCTCCTCCCTCATAGAATCCGTCTTTGACTGATGTAGAGGATTTTTCATACATGACAGTACATAAAATGTGCTTGTGTGTGTCTCTGGACGCCCATCGGGCCGTTCCAAGTTGTCCTTTTATAAAGCCCGCCTTCGGCTGGCTCGTTGGATAATTACTTTGCTCGAAGGCTCAGACATCTGCCTCCGGCTTAATAGAGCGAAGTCAGCACGCACGGCGTTTTACATGGCGTTCCCATAGCGTAAGCTATTATGCAATAGGAGGAACCTCTCGGAAAGGGAACGACTCGGTTACTAACGTAACCTCGGTTCCCTGAGAGGAGGGAACGAGTATTGCGTAATCTGCCGTGCTTGTGCTTGGTCAGTTTGCTTCAGTCGATTGAACCTAAAGAACTCAGACGACGGGGCGCCCAATATATAGCCCTTGGCCACGCCCATCTTGGCGGGCTCTGACGCGCGTGGGCGCGAAGCACGCTCATTGGAAGCGGGTTCAGAGTCGCCCCGTCATTGGTTCGTGCAAGTTGCCGCAGCACAGCCAATGAACGAGCTGCCTCGCTCATTGCTGTATGCTGTGCAGCTGCAATGCGTTTTACATAAAGACTTCAATATTTCTCGAGAAAAGGAGTTTTCCCATAGCGTAAGCTATTACGCAATACTCGTTCCCTCCTCTCAGGGAACCGAGGTTACGTTAGTAACCGAGTCGTTTGAAATCGCTGGTGTTTCTGACGTCACAAACGACCTTGTAACCAATCAGATCAACGTGTGATCGTCAACCAGTGGATCTCTGAGCTGAGTGAGTGAGTGGAGGCGGGGCTCATTTGCATATTCATAGAACCACGCATACTAAATGAGGCAAGGGTGTCGAGTTACATTAAAGATTTTTAATGTAAATAACAAAAGGATTAACAAAACTCAGACAAGACATTGGATACTTGAACAGATAATCTATGTAAAAATAAAGAGCAATAAAAAGTATTTTTTGTCAATATTTGTGTTTTTCATTGTTCTTTAGTGTTTGATTCAAGGTTTTAATTTATAGCATTATACCTGAGAAAGTTTTAATGGAAGTATTGGAAAATGGAAGTTAAAATTTAACCTGAAGGAATCCTGATGTTGTTCTTTGAACCAAATGTGATCATAAACTCCTCCCTCTTACAACGCTTACCAGGAAGAGACTGACTTATTTCTCTTTTCTGTCATGCTGACTCTTTTCTCTCTCGACAAAAGCAATAAAGAAGCAGCGATCAGTGGAGAATGAAGACAAACACTTTCAAGAAGGATTTTTGAGACATTTGTTTCTGAACAGAGAGCAGATCGTTGTGATTCTCAAGGTGATTCATTTTTAAACCTGTCGTTCAGAAAGTGAAAGTAAAGTTTGTGTTTCTGGAGCTCAAACGGTGAAAATGGCTTCACTAAATGTGTCTGCAGAAGAGCTTTCTTGTCCCGTGTGCTGTGACATCTTCAGGGCTCCTGTTGTTTTATCATGTAGTCACAGTGTCTGTAAAGAGTGTCTTCAACAGTTCTGGAGAACCAAGAAAACTCAGGAGTGTCCTGTCTGCAGGAGAAGATCCTCAAAAGAAAATCCTCCTTTTAATCTGGCGTTAAAAAACTTGTGCGAGTCAATCCAGACGGAGAGAACTGAGACGCGTTCATCAGGATCTGAGGAGATCTGCAGTTTACACAATGAGAAACTCAAACTCTTCTGTCTGGAGGACAAACAGCCTGTGTGTTTAGTGTGTATTACTTCACAACAACACGACAATCATAAAGTCAGACCCATCAGTGAAGTGGTTTCATCATATAAGGTAAGACAAATATCTCTTATTTTACATGTAAATGAAACTGTAAGTGACATGAAGAGAGTAGCACTCACTCACTCACTCACACACACTCACACACACACACACACACACACACACACACAGGGCCCCATCACACACCTGGAGCAATGCAGCGCCAGGCACGACTGTGTGAGTGTGTTTTGCTAGTTTCGCCCAACTCAGTTTTGCGATATAAATTGAATAAAATAGCATTGACTTACTGGAGTTCCACAACTACTGAAAACGTTGTTCTCCTCCACCGTACTGTGTGTGTGTGTGTGTGTGTGTGTGTGTGTGTGTCGGTGGTGAGGTAAAATGGGAGCAGGCAGTGGACCAAAGCACTGTGGGGATGGATGGGGGAACGTTACAAAGCGGACCTAATGCGAACGTCATCGGAATGTCCGTCAGCGAACGTTACAAAGCGGACCAAGTGCGGACGTCCTCCGAACGTCCGATCGGGAACGTTACAAAGCGGACCTAATGCGGACCTAAGGGGACGTTTGAAAAGTCCGGGGGACGTCCCTTGTTTGCTGGGCTGTTAATACAGTTGCACAGAGGTTTGGGTTTTGCATAATACACAGTAATTATGATCATTTTACACTTTATATTAAGTGGACAGTTCCTGAGGAGTTACCATGTTAGTACACTGTTAGTACAGTTGCACAGAGGTTTGGGTTTTGCATAATACATGTAAGTTATGACAGTTTAACACGTTGTATCAAGTGCAGAGTTCCTGAGGAGTTACCATGTATGTACACTGGTACCACAAGGGAAAACTTTAGCTGTAATTCAACATAAGTCCTGCCGGTCATATAGTAAATACATGGTATACACATAGGAATCATCATGGTTTCAGTGTGTTCTTAACTGGCAACTACAGTATGGAAGACTGCGTGTGGAAGTGGAACAACTTGTGTGAATACATATTGTTGTTACAAAATGTAGTTACATAATGCCTGTTACACATGTGTACTTACTGTAGTGGAAAAAGTGTTGTTACCAATGTCCTGTTACACATTTGTACTTACACATACCTTTCCGTGGGTTGTTACATATGTGTAGTTACACAAATATTACAGTTGTAAATACTATGTACCAATGTGTATTTACACTGTAGTTACATACTAAGTACATATCTAGTAACCATGTAAGTTCACAGGTATTAGGGCCACCTAATATAAAGTGGGACCAGTTTATTTAGCACATTTCATACACAATGGTAATTCAAAGTGCTTTACATAGGAGGAAATAATTAAAACAGTTTAGAATAAAAAATAAAATAAAGTACAGTAAAAACAGTCGGACGAACAGTGGCACAGTGCTCATTCAGTAAATGCATAGCTAAACAGATGTGTTTTGAGTCTGGATTTGAAAGTGACTACTGTAGGAGCACATCTGATCTCCTCTGGAAGCTGGTTCCAGCTGTGGCTGGCATAATAGCTAAAAGCAGACTCTCCATGCTTAGAGCGAACCCTTGGTATTTCTAATTGATGTGATCCTAATGATCTGAGTGATCTGTTAGGTTTATATTCAGTGAGCATATCTGCAATATATTGAGGTCCTAGGCCATTGAATGATTTATATACCAGTAATAATACTTTAAAATCAATCCTTAATGTAACTGGGAGCCAGTGTAAAGACCTGAGGACTGGTGTGATATGGTCATATTTTCTGGTTCTGCTCAGGATCCTGGCAGCAGCGTTCTGTATGAGCTGCAACTGTCTTATGGTCTTTTTAGGAAGGCCAGTGAGGAGTCCATTACAGTAATCCACCCTGCTGGTGATAAAAGCATGCACAAGTTTCTCTAAGTCTTGATTGGAAACAAAGCATCTAATTCTTGCAATATTTTTCAAATGATAGTATGCTGATTTAGTTATTGCTTTGACATGACTACTGAAACTAAGGTCTGACTCTAGAGACACCAAGATTCCTGACTTGATTTTTAGTTGTTAGACCCCTAGCGTCAAGGTATGCATTCACCTTGAGAACTTCATCTTTGTTTCCAAACGCAATGACTACAGTTTTGTCTTTGTTTAACTGAAGAAAGTTTTGGCACATCCAACTGTTTACTTCATCAATGCATTGGCACAGGGAGTCAATGGGGCTGTAGTCGTTAGGCGATAGGGCTAAGTAGAGCTGTGTGTCGTCTGCATAGCTGTGGTAAGAGATTAATGTTACGTTAATTGCGTTAAATATATAGCTCACAAATGGGTTGAAATTTGTATGTGTTGATTGCGCGAGTAGGATGGGTTTCATACAAGATCTGGCAACTGGGCAACCTTGGAATAATACATTGATGTGATTAATCATATAACAAGGTTTGGGACACACAGATTATGGGAGTTTCACGGGAGAAATGGCAAAATGGGAGGGGGGAGGGATCAAGGGGGTAATCCACCAGCCAGAAACTGAAGCTTCGCTTGGGGGCCGCCACTGTAGCAGGCCATCACCTGCTGTTAGCACTCCCATTCATTTTGGCGTCACTTTGACAGCGAATAACTTTACATCTGAGGCGTCCAAAGACTCCATTCGTCCATTATTTATTTCTAAAGAAACACGACAATGTATAAAAGGCTCCATTACTTTGTATCTTATGTTATGGCCTCGTAGAAGCCGTTTTTGTAAAAATAGGCTAAGGATTGCGTCATAACCACGGGACTCTGTCGCACAGTAGAGAAAATACCGTATAGACAGAAGGAGAAGCTCGTAGGCAATCTTTTACTGTCTATGAGGCAATCGGGTGGACATGGAGGCATAAAGTCAAGGGAGAAGCCCATAGATAGAGAGTCCATAAAAGCAACGGGACAAAATATTTTAACAACAGATTTGTTTCAGATTTCAATTCAGATTTGTCTTGGCACAGCTACTAGAAGACGTACAACTGTCAGAACGGTTGCTCACGTCACATTTACGTCGTCAAGCTCAGTTTGAGCCGGCGCGGTCGCTCAGCCATCAGGAAGAGTCTAATGGGCTTTAATTTTCTCAGTTGAAATCTATGGGGTCTGTGTCCATTTCTTTTACTGTCTATGGACGGGATATGGGTGTGAAATACGGGAGTGTTGACAGGTATGCATGAAAGTGAGTTTTGAGGTAAACTATTCTTAAGTCTTTAATGCTGATGTAAGCTGACAGAATCATCCGGCGCTGCGTCTCAAGACTCAGGTAAACTCCGCCTTTGTTCGAAACCCCTCCTCTAGCCCGAGTTGGCCCACTTTGGACCAAGGTATTCGGCGGGCCAGAAAACCCTGGCCGTTGGCCCCGAGGAAGCCCTGACGAGGCCCGGTCAAGCCCCGGAAGTGACAGTGGAAACGCGACTAGCCCTGGCACACGCTTTTGGCCCGACAGTAGAGAAACCTGGTCTAAAGAGCCTCTGATTGGTTTATTGCACGTTATGCCCAAAACACAACCATTTTTCCCGTCTTTAAACTAGGAAAAGTAGACTCGCTTTAGACCAGGGGTGGGCAACTTCGGTCCTGGAGGGCCACTGTCCTACAGAGTTTAGCTCCAACCCTGAAAAAATCATCTGCCTGTAACTTTCTAGTACTACTGAAGACCTTGATTAGCTTGTTCAGGTGTGTTTGATTAGGGTTGAAGCTAAGCTCTGTAGGACAGTGGCCCTCCAGGACCGAAGTTGCCCATCCCTGCTTTAGACCATGCGCTTAGATGCTCATGCTCATGTAGTGGGATCACCCCTTTAACATAATTCTTCGTGGCCCCTTTAAAAATAGCGCACGGATTGCATAAAGTGCACGTCAGGTAATCACGTAGCTATAAAAACACAGGTGAAGGTCAGTTTCCTCATGGCATTGTATCGATGTGACCTGTTTGTCTTGTATCTCCTTCACTCCTCGGGAAAGGTAGGTTTTGTCAAATTGGAGGCACATAGATGGGAGGGAATTATAAACTTAGAATATGGGTGTTCGTGGGAATTTAACTTAAGTCACATGTTTGATTAATGTGTGTGTTTGGTGTAATTTTAGAGATGGTCCTCACTGCGGAACATGAAATCCACGGGGAGGAGTCGGATCCAGATCCGACTCCTCCCACCTTACATACACCTAAACCTACCCAACTCCGCCCCCTGATCCCTAAACCCACCCCTAATCCCTAAACCCAACCCTAATCCTACCCATCTCCACCCCTTGGATCTTGATCCGACTCCTCCCCGTGGATCTCATGTACTGCATTGAGGTGCTACTGTAATTTTAGATTAGTCGGGTACGTCCAGGCATTGTTAGTGAGTATGTGAGTGTCATACACGTGAAAGGTAATTTTATTTTTCCCTTACCCTGTTTGTGTAATTAAAAATGTGAGGAGTGGGGAGGGTGAAGAAAGCAAGTGAAAATGTTTATTTGTTTTGCAGAAGTTGCCAGCTGCTGCTTTGCTGTGGCTTAAATTGTGTTTCCAGTTTGGGACGTAGGATGTTGCCTTAAAAGCTTGCGATTGCTTTGGACGCTCGCGATTGCATTCATTGAATGTCTTTTCTATTGCCGGGTACAGCGCTCACGTTGGACGCGCTAAACTCGTGACTGCATTGGACGCTCGCGATTGCGTTCATTGAATGTCTTTGCTACTGCCTGTACAACGCTCACGTTGGACGCGCTAAACCCGTGGCCATTGATTCTGGCCCCACCTTGTGTTCGATCACTTCGCAGATGTAATTTCATTTGATTTGTGAATTCGTTTTTTGTGTCTATTCGTTTTTTGGTGTATTTTTTGTTTAAGTGCGTGTGTAGTGTTGAATTGAAATTGTTTTGTTTTATTTTATTATTATTAGGGTTTGTTTATTAACCAATTTGTTTATTTTTTGCTTTGTGTTGGTTGTATCATTTCTTTGTCTTGCCTTACATTGATACCGCTCAATTACGGAGTGGATTAATTGTGGTTTATTTGTTTTTTTTGTTTCTTTTGATTTGGTTTATTTGGTTGGTGTTGAGTGGGTTTAAATAATTATTGTATTTTTGGGTTTGGTTGGTTTGAAGTGTTTTTGATTTGTATTCATTTTTGCTTTATTAGTTGAGCGGTGAAATGTTTTATTTAAAGACATAATACCAAAGAAAGAAACACACTTGTTTAGTTTATCCTTTTTTTGTGCAATTTTCTCTTTGTTAGTATATATATATTTATTTATCTTTCTGTATATTTGGCCAGTGTATGGGTGGCCGGCCCATGTGAACCGACTAAACGATGCCCATTGGGCTGATTCATTCACATTGATTGAAGTGTTTTTTTATCATTGATGTTGAGCTCAAGATGGTTTTAGTAACTAATTGATAAATAAAATTGTAGTCTGTGGTTTTGTCTCTGCTCGTCCTTTTCCTTTAGTGGAAAGCCTGATTGGGGAGGCGTGAAAATTTGGGCTCTGAGTACGGGCCTTACTAGTGTAAGTTGATCGAGTCCTACGGTCACACTCAGCAGCCATATCACCCTCTGTAGCCCAAGACTGGTTGCCCACTGAAGCTAAGCAGGGCTGAGCCTGGTCAGTACCTGGATGGGAGACCTCCTGAGAAAACCAGGTTGCTGCTGGAAGAGGTGTTAGTCAGGCCAGCAGGGGGTGCTCACCCTGTGGTCTGTGTGGGTCCTAACGCCCCAGTATAGTGACGGGGACACTATACTGTCAAAGAGCACCGTCCTTCGGATGAGACGTTCAACTGAGGTCCTGACTCTCAGTGGTCATTAAAAATCCCAGGATGTCTTTCGAAAGAGTAGGGGTGTAACCCCGGCATCCTGGCCAAATCTGCCCAGTGGCCTCTGTCCATCATGGCCTCCTAATAATCCCCATATATATATATATATATACACTGATTGGCTTCATCACTCTGTCTCCTCTCCACCAGTAAGCTGGTGTGTGGTGGGCGTTCTGGCGCAATATGGCTGCCATCGCATCATCAAGGTGGATGCTGCACATTGGTGGTGGTTGAGGAGATTCCCCCTTCCATGTGAAGCGCTTTGAGTGCCTAGAAAAGCGCTATATAAATGGAATGAATTATTATTATTATTATTATTATTAGATACTTAAAATAGGGCCCATACTCACAGACACACACACACACCTTATTATCCAAAGATAACCCAAGAATCGATAATTTACCACAGGTTTATTTTTGATTATTTCTGAATCAATTTAGTATGAGATGTGCACAAAAATGTAAGAAATCAGGATGAGGGCACATACTTTTTCACTGTATTATATGATCATATCACTGTATTGTCTTCTCTTCTTCTCTTCACTGTAATCTTGTGGTTTATGTTTTTTGTCCAATTCTAGGAGGAGTTCAATACAGCACTGAAGTCCTTACAAGAGAAACTTAAACGCAATGAAAAAATGAAAGGAGAGTTTGAGAAAACAGTTAAACACATCAAGGTGAGGAAACAGAATCAAGAGTTAGGTATAGTATCACTGTATACAGTTATGATTTGATATAATGGATTCCAGTTGATTATTTCTGTAAATGACGAGCATCAATCTGCTTCTGGATCCGTTATATGTCGGGTATCGAGTTTATCTCTGATATGAATGATGTGAAGTGTTGATGTGTGTCGATTGAGATGATTGAAGTGAATGTGATGTGATTTCAGGCTCAAGCTGAGCACACAGAGCGTCAGATTAAACAGCAGTTTGAGAAGCTTCATCAGTTTCTCAGAGATGAAGAAGAAGCTACAGTCACTGCACTGAGGGAGGAAGAGGAGCAGAAGAAGCAGATGATGAAGGAGAAGCTGGAGGAGATGAACACACACATCTCAGCTCTTTCACACACACTCAAAGACATGGAGGAGATGATGAAAGCCAATGACGTCTGCTTTCTGAAGGTCTGATCTCAGATTATTGCTTGATCATTGGTTGATTGATTGAGTTCTTGATGATAATGGTGTGTTTGTTCTGCAGGAGTTTCCAGTCTCAATGGAAAGGTGAGTGATCTGCTCCTGTCTCTGGTCTCTCTGGTTCTGATCCAAAGCCACTGCAGTTCTGACGCCTGAATGTTCTTCCAGAGTCCAGAGCTCACGGCCGGATCCACAGATGGCTTCTGGAGCTTTGATTCATGTGCCACGATACTTGGGCAACCTGCCGTTCAGAGTCTGGAAGAAGATGCAGGACATCGTCCAAAACAGTGAGTCTGACTGCAGGAGATCTGAGCTGGACAAGATGGATGGGTGATAGGCAGCTAGACAGACAGACAGACAGACAGATAGATAGATTTCCATTACACGAGAGTAGATGTTAAAACTTCATGCTGATTTGTACTCGGCTTTCGCTAAGATAAGCAAAACTAAGACGTAGCTTTACAGTAAACTATGCTTCTCCATCCATTTACGCTTCTTTCCATATGGTGTGACGACTCCCCTTCTGTCCGGCGTTAAAGACCCACTCCGATGAAAATAATGTTTTTCTAGGTGTTAACATGTTCTTGTGGCATTTTTCTGATGTTAGAGGACATATCTTGAGAAAAATAAGCTCAAAGTTGTATTTCTGAGTATTTCTACATTCAAATGGCTGTAAATCAGTAGCAGACGCTAAAATGCCGGCTAAAATAGACTGGAGTTGTGACATAGTAACTCCACTGGGCGTCTCCACACGCGACGTCTTGGAGTGAAATAATGATCGGTGATAACTTTGATTAACTTCGGATAATAATAATTAACGTGTATATAATACTGTTGCCCCACCGGTATTGGGGGTGTAAGCTAGCGGGAGAGACAGAGCTCTCAGCAACGGGCAGGGGGAGGGTCGTCTCCGTGCCAACGGCTCCGCCCACAACGCAGAGGTGAATTGCTAATGAGCTACTGCCGCTCTGCTGAAGCGAAGTCCCAGAAAACGGCACAGGTTTTGTGATTTTGGCTAAAAATGGCATAATCATAATTTAAAGACCACTGGGAATGTTTAAAAATAGCTCAAAATGTGATCGGAGTGGGACTTTAACGGCTGCAGTGTACTTGGTGCGTCAGCACACACGACGGCTGCAACTACAGTGTGGTCTCCCTAGTGGACCAGCACGACAACCGTCTGGATTGAGCCGAGTAGGGGACATCTCTAGGGTCTTCAAGTGGGCACCTTCCGTCCTCAGTGTTTCGTCGACTAGCCCACGACACCTCAAGAGGGCTCGACAGTGACTCTGGCGTCCCAGAGTCACCCCCCTCCGTCCCCGACTCAACTCAGCCCAGCTTACTAACCTCTACATCCCTCCTGCTGCTGAGACCTAACCACAATCTCACAATCTCTCCGCAACCCAACCATACGCGCCAACCCGTTTGACTAAGGCTGTCGAGCCCCACTGGTGCGTTAATATGCAGTTTCAGTGGACAACGGTTCCGTATGGCATACCACCTACCGCAAAACACAATATCTGCCCAACTACCCGTCATTCACACAATATACACAGGAACGTAAACCAACAGACTCTTCAAGTTTTCAAGAATTCTACGAAAGATCTACGATAGATAGACAGACAGACAGACAGACAGACAGCTAGATAGATAGATAGATAGGCAGACAGACAGACAGATAGACAGATAGACAGATAGATAGATAGATAGATAGATAGATAGATAGATAGATAGATAGATAGATAGATAGATAGATAGACAGACAGACAGACAGATAGATAGATAGATAGATAGATAGATAGGCAGACAGGCAGACAGATAGACAGACAGACAGACAGATAGATAGATAGACAGACAGACAGACAGACAGACAGATAGATAGATAGATAGATAGATAGATAGATAGATAGATAGTTAGATAGATAGATAGGCAGACAGACAGACAGCTAGATAGATAGATAGATAGATAGATAGATAGATAGATAGATAGATAGTTAGATAGATAGATAGGCAGACAGACAGACAGACAGACAGACAGCTAGATAGATAGATAGATAGGCAGACAGGCAGACAGATAGACAGACAGACAGACAGATAGATAGATAGACAGACAGACAGACAGATAGATAGATAGTTAGATAGATAGATAGACAGACAGACAGACAGACAGATAGATAGATAGATAGATAGATAGATAGATAGATAGATAGATAGATAGATAGATAGGCAGACAGACAGATAGACAGACAGACAGACAGACAGACAGACAGACAGATAGATAGATAGATAGATAGATAGATAGATAGATAGATAGATAGATAGATAGGCAGACAGGCAGACAGATAGACAGACAGACAGACAGATAGATAGATAGATAGATAGGCAGACAGGCAGATAGATAGGCAGACAGATAGACAGACAGATAGGCAGATAGATAGGCAGATAGACAGGCAGATAGACAGGCAGATAGACAGACAGATAGATAGACAGACAGATAGGCAGACAGATAGGCAGGCAGATAGACAGATAGATAGACAGACAGATAGTCAGACAGATAGACAGACAGATAGGCAGATAGATAGGCAGATAGACAGGCAGATAGATAGACAGATAGATAGACAGACAGATAGTCAGACAGATAGGCAGGCAGATAGGCAGATAGATAGACAAATAGATAGGCAGATAGATAGACAGATAGATAGGCAGGCAGATAGACAGATAGATAGACAGATAGATAGGCAGATGAATGAATGAATGAAACCTTTATTGCCCCGAGGGGAATTTGTTTTACACTCATGGGAACCACAATAAACATAACCACAACAAACATAGAATTAAAAAATAAAATAAAAATAATAAAAAAACAAAGAAAAAACAACAACAATAACACAGCAAATAGTGACATAAAATTATCAATTCGACAACTTAAGGAATCAATAGATAGATATATATTCAATAATACGCATCTAAAATGTTCAACGGCTTAAAGGAATCAATAAATAGATATATATTCAATACTGCACATTTAAAATAAATCTATGTGATGATCCATTTAATAATTGAATGCTCCTCGGCACAAATGACGTAATATGTCGTTTAGTTTTTGTTCGGGGCATTCTAAATCTACATCCAGAGTGGAGGAGGGAAAATTCTGTGCGAAGTGGGTGCAAGGGATCCTCCAGTATCCTCAGTGCCAAATTGAGGGTATGCTGGTCAGTAAGATTTGTGATGCTTTTCACATCTGATCCAGTAATTTTCCTACCCATTTTTCTCACCTTGTCCAGCATGTTCCTGTTCTGGATAGAAAGAGACCCCCCCCCCCCCCCCCACCCCCCACCCCCCACCCCCCACCCCCCACCCAACACTGGATGGCAAAAATCACCACACTTTTGAATAAAAGTCAAATAAAACAATGTCAGGGTGCTAGTCTCTGCATTAAAGCTGCGCAATTTTCTTAAAAAAAAAGTGTCGTTGCTGTGCTTTTGAATATCTTGCTAATGTGTTGACCAAGTGAGTTTATGATCAATAATAGTACCCAAGTACTTATACTCCTCCATAATCTCAATAACTGTCTCATTAATAGTAACCGGTTGCAATGGAGGGGGCTTTTTTCTAAAGTCAATGACCATTTCTTTTGTTTTTGAAATGTTTCAAATTAGTGAGTTTTCACTACACCATTCATAAAAGTGGTCAACCTCAGTTCTGTAATCCTGTTCATTATCTTTTAAAAGCCCAACCAAGGCAGCATCATCTGCAAACTTAATCAATGAACATTTGGAATGATGGCTGAAACAATCATTTGTATACAGAATAAATAATCTGGAATCAGAAATAATAATAAGATAGATAGACAGATAGATAGGCAGACAGATAGACAGATAGATATGCAGACAGACAGACAGATAGACAGACAGATAGACAGATAGATAGACAGATAGATATGCAGACAGACAGACAGATAGACAGACAGATAGACAGATAGATAGACAGATAGATATGCAGATAGATAGACAGATAGATAGACAGACAGATAGACAGATAGATAGACAGATAGATATGCAGATAGATAGACAGATAGATAGGCAGACAGATAGACAGATAGATATGCAGATAGATAGGCAGACAGATATGCAGATAGATAGGCAGATAGATAGATAGATAGATAGATAGATAGATAGATAGATAGATAGATAGGCAGACAGATAGACAGATAGATAGACAGATAGATAGACAGACAGACAGACAGACAGACAGACAGACAGATAGATAGATAGATAGATAGATAGATAGATAGATAGACAGACAGACAGATAGGCAGACAGATAGACAGACAGATAGACAGACAGATAGACAGACAGATAGGCAGATAGAGAGGCAGATAGACAGGCAGATAGACAGGCAGATAGATAGGCAGACAGATAGACAGACAGATAGGCAGGCAGATAGGCAGGCAGATAGACAGATAGATAGACAGATAGATAGACAGACAGATAGTCAGACAGATAGGCAGGCAGATAGATAGATAGATAGACAGACAGACAGACAGAGATAGATAGGCAGATAGATAGATAGATAGATAGATAGATAGATAGATAGACAGACAGACAGACAGACAGACAGATTGTAGCAGCCCGGTTGAATAAAGAAAAGTCGCTCTCTCACTGATGTTGTCTGTTTATTGTCCGTAACACCGTCACAACACCGTAAGAGCTAGAACAGATGAATTAACATTATTGGAATCTGTAAATAATTCACGTTCATATAAATGAAACAAAAACCAGTTGTCAATATAGCAAAATTACTAAATCAATACTAACATTTATCAAAAACGCCTTAAATTGCTAAAAAATTAAACAAACATATATAAAACAATCATACAGACAAGATATGCTGTAGCATTACACAAGTGCATAAATATACATGATGTATACCTTGTACTCCTTTCCAACCAGGTGCTAAAACAACAGATGCAAAACAAATACTACTAAAATAAAAACAAACAGCGACTAGATGCCTAAATGAACTTTACAGTTGCCTTAATAATATAATTCACATCCGTGAATCCGTGACCGCATGGTTCCGTGTCTCCTTCTATCAGCAATCTCTGTGTATGCGCGCCTCCTGTGCGCGAGCGATCTGTTCGCATTTCCGGCAAGCCACCTTTCAAAATCAAGGTCTCTATAGGTTAAATAACTAAGAGTGCAAAGAAAATCTTCAAAAATATAATAAACAATATTAAGAATATTAAACTAATATTAAGAAGTATAGAATAACGATATCAGAATAATATATTAATTACTGCATATATTATTCAAATAACTGAGGGTTATTTACACAGATAGATAGATAGATAGATAGATAGATAGATAGATAGATAGATAGATAGATAGATAGATAGATAGATAGATAGATAGATAGATAGGCAGATAGATAGGCAGATAGATAGGCAGATAGATAGGCAGATAGATAGATAGGCAGATAGATAGATAGGCAGATAGATAGATAGATAGATAGGCAGATAGATAGATAGATAGACAGATAGATAGACAGATAGATAGGCAGATAGATAGACAGATAGACAGATAGATAGATAGATAGATAGACAGACAGACAGACAGACAGACAGACAGACAGACAGACAGATAGACAGATAGATAGATAGATAGGCAGATAGATAGATAGGCAGATAGATAGATAGGCAGATAGATAGATAGATAGGCAGATAGATAGATAGGCAGATAGATAGATAGACAGACAGACAGACAGACAGACAGACAGATAGATAGATAGATAGATAGATAGATAGATAGATAGATAGATAGATAGATAGATAGATAGATAGATAGATAGATAGATAGATAGGCAGATAGATAGACAGACAGACAGACAGATAGATAGACAGACAGACAGACAGACAGACAGACAGACAGATAGACAGATAGATAGGCAGATAGATAGGCAGATAGATAGGCAGATAGATAGATAGATAGATAGATAGATAGATAGATAGATAGATAGATAGATAGATAGATAGATAGATAGATAGACAGACAGATAGATAGACAGATAGATAGATAGATAGACAGATAGATAGGCAGATAGATAGATAGGCAGATAGATAGATAGATAGACAGACAGACAGACAGACAGACAGGCAGATAGATAGATAGGCAGATGATTTTTTGTCAGTTGGAGTTTTAACATTTTTGGCTCATTTCAAGATTCTGTCAAAGACAGTCAATGAGATTATTCAGAGTTTTGATCGTTTTTAGGAAAACTGTAAGTCTGATCAGTTATGAAAGATAAAGCCGGAGTCAGAACCGTCTGAAGGTCTGATCCGAGTTCAGAGGTTGTTAGGAGGAGTAACAATTAGATCATTAACGCCGTGTGTTTTCATGCGGCTGGCGTATTTTTCCAATTGTTTTCAATGGGAGCGCAGCATTTTTAAACACCATGAGCGTAACAAGCGTTTACTAGTTGCAGAGAGTTGAAGAATGTTTAACTTTGGGTAAAACGCAGCGCTCATCACTGTCACTTTTTAACCAGCCGTCCAATCACAGTGAGGAGGGGCGGGACTAATACCACACCGACCAACTGTCACATTCTGCTGGTACAACATCAACAGAGGACAACAAGCATAATAGACCAATTTCCAGCCGACGTCACAGTTGCGTCACGGCGCTAGCTGGTGGCAGAACAAAGTGAAAACTGGAGGCGGCAAATACAAACCAGCACAGATTCGGCTACAAAATAAGGATCTTAAATTATTCTTCTTATTATTAAATGTCATCTTGTTGTGTTGTTGGGTGCAAGAATCAATGAAAAATGAATATGCTTTATCTGCAATTTTTTATTTCTAGAAAATATTCACCTCATTAAAATTGCACCGTAATGTCCCTCTTTACATTGTCGTCTTCATCGCGCTGGCTAGGCAGAACTGCGGATCGTACCACACAAGTCTTGTACTTGACCATTCAGCACATAGTTATAGGCATCTAAAGATTTATATGCCCTCTGTTTCTCTATCAGGTTGGTGTAGAAGTCAGGCCACTCAACCGGAGGTAGCGTTAACGTTAATCCTGTCAGATCCTCAATCAATGAGTGTAAGGGTCGGCCGGTTCCGTCCGTTAAAATTAACTTTTGCAAATAACAATCGCGGTCCTGGACAGTGAGTGGCCTTGCACATTAAGATAAAATCTGATTTTCTCCAGTCATTGTTAAAAACAAGCTAACAAAACTTGCAGACTTTACGTTAGTGAAGCGGCCAGAGGGATCGTTCTGCCACCACCTAAGCTCCGCCCACATAAAAACGTCACCATGTTTACCAACTGAAAATTGGTCTATAACGGCACAAAATAATTTAAAACAAGAGCCAGAGAAAATACGTTACATTGTATCGACATTTTAATATAGAATCAACACAGAAACACACTGGGCCCTATCTTGCACTCGGCGCAAATGACTTTGTACACTGACGCATGTATCATTCCTATTTTGCACCCGCGCAAAGCGGACTTTTCCCTCCACAGACGCACGTCGGTTAACTAAGAAATACACTTGCGCTCCCCGGGGCGGTTCAGCGCAAAGAGGAGGCGTGTTCCGGCGCAAACTTTCCCTCATGCTATTTTGCTGTTCTATAAAACAATTGCGCCACTGACCAGAAAAAAACTAGTCTAGAGTCAGTGGCGCGTTGCGCGTTGTTCATAATGCTATTTTAAGGGCGCATGCTTGGCCATAATCAATGTAGCGTGTGCACAACGCGCATACACGTTGATTCTCTCATCTAAGCAGCAGTTTTCATTTTTGCAAATCATACATTATTACGATAGATAGATAGATAGATAGATAGATAGATAGATAGATAGATAGAAAGACAATTTATTATAAAAGCATGTAGCTTACACATTTACCCAAATTATCATACGCCTGTTTAACAGAAGTTAATTTGGGTGGGTTTCTCCATCCCCAATGTCACTTCTCTGTGTTTTACGGCCCTGACGAGAACGCTGCTCTCCTCGGCTGTGAACCGCTCCTGGCGCGCGCCTGGCAAATCCGCCGTTATAATAGGAATCCGCTTTAGAACAAGCGCGCCTGCTCTTAAAGGGAATGTGAGATGACGCTCTGATTGGTTTATTTCACGTTACGCCCAAACCACACCTATGAATAATGAAGCTACTTCAGACCAACCCCTTTTAGATTTGCGCCAGGCGCAAGAGGCATTTATCCCGCCGGGAAAATAGCAACAGCGCCGGGATCCGCCCACAAAGTTACTTGCGCTTTACGCTTTGACACTCGCGTTTCAGATCGTTAAAATAGGGCCCAATATGTGTGAAATGAGATACTAGTAACACTTTCGCGGATGTTACGTATCATAACAAGCAAAGCGTCTCCACTGAGAAATGCTGCGCTGCCGAAACGCTCTCAAGCGCCACAGCTTTCAGCAGAGCGCCTAGTGTGTTCAGCTGGCTAACGCTTTGGTGGACACGCAGCCTTAGTCTCAGAATAATAATAATAATTTCTCAATCCAAAATAATCAGTTAGTCAAACACAACAGACCGTAAGAATAAACTGTAAACCGATACACAGACCGTCCACCTTATTTCCAGCTCCCATGATTCCATTTCCCTTTCGAGTTACTTTCCAGTCACTGAACCGAGGTTTCCATGGTAACGGTCATAAACAGTCTATGCTAGCGGTGCGCTAATCCTCTGTTTAGAGAGTTTGGGAACTAAAACATGCGGGAACACGACCTGTTACTCCTACAGTAGCGCCCCGAGAATAAGGAGGATAAGAGCCAATCAAATGAAGATGATCAGAAGCTGCTGAACATCAGACACACACTTACAGTTCTTCATCTACAGCAGAAATATCAACAGATCTCATTGAATTATTGTTATTTAAATTTCCTAAAGTATCAGTTTCTCTTGTTGGACACAAATGTCTGAATCCCATATTTAATGTTTGTAGTTGATGCCGTTAAACGCTGATGATAAAAACGAGTGTGAAACTAATAACAGCACTGACAGTGATCAGAGGAAAATGAGTTTGATCAACAGGACGAGTGTCATAATTCATAATATTCTGTGTTGGGTTCACTGTTGATCATTATATGAAGATCAGAATAAAAGCATCTGTTGATTGTGTCTCATCAGCTCCTGTGATTCTGGATCCAAACACTGCAGATCCACGTCTCGTCCTGTCTGATGATCTGACCAGCGTGAGACTCAGCGAGAACAATCAAACTATTCCTGATAATCCAGAGAGATTTGACTGTAATCCCTGTGTTCTGGGTTCAGAGGGTTTTAACTCAGGAACACACTGCTGGGATGTGGAGGTTAAAGAGAGTAAATACTGGAGTCTTGGAGTAACTACAGCATCAGTCCAGAGGAAGGGACTCGTTTTCTTCAACACTGATGTCTGGAGTGTGTCGTACGGATGGACTGTACGTCCAGGTTTTCGTGTTAAACAGAAGCTTGATCGTGTGAGAGTGAATCTGGACTATAATGGAGGAACGGTGTCGTTCTCTGATCCTGCAACTAACACACATCTACACACACTCACAACCACCTTCACTCACACACTCTTTCCATTCTTCTTTAATTATAGTTCTTCCTCTCTGAGGATCTTACCGGTCAATACTCAGTAAAGTCATTCCTGTAGATCTGGATCTTCATCATGTTTCCAACATTTACTCCATATCTCATGAGTAAGAGTGCGCTCACACACACACACACACACACACACACACACACACACACAGACACAGACATACAGTATGCCCTCTCTCTCTCTCTCTCTCTCTCTCACACACACACACACACACACACACACACACACACACACGAGTGCGCTCACACACACACACACACACACACACAGACACAGACATACAGTATGCCCTCTCTCTCTCTTTCTCTCTCTCACACACACACACACACACACACACACACACACACACACACACACACACACACACACACACACACGAGTGCGCTCACACACACACACACACAGACACATACATACAGTATGCCCTCTCTCTCTCTCTCTCTCTCTCTCTCTCTCTCTCTCTCACACACACACACACACACGAGTGCGCTCACACACACACACACACACACACACACACACAAAGACAGGTATGACTGCCACAGAGAGAATTTGTATCAAATTTGGCTCATGAAATCAGAAAACACATGCAGAACTCGTGTGAGTGAGACCCAATGTATGCACTTGCACACTCACATGCAGGGAGACCAAGAGAGAGATGAAAGACAACTGACCTTTTCCACTTTAGAAAGATTACATTGAGATGTAAGAGCTGGATCTGTGTTTTGAAAACAACAATTGTTCCCATGCAAAAGCTATAAAAGAGGGTCTTTGGCGCCCTGCACTCAGTTCATTCTGTGCTGGCAGTATGGCAAAGAGGTGCACTCTCCTCGAGACTATCCAATACTATGCAACTAGTCTTGTCCTTTAGGTGTGTCTTATGTGGCATTTTTCTGTCAAATTTATGTGGCATTTTGTAAAAACAGGCATTTCAAAATGCATCAAAAACTTCAAAAAATCTACTATTTGAAAGAATATTTATTTTAAATGTCTTTTCTTATGTTTATATATATATATAAATTCACAAAATGTATCTCAAAAGTTGTGATACCAGCAGTTGGCCACATCCAGTAAAAAGAATGGCTCTCTATTGCCTCTGCTGGTCAAAACTATTTCTTTCTTAAACTGTAATAATTGTAGGTTTATCTCGAACCAGCAGATGACATATTTCTACACCTAACACCTTGATCAATATCCAGAAACAAATTAAATAAAATATAGATCGTCATTTAAGTGATTCTTTCATAAAAATGTAATATTTCTTATGCAAGCTAATGGTGTAGTTGAGGAATTGTGTGCTAAATGGGTACAAAAGTACTTTATATCTCCCAAAACACAGCATTAATGAATAGATGAGAAGTAAAGAAAAAAGAAAAAAAAAGAGATATATTAATTGTATGATTAAAAATGTATAATTTTTGTACAATTACTCTATCAATTGTTGGGGTCATATAGTCCCCGAAGCCCAGAAGTGTAAACGGGAAACGAAGACCATTTGAGGGTTAACAGATCAATAAACAACAGTGAAGTTTGTCACTAATTTTCACATTATTATATAATATTTTTTTTCTATAAACTGATCCTAATTCTTGTAAATAAATAATTGTTTATTTCAGTTGAAATTATCATTTTCTCAATTAAGTACATGGATGTAAAATAAATGATAAACATTATAGGAAGATGACGTTTATATTTCTCAACCCATTTCAGTGGTTTATGCTTTATGTGGATTATGAAAAAGGTTCTGTCTGAAATTATTAAGACTCTCACTGGTTTAGAGCTTGACATTTTTAATGGTTAATTATTAATTAGGAATTGTGAAAACTCAAGAGTGTCAAGCAAAGTTTTGGTTTGTTTTTCTGGGTTAATAATTGTAGAGACGTCCCTAATGTAATATAATTTAATGTACATGAAATATGTATATGTATTTCATTGTGGAAATTTCTTTTTCTGTATTAAACACCGTCATATTCGCTTTTTCTCTTGTTCCTTTAGCATTCTGTCTTCAATCACGTCATAGGATGGATGTCACAGGGCAATTTAAATGATGTGAAGATAATTTGCAACTCAAAACCTTATTAATCTTAAGGCTCTTTTCATTTCTATAATTTATTTCTATATAGTTTTTTTCCTAACCTTATGCTTGCAGTTTAACAAGTGTTTGTTTTATTATTCATACATAAACAATAAATGTCTTTATAGACATTTTTTAAAAGAAATGAAATTGTCTCTTCATTTTAAATGAAGATTTTAAATGTGTTTTATTGGGATCTAAAAAAAAAACTTTAGACTTTATTGTAAATTTAGAAAAAATGCTGTCTAGTGAATCTCAGTAAAAGACCTAAACAAAAACACAACTTACAACAAACAATAATAAACAGCAAAATAAAGTGCACTAGCTGGGAGGTGTGTGTGTGTGTGTGTGTGTGTACAGTGAGAGTGATTGTGTGTGTGTGTGTGTGTGTGTGTGTGTGTGTGTACAGTGAGAGTGATTTTGTGTTTGTGTGTGTGTGTGTGTGTGTGTGTGTGTGTGTGTGTTTACTATGAGGTGTGATTTGTGCACGCACTTTGCAAACTAAGCAATCATCGTGTCGATCGTCACGTACCTTGTCGTGACCAATGACGTGTGATAGCGTACGCGTGGATAAACGCCTGGATAACTATGGAACGCCAAAAGGGTCAAATTTTTGTTCTGTGGAACAAACGGCGTTTACAAAGAAAAAAAAAATGTATCCAGCCAATGACGCCGTTTCTGACGCCGCAGGACATCCATGGTGCACCGTAATCTGCGGCGCTTCTGTCTGACAAAGACGGGGTAAAAAGCGGCGTTGTGTGTGCTATAATATTATAATCAGCCCCACCCTTTTCTTCAAAGTTCAGCCCATCTAATGAAGTAGATGGAAAGACATAAGTAGTAGATTGTCGATCTGAATGGCGATCCGTCTTAAGGGTTCTGTATTTCTAACGTTGTAGTGTTTGGACTGTTATCGTGTCATATTTTTATTTCTTCATTGGACACGTGTATCCCCCTTTTTCCTTTATCATATGTGGGTATAAAGTATGATTTTAGCCTCTGTTTACATTCATGTCTGTGAAATACATTAGATTACCCAGCAATCTTACTCCCTTCAGAAGGGCATTGGTCTGCGTGAACGGGAAGCAGTGCCGTTGTGCTCGTACCGTACTATGCAGTGGAAAAGCGCCAAAGCGTGCCGTACCGAACCGAACCGTACCGTACTATGCAGTGGAAAAGCGCCAAAGCGTGCCGTACCGAACCGAACCGTACCGTACTATGCAGTGGAAAAGCGCCATTAGTGACGGGGGTTCGACTCCAAGCTCCGACCGTATTTTTATCTCCGCTTCGTTTCTTTTGTAACAATTAATAAATTGTTGCCTTTTGTATTGCTGCCACATACATATTTTTTCCACTCATTTATGTCATAATAACGAGATCTTATGTCGTTAAAACGACATGTCGTAATAACGAGATGTTATGTCGTTAACACAACATCTTTTTCTCGTAATTTTTTTTATTTTTATTTTTTTATTATTATTCTTTTTTTATCAGGGACAATGCACAAAATACATTAATCTTGCGAAAAGATGTTTTGTGCCAGAGTTAGCCGAAGCTAATTTTCATCCGCAGTCCCCGGGCAGGTGCACACAATTTTTAAAACATTACATTACAAAACCACTATCAATAGTAAAAATAATGACAAATAGGCTACACATAATATTAGTCAACGAAAATCATATAAAAACAAACAGATGTTCAAAATGAGAGAACATATTCAAAAGACAATCTCTACCCATAATATATACATTAAATGTGCTGATGCTGACACAGCATGTTCTCAAGGATATATTTCTTTAAGTGTTGAGAAAAATGGTTCAGATCTATAGACATCTTTAAACTGTTGGGGAGTTGATTCCATTGTTTAATGATTTTAAATGAATAAGCTGTCTGTGCAAAGGCGGAGGATCTTTTCGGGATGGCAAGATTTCTGTGAACAGTGGATCGGGATGTTCGGTTCGTTTGTTCCGAATACAGTTTTATGAATTTTTTCATTGAGGGAGGAGCTAGATTATTAATAATTTTAAAAACAGTTCTCAAATTTGTAAATTGAATTAGGGAATCAAAACTTAATACTTTGTATTTACGTAAAATAGTGCAATGATGATAGCGAGGGGCTTTTCTGTCAAGCACCTTTAACGCCTGATTATAGACTGATCTGAGCGGTTTAAGTGTAGTCTCGTTGGCCTGAGACCAACAGGACAAACAATAGGTGATGTGTGAAGAAATCATGGCATTAAAATACATGAAAGATGCCTCAATTGTCAAACTATTCCTAATACGCTTTACCAATACGGTCAGCTTTGTTAGTAAAAACTAGATCGATAAGTGTTTGAGATGTTTTAGTAATCCGAGTTGCTTTTTTTATAATTTGTGTAAAATTAAATTTTTGAGTAATCTCTTTTAGTTTTTTCCTCCCATTTTTATCGATCCAATTTATATTAAAATCTCCCATAAGAAGTATTTCTTTCGCATCACACTTTTTAAGAATGTCCGTTAGGTGATTAAAAAATAAATTATTTGATGCCGGAGGCCTATACAAAGCAAGAACAGCAAATGACATTTCCGGAGACAGCTTAATTTTTATCCCCACACATTCCAAAACATCGCCCACTGATTCCATGTGTACACATTGATAACTGTCCTTAACATATATCATTACTCCGCCCCCTTTGCCATGACCACGGTCACGCCTGTAAATGTTATAGCCTGGAATATGAACAACGGTATTTGAAATGGTGGATTTTAGCCAAGTCTCCGAGGGACACAAAAAGTCAAGGTTGGACTGTGTTAGCAACTGTTCCAGTTGTTCAATTTTCGATACAGCGCTTCTTATGTTGAGGTGTCCCCCAAATACACCTTTGGGTTTGACTTTTGGGTCCCAGAGTATTTTGGCGTGGTTAACAGTCTGAAATAGTCTGTATCTCTGTTGTTTAGTGTCAGCGTTTGAGTGACACGGTATGGATAGATGAGACGAATACCCCAAATCACATGCCGTTCCAGCTTTCTCCACAGTGGCATTTTGCTTGTTTACCTCGGAATCCGGACAAGATTTTTCTGTGCATGGTGTCTGTGCTAAAGCACCTGACAAGTTATTTTTACACAATGTCTCAATACCATCTGGGGACAGTGTTGACGGCATGCAACTTTGTCCATTTGTTTGTGTGTGCTCGTCAGAGTAACTCACTTCGATCGTGACTGCAGGTCCACACATGGGCAAAACGCCGTTTACTCCCGTTAGTTCTTCCACGCCGCCAGTCCCGGGGTTTGTATGCAGGCCTATATCCCCACCTGTGATCGTGACTACAAATCCACTCAAGGGTAAGACGCCATTTACACCCGGTTGTTCTCCCCCACCTCCGACAGGACCGGGGTTTAGATGTATATCCCCACACAATAAAAGTAAAATGCATAGCATGGTTGAAACAGCTGATCCCCGTCGGCGTTTATCAAAGCGGGAGCTGATCAAAGAAGGCACAACTGCGCGTCCCTGTTTTAAAACAGACGCATAAATGGCGTGTTTGCTCCATGTGTTAAAAGGTGGTGGTACGTGGCAAATCTCATTGTAATCCGACCGGCAGCAAAGAGCTTTCCAGTCACTCCAGGTTGATAGTAACACCACAGTAAGCACATACAGCTGGATGGCGCCTTGCATGGCTGCCGTCGCCCGTCGGTGTATGAATGAGTGAGTGAATGGGTGAATGTGAGGCAAATTGTAAAGCGCTTTGGTGGCCATTGGGTCTGTGAAAGCGCTATATAAATGCAGTCCATTTACCATTACAATTTACCATACAAGGCGATAGCCACGTACTGATTATTTAGTCGGCCACTTTTTCTCAAATAAAGCCAATGTAATTCAGCATCAGGTCCTCTATTTTTAAAAGGTGACTCCTCTGAACGTACTAAGAGAGGTGAGCTCACAGGACCTGCCAACCTGCAGCCTCCACCTGACGCCATCTCCCATTCCTGTGTGTTCCTTGAGGCGACATTGTTCTGGTTTGTTGCCAGGGTGTTGCTAATAACGAGATTTTATGTCATTAAAACGACAAATGTTCTAGGCCTTATAATGTCTAGTCATGTACAAAATATGCCTTTATCCACATAAAATGTATAGCCTATCATGTCTTTATCATACTTCTACGTTTAAAAAGCTGAAGCGATAGCAGCCCCCAATGGACATTCATGTTAAAAGATCAAATTCTTTACACACCTTATTAAATAAAGCATGTGTATCCTACAGATTAGCAGATGAGTCGAGTATTTATTATAAAGAAAACTCTTAACGTGGCTTTCTATGGGAGGATGGCATTGCGGTGCACAATGCAGAACACAAATGAATAAATAGCCTAGTAAAGTATAAGTAGCCTATAAAATAAACAAATTATTGTGGCATTAACTAGTCCACAAACAATTTTTATTTTAAAGCCTAAACTAATTTATTTAAAGAATAACACAGGCGTTGGGCGTTTTGTAAAAGAAAAGAAAACGCTTTCATGGTCTCCGTGAATATGAGCGCATCTCAAAAATAAACTGAAAAACACTGACTAGCCTCACAGACTTGAGAAATATAGCTATCTATTTAAAGCTTGAAATGTCCACCAACGAAACAAATCATATTGAAAGCAAATACGTATGGTAGCCTACTGTCACCGGGGTTAAGGCCAAGGGTTTATTCACCACACTCCGGAGGAGCAGACACCAGAGGACACCAAGAGGCAGACAACCACAGTGACTTTAAAAGGTAAGTTTTTATTCAGTTTAAACAGGGTAAAAGCAGGGACAGGGACGTTCGTGGCTCTGTGTGTCGTCAGGCTTGTCGAATAGGCTCGTGGGACAGACAGTGACTTAAAAGCTCACTTCACCAACGATGCTGCATACTTCCAGACTCAGACAGTAAGTAGAACAGGTAAGGATTCTTCACAGTACAAAGTACTCTTCAGCTCAGCTGTATCACTCTGGCTTCTGATGGAGAGCAGATAACAACTTTCCACAAACGTGTAAACATGGATTGAACCACTTCTCAGCAAAAACAACACACTCGTGTTCACTTCAAATCCATAACCAGGAATCAATGTGTATCAATAAGGCAAAAGCACTGCAATTCACTCACACGATAGGGCTGATCAGAGGCCTACGATCCGTTTGTTACACTCACGTGGGGGATATTCAACCTTCAGTTCCTCCTCGACACACTCTGCAACACACACTTCTCTAATAGTCAGGTTCACACTCACTGCATCCTCTTCAGGCTGTTTGAATGTTCGTAAGAGGAAATCAATGCACTTATCTCTCTCTCTCTCTCTTCGCCGTGCAGGTCCAATCGATAACTCGGTCCAGCAGATTTCCCACAGACGATCACTCTGATCCAACAGACTTCCCTGGGCGGCGGCCGCACCCCGACAACTTTCCTGAACAAGCTGGTACCCGAAACCACTCTTCACTGCGCTGGAACAACCACTCGACTCTGAGAAAACCACTTCTCTGGGACAACCAGCTTTGAACACTTCAACCAGCTTTTTCTCTCTTCCTCCTGACAACTTCAAGCCCTTCTCTTTATACTCCTTTTTCCCTATGGAGCTTATAATATGACAAAATGATTTGAATTTGAATTGTGTACATTTGAATTATTTGCAAGTGTAATCTAACAAAACTGAATTTTAAATAGTTCTGAATTTGAATTTTTTTGGAACGAATATTGAACATCTGAAATTTAACAAACTGAAAGGTTTTTATGGCTGAATTTTATAGACATGTATTTTCAAACAGCTAGTTTTTGTGTTCTGAATTCAAATACTGCAAATATTCAGTTTAAAAAAATACGGATTCAAGTTTTCAAGATGAAGAAATTCGGAACGTCAAATTCAGTTTTCTAAAATTCAATGTCAAAAATTCAATGTCAAAAATTCAGGTCTTACAGAAAGTAGGTCACAGGGAAGAGTAGATGATCTCGGAAAAGTCGAACAGAGCATTTTGGCCAATTAGGGACTGCAGAAGTTTTCCAGCGCGAACGTGGTGGTTCAAGAGGTTGCCGCTCTCTGACTCTGATCATGAATCGCCCGGAGGTAAGTTAAACATGAATGATTTTGTGTTTATATGTTAGGTTAGAGTTCTCAGCACGTGATACATTTGTCTAAGCGGTCTCTGGTGTTTGTTTTAAAGTATATTTTATGTAAAATTTTGTGTAAAATTGATTAGAACGCCTCAACAAGGTTCAACAAGGTGCTGAAAGCATTCTTTACAAATGTTGGCCCATATTGATAGGATAGCATCTTTCAGTTGATGGAGATTTGTGGGATGCACATCCAGGGCACGAAGCTCCCGTTCCACCACATCCCAAAGATGCTCTATTGGGTTGAGATCTGGTGACTGTGGGGGCCATTTTAGTACAGTGAACTCATTGTCATGTTCAAGAAACCAATTTGAAATGATTCGAGCTTTGTGACATGGTGCATTATCCTGCTGGAAGAAGCCATCAGAGGATGGGTACATGGTGGCCATAAAGGGATGGACATGGTCAGAAACAATGCTCAGGTAGGCCGTGGCATTTAAACGATGCCCAGTTGGCACTAAGGTATGGAGGACCAACTCTACCATATTTAAAAATAAATACAGAAATAAATAAATGCTCAATAAATAAATAAGCATACAATTAATTGCCCCAAAAAATACAATAAACAAATAAATGTAGGTAGAAATTAAATTATACAGTGAGACATAAATGTATATACCTCTTTTAATTAGCTTCTTTATTTATTTGCCTTTGTAATAATTACCTTATTTATTTATTGTCCGTTATAATCTTCAACTTTATTTATTAATTACTTATTTTTTGAAGTATTTATTTATGTGCATGTTATAATATTTTTGTCTGTTTTATTCTTCCTTTGTATTTTTTTACCCTATTTATTTCTTCAATGCTATTTATTTCTGCCTGTCATTTTTACATTTCTGTATGCATTTCTGCCTCATTATGCAAATGAGGAGGAGCTGTGTCTTAAGGGGTCAACTTCTGCCCATTGGCAGCATTTTACTGCATCGGTCGAATCTACATGCCACCGGCTGCGATTTTTTATTTTTTTTTGCAGGGTGGTAGGGGAAAACTCATTAATATTCATTAGGGAACTCATCCCTGATTGTCAATTTAAAAGATACATTTTAAAGTCAAGAAAGTCGCAGTTTGATGTAAAACTGTTGAGGTATAAGACTGTGAAAATACGTAATTAAAAAGACTACAAACCCAAAAGGCGCACATTTTCTCTCAATGAATGAAGCTAACTTTACTGAAGCTAACGTCTGTCATTGTTTCTATAGCGTTACGCTATAATCGTAACGTTACGCCGTCATGCCTGAGTGTTTTGTACCAAACTGCACACACACGAGCAGCGGATCTCGCTCGTTGTTTCGCTTCCCGGGAGATGTAGTTCATTGAGCGATTTTCACATAAAACTAAATGTTACTCTTCTGTTTTATGACAAACTGCGACATTCTTGACTTTCATAATTATCTTTTAAATTGACAAACATCATATGTGTAATTCAGGGCACAGTTCAGACAGAATAAAAAGATAAAGTTGTCTCTCGCCATTGACAGACTACCATACATATTTTTTCCTAAATAAGGTCCCATGAGCCGGAAGCGGAGGGGCGTTGACCCCTTAAGACACAGCCCCTCCTCATTTGCATAATGAGGCAGAAATGCATACAGAAATGTAAAAACGACAGGCAGAAATAAATAGCATTGAAGAAATAAATAGGGTAAAAAAATACAAAGGAAGAATAAAACAGACAAAAATATTATAACATGCACATAAATAAATACTTCAAAAAATAAGTAATTAATAAATACATTTGAAGATTATAACGGACAATAAATAAATAAGGTAATTATTACAAAGGTGAATAAATAAAGAAGCTAATTAAAAGATATATATACATTTATGTCTCACTGTATAATTTAATTTCTACCTACATTTATTTGTTTATTGTATTTTTTGGGGCAATTAATTGTATGCTTATTTATTTATTGAGCATTTATTTATTTCTGTATTTATTTTTAAATATGGTAGAGTTGGTCCTCCATACTAAGGGGCCTAAAGTGTGCCAAGAAAACATCCCCCACACCATTACACCACCACCACCAGCCTGCACAGTAGTAACAAGGCATGATGGATCCATGTTCTCATTCTGTTTACGCCAAATTCTGACTCTACCATCTGAATGTCTCAACAGAAATCGGGACTCATCAGACCAGGCAACATTTTCCCAGTCTTCAACTGTCCAATTTTGGTGAGCTCTTGCAAATTGTAGCCTCTTTTTCCTATTTGTAGTGGAGATGAGTGGTACCCGGTGGGGTCTTCTGCTGTTGTAGCCCATCCGCCTCAAGGTTGTGTGTGTTGTGGCTTCACAAATGCTTTGCTGCATACCTCGGTTGTAACGAGTGGTTATTTCAGTCAAAGTTGCTCTTCTATCAGCTTGAATCAGTCGGCCCATTCTCCTCTGACCTCTAGCATCAACAAGGCATTTTCGCCCACAGGGCTGCCGCATACTGGATGTTTTTTTCTTTTTCGGACCATTCTCTGTAAACCCTAGAGATGGTTGTGCGTGAATATCCCAGTAACTGAGCAGATTGTAAAATACTCAGACCGGCCCGTCTGGCACCAACAACCATGCCACGCTCAAAATTGCTTAAATCACCTTTCTTTCCCATTCTGACATTCAGTTTGGAGTTTAGGAGATTGTCTTGACCAGGACCACACCCCTAAATGCATTGAAGCAACTGCCATGTGATTGGTTGATTAGATAGTTGCATTAATGAGAAATTGAACAGGTGTTCCTAATAATCCTTTAGGTGAGTGTATTTGTCATTACAGGTTACAGGACTGCAGTGTGTGAGCCCACATAAGGGCCCTGCACACACAATCAAACCAGAATATACTAATAATGGTCTGGAAATAAAATAAAAATCACTGTCCATGATTCACACTGATAATACTGTCCCAGCTAGACATTTTTTGTTCTAAAACTGTTCTGAGAACATTACCATGCAGTGTTCTAATAATGTTTTCAGCGGGTAGTTTTATTTTGGTTCCCAGAATGTTCTCCTAAAAGCTAGGATAACATTCTCTAAAAACATTCTAAATATGTTTAATGCTAACATTGTTAGAACATTATTCCCTATTATTCTTATAACATTTTCAGCGGGTAGTTTTATTTTTGTTCCCAGAATGTTCTCTTAAAAGATGGCATAACAATCTCTAAGAACACTATAAAAATGTTTTGTGATGATCTTCTATAAAGGTTTAATCATAACATTTTTAGAACATTATCCCCTAACATTCTTATAAAGTTTTTAGCGGGAAGTTTTATTTTTGTTCCCAAAATGTTCTCTTAAACAAAAACAAAAATAAATGCTTAGCTATAACATTGTTTAAACATACAATTTTATTAATCTCAAAACTAAAACATCAAAATCTAACAGGTTTATAAATGGCATCCACATAAATTATTAAAAGTTCTGCGTACAGTAAATGCCCAACACTACATGAAGAACTCAGTAAAGTCACTCATGCATCTTGACTGCTGTGTTTGCTCAGAGCGCTCATCATCAGTTTTTGCTTGTCTTGGTTCTTGCAGAAGAGTAATCCAGTCATCTGTATTAATAGGTGTTCTACTGTTCTTCTCTTCTAGTTGTCCAGTTGCTATCCCAGTTAGCAGCATTGAGCTCTGTTTTCTGTGTGCATGGTAGAGTTTTTCCTCATAGCCTAAAAAAGAAGATCATGCAAAAGTGTAAACAGAAAGAATACACATACATTAAGATCACAAACAATATTGACATTGAAAACTTTCAAAATTAGCCAGCCTAATTAGTAATCAGAAATTACGTAAAGACTAATTAATTGAAAGTATGAATATGATACCTTATGAGTATCTTTTTTGTTTCTGTAATTTAAAACATATTATACTTAATCCATTATATACATGTTAATAACACAACTAGAGGCTAAATTATGTGAACAAACGTTGCTGTTGTCTTGAGAAGCCTGAAGCTGAAGCAGGACTGGAGCTCAGGTCGCCGTTAGCACAGCTGCAGCACGTCACAGCGCTCGCTGCCCACGAGGCTAGTGCTCTCACATAACAGCAGTTATAGTGTCTATGGATCGTTACATTTCTTACAGATTTCTGCTTGTTTTAAATCAGATACAGATAAAGTAGCACTGCATTTGAATGCATTGGCGATAGAACAATTTCTAGAGTGAATCAATCATACTTGTAAGTGCAGTGTCTCTTTGCTATTAGTGAAGCTTTAAGTTTTAATTACTTCAAAAGCAGAAATAAATATATGCTAAGCTAGTTATTTTAAAGCTAGTTATTTTAGTCAATAAAGTTTTAAATATGGATATTTTTCTTACACAAATAAATCGCTTCGCTTCAAAAGGCCTTTATAACCCCACCAGAGTCGTGTGGATTACTTTTATCATGGATGGATGCGCTTTTATAGACGGCCATTCATTGCCATTATAAAGCTCAGAAGAGCCAAAACATTTTTTTATTTAACTCTGATTGTATTCGTCTGAAAGAAGAATGTCATATACACCAAGGATGACTTGAGGGTGCGTAAATCATGGGCTAATTCTCATTTTTTGGATGTCTTTTGGATGAGATCCTTTATGGTCTGTGTAAGGTGCTTTGACCATTTATGTCTCAGAAATCATAATAATAATAATAATAATAATTAGTTTAAATAGGTTAAAAATATGTTGCTTTCTTAAACCAACATAATTATTTCCTAACATTTGAACAAGATTACTATAATCTGTAGCCTACTATAATATAAAGGTAATTCAATGAAGATTTACAACAAAAGTTACAAAACCACTTACCAGTTACAAGTCTCTTTAGCTCCCATATCCATTCACCTCTGCAGGTTTATGTTTGCTTCAATAGTTGCCAGATTGTGTCCTTTACACGGACCATCAGCACCAGAGTAATTACCTGAAATATTTTAAAACATGGTCTGTCAACACACAACGATATTACAAGCACATACAATATTTGTTAGAAACACAAAAGACTGAAAATTGTTTTAGACTGAATGCTCTTTCCAATTTTCCCATTACCTCTTTATGAATTACTGAAATATTATTAACTTTTACTTTCAAAATACATATTAAGATTAACACTTTTAAGTAGCAAAAATACAGTATTCGTATGCATAGAACACAATACCGGTATTATAATAGGCTGCCTTTGTTGTAAATGGAGACTTTATTGCGTCATCAAACGTTCGCAATATGGTTGCATTTCCCCAGTTAATCAGCAGTATCAAGAACACTAATATTAACTTTGATATATTTAAGTTAATATTTAACTTACCCCACAAAATAAATTCTGTATTTATGTCAATAGAATTACTAGTAAAGAACTATTTCCGATACGGATCGGGTACTGTCGATCAACAACTGCTGTAAATTGTTTCGACATACTTCAGACAAGAAGGAGACGTGTTTTTGCACATGTGCAGTATAGATCGTGTTTCTGGTACGGATCGAGTAGTGACATTAAACCTACAAAGAAATGAAAGCTTTAGCATAATGTGACGGTCTCGGACCAGTCAGCTCCTCCTCTTTTGCGGTTTGCTGTTCATTACGTCTCCCCTATAGGTGAGAGGAGCGCAGGTGTGGTGTGTTGCAGATGATTGCTCCAGGGCCGCGTGTGGTTGCTTCCAGTATCCTGGGTGTTAAAAGCTTTCCAGACTTGGTTGAAAGAGGCCACCGCTTCTCCTTCTCTCCCGCACCGTTTTGCTGATTTTTGTTTCTTTTTGCATGACACTTCACATACCCTGATCGCTTTTGTTTTCGTTTCAAGTTGTACATTTATACTGACTTTAATTATTTTATGTTACTCATTCTTTATCTTTAATAAATATATCATTTGAAATCAAATAATCCGCGTGGTCTCCCCTCTCTGTTGCATAGGCCGGCACGGGCTGTATGTAACAGATTGGTGGCTCGTCAAGGGATTTGGGAACGTTCGGGATCTGAAACGACAAACAGACTGGGGGGCTCGTCAAAATAAGGATTTGAAACGACATCGGTAAATATATTTGTGATGCTTATATCTAGGTTTTGAATGGCCTGGGCGTTAGAAGCTTTAAATATATTAGGACCGTTGCTGTCACGGAACGCCCACTCACGCCACCCTCTGGTTTCACTCGATCTCTCTCCCCTGAATACTAGCACTACACTTCCCAGCATCCCCTCCGTCATTATCACCCTTATCACCGTCACCTGTGGATCATCATTATCCCCTTTATATGAACTGGTTCTTCCATTGCTCAGTGCGAAGTCTTGTTTTCACCCATGAACATTACCAAGCATTCTCTTTGTCTGTCGGTGTTATCCTGTTATCTCGACCTCTGCCTGAACCTCGGACTCGGTGAACCTTTGCTGCCTGCCCTGACCTCTGCCTGTGTTAGACCTTGTGTTTTGGATTACCCTTTGGACTTCTGCCTTACCTCGTTACTTACTTGTGTTCAATAAAAGTCTTGCATATGGATCACTCTGCCTCAGCCTCTGCATCACAGTTGCATTTAGGTACGTTTGATTTGGAAAGCGCTTTGATAGTTCATTGAGTTGAACGTTTTGTTTTGAATCATTGGGAAGACGCATGTGGATTAGTTTGAAATTAGTTGCGTTCAAAATTATTTAATTTATTTTTTGTTGGTGGTGCGGAGAGGAGGAGAATATTTTTGTTTAATTTGTGCCTGGGCTGTTTTTGAAGGAAGCCAGGTTGAAGAGTTTGCGGTGTGCCATAGTAGTATTAACATAAACCATGTGTCACTTTTTGACTGATTTATGACCCTCATGGCTGACAGGGGATGAGGGGATCCATGTGTCTCTGATTTATGATGGGTCGCTGACAGGCTCCGGTATGTCTAGGCTGCGCGACGCCATGTGACATCATCCGTGCCGATGTCCGGGGACTTTTAAAAAACAAACAAACAGATCAAACAGATGTTAAATTTTTGACTGTTTTTTACGACTGGGTTAATGAACTCACACCTCGCAACTTGCCATTGTAGTTTTTATGGTATGAGGTGTGCCTTTTTCACAACTACGTCACTACCTACGTCTTTTGTTGCAGTTTTAAATAAGGTTAGGGGTTACACTGTTGAACACAGAAGACATTCTACGACTTTCCTGATACAATGGCTACTCCGAGAACTCCTAAAACCCCTAGAAAGGTTATGTGTATTTCGCCGACAAGAGGACCTGTTGAAATGAGAGAAGATCTAACTTTTGCTCCAAGGAAAAAGCTAAATGTTAGCTTGACAAGATTTCTTCATGAAGACAGTGCTCTTGTGAAACAGGATTTCTCAATGTCTGGTGGTCGTGTGGTGAGGTATGTGTTTGACAAGGTGATGCGTACTGTGAAACTCTACACAGCAGATGTTGAAGACGATTTTACATCACAGACCCCATGTGTGATTTTCCACAAGAAGGACTGGTTTCTGTTTTTCAACTACGTTTGGAGAGATTTGAATGACTGTGGTGATGATCCGTTGTACGTAGCCGAGTGGGATGGCTCAATTCCTGACACAAGATTTCGTGTGGTCGGGGACCATAGTAAAAAGTTACCAGACGATTGTGTTTATATTTTCTGCTGCAACGACAAGACAAAGCTCTGCGAACGTGCGTGGCCTGTTCGTGAATCTGAGCATCACTTGTGCTACGACATGAAATTTTTGTTTCAGTGGAAAGATGTTCGTACGCTTGACAACGTATTTACATGCATTGACAAGATGTTTAGATGGTGCGACATGTATGACCGTTACAGTTCTGTAAAGATTAAATTGTTTCACCCTGAACAGGGCGTTACCAACGCTGAAGACCGCCTCTTAACCCCACCCACGTATTACAGCCATTAAAAACGCCTGCAGATCAGTACAATTGCTACATTCATTCACCATGTCTCAAGAATCTACAACAGTCTACTGCTACACCAACAACCCTGAGGCTCCCCCAGCGATGCCTGATGACAATGCTACGCCGCTGGAGCCCCACCCACAAACTTGCGACAACAGTTGGTTGGATAAATTTTGCATGGATCTTGGATATCACAACATGACCTTCCTTACAACACCATACGGCAACACTGGTGCAATAGCTGGAGCTGCGGCCCTTGCTGGAATCGACAACACAGACAGTTGTATCTGCTCGGACGGATTCAAAATCATAAAAGCGACTGTTGTGGTCCTTCTGGAACACCTCATCAACAAAAAGCTGAAAGAAATCTGTTTGGGTTGTGAAGTGGATCACCCCAGTCAGATTAGACATTCCTGCCTGTTTGAACCGGGTCCCTATTTCTTTGACGCCTACTTTGAGGAACTGACACGTAATCTGGTGAAACCGGACCTTAAGCACATCGTTGCTCAAGCATTGAGGCGTTGTGGTTTAAGGGTTCACCCCCAGAGGATTCAAGGTTCAGTGGGGGCTATTTTACATGAACTGCGTGACGAAGTTTTCATTGTGGAAAAGCTTTGTGAAGTCAGAGAGAAAGTTGTGGACGTCAGCAGCGAACAAATTGTCTATGACGCTGTGGACAGCTGGAAAGGTATCGTCCAAGTTGAGTGACTGTAACACCGACATGGGGAATACGTGTTTTGCAACAGGTCTGGCAAAGTGTCTACTTAAACAACGTATTAGATGTGAGATGACCGGCTTGTTGTATAAGATTATTAATGAATGTGCCAATGTATCTGTTACTGTAAACAGATGTGCTGTAGATACCAATCGTTTTACAAACGTCATGAAACAAATGTCTGTTGTAAGAACTGTGTCAAATGAACGGACAGATTTGATGCGTTTATGCGTTAATGCTGGTGAACCAATTTGTGTGACTATCAGAAAGATTTTAGACCTGATGACTGAATGCGGCAGCTGTATTAGAATAGCTGATATATTGTGCTTGTGTACATATGTGACTGATCTATGTGTAGACATATTGACAAGAAACAATCAGGCTGATGTTTGTGAAATTATTGAAACCCTGGTTGATTACATTCTTGAAAAAAACATTGTGATGTGTATAAATTTTTTACTCTACATTGATGCTGTATGATACCTTTGTTTCCTTTTTCTGTTTAAGAAATAAAAACCCAAATTACTTAAACCATCTGTGTTATTCTTTTTGTGGAGCGTGAAGTGGAAACATGTCAGAAGAAATGAAAAAGACTTATTACACACCTTCTAACCCTGGTTCTTTAGGGGGGAAAAAACGCTTAAAAGAAGCTGTTTTAAAAGAAACGGGTGTTCGTTTAACCGATAAAGAGGTTTTAGACTGGCTCGCTGGCGAGGATGCATATACACTACACAGAACGGCCCCACTAAAATACAAAAGGAATCGGGTTTTTGTCTACGGTATCGACATGGAGTTCCAGGCCGATCTAGTCGATATGTCTGCATATGCCCCGGTAAATGACAACAACCATTTTTTGCTGACATGCATCGATCTCTTTAGTAAATATGCATGGACAAGGGCTTTAAAAAACAAGAGTGGTGTAGAGGTCTCTAAAGCTTTTGAATCCATACTGAAAGTGGGACGCGTACCACAGAAATTACAGACAGATAAAGGAAAGGAGTTTTTTAACAAACATTTTCAAAATGTAACAAAAAAGTACAATATAGCCCATTTCGCAACAGCCACAGAATTAAAGGCATGTGTTGTCGAGCGGTTTAATAGAACCTTAAAAGGTAGAATGTGGAGATATTTAACTGCTACAAACTCCAAACGTTACATCGACATACTTCAAGACATTACACAAGGATATAATGCGAGCCATCACAGAAGCATCAAGATGAGGCTGATTGATGTGGGGAAAGAAAACGAGTCTGTGGTGCTGCATAACCTATATGGTGATACCAGACCTCATAGTGTTAGCCCCGTATTTAAATACAAGATTGGTGACGTGGTTCGAATTTCTAAAGTCAGAGGACCGTTTGCAAAAGGGTATGAGGAAAACTACACACAAGAGTATTTTACTATATCAGCGTGTATCCCACGAGAACCCCCTGTTTACAGATTGAGTGATTACGACGGGGATGTTATCGACGGCGTTTTTTATGCGGAAGAATTGCAAAAAATATTTGTCAGTAAAAACAAGACATTTAAAGTTGAAAAATTTTTAGATAAGAAGACGAAGGGTCGCAAAACATTAGTGCTGGTACAGTGGCTCGGATGGCCAGCGAAGTTTGCGTCATGGATCGACCAGAAAGAATTAGTTGATGCACAGATGCCATAAATACAAGCCACACACACAGGATGCATACAGTTGTATAAAAACCAGACATGGCTGAGGGTGGATTTTATGTCACACTACCCTGCAACGCTTCGCAGTCTGTATACCCTAATAATAAAATCTCTAATTATAGAACAAGACTGGCTACCACTATAAATATAAAAGGAGAATGGGAGGTGGGGCTTGTTCAAATTGAATATCCTAGAAGCTGGTACACCTTTAACAGCAACGACGCCGTTTTCGAGATAAACATTGGACCCACCACGACCGATGGTGAAAAGTACACTAACAGCTTACGCCATGGTGTAGATGTGAAGAAGACCAGCTTATCGAAACTACGCATACCAATAAAAACAGGGTATTACGACAATGTCCCATCCCTAGTTAGTGTAATAAATGATTTAGTAGCGCCTCAGGGGGAATTCGGTTATGACCGCGTAAAAAACAAAGTATTTCTGAAAGCAAAACCTAACATTTCAATGACCTTCCATGGAAAACTAGCCATTATTTTAGGATTGAAACCAGGCGTCCCTATAGGAGATTCTATTCTGCAAAAAACAAACCTTGAAAAAACTAATTATGAAAAGGATATTGTAACATATGCAATGCATCAGTCGGACATACACGGTGGTTTCTATACTCTTTATATCTACACGGACATTATCCGTTACCAGTCCGTGGGTGATGCTTTTGTACCGCTCCTGGAGTGTGTACAAATAACAGGGGACAACAATAGCACAGTCAGTGTTTGATACGACAAACCCCACTACGCGTCTATCAACAAATCAGTCATCGCAGATACTGTTATAGAAGTGAAGGACGATCAGAACCAGCACGTCCCATTTTCTTACGGGAAAGTGTGCATCAAACTTCACTTCAGGCCTGTAAAACACTTTGTTTAAATGGCATATTTCAACAATCACAATGTTGACCCTATGCGTTACGTTGCCTATTACCAGAATCAGGCAGGCAGCGGGCTCCCCGGGTATGCAGGAGGTGGAGTCATGTATGGGGCCGGTTTGGGGGGGATTTTTCGGGGGCTCTTTAGAATGGCTATACCCCTACTAAAACGAGGATTTAGCATAGCCAAGCCGCATCTTAAATCAGCTGCAAAAAACATACTAAGTGACGTTGTTAGTAATACGTTATCAAGATCTTTTAACAACAACTATGATGCTCAAGACGGATCTGGACTAATGGTAATGGCTCGCAAAAGAGCATCTAGGCTGCCAGGGGTGCGGAGGAGTGGCCAGAAGCAGAAGAAAACAAAACAACCTCCCAAGAAAACATCAGTTGTAAAACGCAAGCGCAAGGAGACAGCTAAGCGTACTGCTTCAAAAAGATCAAGGAGCTCTGTTAAAACAATATTTTAAATCATGGCGTTACTACACAACATGTCAGAAGAGTGTTTAAAGACTGAACTGGATCTGTTTACTGTACCACTAACTCAAACAGCAATTGAAAAAAACACTTATATAGAAGTTCCACCACTATCAGCGATATCCGACACATCTCCGCTGGAATTTTTTATTGCGGGGAATGGGGAGGATTACATAGATCTAAACAACACATTACTTTTTTTGCGCCTCAAAATCACTAATGCTGATGGGACGGATATTGCAGACGGAGATCCCGTAGGTCTTGTGAACTATCCTGGAGCTATGATTTTTTCACAAGTGGATGTGTCGCTTGGAGATCGGCTTATATCACAGAGTTCTAGCACATACCCATACCGCTGTATGATAGAATGTCTTACCAATTATGGTAAAGACGCCCTTGAAACGCTTTTCTCAGCAGGGCTCTTTTACCTGGACACTGCGGGCCATATGGATGTGGCTGACCCGGCTGGGGGAAATCGCAGGCTGACAAAGAGAGCAGCCTTCAACAACGCTAGTAATGTGGTCGAACTACTCGTACCTGTTCACAGTGACATATTCTTTCAGGAAAAACTATTACTTAATGGATTAGATCTTAAAATTAGAATGACTAGAGGTAAAGATGAATTCTGCCTGATGAGGAGCAACGCTACAGCGTATAAACTAAACATCCTGTCTGCATCACTATTTGTGAAAAAAGTGTCTGTGTCACCAGCTGTGAGACCGGGGCATGCACAAGCCCTACTCTCAACCACAGCCAAATACCCCATCGACAGAGTGTGTCTGAAAAACTTCTCAATACCTGCAGGCTCACGTGTCTGCAATCAAGAAAACTTGTTCTTAGGAACTCTGCCAAAATCTCTGGTTCTAGCTATGGTTTATAATGATGCATTTGTGGGTGCCTATAATAAAAACCCATTTGCGTTTAAAAACTATGATTTAGAATTTCTGGCCATTTATCTGGATGGGCAACAGTACCCAGCGAAGCCCCTGCAACCTGAATATGAAAATGGTTCTGCAGTGCGGGAGTTTTACCAGCTAGCGCTGGCTTCTGGAAGGCATCTTAAAAACCAGCCTCTATGTATCGATAGAGAGGATTTTCTGCACGGCTATACACTCTATGCGTTCAATTTCACACCAGATGAGGAGTGTAGCCAGCACGTATCGCTTATCAAAAGTGGCAATATTAGACTAGAAGCCCGTTTTAGACAGCCGCTACCACGTACGATTAACTTAATTGTTTATGCATTGTTTGATAGTTTGATTGAAGTGTCAAATCGCCGACAGATCCTGGTTGATTACTACTAATACGTTTCAAATGAACACTGTACAGCTTACGGCTGTCATGGATAAGGTTTCATGCGATACTTATTTTCTCGGAGTTCTACCATGTGACTACCTACCAAAAACCCCTTTAAGAAAACTACCAGCAATGGTTTTGATCAATACACATCCTTCAGGACTCCCAGGGGAACACTGGTTGGCTATCTACATAAATGAGGATGGTGTAGGATGTTTTTTTGACAGTTTCGGTAATAAACCAGATTCTCATGGTTTTCCGCCGATTATCAAAAACTTTTTAAAGCTCAACTTTAGTCAAGTACTACATTCAACTGTGCAAGTCCAAGATTTTTCATCAGATACATGTGGACAACATTGTGTGTTCTTTCTCTACCACATGGCAAAGGGGTTTGATTATGACTATGTGATGAAATTGTATACCAATGATTTTATTAAAAATGACAAAAAGGTGTCACCATTTGTGAGAAAACTAAAACAAGCACCATGTAGTGAAAATGTTTTCAAATGTGTTCAGTGTGTACAAATGGGTGAAATGTTAATGTCTCATGCTTAATATTTTAATAAAAACAACTAAAGAACGGAATTTTTGTTTCTTTATCCCCACTTTTATTACACATACATCACATCATAAGTTCTCAAAAAAAAAGAGAGAAATTGAGAACACAATACATACAAACTGTTAGTTTAAAAACTTAACCACGACTCGGGTCTTTCTGTTTCTTACTCCTCTTAGATGATCCTGTTATAGACGTGGTCGATTTGGTTTTGAAAGAGTTAATTGCATGTCTGACATTGTGGTTTGGTACCACAGAGTATGGCAAATTTAGACTAGCAAAAGCCTCCAGAAATTCACGCCACCCGCCAGGTCTCCGCTCGTCAACAATATTTTGTGGAGCCGTGACGCTTTTAACTAAGTCAAGCATGTGTGAACCAGGGATTGTTCTGCCTTTAAACACAAACTCTCCCGACTCAGTCCATGAAGTAACATCTTTTGTTTTAGACATTTTATCTAAAATGTAACGAACATTTTTCACACTCCTCTGTGGAATATTCTTTAAAATCTCATCTGCAAAATCACCTAAATTGTCATGGGCACGCACATGGCCTGGTGCGGGTGGGTCTTCTTTCAACATTACTAGGCTGTGGTAGCCTTAATGTTAATGTACCGGATTCTCTATCCCCTTGTCTAGTGAGTGTTAAAAACCGCTGCAAAACACCTGTGTACATCTTAGTTTTTTCATGGTGATCCAGATCAGACCTGTGCAAAATATTTCTTATAGTCATGTCCAGGTCATTCTCCACAACCTGTTGTATAGACTCACGGGTGTTAGAGGATTTCAGCTTATCCAACTGGTGTTGCGGTACTAAAAACATCTTCTCGGCATACTCCATCACCAAACTTATTTAGATGTAACCAAACTGGTTATAAACGGGATTGCCGCACTTAACAAAGGTAGTAGAAATCCTCCTTGTTGGTTGATTAACCGTCTTTTACGTCTAACTCCAACCTTTTTATCTGCAACAATTTTGATCTCACTTCTTCTTCTCTTCAGTTTCTGATATTGCTGTGGTGTTAGCGGAATATTACCGTGGACTACGTTAAGAGCTACTTCACACAATATCACAATGAGTTCGTCTGCAGCCGCCTCTAAAATAACGCGTCTTTGTTTAGGCGTGGCTTTTAATAACAATTTTAAAAGAGGTAGGTTTCTTAAAAGTCTTGCAGACATTTTCAAATCTCTCTGTCAATGTTTTCTTTTCTGAATGTACACAACTGGATGTTGTGACAGAATATCTGTTCTGAGACGGTACTGTTCTGGTGTTTTCGCTTTAAAGTCAATCAATAGATACCCGAAAGGGGTACTGATAGCATTTTCATAACACTCCATAAAGTATTTTGTGTTCCTGGGGTACATCTGCCGCGCTAAGACATCAATTTGGGTATTGTCTCTAGGGTTTTTAAACAATGCCAAATAATTAGTGTTCAAACTGATAGTCCTACTGGATTTACCTTGAAAAAATAGGTTTTGTACGATATATATTGCACTTAAGCTTCTATGGTGCACATAGTTGGTAAACAAACGTTCAACTTCTGAATTGCTGCTAGCATCTTTCATAACATCATCCAATATCACAAAATTGGTCTTGTTGGTGGGAAACAAGCGATCATCATTCAGAGTCTGCAGTATACCTTCAATAAATTTAATATCATACAGTTTCAACAATTCATCATACATAGGTTGCCAGCAGTCATAAATGTACACAATGTTTTCAATTTTTTTTAGAAATTACACTTTTAGCATTTTCCAACAACTTTTTTACAAAAAATGTTTTTCCTGAGCTAGAAGGACCGCTTAACACACATGAAAAAGGATGTTGTAATCTGAAATCAAAACCATCCGGGTCTACCACACCCCGGTGCCCAAAAACGTTGTCAGTAGCCATATGGTAGCGTAGTTAGGTCGGGTAGCAGTACACGCTTGTTGTATACGGCTTTAAATTTTTTCACAACTGACTTGTTGTGCAATGTGAACTGCTTTTTGTTCCTCACTATACTGTCGGTGTACGCGAGAATGTGATTACTGTCACCCTGCCCCCTCACATATTGATCGACAAGCCCAATTAATGTGTCTAACCTAATGGTCTCGGAGTTTACAGCATTCAGTGTGATGCCTTTGGCCTTCATACAGACCTTACCCTTAGCAGTTCTGTACCCGTAACTTTTCGGACCACTTGCCGAAAATTCCACTATATGGTCTCCATCCCCAACTTCATCAGTAAGGTCACCAAGATATGGCCCCAGTGGGGGCTCATATTCACCCTCTTTAGACGTGAACACAACACTATCTGTATCGCAGTAAAGTCTATCACCCAACCTGTCCATGAGATCATAAAGCTCTAACCGTGCATGGGCTGTTGTAAAAGCCCCGAGAAAGACGTTAATGTCACGAGTCTGGGTCCCTTTCCCATTTGCGTAAGCCCACTGAACGATTGCAACAGTGTCTGACACAAATGAGAAATGCTTGAGGTCATACTCAGTGCCAAAAATGTATCGGGCAAACTGTTCAGGGTCTGTTAGTATTTCGGTTGTCGGTAACTCCTCGCGCATAGAGAACCGGCCCCATAAAGAGGTAAGAAGTAGCTTCATAATGGATCTGCGTGCAGCAGTTAACTCAATCTTGTCCAGATTCAGCTTAATCCCTTCTTTCTCAAAGTAATCTCTAACATAAGATTCTTTGTCGGCGTCGGTCACAACGTCTTTTGGAAAACATGAACTTTCCTGTTTGAACTGTAAAAATGTTTTAACATAATCACAAAACAATGTTTCAGAGCGTTGGGGAAAATGCCATACCTCATCGATTTTTGTCACTACATAACCCTTCTCAACGGCTTTTAACAGTTCAATGCTAACCCAGCACCCATGAATTGATCTTTCCTCATTAGTATGCACACACGGGTGTGTCTGGTTCTGCTGTTCAGCACATGTCCTGCAAAGCGGGAACATTAACTTACCCCCGGTCCTATAAGGCAGTACGGGGTGAAGCAACTTCCGTGGCGGAAGGACTGTTGCCTTGATGAGTCCGTAATAATCTTCAAGGTTTTGAAAATCCTTGTGTATTGGGTAACATTTTCGAGCCTGACAGTAGGGATATAGTGATGTAAAGTCAACATACCTAATCCGCTCGCCCTCCGCAACTTTGTGATACAGTTTTAATGGGTTAGTTCGGCCGCCGAATAGAGCTTCACGGGGTTTCAATCTTTCAGTGTGTTTGTATGTGGACATGAAATCCATAACTGCAACATCACTCTGTTTAGCGCGCATCCATGCACATTCCCAAATTACCTCGACCTGAAGACCGTACGCACGCTCCAAAATTTCAATCTTGTCATCGCATTGTCTTCTCAAAACGCCATAAGGCACTTTTGATAAAGGGTTTAGGTCGTTGGGGTTATAACATCGTTCACAACCATGAAAGAAACATCCGAGAAATTCGAATGCTTTTTTCACGTAGCCATCGTCGTAGAAGCCATCCACATAGTATTTCCCAAATGACGCCTCACCAGTGTTTAAAGCATGTTGAATTTCTATGCCCCGTGATTTTCGGATGAATTCGAGCCATTCAATTGAAATGTTCGAATATGTTTTGTTCTGGTTGGTGTACGCATTGTTACGTGTCAGAGCTATTGTGTCTTTTGGGATGTAGTGTGTTTTATATGTGGCCATACATGTTGCTGCCAAAGTGGTGTAATTAAATGGATCAAGGCCTGTACACAAAATAAATTCGTCGCGGTACTTCATGCATGCCTCCCTCAGCAAAACGACATCGTTTTTACCATAAAGCGCGAGTTCTTTTTTAAAATCGAACACTTTGTCAGATATGGTATTGTACCAATCATCAAACGCAGCCCTGTCTTGGTTCGACATTGTTGCATACCCGTAAAATTTCTTGTCAGGGTACGGGTCTATGTAGTTGTCATTTTCAACGCGGTTAAAGTGGTGCGGAAAATACCCCTTCTCTGCATTAGTCAGATTAAATGCAACGGGTGTCTTGGCCAGACGCATGGGTATGAATGAGTATGAATCAATAAAACGTTGCTTGAAAGCTGTGTCATACATTAAGATTAGCCTGCAACCTTGTATTGTGATTTTAGGAGCAATCCCCATCTTAGTAAAGAATTCCAAAATTATGAAATTGTCAAATCCGGATGCATTGTGCGCAAGCCATGTGTAATTAAGGTAACGTGGTTGTCTGAATTTTTTAACGAGACGATCCACACAATCGGTCCCTTCAGCCACGAATTCCTCGCCATTAAACGTGATAGCACATACAAAATTGGCAACGTGTTTACCATTTTCATAACGGGTCTCAAAATCGTAGAAAATGTAACGATCGTTCGGCATCTCCGGCTTAACTGGTTGGATAAAACACTGATGCATACCATCGGTGACCAAACTCTCACCACAGTGCACACAACGATCTGCAGGGCATTTATGGGGTTTGGGTTTAGTACCGCTGACATGGTAACGTCTATTACATTTACCACAATATTTAGTCACGTCGCACTGCGCGTATTGCATTCCCCGAGGTGTTTTTTTATGCATCTCGAAACAATAGTCAGACTTACAGTAGCGCAGGCAGTCGCCGCAATGTTTTGGCTTTTTGGGTTGTTTATGACATTCCGGGTCATTACAGACATCGCAGATGTACCGACATCTGTGATCTCTCCTACAGGTGAATCCTCAGTGGCAGAACTCACACACGTATGGGTTGCCAATAAATGCACGTAGATTTTTAATCATAAAATAATGATTGTCATGCAGGTACAAAAATACTGTTTTAGGATGCGGATCGTCTGTGTTTGTATACTTCTCCAAAACACCCGTATCAGACCGATAGAAGACAACTATTTTAACGCTCAGCATCTGTTCAAACCGTCTGATGTCATTAAACGCTATCTTGTATTGATCACCATAGCCAGCTGACTTCTGTATTGAAGATGCTACAGACTCAAGCTCTACGTGTGGTTTCTGTGGATTTAGGAAATGTGCCAGACAGATTGCAAAACAAAGGTTGTTTGAAATGTTTGTGGGACAGAACAGATTAAGTCTGTTTTTGGTAATCACTTCATTGTGGGCAAGATCATGGATCTTTCGATAAACACCGCCGTGTTTACTTCTCGCTATCGACAGTCTTAAATTCAATCGCTCATCAAACTGTACGTCAGAGTTGCTCTGCATTATTTTTTCAAGATCGTTTATAAATAGATCTACACTATAACCATTACTACCCGTCAAAAGTGTACTAACATCTGATGTCAAACTCGACCCCCTCAACGTAATGCTGATTAAACACCCGTCTCCGCCTAACTGTTTGGAAAACTCCACAATTTCAGAAACTGTGTCATGTAAAAACACAGTGTAGGCTGCTAAATCTGTCGAAGATATCTCTCGCAAATTTATAAGCCTGTGGATTTCCAGACCATTGAACCGTGCTCGTGGCAGTACCGTGTACCCACTAACATCACCACCTACTGTTACAAGTGATTCTATATCTCTATCTGTAAGACCCATATTGGGCGCTTCAGGGTTGAGTGTGCGATGTGTCTGTGTACCTGGGCCCTCGCCTGACTGGTGAAAAGACACAAGATGATCAAATGCAGAATTTGGTTCTGGAGGAGGTTCTAACACCTGTCCTGCTTGTTGGGTATTTACAACATGTTCAAAATCATTATTTGGGTCAGGATTCTCATCGGACATTGATCTCACGATGTTTAATAATTCTACCAACGTACCAGTTGAAGACTCAGACCTATTCATATCCTCCACAGTCTGTATTAACCCTTTAGGCGCCAGAGGTTTTTTTCTAAAACGTTCGATTTTGACATCTCAATTTCAAAAGGCTATATCTTAAAAGTGATAAAAGATAGAGACTTTCTGTAAATTAGAGAAATATTAAGGATGACCCAAAGTTTATGTAGGGATTGCATTTTTCCATCTAATTAGCATATTATGACGTCATATGGTGACGGCAATCTTGGATTATAGAATTTTCATGAAAAGTCACATGTTTTAATGATAAAATGCAGCACTTCTTTCCCCCCAAAATGTCCATCACCTTCTGTATGTTATATTGCACAATACTGAATGCTCAGGTATATAGTAAGTAGTAAACAAACTGTGTAAATTATTACTAATAAATGGTAGAAACAAACCGAATGCATGTAGTGGTTGCCTTTTGCTGTAGAGATTTTCCATTTACTAAATACAGTAGACACTCTGATTCCATGTATGGGGCACATATATATTATTCATATGACATACAAACACAAGTAGACAAGACCTGTTTCGTTCAAACGCTCACTCGCACAGATCATGAGTGAGATGATACGAGCAGCGCGGCCAGATCTGCCTCGCGCCCGCGCGCCGAGTGTGCACAGCTCGGACTACTGTCATTGTCATTGCGACTCCTCACCCTGCCTCCACGTTGTCTCCTAACTGTCCTATGAATACTTCGACCTCGTCTAACATACCCAGTGGCATTAGACAAAGTCTCCACCACAATACTGTCACCGCGATTGTGGAGAGGATCTGATAAAATGGCTCACTCGCACACTAGCTCCGCTTTTGATCGCACTGATTCAATGCACTCTAACTCGAACATTTTGTATAGAAACATGACGTTTTTTTGATTCGGGGATGAAGTATGACATGTCTGCCATCCAGTGGAGGGGAGGTCGAACGAAATTTGACACCCAATTTGACAAAATCGGCCGTTGTATTCAGTGCCTCATCTTGTCGAGTAAACTCGACCGTGGCGCCTAGAGGGTTAAATAGAGCAATGTTTCTGTGTTACTGCACTGTTCGAGGGGCACCACGCTACCATCGTTTCGTCTAAACCTAGCTACCGGACCCCGATCAAAACCATCTGGCTCCCGACAACGTTTAGGCATTTTTAAATCAGATCTTTTTATTTTATTTATTTAAATCACATGTAGCCACACCTTAAAAACTATGGATAATAAACCCTGTGTCCACACAGTAAAAAAAGATAGAATGAAAAACTACCTAACCAACAACTATACAGTCAGACTAAAATTACACACAGTGTGACAAATGTTGCAAAAAAAAAAAAAAAAAAAAAAACATAGTATGCAAAAATATATATATATAAAACGTTGTCAACTCACCCAAGTTTCTTTTTAAGCATGAGCACCAGTTGCTTTAACAATTCTGTAGTCAGGCCTTGTTCTCTGGCTACTTTTTGAACAGTACCACTATGCAACCGTTGCGCTGCTATGCATTGTTTAAGCCAAATTCCCTGTTGTTGTTGTGTTGACTCATAAGCATCTAAACGTCTCTCAATGGCATTAAGGCGTTTGTCAAAACGTACCTCGAAGGCATTCAATGCGGTCTTGACAGAGTCCTGTATCAGTCTGGCTATGTGCTGATTGTCTATAAAGGGTTGTGATTCCTGTTTGTAAGCCTCCTGATTTGAAGGCAGCTGTTCAGGGTCGGATTCTTCCACGACCACGACCCGTTCGCTGGTTGGAACAGACTGCGGTGTTTCTTTAGGGTCGTTTGTAAATACACAGCCGTCCCACGATTGTATCAGACCCTCACTCCAGCTCTGAACATCATTTATATCGGGAACTACGACCACCTCTGTTAAGAAGTAGAAAAGGGTGCAAAACAAAAAAGTTAGTACAAATGTGTGTTAATATTATAATGATAACAGTAATATTAATATTAACTATATTTTCTAAGACTAAAAATAAAATAAAAATCAGTCTGGTACTAATGTAACATTAAAAAACAATACGTAGTGTCAAATTCTCTCTCTCTCTCTCTCTCTCTCTATATATATATATATATATATATATATATATATATAAACAAACAATCAAACAAGACCATGCTAATATGGAATGGCTCAGCAGCCTAAAATCATCATGTCTACACTTTTTTTACACCCAGTTCTCCAATGGTGTCACCTAAAATTATAAATAATCACCTACTCTAAGAGATATGCAGGTTTTGTGTTTTATGTTTTTTTCCCCAACAATTAATGCAAATGTATGATAACAACAGTTCTAAACTAGCGTATTGGCACATAATACATCCACAAACACATTCGACCTCTCACTATTACATTCAAATAAACAATATTTATCTTTCTGATTTAGTGTGAACAGAAAACAATCCATCAGCTTTTGTTCATTACTTACTTTTAACAGCTGATCGTCTTGGCTTTTTCGGGACAGATGTCTGTGGTACGTCTCTCGATGACCCATCAGCAGAAGCTTTTGTGTCCGCATGGGACACCACTGCAGCTTTACGTTTCAACTTATTTTTCGGTTTTGCCACTATGCCCATCAAGCAAGCCTTATCCGGGTCATTCGCACATTCAGACGCACCGACATTGCTCACAACGTTTGATAAACCATCTGGAAATATATGTGTTAAAAGTTTTAAAATAAAATCAACAAACCATAGCAGCATAACATTGTTTGATAAAGCCGAATTACAAAGCACTTACCCAGGGGAATAACTTCAACGTTAGCAGACTCGCTGCCTCGCTGAGGTGCATGTACTATGGCCTTGATAGTTACGCGTTTCGGCCCCAGTAAAAACAAAAAACCCAGAGAAGATAAGATATTTTCACACAGCCACAACACTGTTTAAACACGGGTGTAACAACATTTAACAATACCTGGCACAAGTGCTTCCATGATCGCTCATGAAGAGGCGACAGCGTTGTGCGTTGCAGCAGCTGTGCTAGGTCTAGCCACGCCTCCTGGCGAAAACAAAACAAAACATCATCCGTCACACACACGCACACACACACACACAACATTTAAACATAATTATACGTACCACTCGCTTGATTCAGGAAGTTAAGCTCATCTACTAGATCGAAGAGACTCAAACTGTCACCATCTGAAGTGTGCAGATAAAGCCTTAAGTAAGCAATAGAACAGCGACGCTCGTAAACAAAAATAATGTTTCTTAACAATGTTGCTAAATAATAAAAAACACTCACTGTTAAGACAGGCTTCCATCTTCTTGCACTCACGATTCCAACAACACAATATGGCTTGGAAAATAGTTTGAGAACGAGGATAAACAGCGGTGATGCTTGACACGAGACACGAGACACTAGTACGCTTCAGTGACTGTGCTCGCGTTCAACACACATTTATACACAGCCACGGCGAAGTGTGAAAACGGGCCTCCCCACCAGACAGAATACACAACGACATAACACCTATCTCGCGCAGGTAGACGGCCAATAAACCCGGAAGGCCAAGGGCCAGACACCTTTCTTTTACACCTCTGGCCAGGATGTCACCGCAGGAGGATGTCACATGGCGTCGCGCAGCCTAGACATACCGGAGCCTGTCAGTGACCCATCATAAATCAGAGACACATGGATCCCCTCATCCCCTGTCAGCCATGAGGGTCATAAATCAGCCAAAAAGTGACACATGGTTTATGTTAATACTAATTGCCATTGTTTGGTAGGTGTGGGTCTGCACTGTGCGTGCAAGATTGAGGTTATTGATAAAGTATTCGTTAAGATAATTATCGGAGCTTTGCGAGTGCCCGTGAAGTTTTAAATGTTTGTTTGTTATTTTGGTTTGTTATTTTTGTGCTATCCTGGGCAGAGGGCACCGTCGTGGACGCCTGCTTTAACGGCATTTTGTCGGGGGAGTTAACCCTCTGGGGACCAGAAACGCGCCGGCGCGTTTTGCTCGTTTTTTTCACATAGCAGAAAAATAGACTTAAAGTACTACCATCATTTCTGTTCATATAGAGTTAAGAAATATGAGAAAATAATCTGTTAAATGTCTACTTTTTTATGTGCCCACATACAATCGAAATAAAATATTGTGCTTTTTTTCTGGAGCACGTCTCTAATCTTCAACACAACTCAGCTAATACTATTCACCCAGCCATAAGCAATATATCTTTTAAATCATTTGAGTTTGTACTTTTAAATGATCCGATTCAAAACTAAAATTATTATTCTCCGTTTATGTCATCTATATAAAAAGAGAGACGTGTCAGCCCGTCTCATTATCGTTCTCTCAGCTGATTATCTCTGGTAATGTGACACGCCCACGGAGAGCACGCGCTATTCAAACGCAAATATGTGAAGCAACACATTGAGATGCGTTAACGCCCATAAACTCTGAAAACACACATTATTTTTTAGTCAGATTAATCTACTGTCGTCTTGCGCGGCTATATGAGGAACAATCCTGGGACATTTACCACTGGGTTTATTTTCACTTCGAGGATGAACAGATTCAGCTGAGAAGTAAGTGTTTTTTGCAAGTGCTTTGTTCTAATCGCGATATAGAATAACGTAGTGTCTGTAAACGGAAAAAGAGCATACTGTTAAATGTGAATCATGTTTGTGTGTTTGTGTGTGTGAATGAATGAATGAATGAACGCACAGATACGCACTGTTACAGACTAAATGACAGACAACATTTCGTTGACTCGTTTTGGATAAAGTTTTTACTCTAAAATAGACATCAAATAAGCTTTTTTTAGGAGTTTCTGCTCATATGTTAAATATATAGTATGTTTTGTCAATAAACTAATCAACTAAGATGTTATAGTGTTTGTTCAAGCTATATCAAAATAATCAATCCTCAACTTTGAAATATGTATGATCAAACTAAGACATTTATGGAGAAAGACAATTTTCTTTTCAAGATGTTTCCAACTCTAACTTTGAACTTTGAACTGAAATAAAACCATGTCTATATGGTGAAGGGTGTGTGATAGAAGTGTCCAGATGTATGCACCCTGTATTTTTCTTATATAAATCCAAACAATCTAAAAGCCATTCTTTTTTAAATCTCCTCATTCTTTGTGCAAGGCTCCTGTAATGATATGGCCTGATAGCACCTAATAGGGCCATTATGGGGAGGGTCTTTGTCTTTCTCAGGTATGGAATGCCACACATATTAATGAGAGATCAAGCCTCCTGCATAAAGCTTTCTCAAACAAAACACGTCATTAAAAATGTAAAAGACTTTATTGACTTATCTGAATGAGTAGTCAGGATGATTCTCACATAGTTTTGGAGCAAATATTCTAGGCTATTTGATACAATTTTCAAAAGTCTTGTGAAGAAATAATCAATATGTGTTTTGTGGTCTTATTTCAGCAACTTTCATTTTTATTTTTTTCAATAACCACGCATAAACATTATTCTATTAAAAATACAAACATGTACATACATGTTGCTCAGATCTCATGGTAGCCAAGTTTGTGCTATATAGAGTGAATTTACACCTTTGCCATTAACATGTTTATAAATAACTGAAAAAAGCACAAATGTCAGTGCATGTCAAAACATCCCAAGGGCCCCAAAAACACTCTGGTCCCCAGAGGGTTAAGGCACCGCTGGTATTGTGTATTAAAAATCTCTGTCCTTGGGATAGGCATGAAGAGGATCGTTGTTTTTCTTTTTTTTTGGGGGGGGGGGGGGTTATGGGGCAGCTCCGTTTTGTCTCGTCTTGATGCACAGTGTTGTGGCCACACTTAAAATTTGAAAAGGTGAGCTTGTTTTTTTTCTTTAGTAGGTTATCTGTAAGAATTGTATGCTGTAGAATTACAGCCGAGACGGTCCCAGCGGGGGAATCGAGGCCAGCCCCCAGTGCGGTATGGAGACTGGGTTGCCGAGCCCCGTTCTAGTCCCTAGGGTTGGTGGGGGGGTATGTCACAAGGTGACAAGTCTAGCGGAACCAATTTCCGCTAGGAGTGTGTTTCCCCCCGGGACGATTTCGCCGGCACACCGGGCTGGATCACTTGTTGTCAGTTGCCATGACAGCGGCAGCTGATGAGGCAAGTGGTAACAGGTGCTGACGATTGAACTGAGGATCAGCGATAGGGCTTCGGGGCTGGAGGAAACATTTAAAAGGAAAGGGAAGAGGGAATTGGGTGTGGTACTCCCCCGGGAGAATTAGTTTCTTTGACTGTGGCTGAATTCGCTGGGATCTTTGGAGAGGGCTGTGAGGACTTGGCTGGCTGAAGGGTGCAACGGTGATTTGTGTGAATACACGTTGGAAACGTGAACTGGATGGAAAGTCGGAGAAGTGGGGAGATACAGTCAAGACTGGAGAACGCCATCATTCCTGAGAGGAAGTTAAGTAATAAAACATCGAATCTGTGTGAATGCATGTCCTGCACTGAGTTGAACAAAGAATTGTGAAGTGTATTGATCACGAGTGTAATTGTCACATAGGAGTGTGAACTGAGTCACCATTGAAATTCTGATATCTTCATCTTCTGAGTTGAACAAAGAATTGTGAAGTGCGTTGATCACGAGTATAACTGCCACTTAAGAGTGTGGACTGAGTCCTCATTGGAATCCTGGTATCTCCGTCTGAGAGTGAGAGAGTATTGAAGACGCTGTTCTCCATGCTGTGAGAAGTCATCTGCATCTCTTTATCGTCTGAGTGCTGATTCAACATAACAGTGGAAGGATTGACTATTGGGTGAGTGCTGGCCTTATTGCACTGAGAGTGAGAGTGGATATGCAGTGCCTGAATTGAAGTGTCACACAGTATTGGACTTGACGTGAGGTTGCAGTGTGTGGGTGGATATGTATATTTAACTGCCAGTATTTCCCAGTGCATGATTCCGCCCAGTGTTTGCTGAACAAAGCCTCAGTGCTAGACGTGCATGTCCCGCTCGGGCTATAAGTTCTCGTTCTGATACCGAAGAGGAGTGTGTTTGCCTTGTATAAATCGCTCTGCCTGTTTAACTAGACGAATTGTCGGCTGCTGTCTTCTTGGGCGCTGCCCGTCTGAAGGAAGGATCCACCCCTGTCCCAGCGCTGTCCGCTTGGAGCCACACAGTCCAGCCGTAAGCCCGATTCTCCATTCTGCAGAGGAGCGTGCCTGCACATGTATAAATTGCTCTGTCCGTTTAACTAGATGATTCGTCTGCTGCTGTCTTCTTGGGCGCTGCCCGTCTGAAGGAAGGATCCACCCTTGTCCCAGCGCTGTCCGCTTGGAGCCACACAGTCCAGCCGTAAGCCCGATTCTCCATTCTGCCGAGGAGCGTGCCTGCACCTGTATAAATTGCTCTGTCCGTTTAACTAGATGATTCGTCTGCTGCTGTCTTCTTGGGCGCTGCCCGTCTGAAGGAAGGATTCACCCTTGTCCCAGCGCTGTCCGCTTGGAGCCACACGGTCCAGCCGTAAGCTCGATTCTGCAGCGGAGTGTGCCTGCACCTGTATAATTTGCTCTGTCTGTTCAACTGGATGATTCTTCTGTGCTGAGCATATTCGGAACGACCGACGGTCTAGGAACACACCGACCTATCTACCCACCTGTCTTCCAGTGAGGCCCCTCCGTCTGCTCGCCTTCTTGAGAGGTATACGTACCTGCTACTCACCTGTCCGGTGGAGGAGTCCCCTAGTCCTGTCCCGGTCCTGCCCTGCCCGGGTATCTGTCCGTCTGCATCGTGTTTAAGAAGTTCTACTTACCCCGACACTTACCTGCTGCTGGAACGGCAGACGAATCCCTCGCCTCCCAGGGTCCAAAGCGGTTTCCCCCTTCCTGGACAGAGACACAGACTCACGTCAAGACTTTTCATTTCCTTTTTACTATTCAATAAAGATTGTTCATTTTTAATTCTACTTGTCTGTCTGGTCTTTGGTACGCTCCTCAGAGTGGTCCTGGGTTTGAGGGGTGGGTGCAGTCTGGTTTGCCCCCCCCCCCGACCTGTGACAATTAGTTTAATTTTTATGGCTAGTTTGGAGGATTTTTTTGTAGCTCCATCTGTGGAGGTTCTCAATAATTTGACAAAGGATCAGTTGCGTCAAGTTTGTGAACATTATAACTTTGATTTGGGTTTACCCAGAACAGCGAAATTAGCCCAGATTAGAGTGTCAGTTCAGGCGGAATTGGTCGTTAGGAATATTCTTTCGTCACCTGCATCTCTAATTATGGATGAGTTAGAGTTCGGAGAAGCAACGTCGACACCTCTTTCGACCGAATTCTCTAAAATGTCACTTACGTTTGAGCAACAAAAGGCGTTGATAGAAATGCAACAGAAAGAGAGAGAAGCTCAACGTGAGGCAGATCAGAGAGAGAGAGAAGCTGAACGTAAAGAGAGAGAAGCTGAGCGTGAGGCGGAGAGGAGAGAAAGAGAAGCTCAACGAGAGGTAGAGATAGAAAGAATAAAAAGTGAACGTGATGTGGCTTTAGAACGGTTGAGACTGAGCGCTGAAGGTAGGCTTTCAGTTGATGGAGGTGAGGGTACTGCTCTTAGGGGGTTTGTGCGTTCCCCTGATATATCTAACATGGTTAGGTTGCTGCCGAAATTCAATGAGAGAGATCCCGATATTTTCTTTTCTTTATTTGAGAGTGTGGCTGATGACCGTGGATGGTCTGACTCTGAGAGAACGTTGTTAGTCCAAAGTGTTCTTGTAGGTAGAGCACAAGAAGCGTTTATTGCGTTGCCTGTGGCAGATAGAAAAAAATATGTCAGAGTAAAAGAGGCAGTGCATAAAATTTATGAATTAGTTCCTGAGGCTTATCGTTTGCGGTTTCGCAGTTGGAGAAAAGGAGAAAAACAGACGTATACAGAGGTAGCGAGGGAGTTGAACAGCCACTTTAATCGTTGGTGCTCTGCAGTGGGAGTCACTACTTTTGAAGAATTGTCTCATTTAATTGTTTTAGAACAGTTCAGAAATATCCTTCCTGAGCGTGTTGCTACACATGTATTTGAGCATAAGATGAAAACCGCAGCGGAAACCGCAGTTATGGCCGACGATTTTGCTTTGACACATAAGTATAGTTTAAAAGAAAACAATACAGGTAAGGGTTATCAGGAACAACGTTTTGGACGTTTCAATAGAGTTTTGGAGTCAACTACTCAGAGGAAAATAGATTCACACTCTAATCAGTCACACAGAGGTGTTGTGAGTTTTCGCAGAGACTCTAGGTATTCTGCGTTTACACCTGGTGGTCAGGCTAAGAACGATGCTGATGTGTGTCGATATTGTTTAGAAAAGGGGCATTGGAAGAAAGACTGTCCTGTTTTAAAGGGGAAAAGTCAGAGAAATGGTACTGATGTTGTTAGGGGGGTCACACTTGCTGTATCTGAGTCAGTTATACCTGCTAAAGTTTTGGTGGGTGAGACTGAGGCTAAAGCTGAAGGCGTTGTGACTTCATCTCAGACATCAGGCCTGAGTTCTGCTGAAGTTAGTGAGAGAAATGGTAGGGCTGATTCAGTTGTAACGGGTGAAAGTGGTTACTTTCCTTTTGTTACAGATGGCTTAGTTTCCCTGGTGGGTAGTTCCATCCAGGTGCCGGTTAAGATACTTAGGGACACAGGGGCGTCTGAGTCTTTTATCTTGGGGTCTGTGTTGCCTTTTTCTGTTGACTCGAGTACTGGGAACAATGTTTTAGTCCGGGGGATTGGATTGCAGGTTGTTTCTGTTCCTTTGCACAGAGTTAATCTGCAGTCTGATTTAGTACAGGGGGAAGTAAAAATAGCAGTCCGCCCTTCCTTACCAATAGAGGGTGTTCATATTCTCTTGGGTAACAATCTGGCTGGAGGCCGTGTTTGGCGTGATATACCGCCCCCTGTAATTGTTAAGAATGTTCCCTCTATTGCAGATGATAGTGACGTTCATGGTCAGAATTTTTCTGTTTTTACGGCTTGTGCAGTGACACAGGCTATGAGCCGTGCCGTTAATGATGATGTTTCCCGGACTAGAGAGTTTAAGTCTGTTATTGTGCCTAATCTACCACCCTCTCTCTCTCATAGTGATTTTGTTGCAGCTCAAAAGGAGGATGCGACATTAAAAGATCTGTTTGTTGGGGTGTTACCACCTGAGGAGTTGCGCAATGCAGTAAGGGGTTATTTGGTTCAGGACGGGTTGTTGATCCGGAAGTGGTCTTCTCACACTGACGAAGGGGTTGAGGATCCAGTATTTCAGGTGATAGTACCAGTTAAGTTTAGAGATTTGGTCCTACAGACAGTTCATGGGGAGGTAGCTGGGCACTTGGGGGTAAGGAAAACCTATGACCGTCTTATGAAGTACTTCTATTGGCCTCGTATAAAGAAGGATGTGGCATCCTTCATTAAGACGTGTCATGTATGCCAGTTAACAGGGAAGCCTAATCAGGTGTTAAAGCCAGCTCCACTCTACCCTATTCCAGCTGTAGGTAAACCATTTGAACATCTGTTAATTGATTGTGTGGGACCATTGCCTCCATCTAAGTCAGGGTGTGGTTACCTGCTGACGGTGATGTGTCAGTCAACCCGATATCCTGCTGCATATGCTTTGCGAACAATAACCACTAGATCGGTGGTGAAAGCCCTTTCACAATTTATTTCTATTTTCGGTATCCCTCATACAATACAGAGTGACAGAGGATCTAACTTTACGTCACGCATGTTCAGAGAAGTGCTCGAGCAGTTGCGTGTGAAACATCAACGTAGTAGTGCTTATCACGCCCAGAGCCAAGGTGTTCTGGAGCGGTTTCATCAGACACTGAAGTCTCTTCTCAGGGGTTATTGTGTTGAGCTTAACAAAGACTGGGAAGAAGGGCTCCCATGGCTAATGTTGGCAGCACAAGAGGTAACCCAGGAGAGTACGGGTTTCTCGCCTAATGATCTGGTCTTCGGCCATAGAGTTCGTGGGCCTTTAGCAGTTTTACAGGGGGAGCTAAAGAGTCCTGAGTCTCCTGTTAATCTGTTGGACTACATTAATGGTTTTCGTCGTAGGTTGTTTTTAGCCTGTGAGATGGCGACGGACAACCTGACTAAAGCCCAACAGAAAATGAAGAGTTGGTATGACCGTCGAGCTGAACCAAGGGCCTTTAGTCCGGGTGATCAGGTTTTGGCCTTGTTGCCAATAGTAAACTCTCCTTTCCTTGCAAAATATACGGGTCCTTATAGGGTGATTCGACAGGTGTCAGACCTGAATTATTTACTTTCTACACCAAATCGTAGGCGTTCTACTCAGCTCTGTCACATAAATCTGTTGAAGTCCTATTATAGCAGGTCTTCAGTCTCTGGGACAGCAGAGTCTAGTGACCGGGTGATGGCCGTTTCTTTAGCCGCTGCTGTTGAGGCTCCTAGGGCCTTGGAGACTCCCTACATGGTAGCAGCTTGTAGTGGTGAGGATATGGTAGGTCCTGATGACGGTATGTTGAAACCTCGTCTGAGGAACACTGAAAAACTGGGGGAGTTGAATACATTGTTTGGACATTTGCCAGAGGAATGTGTATTAGAACTGTCGTCTTTGTTGTCTGATTTTCCTTCTTTATTTTCAGATACACCATCATGTACTCATTTAATTGAGCATGATATTGATGTTGGTGACGCAGAACCAATAAGACAGCGGTTCTATCGGGTGTCACAAGATAAACAGCGACATTTAGAGGCAGAGGTGAAGTACCTGTTGGATAATGGGTTGGCTAAGCCTTCCTATTCGAGTTGGTCTTCTCCCTGTTTATTGGTCAGTAAACCTGATGGGACATATAGATTCTGTACTGATTATCGTAAATTGAATAACATCACGAAATCAGATTCTTTTCCACTTCCAAGAGTTGAAGATTGTGTTGATCGTGTAGGATCCGCAAGGTTTGTAAGTAAGTTTGATTTGTTGAAGGGTTATTATCAAGTCCCTTTGTCATCTCGAGCTCAGGAAGTTTCAGCTTTTATAACATCATCTGGGCTATATTCTTACTCTGTTATGAGTTTTGGTTTGCGAAACGTTCCAGCCACATTTCAGCGACTTATGAACCGGGTCGTACCTGGTTTGCAGGGGTGTGCTGTGTACCTTGATGATGTGGTTGTGTATAGCGAGGAGTGGTCTGAACATCTGGACCGTGTTCGGGCTCTCTTTACTAGGCTTGTTGACGCTCGTCTCACTATAAATCTGGCCAAGTGCAAGTTTGCCCAGGCTACAGTTGCATATTTGGGGAAGATCGTAGGGCAGGGTCAAGTGAAGCCGGTCCATGCTAAAGTGGTGGCTGTTGATAAGTTTCCTGTTCCTACCACCAAAACTGAGTTGCGGCGCTTTTTGGGGATGGTAGGGTATTACCGTAGTTTTTGTTCCAACTTTTCTACGGTAGTAGCCCCTTTGACTAACCTGTTAAAAGCTAAAGTGAAGTTTGAATGGACTGTGACCTCTCAGATTGCTTTTGATAATGTCAAGTTGTTGTTGACCTCTGCTCCAGTTTTGATGGCACCCCGTTTAGATCAGCCTTTCCGGATGCAGGTTGATGCAAGTCATGTGGGGGCTGGTGCGGTGCTCCTGCAGAGTGATGAGAAGGGGGTGGACAGGCCAACATGTTATTTCTCAAGAAAGTTTCATTGTCATCAGTTGAATTATTCAACTATTGAGAAAGAAACATTGGCGTTAGTTTGGGGTCTACAGCAGTTTGATGTATATTTAGCTGGGGGTGCTGTTCCTATCACTGTTTACTCTGACCATAATCCACTGACATTCCTCCACTCTTTGAAGAGTCCGAGTCAGCGCCTTAAGTGCTGGGCTTTATTTTTACAGCCATACAATTTAGAGATACGGCATATTCGGGGCGTGGACAATGTGATGGCAGACGCTTTGTCCCGTGCTCCGGGTGGGCTGGATTGAATGTTTTGTCTTGTCCCATTTTTCTCTCTTCCTGTTTCTACACTCTCTTCTTCTGCTTAGTCTCCTTAAATGTAGCTTTCCAGGTACCGGGATTTGCTGGAGTTCTGGGATGAGGAGGGGCGATTGGAGCTGCTGGAGGGTAGAGAAGAGTTTTTCTGTCCAGTCTATGTATGCGGATTATCCATATCTCGGAACTAAAGTTAAGTGCTCACTTTTAGATAGAAAAAAAAAAAAAAATTGTTTATTTTGTTGTGTGGGGTTTTGAAGGTTTTTGCAGAGGCCTTTTATGGGCCTCTGTTTTAAGGGAGGGGGTGTGACGGTCTCGGACCAGTCAGCTCCTCCTCCTTTGCGGTTTGCTGTTCATTACGTCTCCCCTATAGGTGAGAGGAGCGCAGGTGTGGTGTGTTGCAGATGATTGCTCCAGGACCGCGTGTGGTTGTTTCCAGTATCCTGGGTGTTAAAAGCTTTCCAGACTTGGTTGAAAGAGGCCACCGCTTCTCCTTCTCTCCCGCACCGTTTTGCTGATTTTTGTTTCTTTTTGCATGACACTTCACATACCCTGATCGCTTTTGTTTTCGTTTCAAGTTGTACATTTATACTGACTTTAATTATTTTATGTTACTCATTCTTTATCTTTAATAAATATATCATTTGAAATCAAATAATCCGCGTGGTCTCCCCTCTCTGTTGCATAGGCCGGCACGGGCTGTATGTAACAATAAGTTCTGCCGGGAAGACTCAATTGTTACGTCACTTATTACCTTCTCATCTATCCAATCGTGTTCTAATACTTGTGGTATAAAAGAGGTACTTAATCATGTCTGAGTTCGCAGATGCTGACGCTTCCATTCACCTCCACCCTCCACACCACCAACCATGATGGTTCTTCCCCTCCAACCCTCCCCACCAACACCATGATGGTTCTTCCCCTCCAACCCTCCCCACCACCACCAGGATGGTTCTTCCCCTCCAACCTTCCCCACCAACACCATGATGGTTCTTCCCCTCCAACCTTCCCCACCACCACCAGGATGGTCCCTTCCCCACCACCACCACCAGGATGGTCCCTTCCCCACCACCACCACCAGGATGGTCCCTTCCCCACCACCACCAGGATGGTCCCTTCCCCACCACCACCAGGATGGTCCCTTCCCCTCCACCACCAGGATGGTCCCTTCCCCTCCAACCCTCCCCACCAACACCATGATGGTTCTTCCCCTCCAACCTTTCCCACCACCACCACCATGATGGTTCTTCCCCTCCAACCTTCCCCACCACCACCAGGATGGTCCCTTCCCCACCACCACCACCAGGATGGTCCCTTCCCCACCACCACCACCAGGATGGTCCCTTCCCCACCACCACCAGGATGGTCCCTTCCCCTCCAACCCTCCCCACCAACACCATGATGGTTCTTCCCCTCCAACCTTTCCCACCACCACCATGATGGTTCTTCACCTCCAACCTTTCCCACCACCACCATGATGGTTCTTCCCCTCCAACCTTCCCCACCACCACCAGGATGGTCCCTTCCCCACCACCACCACCAGGATGGTCCCTTCCCCACCACCACCACCAGGATGGTCCCTTCCCCACCACCACCAGGATGGTCCCTTCCCCTCCAACCCTCCCCACCAACACCATGATGGTTCTTCCCCTCCAACCTTTCCCACCACCACCATGATGGTTCTTCACCTCCAACCTTTCCCACCACCACCATGATGGTTCTTCCCCTCCAACCTTCCCCACCACCACCAGGATGGTCCCTTCCCATACCTCACAGGGGGTCGGCTGCGCCCCAGCCTTCGTCTTCAGGCAGGAAATGCTGAGTCCGGACCCTCGGAGTGCGAGCTATGGACGGGGCCTACGCCAAAGAACTTTATATCATAATATTGCTTGCTGGGCTGTTAATAAATGGTTAATTATTACAGTATTATTCTCCCGAGTCTTTCTGGTAGAACTGCAAAACATGGAGCAAGACAGAAAATAACATAAAAGTCTTGGAACACACAAGACAGCAGAACACAGGTTGGAATCATAACAATGCAGTCGGACAAGAGTGATGCAGCTAAAGATCTTGACAAATCAAGTCAAGTCACCTTTATTTATATAGTGCTTTTTACAATACAGATTGTATCAAAGCAGCTTCACAGTGATAATGTGAAAATAATACAACAAAGTTTGTTTCTAGAAGAAAATTGCGTCATCATTGCCCTTAAGTGAGGCAGATCAAAAATATTGTTGAATAATTAAATGTCCCCAACTAAGCAAGCCAAAAGCCACAGCAACAGTGGAGAGGAACCCAAACTGCATCAGTGACAGAATGGAGAACAAGACTTTGTAAGAAACCAGACTCGTCTCAGTTCTTCTCAAACAGTGAATGATTATGCTTCAGGCAACATTACAGGTCAGAAGTCAGATTGGATCAAAACATTCAGAAACAATGTTGCAAGAATCTTGCACAGCTTGCATATCACAACTTAAAGAGTTCATTCATTAATTCAGTTCATTCTCCACACTTCTTCAAATGTAAGATACAGGATTTGATTACACCTGTTGTTTATGGGACTGTCACATATTAAAGCCTCTTGGTCCAAAGTTTTCACTGAATTGAGTCACATATTCCTTGTAAATTAAAAATCAAAACCAACAAATTTTTCACTTGTTAACTAGGAAAAAAAGGTTGATGTCTTGGATTAGTGATAAGTCACCCTCTCAAAAGGTTGGCATAAAATTATACGTTTTTTTTCTGTAATTTCTTTGTTGGTTCAATTGTATTTTTCATTTATTTATATCTATTTATATTGTCTTGTCATACTTGATTATGTTATTATTCATTATTCCCCCTTTACTATGTCTCAGGCAGTGTTTGCTGTGTTGTAATGTATTGAACTTAAAAATGTTATTTAAAAAAAAGAAATGTTATTTACTCTATTTACTTTTTTTTTAAGGATCTGCTTGACGATTGGGACAAAATGTTCCTAAAACATAAAGTCCCAAATTTTATTTATTTATGTTTTACTGTAAAGCCTGTGATTATTTTTCTTTGCCGGTTGACATATACTGTACAGTTTCACGGCTGATGGATTTCTAAGTGTATCTGATGAAACTTCACTGAATGCACAGCCCACACAAAATGCATAGATTGTGAGATGTCAAAATGTTTTTGATTTGTTTTTCTGGAAAAACGAGAAAACCTATATACATAAGAAGATGTATTCATTCACTTTGGTATTAGGCCTACTAAAGGGCACATTTTTAAGATTTTAGTCTCTAAAACATAAAACATGCTGTTTTCCCCCACACTATTACATTTTTCTCAAATGCTTTGGCACATTTTTCGAAACAGTCCTAATATTCTCTAAACTGTAAGTTTAATTGTCACAACTGTTTGCTGGAACTTCAAAACTCTATATCGCATGTCTGCAGAACGCAGTAACTCACATATTTGTCATTGCAGGTTACAGGACTGCAGTGTGTGAGCCCACATAAGGGCCCTGCACACACAATCAAATCAGAATATACTAATAATGGTCTGGAAAGAAAATAAAAATCACTGTCCATGATTCACACTGATAATACTGTCCCAGCTAGACATTTTTTGTTTTAAAACTGTTCTGAGAACATTACCATGCAGTCTTCTAATAATGTTTTCAGCGGGTAGTTTTATTTTGGTTCCCAGAATGTTCTCCTAAAAGCTAGGATAACATTCTCTAAAAACATTCTAAATATGTTTAATGCTAACATTGTTAGAACATTATTCCCTATTATTCTTATAACATTTTCAGCAGGTAGTTTTATTTTTGTTCCCAGAATGTTCTCTTAAAATATGGCATAACAATCTCTAAGAACACTCTAAAAATGTTTTGTGATGACCTTCTATAAATGTTTAATCATAACATTTTAGAACATTATCCCCTAACATTCTTATAAAGTTTTTAGCGGGAAGTTTTATTTTTGTTCCCAAAATGTTCTCTTAAACAAACAAAAAATAAATAAATGCTTAGCTATAACATTAAAACATACAATTTTATTAATCTCAAAACTAAAACATCAAAATCTAACAGGTTTATAAATGGCATCCACATGAATTATTAGAAGTTCTGCGTACAGTAAATGCCCAACACTACATGAAGAACTCAGTAAAGTCACTCATGGGTCTTGACTGCTGTGTTTGCTCAGAGCGCTCATCATCAGTCTTTGCTTGTCTTGGTTCTTGCAGAAGAGTAATCCAGTCATCTGTATTAATAGTGTTCTACTGTTCTTCTCTTCTAGTTGTCCAGTTGCTAGCCCAGTTAGCAGCATTGAGCTCTGTTCTCTGTGTGCATGGTAGAGTTTTTCCTCATAGCCTAAAAAGAAGATCGTGCAAAAGTGTAAACAGAAAGAATACACATAGTCTACATTAAGATCACAAGCAATATTGACATTGAAAACTTTCACAATTAGCCAGCCTAATTAGTCATCAGAAATTACGTAGACTAATTTATTTAAAGTATAAATATGATACCTTATGAGTATCTTTTTTGTTTCTGTAATTTAAAACATATACTTAATCCATTATATACATGTTAATAACACAACTAGAGGCTAAATTATGTGAACAAACTTTGCTGTTGTCTTGAGAAGCCTGAAGCTGAAGCAGGACTGGAGCTCAGGTCGCCGTTAGCACAGCTGCAGCACGTCACAGCGCTCGCTGCCCACGAGGCTAGTGCTCTCACATAACAGCAGTTATAGTGTCTATGGATCGTTACATTTCTTACAGATTTCTGCTTGTTTTAAATCAGATACAGATAAAGTAACACTGCATTTGAATGCATTGGCGATAGAACAATTTCTAGAGTGAATTAATCATACCTGTAAGTGCAGCGTCTCTTTGCTATTAAGCCGTAAGCTTTAGTTACTTCAAAAGCAGAAATAAATATATGCTAAGCTAGTTATTTTAAAGCTAGTTATTGTAGTTAATAAAATTTTAAATATGGATATTTTTCTTACACAAATGCATCGCTTCGCTTCAAAATGCCTTTATAACCCCGCTAGAGTCGTGTGGAGCACTTTTATCATGGATGGATGCGCTTTTATAGACGGCCATTCACTGCCATTATAAAGCTCAGAAGAGCCAGAACATTTTTTAATATAACTCCAATTGTATTCGTCTGAAAGAAGAATGTCATATACACCAAGGATGACTTGAGGGTGCGTAAATCATGGGCTAATTCTCATTTTTGATGTCTTTTGGTTGAGATCCTTTATGGTCTGTGTAAGGTGCTTTGAACATTTATGTCTCAGAAATCATAATAATAATAATAATAATATTTAGTTTAAATAGGTTAACAATATGTTGCGTTCTTAAACCAACATAATTATTTCCTAGCATTTGAACAAGATTACTATAATCTGTAGCCTACTATAATATAAAGGTAATTCTATGAAGATTTACAACAAAAGTTACAAAACCACTTACCAGTTACAAGTCTCTTTAGCTCCCATATCCATTCACCTCTGCAGGTTTATGTTTGCTTCAATAGTTGCCAGATTGTGTCCTTTACACGGACCATCAGCCCAAGAGTAATAAGCTCTTTCCAATTTTCCCATAACCTCTTTATGAATTACTGAAATATTATTAACTTTTACTTTCAAAATACATATTAAGATTAACACTTTTAAGTAGCAAAAATACAGTATTCGAATGCATAGAACACAATACCGGTATTATAATAGACTACCTTTGTTGTAAATGGAGACTTTATTGCATCATCAAACGTTCGCAATATGGTTGCATTTCCCCAGTTAATCAGCAGTATCAAGAACACTAATATTAGCTTTGATATATTTTCAATATATCAATATTTCAATATTCCCCCAAACCCCCCCCCCCCCAAAAAAAAAATTCTGTATTTATGTCAATAGAATTACTAGTAAAGAACTATTTCCGATACGGATCGGGTACTGTCGATCAACAACTGCTGTAAATTGTTTCGACATACTTCAGACAAGAATAAAACGTGTTTTCGCACATGTGCAGTATAGATCGTGTTTCTGGTACGGATCGAGTAGTGACATTAAACCTACAAAGAAATGAAAGCTTTAGCATAAGTTCTGCCGGGAAGACTCAATTGTTACGTCACTTATTACCTTCTCATCTATCCAATCGTGTTCTAATACTTGTGGTATAAAAGAGGTACTTAATCATGTCTGAGTTCGCAGATGCTGACGCTTCCATTCACCTCCACCCTCCCCACCACCAACCATGATGGTTCTTCCCCTCCAATCTTCCCCACTAGCACCAGGATGGTTCTTCCCCTCCAACACCATGATGGTTCTTCCCCTCCAACACCATGATGGTTCTTCCCCTCCAACCCTCCCCACCAACACCATGATGGTTCTTCCCCTCCAACCCTCCCCACCACCACCAGGATGGTCCCTTCCCCACCACCACCACCACCACCAGGATGGTCCCTTTCCCACCACCACCAGGATGGTCCCTTCCCCTCCACCACCAGGATGGTCCCTTCCCCACCACCACCAGGATGGTCCCTTCCCCTCCACCACCAGGATGGTCCCTTTCCCACCACCACCAGGATGGTCCCTTCCCCACCACCACCAGGATGGTCCCTTCCCCTCCACCACCAGGATGGTCCCTTCCCCACCACCACCACCAGGATGGTCCCTTCCCCACCACCACCAGGATGGTCCCTTACCCTCCACCACCAGGATGGTCCCTTCCCCACCACCACCAGGATGGTCCCTTCCCCACCACCACCAGGATGGTCCCTTCCCCTTCCCCACCACCACCAGGATGGTCCCTTCCCCTCCCCCACCAGGATGGTCCCTTCCCCTCCACCACCAGGATGGTCCCTTCCCCTCCACCACCAGGATGGTCCCTTCCCCTCCAACCCTCCCCACCAACACCATGATGGTCCCTTCCCATACCTCACAGGGGGTCGGCTGCGCCCCTGCCTTCGTCTTCAGGCAGGAAATGCTGAGTCCGGACCCTCGGAGTGCGAGCTATGGACGGGTCCTACGCCAAAGAACTTTATATCATAAGATTGCTTGCTGGGCTGTTAATAAATGGTTAATTGTTACAGCATTATTCTCCCGAGTCTTTCTGGTAGAACTGCAAAACATGGAGCAAGACAGAAAATAACATAAAAGTCTTGGAACACACAAGACAGCAGAACACAGTTTGGAATCATAACAATGCAGTCGGACAAGAGTGATGCAGCTAAAGATCTTGACAAATTAAGTCAAGTCACCTTTATTTATATAGCGCAGCTTCACAGTGATAATGTGAAAATAATACAATAAGTTTGTTTCTAGAAGAAAATTGCGTCATCATCCACCTTAAGTGAGGCAGATCAAAAATATTGTTGAATAATTAAATGTCCCCAACTAAGCAAGCCAAAAGCCACAGCAACAGTGGAGAGGAACCCAAACTGCATCAGTGACAGAATGGAGAAAAAAACTTTGTGAGAAACCAGACTTGTCTCAGTTCTTCTCAAACAGTGAATGATTATGCTTCAGGCAACATTACAGGTCAGAAGTCAGATTGGATCAAAACATTCAGAAACAATGTTGCACGAATCTTGCACAGCTTGCATATCACAACTTAAAGAGTTCATTCATTAATTCAGTTCATTCTCCACACTTCTTCAAATGTAAGATACAGGATTTGATTACACCTGTTGTTTATGGGACTGTCACATATTAAAGCCTCTTGGTCCAAATTTTGGTTCAATTTTTTCACTGAATTGAGTCACATATTCCTTGTAAATTAAAAATCAAAACCAACAACTTTTTCACTTGTTAACTAGGAAAAAAAGGTTGATGTCTTGGATTAGTGATAAGTCACCCTCTCAAAAGGTTGGCATAAAATTATACGTTTTTTTTTCTGTAATTTCTTTGTTGGTTCAATTGTATTTTTCATTTATTTATATCTATTTATATTGTCTTGACATACTTGATTATGTTATTATTCATTATTCCCCCTTTACTATGTCTCAGGCAGTGTTTGCTGTGTTGTAATGTATTGAACTTAAAAATGCTATTTAAAAAAAAGAAATGTTATTTAATCTATTTACTTTTTTTTTAAGGATCTGCTTGACGATTGGGACAAAATGTTCCTAAAATATAAAGTCCCAAATTTTATTTATTTATGTTTTACTGTAAAGCCTGTGATTATGTGGATTGATGAGAATTCCTGCGGCTGGTTTCAGTATCTCAGTATCTTCAGTATTTTTCTTTGCCGGTTGACATATACTGTACAGTTTCACGGCTGATGGATTTCTAAGTGTATCTGATGAAACTTCACTGAATGCACAGCCCACACAAAATGCATAGATTGTGAGATGTCAAAATGTTTTTGATTTGTTTTTCTGGAAAAACGAGAAAACCTATATACATAAGATGTATTCATTCACTTTGGCATTAGGCCTACTAAAGGGTACATTTTTAAGATTTTAGTCTCTAAAACATAAAACACGCTGTTTTCCCCCACACTATTACAGTTTTCTCAAATGCTTTGGCATATTTTTCGAAACAGTCCTAATATTCTCTAAACTGTAAGTTTAATTGTCACAACTGTTTGCTGGAACTTCAGAACTCTATATCGCATGTCTGCAGAACGTAGTAACTCGTTTCCCATTAAGGGAGTAGATTTCCTTTTAGGAAACGATTTGGCTGGCGGAAAAATTCTGGTAAACCCCGAGGTCACTGCTGTTCCTTCTTTTGCTGAAGGTCCGGATGAGATACAGAAGAAATACCCTAAAGTGTTTCCGGTGTGTGCTGTGACACGTGCTATGGCTAAAACTAAGGAGTGTGATGTCTTAAATGTAAAGGATGGCATTAGGTTGGATCTAGAGAGAGAGTCTGAGTTGTCATCTGACAGTAGCTTCACTGCTATCGCTCGGTCTACACCTGTTGATGTCGATTCCACAGCGTCAGATGAAGGAAACGTGCACAGTTCACTAAAGCTGCAGAAGCCATGGTGGGGTGAGCATATGTCTCGAAAACATCTGATTTCTGAACAAAAATGTGATCAGTCACTAAATTCTTTATTTGAATTGGTTGCCTCTGAGGAAAAGCTGGCAGATATGGCTACGGGTTATTTTATTAGAAATGATGTCCTGTTGCGTAAATGGACACCATCGTACGTTTCTGCACAGGATGATTGTAGCATTGTCACACAGATTGTTGTGCCAAGTTGGTTTCGTGGTGAAATACTTAGCTTGGCACATGATAATCCCTTAGCTGGCCATTTAGGGGTTAATAAAACGTATGATCGTATCTTGAGACAGTTTTTTTGGCCAGGGTTAAAACGTGATGTGAAGCTACACTGTAAAACATGTCATACTTGTCAAATCTCTGGGAAGTCAAATCCGCCCATACCGCCATATCCTTTATATCCTATCCCAGCTGTAGATGCACCATTTGATCATGTTGTCGTTGATTGCGTGGGTCCGTTGCCCCGTACTAAATCCGGTAACCAATTTTTACTGACCATTATGTGTGCTTCAACGCGTTTCCCTGAAGCTATACCTATGCGTAAAATCACCGCGCCCGCTGTTGTAAAGGCACTAATTAAGTTTTTTTCATTGTTTGGACTCCCTAGGGTAATTCAAACTGACCAGGGGACAAACTTTATGTCTCATGTTTTTGCACAGGTGACCGATCAGCTGAACATCACCCACCGCTTTTCAAGTGCTTTCCATCCGGAAAGTCAAGGTGTGCTGGAGAGGTTTCATCAAACCCTTAAGTCAATGCTCCGTGCTTATTGTCTTGAATTTGAAAAGGAGTGGGATGATGGAGTTCATCTCTTGATGTTTGCCGTTCGAGTAGTTGTGCAAGAGTCTACTGGTTTTAGTCCAGCAGATTTGGTGTTTGCTCATAATGTGCGTGGCCCTTTAAAATTACTGCAGGAGAATTGGTTGAATGAGTCCAAGCAGGAAAATTTGCTTGATTATGTCAGCTCTTTTCGTTACAAGTTACATAGGGCTTGTGAATTGGCTAGCAAAAATCTGATTGCTACTCAGTCCAAAATGAAAGGTTGGTTTGACAAAAAAAAACAAGATTAGACAATTTAAGGTTGGGGACAAAGTTTTGGTATTCTTACCTATCCTTGGTTCTAGTCTTCAAGCATGATATAGTGGCCCTAATGAGATACAGGAGAAGGTTAGTGATAGGGATTATATTGTAGCTACTCCCGACCGTGTCTGTCGAAGCAGACTGTGCCATGTCAATATGATCAAACCCTATTATGTTCGTAAGCAGTTGGACAAATCCAATTCAGGGGAGGTAAAGTCGGTTTTGGCTTTGTTCAATGCTGAACAGCCTCAAACTGTGTGCTCTCCTGTCTGTAGTGTTTTTCAGGTACCTGATTTCTCTGAGGTAACATCTGGAGTTGAAACTGTCCCTGAGGCCTTGGAGTTGCTGTCCGGTTCTGAAGTTGATTGTGGTATTGAAAGTCCTTTTGTGGCTACAGTTCAGGGTCGGTTAAACAACTCTGAAATACTTGCTGACCTTGATTCCTGTTTTTTGCATCTAACCTGTTCACAGCGTACAGATGTTGTGAATTTAATTAATCGTTATGTTGTACTTTTTTCAGATGTGCCGTCCCAAACACAAGTATTACAACATGATATCGATGTGGGTGATAACATGCCAATTAAACAGCACCCGTATCGTGTCACTCCTGAGAAACGTCGGCGTTTACAAAATCAGGTTGACTATATGCTGTTGCATGGTATTGCAGAACGTAGTGCCAGCTCATGGAGTTCACCCTGCACTCTCGCTATTAAGTCTGATGGATCTGACCGTTTTTGTACAGACTTTAGAAGGGTTAACAATGTCACGAAGCCCGATTGTTACCCTCTTCCTCGTATGGAGGATTGTGTTGACCGCGTGGGGTCTGCAACTTTCGTGACAAAGTTAGACCTTCTTAAAGGCTATTGGCAGGTGCCATTAACTCCGCGTGCCAGGGAAGTTAGTGCGTTTGTTACTCCTGATGCCTTTTTGCAGTATTCTGTAATGCCTTTTGGGGTACGTAATGCGCCCGCTACCTTTCAACGATTGATTAACTGCGTTTTGGGGGGGGGGGGGGGGGGGGGTGCCGGGTTGTGAGGCATACTTGGATGATATAGTAATTCACTCTGCAACATGGGATGAGCACATCAATCAGCTACAACAAGTGTTTCACAGGTTGGCTGAGGCAAACTTAACGGTTAATTTAGTTAAATGTGAATTTGCGAAAGCAAGCGTAACTTATCTAGGGAAAATTGTGGGTGGTGGCAAGGTAAAACCGGTAAAAAATTGAGGCTATTACATAATTTCCAGTTCCTTCTACTCGTCGTGAACTAAAGCGGTTCTAAGGAATGGCGGGGTATTACTGCAGTTTTTGTAAAAACTTTCAAAAATTCCAAAAATAAGTTTTAAATGGTCACCGGAATGTCAGTATGCTTTTGAGTCCCTTAAAACTCTCCTGATGCAGGCACCTGTTCTCGCTGCTCCAGCGTACGATCGTGTGTTTATACTGGCTGTGGATGCCAGTGATGCGGGAGCAGGTGCTGTTTTGTTGCAGGAGGGTCTTGATAGCATTGAACATCCGGTGTGCTACTTTTCAAAAAATTCCAAAAACATCAAAAGTCATATTCAACAATTGAAAAAGAAGCACTTGCCTTAATTCTGGCCCTTAAGAATTTTGAGGTTTATATCGGTTCTTCTTCATGTCCGGTTACGGTTTACACGGACCACAACCCTCTTGTGTTTATTAATCAAATGCGCAATTCAAATCAGCGCTTAATGAGGTGGGCTTTGTTTGTCCAATCATTTAATTTGGAGATAAAACATGTATCCGAGAAGAATAATGTGTTGGCAGACACATTGTCGCGTGCTGTTATGTGGTGATTGGTGGGTTTATGGTGTTTCCCACCATTCACCATTTGGGGGTGGGGGTGTTACGCGTGTATCACGAACGCCTGGCCTGGAGTCCTCTAATTAAGGTTTATTATGTTAATTATGTTAATGTTGTCTTGTTTCCCTTTTCTTAGTTTTGATTGGTGGTGCTTTGGAAGGACTGGATATAAAACGGAAGGAGATGTCCTTGGGAGGGGACTCGCTCATCGCCGTTTTCGCCATTGTTTATTGTTTTGAACTTGAGTTGGGAGCGGGGAGTCTCAGCTGTGGGTTGTATTTCCGTTTCCCTTATTGCTGAGCTCCCCGTCTCTCATTTTCTGGTTAATTTGTGAGTCGTTTGAGTTATAATAAACACCTATTTTTGGATCACGCACGTCGTTGTCGATCTTTTATGTTATGTAACATACTCCATACATTCATGCTCTGTATGACAGAAGATACTGATTATTTAAATTGAAAATATATTTCACAATATTAATGTTTTTGCTGTACTTTGGATCAAATAAATGCAGCCTTGATGAACAGAGACTTCTTTCAAAAACATTTTAAAAATCGTACCTGTATTTTGCTGAAAGGGATAGTTCACTTTGAAATACATTTTTGGTATGTTTTAGCTTATCTCAAGGGCATCCAAAATGTAGGTGTCTTTGTTTCCGCAGTAGATTCAATTTTGATATTTTTAGGTCAAACCGTTCTTGTCTGTCAGTCATTTAATGCAGGTCTATGGTCACCACCTCAAAGAGCATGCACAGAGAAGTGTAGGGATGGCTGACGCGAAACGGACGTTCCGAAGCTTTTCGAGATCTCGAAGCGCAGATGTTTCGAAACACTGATCCGAAGCGTGATTCAAAACACCCATGTCACGTGACTACGGCTAAATGAAGCTTCGAAGTTCGAAGTGTTTCACAAGTGTTTCGACAGGTGGCCTGTTCCGCCGAATCAGCGTTTGATTGACAGGGTCGGGAACAGACCACACAATCGCACATCTGTATAAAAGTGAAGTCAACGCATCTTGACCTCGTGGGTTTTTGTGAGAGGAGTTTGATTTTGAGATAGCGGATTTTTGGTGATATAGTGACATTTATAGTGCGATTTGTTTAGTTATATTTAGGCTTACATTTAAATTTACACATTGACTGATTGGTCTTAACCCCAGTGACGGGTAGGTTTAGGGGTAAGTCATCAGAACCCCCAGTGATGGGTAGGTTTAGGGGCGGGGTTAGGGGTAGGTCATCAGACCAATCAGGGATGAGTTCCCTAATGAATATTCATGAGTCTTCCCCTACCATCCTGTGAAAAAAAATATCGCCGCCCAAGCCCTCAAAAGTGAAGCCAAAACGTCTCGATCGCCCCCCGGTGACCGGTCCTAGTATAGGTCATAAGCCCCGCCTCCCCATGTTATTCACAGTGACGTGAGACCAACTAAATAATTAAATTACACTTCACATATATTTTTTATAAAGATAGTTTCTGTCATTTACTGTAGTTTCTATCACGTTGATGTAATTTCAAGTGTTTGTTTTTAAAAAAAAAATTTTTTAGTTAGTTACTTGATGCTATAAAAACGGTGCTGTGACATCATGATTGATCGCTGTGATTGACAGGTTCTCTGTGCGAAGTAGTCACTGAAGCACCAACGTACTTTTTTTCATAATGTTGACTATGTGTTTAGTAGTTGTATTTACCTTATTTTAACGAGGTACTGCAATCAGCAGACATCATTTGAGAGGAACGGAGCAGACAAGGCCACTTAAGAAAAGTGCAGGGCGTGTGCTTGCGATTGATTCAGCGAGAGTGGGGGCGGGGCCTTGATTTCGCGGCTTTACTTCCTGCTCACTACTGCGCATGACTGGTCCCGAAATCGCTACTGCGCAGACTCAAGTTCCAATATGTCAGCGCCATATCGGGACACTGGCGGCTTCAGTTCTCTCCAATGGAAAAGAGCGAAGGGGCGTCGTCCATCTTTTTTTACAGTCTATGGGTACAAGCTTCACATATAAAAAAAAAAAAAAAAAGATAAAAAAAGGTTGTCAAGGTTGTTTCAGATCAACACCTGCAAGTGACCACTAGGTGTCACCGTTGAGACGGGTGTTGTCGGATTGTTTCGAAGCCTCGACACAATATGGCACATTTGCTTCAACTGTTTCAGTAGCTGCGTTTACATGGGTCAGTCGGAATGAAATCAATCCGATTGATGAATCCGAACACGGTGTTTACATGAACGATAAATAGTAATAAAAAGTAATCGGGTTGATGTGCGCGTTTATATGTCACAAGATTCAAATCGGAATTGAGTTTTTGACATGCGCACACTGCACGAATATGCCGCTGTTCGTGCACAACTATTCTCATCTATTGGTTCTTTTTTTTTTTAAACAGCAGACTTAATATATATCCGTCTCTGGTCATGATTTGATGACGATGAGCATGAACCGTTTTGCCGTGCTGCTATTGATCACGCCAGTGGTGGACAGTAACGAAGTAAATGTAATTCGTTACTGTACTTAAGTAGCTTTTTTGCGTATCGTACTTTACTCAAGTATTTAAATTTTGGGAGATAGTTCAGCCAAAAATGATATTTAAACCATGCATTACTCACCCTCAAGCCGTTCGAGATGCATATGTCAATCTTGTTTCAGACGAACACATTTTCAGTTATTTTAGAAAATGTCTTTGGCCGAACTATCCCTTTAACTCCACTACATTTCAAAGTCAAATATCTTACTGTTTACTCTACTACATTTTCAAAATCAGTCGTTCCTTTTTATTTATGATTGGATAAAAACGTAACTGGTCGAACGAGCCACCAATCACAGTACAGCGCGCGCTTTGTTTTGAACTTGCCTTGGTGGTATCTACTAAGCGCGAACCAGAGCCGTTAAATGAGAGTTGCGAACATAGATGTGACAGTGATCTCGCCGCCGCGCGGTTACGTTATTCGTGTAGGCTAGCTCTCAATAGTTCCAAACAAATCGCGTTGACATTGACAATGATTTGAAGCGGGACAGAGAGCAGCAGCTATTATTGCAGCAATTATCGGTAAGTATTGACGCATAATGTACATTGCTTACGTTGCCACTAAAATGACTTGCATGTAATAGCTGTTTTTTGGGGGGGAGTAACGTTAGCCTAGCTAGCAGAAACACTGCATTAATACGTTTTTGTGTTTAATTTCGGAGGGAAATTGGCTCCCATAACATAGAATAGAGAATATGTATATGTGTGTGTGTGCGCGGGCGCGCGTGTGTGAATATGTGTGTGTGTATAATATATATATTTAATGGCGTTGTGCAGGTTTATGTGAATGTATCATAACATTAAGATGTTAATAATTATGACCATAGGCGCTGGAGAAAAATATATATACAGTAAATACTCTAAATGTTTTATACCTTATGGGAACAGTCCCCTTCCCTCCAAAATTAAACACACAAAAAATTAATTAAATTCAAATATATATACATACAGTATATATATATATATATATATATACAGTATATATATATATATATATATATATATATATATATATATATATATCAGACTTATTAATGTCATTTTATTAATAGATTGGTTTGCCAAGAGTGAGATTAGTCTTCACTTAGACTGAGTTAAGCAAGAGTCTTGTGACAAATTATAATAGGACATTATAGCCATAAAAAAATCAAAGTACTTGGATACTTAAGTACATTTGAAGACAAATACTTTTGTACTTTTACTCAAGTGAATGTTTAAAGGCAGCACTTCTACTTTTACTTGAGTAATATTTTACCTTGAGTATCTTTACTTTTACTCAAGTACATGGTATGTGTACTTCGTCCACCACTGGATCACGCAGTAAAACCCTGCGCCCAAAACCAGTCGTCCATGGATGAGAGTCTGAAACAAGCACTGGTGGGACGTTGTCCTGCTTCACTTCACAGACGCTGAGTGAAATGAGAGTTTTTTAATAACGGAACACTCATTTATATTCACTTTATTCAACAGGAAGAACAGCTCGTTCATGCGTCATACGTCATTACGCTATTTCAACGTCATTGCACATGCGCAGTCCTTTTAGTTTCGGTTTTCAATCCGATCAAGTGTTTACATGTTCCCTCAATCGGATTCGGATTACAAAAGGAGTAAACCACCCCTTTCAATCCAATCGAAATTTCAATCGGATCGAGCTCAATCGGATCGATTAAGGTGTTTACATGAAGGTTTTGTAGTCCGATTGAGTCGTGAATCCGATTACAAGTGTCCATGTAAACGCAGCTACTGTTTCACGAAGCCTCGATCTACCCACCACTACAGAGAAGTCCAAGTCCACTATAGTTTTTACCTCTTGTAACCACAGCCACATCCAAGTGATCCGAGGGCGCGGGCGCTTCGGTCTGCGCAAGCGCCGGAAGTGATCTCTCACGCGTGTACGTCACTCATTGTGAAAAAAATTCAACGTTGTCTGTTGATATATCGAAATCGTCTTCCATTGCGATTTACTGTATATCTAAATATGTTTAGAACTTCACAGTGAAAGGTAACACTTCCAAAATCTCTGTGTAAACAATGAGTGACGTACACGCGCGAGAGACCGAAGCGCCCGCGCCCTCAGATCACTTGGATGTGGCTGTGGTTACAAGAGGTAAAAACTATATAATTACTGTTCGTTTTCTCACACAATGTCAATGTCAATGTCACCTTTATTTATATAGCACTATTCAAACAACACAAGTTGACCAATGTGCATTACATTTTAACTGAAAAATAGATAGAGAAACATACTACAATAGTAATAGAATAAAAAATAAAAAATAAAACATTTAAGACGAATAAGCCATGGCACACAGATATGTCTTAAGTTGTACTTTAAAAGCATGTACAGAGTCAGCATCCCTAACATATGATGGCAAACTATTCCAAAGTCTTGGCGCTACTACTGCAAAAGCCCGATCCCCTTTCTGGCTTAACTTAGTCCGTGGAATTTTCAGCAACTTTTGAGTTGATGATCTCAAGGCTCTTCCTTATTGATACTCTATTAACAGAGCTGATAAATAAGTCGGTGTAAGGTCATGGAGTGATTTATACACCAATAAAAGAAGTTTAAAATCAATTCTATATTGTACAGGAAGCCAATGTAGAGCGATCAAAGATGGAGTGATGTGTTTTCTCGTTTTTTAATATTCAATAATAATCTCGCTGCCGCATTTTGGACATTTTGCAGCCGTAAAAAAGAAGCTTGACTAATTCCCTTATATAAAGAGTTACAATAATCAAGTCTTGACGATATAAGTGCATGAATAGCAATTTCCAGGCTCTTATACGTCAAACACGATTTCATCTTAGCCAAGTTTCTCAAGTGAAAGAAACTTGTCTTCACCACATGGTTTATCTGTGCATTTAGCTTCAGAGAGCTATCGATGTAAACACCCAAGTTTTTAACACGTTCTTTAACATGTTGTCACGGTTCATGAATTTACTGTCTCTCTCTCGTCTCGCGTGCTGTTGTTGTGTGTGTGTCTGTGGGCGTGGTCACTGATCACTGCTGATCAGCAGCGCCAGCTGGTTTCAATCCGTTTGTCTCTTTATGAGTTCAGTAACTGGTGTCTCATGTTGTCAGATCGTTGTGGTTTCCCCGGTGTGTTCCCGTGTTGCATGTTGGATCGTGTTCGTGTTGGATCGTGTTCGTGTTGGACCGTGTTCGTGTTGGATCGTGTTCGTGTTGGTTCGTGGATTCCCTGTGTACTTCGTCTCATCCGGATTCTTCACCTGCACTGGATTACCAAGCACTGCACTGGGTCTTCACGGGATATCACCAGCACCAGTCGCTCACCGAGGTCCCTGTGTCACCTTCCATCTCGCGCTGATCGCCTGACCTGCACCTGAGGAGAGCTTTCACCTGTGCTAAGTGTCTGATCTTCGTGTCTGTGAACACTTCAATAAAGAGTCTTTTTGCATTTACATCCGTCTCTGTGATCCGTTACACATGTATTGAGAGTGGGCCGAAATTTAACTCCGCTAAGCTTCTTGTTCTTCTAGACCCGCATACTACAATCTCCGTCTTATTTTCATTAAGATATAGAAAGTTAGAGGCCAACCATGATTTAAGTTCAGACAGGCAGGACATTAGAGGCTCCAGGCTACTTCCGTTTATTAATGGTAAGTATATTTGCAAGTCGTCTGCATAGCAATGAAATGCAATGTCATACCTCCTAAAAATATCTCCCAACGGCAGCATGTAAAGTGAAAAAAGTGTTGGGGCCAGAATAGAGCCTTGTGGCACACCGCATATCAGTGGTGTAGAACTTGATGTATACTGGCCGAATTTCACTGCCATGCTTCTTTCAGTCAAGTATGACCAAAACCAATTTAGGGCCTTCCCCTGAATCCCTACATATTCCTCTAGCCGCGACAGCAACACCGCGTGATCTATTGTATCAAAGGCTGCGGTTAAATCTAATAAAACTAACACTGCTGAATGACCAGAATCCACTGTCATCAATAAATCATTGAACACTTTTACAAGGGCAGTCTCTGTAGAATGAAGCCTCTTAAAACCAGACTGGTAAACTTCACCAATCTTATTCTGTTCTAAATAAAACTGTAATTGATTGAGCACCACTTTTTCTAAAATTTTTGACATAAATGAGAGATGCGAGACCGGTCTAAAATGATTCAGGTCAGTTGGATCTAAATTTGTTTTTTTTAGCACGGGTTGCACAAAAGCCTGTTTCAGCATGTTAGGAAAAATACCTGTATCTAAACTTTTATTCACAATCTGATGAATACTAGGTCCAACAGTCTCAAAATTTTCTTTCAGGAACCAAGGAGGAACCATGTCTATAGCTGAACCGGTAGGTTTCAGATTACTTACAATTTCCCTTAGCCGCTGAAAAGTAACGAGTTCAAATTGATTAAACCACACAAACAATTTTGTCGCCCTCATATTGTGTCAAAGTTGTGTGATAAGTGTGCGAACATGTTTTTTGTCCATAAAAAATGTGTAAATCATGTTGTACATACTGTACAATATAAGTCAAGGGGCACTGGTTCAACTGGTTCCCTGTTACACAGAAAAAAAGAAGTCATACTGGTTTTGAACTGGTGAGTGAATGATGACATTGTTTGCATTTTTGGGTGAACTACACCTTTAATCTATTAGTACTTGGAGAGTGATTCCCAAACAGGGAAATATGCAAAACATTTTAATGTTGCTTTATTAAAGCTTAAAAAACATATGTGACCGATACAAGTAAATGTGCATTTACTTGTGTGACTTTAATGATAATTCTATCCTTATAATTCTATCCATATAATGATATCTATATATTATGAGAAAACATGAAAACGTGCGGTTTGGTGTTGATAAAGGGAACTTGAGCTCGACTGATGGCACTGTGGAGGCTGGCAAAACACCGGCTATATTCAAAATAACCAAGAAATGATGAATACTCACACCAGACTAGCGTATATACATGTTATAAGGCCACAGATACTTTTGTTTTTGTTTATTTCAGGCATTGTTGTAGTTGACACACTGTAGTAACCTGTAATGACAACTAATCAAACTATACAAATTAAATTTAAAGCCTCACAAATGAAATAAAAAAAGCTAAAGACATCAAAGAGTAAAAAGCTGTATTAACCTAAACTAGCATAGGTTATTCACTCAATGTTTGCTGTTGAGTCATTATTTATCTGAAATAGCTCAGACGATTTATTATATTACAAAACTGAATATTACATATTACATTTAAATAATGCAATTTGAGGAGCATGCACTAATATTTTCAGTTCCATTCGTAACAGTTTTTCACATGAACTGAATATTACACAACACCCCAAAGTGAAACTCCGCCTATTCAGCATAAATAGTGGATCCGAATCAATCTGTGAGACAGACTACCTGATAATACAGTTATTTCACCCAGGCTTTGATCACCAGCACTGCAGAAATGTCCAACCTTGGCGGATGGAGAACAGAGGCGCCTGTCACTGAAGAGATGAAGAAGATCTGCATTACGGTAGGAGACAGAAAATCACTCATGTAGTAAATGCAGTTTCTGTTAAAACAACCTTGTAAAATGATCTAATTTGGTGCTGTAAAATGTGTTGGGGAAATTATTTGTTGTCATTTTTAAAATAACTGTTTTACTTTTCACTCAAAGTCACAAAACATGTCACACGAGTTTTCTGATATCTGAATGATAGACGTAACTTGGACTATAGACTAATAAACTTTTTTATATATAAGAATAATATAGATGAATATATATAGTGTGTGTTTGTTTATTCAGCTGAAGCCAGACATAGAGACGGCGGTTGGAACCAATTTTCCTGTTTACAGTCCAATAAGCTTCAGGCTTCAGGTTGTGGCAGGAATAAACTATCTGGTCAAGGTAAAGGAGTGTTTTGTTTTTCATGGATTTTGAGCTTGATATTTTCATCACTGAAACTCTTCCATGTTTGTTTCCAATATTAACAAGCCAACTGTGGCAGTGTGTCCTGAACGGATGTGATGTGTCCAGTCATTTCTCCGTCCTCTCTGAAAGTTAAACTGCATCAAGTCACTGTATAAAGTTCCTCTGCATTTGTTGCCTATATACACTTACCTAAAGGATTTTTAGGAACACCATACTAATACTGTGTTTGACCCCCTTTCGCCTTCAGAACTGCCTTAATTCTACGTGGTATTGATTCAACAAGGTGCTGAAAGCATTCTTTAGAAATGTTGGCCCATATTGATAGGATAGCATCTTGCAGTTGATGGAGATTTGTGGGATGCACATCCAGGGCACGAAGCTCCCGTTCCACCACATCCCAAAGATGCTCTATTGGGTTGAGATCTGGTGACTGTGGGGGCCATTTTAGTACAGTGAACTCATTGTCATGTTCAAGAAACCAATTTGAAATGATTCGAGCTTTGTGACATGGTGCATTATCCTGCTGGAAGTAGCCATCAGAGGATGGGTACATGGTGGCCATAAAGGGATGGACATGGTCAGAAACAATGCTCAGGTAGGCCGTGGCATTTAAACGATGCCCAATTGGCACTAAGGGGCCTAAAGTGTGCCAAGAAAACATCCCCCACACCATTACACCACCACCACCAGCCTGCACAGTGGTAACAAGGCATGATGGATCCATGTTCTCATTCTGTTTACGCCAAATTCTGACTCTACCATCTGAATGTCTCAACAGAAATCGAGACTCATCAGACCAGGCAACATTTTTCCAGTCTTCAACTGTCCAATTTTGGTGAGCTCTTGCAAATTGTAGCCTCTTTTTCCTATTTGTAGTGGAGATGAGTGGTACCCGGTGGGGTCTTCTGCTGTTGTAGCCCATCCGCCTCAAGGTTGTGCGTGTTGTGGCTTCACAAATGCTTTGCTGTATACCTCGGTTGTAACGAGTGGTTATTTCAGTCAAAGTTGCTCTTCTATCAGCTTGAATCAGTCGGCCCATTCTCCTCTGACCTCTAGCATCAACAAGGCATTTTCGCCCACAGGACTGCCGCATACTGGATGTTTTTCCCTTTTCACACCATTCTTTGTAAACCCTAGAAATGGTTGTGCGTGAAAATCCCAGTAACTGAGCAGATTGTGAAATACTCAGACCGGCCCGTCTGGCACCAACAACCATGCCACGCTCAAAACTGCTTAAATCACCTTTCTTTCCCATTCTGACATTCAGTTTGGAGTTCAGGAGATTGTCTTGACCAGGACCACACCCCTAAATGCATTGAAGCAACTGCCATGTGATTGGTTGATTAGATAATTGCATTAATGAGAAATTGAACAGGTGTTCCTAATAATCCTTTAGGTGAGTGTATAAGAGAACATTTTTCTCAACTTTGCAGCGTTGCTGGACACTCAAATCTAGTCGGCAACGGACACTGTGTATAGCAGAGTTTGAGGGAGTTTGCTTGCTGTCATGGAAAATGAATGCTTTATGTTAATGGATAAAATTAATTCTTCAATTATGATTTTGACGGCATTGTGGTGCATCTAGCTGATGTAAGCTACATCACAGCTGGAATCCATTATTTGTTTGTCGGGAAAGTGGATGGATCCAAAGTGTGCAACCACTGGCACCTGATCAAAAAGCATCTGGACCTTCTAAAGTACAGTGCTGACGGGGTCAGTGCTCTCAGAAAAAGTGTTGGGATTGTTCTGGCCTTTGTTGATGGGATATTTTCTCAATCTAACCTGTGTCCCTGCTAACTCGAACAGCGCTCACCCTATGTTCAGGAGTGAGATGGTTGTCAAGGCCCATGCCATTGGCCTGATTAATGCAGTCTTCAATAATTTCTCATTGAGACTGAGAAGTGTGCCACCACAAGATCTGGAGCGGCCTACTCTACAGAAGAAGAATCTCACTAACTTGGGCAGGATGAACATTTTGAATGTGGACCAGAAATTCATCCTCCGACACTTCCATCAATCTGTACCAAGACATCAATATGGCGATAATTCTGACCATTAGTAAGTTTGGTCAAAAGGATGATCGAAGCTTCGACCTGAGCAAGCTGGTTCATCAAAATGGCATTGTGAATGTGTCCTATCATGTTCCCTGCAACATTCATTCGCAGGACCCATCTGTTGACCTCTTGTGGTCTAGGTGTGGGCTCCAGGAGGTGGTTGGACAACGTGACACTCTGTTCCCTGTCTATTCCATGGCTGAAAGTGCCAATTTTCAGTCTAACCTTGACCAGATGCCACTTGATGTGAGTGATACTCTTGACCAGGTTGTGCGTCATGTCAATTGCAAGGTAAACTTCTTCCAGTTGTATGCAGTGACTCCACACTGCCACCAGGCCACCCCCGCTAAGCACCCTGTGTGTAAGGTGATAACGACATGTGACCTTCACATCTAGAAGCATCGGCGGATGATTCTCAAGGATGCCAAAACGTATGTGGACCACATGGATGATCTGGCACTCAAAACCAGTGCAAGGACCTTTGTGAGGCTGGAGGGTGTTTTCCTTGTTAGGCCTGGCTTTCCTGAGGTTGTGGATGCCATCAGTTTTTTTGACCAAATGATGCTTGACAATTTGTTTGAGACGGTGCCGATGCTCCTACCTTTTAAGGATGGCCTAGGTTTAAGGCACATTGTAAAACCAATTGCTACGTACCTGAGTAGCACACTCTTCGATCTTCTGCACCACCAGAAGGGGCTTGGTGGATTTGAAAGTTCGTGGAAGACCTTCCAGCTCGAACTGGCCCTTGAGTATAGTTTATTTGGACGGGCCATGTGTGGAACATCGAGGCAGTATGTCTCACCCCTTGGTGTATGTAATTAATTAATTCCCCTAGTAGTTTCTACGTTAACAGAGTAACATGGAAGAGATCAATTATAAATCCATGTGGATTTCTCTCTCTCTCTCTCTCTCTCTCTCTCTCTCTCTCTCTCTCTCTCTCTCTCTCTCTCAGGTGTGTGTTGGAGAAGATGTGTGCGTTCATGCAATGATATTTCAAGATTTTCAAAGGAAACTGAATGTGACTGGAGTCCAGTTCCCTGAATCCAACAGTGAGCCTCTGGAACCCTTCTGAACACTTCTGAACACTTCTGAACACTTCTAACCGCATGCAGAAAATATTCTGATCTAATAACAGACACACAATGAGCTGCCGTACTGTATAGAGGAACTATTGACAACTGTTTCATCCCTCAATATTCAAACCCTCAGTGCCTGTGTCAGTGTGTGCATGTGAAGATGTGAACAACACCACATTTACTTCACTTTACTAAAAATATTTTATGCTGAAATAAAGTTTTTAAAAATCCTCATCCCAAATCTTTAAAAACAAGAAGTAAAATAATGTAAAATAAATAATGTATAACGACAAATCTTTTCAAATTGTTAGTTTTAATTGACTGTCTGAATCACCTTTTTAAAAGGATTTTTTTAAGGTCTGTGTACAATAACATTTTTATTTGAACTGTACAAACCAAATGCTGCCCATTAAAATAAATATTGATGTATTTTCAGATGTTTGCTTATGATTTTTTGCACCTTTATTAAACATTTAAAATATTCACAAATTAATATGGAAACATATTATATTTTACTGGTTTTCCAAGGCCAAATTAGAACCCAGAAATGATATTTTTCCCGCAGTGCTGAATGAGAAAAGCCATGTCTCTGGAACCATACAGAGAGGTGATTTATAGGCTAATGATAATAAATGTGTCTGAAAAATAACGAGGCATTTTAATTGTTTATTAATAAACTAGTGTTTTCTAAATCAGTGTCGACTGCAAACATTATCTCCATCTCCGCTGTAAGAGAGAGAAATTTCAATTTCGGACATTTCAAGCTTTATATAGGTAGGCTAGATTTTGTTTCAGTTCTTTTTTGAGACGCGCTCCAGTTTACAGAGATCATGAAAGCGCGCCTAATTGTTTTCTTTTATTTTACAAAAGCACTACGTTTTCTATTTATTATGAGTTTACACAAATAAAGGTACCCAAATATCAAAACATCCGATATCCGATATATTGTATATAACACAAATATACCCACAATCACTTGGATATGCTTCAAAAGTGTTTATTTGTGATAATTAGCCGTGTATCATTATTGTCTAACCTGTATTATGACTGACATTTGACGAATTGCTTTGTTCCTTTTTTGGATAAAAGCGTCTTCTAAATATGTAGTGTGACGACCTCTGCTGTTGGTTTTGGGAATTGCAGTTTGGTACCTGAGCCCACTAATTACCTCAATTGGCGGTCAACTGGAAACACCCGTGACCGTGCCTTAGACACTTCTTAAGAGATCACAAACTGAGCCAATGGAGAAGGAACTTTGGTCTTGGACTTTGCGTTTGGTTTTTGCTTCCATTGTATTCTGTGACCTTTTGCATTTACATTTCAACTTCAACATTGCATTACACTTTCAACCATGCATCTTGCTTACACACTGATCTTGCTGATGAATACAGAAACACTCTTATTTTCTTTAATTGTTTCGATTCTATTATTTAGTCTTGTCTTATTTTTGAAGTTGAATAAACACCTTTGAGCTTACAATTTGGTTTACCCGTGTCCCTTGTTTTTGTTGCTTCCCTTGAGCCAAGGGTCGTAACATGTAGCCTATAATTTGCATTTATAACTATAAATGAGTTCACTTAAGACAGTAATATGTTTATCATATAATAATTTATGAATGTTTTATTTTTATACAAGCTAATGTTTTACAGTTTTGGAAATGTGTTTCTTATATATCTTTTTTATATGTGAAGTCTTTTTTTTCTTCTTTTTTTTGCTTATTCTATTATACTGAGCTTCTTCCTTCCAAAAATGGACTTTAAAGATACAAGTAAATGTCGTTTTTTCGAAAATTCAAGAAATTATCCATAAAATTTTTAAAAAAAAAATTAAACACACTGCAATGCATCGCACCTAAACAGGCCTGGTTGGATCATCTGGCACAGACTGGGGGAGAGGCCACAAATTGCGAAAGTGTGGCCACAGTTTATGAATTTATGGGTACAGATTGCAAAATCTGAAGGTATGGTTTACAAATCTGAGAGCCCGGATTAGGAACTCATCGTGGGTATGGTTTATTAATCCGTGGGCACGATTTGTTAAACTGAGGGAACAGTTTAAGAATTTGTGAGTTTATAAACTGAGGGGACAGATTGCAAAACCGCCGCCACGGATTGTTGTGTATGTGGTGTTTTTAATATGTTTTAAGACAAACCATGTGTAAATTCTGTTTTAAATCCAGCTTTTAATGTTGTTTATATGAATATGTGGTGTTTTTAATACGCTTTAAGACAAACCATGTGTAAATTCATAAGTCAACAGCATTGCTGAGTATTCTGAGTAGTCTCAAAAACACGGTTTGAAATCGCTGGTGTTTCTGACGTCACAAACGACCTTGTAACCAATCAGATCAACGTGTGATCGTCAACCAGTGGATCTCTGAGCTGAGTGAGTGAGTGGAGGCGGGGCTCAGTTACATATTCATAGAACCACGTATACTAAATGAGGCAAGGGTGTCGAGTTACATTCAAGATATTTTAAGACATAAATATTTTTTTTTTTTTTAAGAAAAAACCTTTAAATATGTAATTTGGCTGTTTAAAGATGAGTTTTAAGGGATACAATTATTGACTACAGGGGGACTTTACTACATTGCAGTATTTTCATGTTTGCATTGCAATAACTCATTTCATATAATGCATGGTCTTCTCTTTACATCTTTATTTCTCGTTATATCAGAACAGGATTTGCTTTCTAGGATGTATTAATTGATTGTTGAGTGTAAAACTGTCCCACAAAGGTTACTTCAATTCTATTTAGATGTTGTGTCTTGTCGTCACGGATTATCAATCTCCATCCCTGCCTGGTTTATCTGATCATGCTCATCACCGTCACCTGTTCATCATTATCTCCCCTTTATCTGGACTGTCCCTTTCATTGATGCTTTGCAAAGTCTTGTTTTGCTCTGCATTACCAAGCGTTATTCCCTGTCTCCTGTTATTATCGGGACCTTAGATCTCTGCCTGGACTCTAGACTCTGTGAACCTTTGCTGCCTGCCTTGACCTTTGCCTGTGTTTCATTACGAGTACTGGATTGTCCCTTTATCTGAGCCTGTTTCTGTTCATGTCTGATTCTCTCTGCTTTATTGCATGTATGAATAAACTACTCGGTTACTGTCGTAACCTCAGTTCCCTGAGAGAGGGAACGAGTATTGCGTAGCTATACGCAGTGGGGGGAAACTCCTTTTCCTCGATTTACTGAAACCTATATGTAAAACGCATTTGCAGCTGCACAGCCAGCACACTGAGCGCCTGGCACGCTCATAGGCTGTGCTGCCGCAACTGCACAACCAATGGCGCGGGCGAATCTGACCTGCAGCCAATGAGCTAGCTCAACGTCAGAGCCCGTCAAGGGGGTGTGGCTTAGCCTATAAAAGACCCCCGAATTCGCCATTATAGCAGGTTTAACGACTGAAGCGACAACTTCACCAGTTACTAAATGCGGCCGGCTACGCAATACTCGTTCCCTCTCTCAGGGAACTGAGGTTACGACAGTAACCGAGTAGTTCCCTTTCGAACGGTCACTTCGTATTGCGTAGCTATACGCAGTGGGGACGCCCTGTAAAACGCCGCACCCTTAGTAACTGGTTGCACTGCAACTCAGGCCCCCTGAGCTAACAGAACAAGCCAGAACCCGATATATACATATATATAACAGACCAGACACTGTCAGGCCTGAATAATATATATAAGAGTCAGTAACAACCAACAGAATATGCTAACAAACCCCGACACTGTCGGGATTATTAGTACAATTCATAACCGGCCTAAGCGGGTTTTATACATGTATGTATGTGCACAGTAATTTTTTGTAGACAAGACCAGACAGCGTCGAGCCTTAATCATACTGAAAGGACCTTCGCCTGCAGGGAAGGCACCTCCATATTATAGAACTTCATAAATGTGGAAGGCGAGGACCAGCCGGCCACATCACAAATATCTTGAATGGGAAACCCAGATGACCACGCCCATGACGAGGCCATGCCTCTAGTCGAATGGGCCCTGACACCTATAGGGCAAACCTGACCCACTGAAGTATAAGCCATAGAAATGGCATCCACTATCCATCTAGACAGTCTTTGCTTGGTAACTGGACCACCCTTAGATCGGCCACCAAAGCAGACAAACAGCTGTTCTGACTGTCTAAAAGACGCAGAACGCTCCAGATAGACTCTCAGCGCCCTAACAGGGCAGAGAAGATTAACCTCCCCATCCTCAGCAGAAGGGGGAAGGGCTAATAGCGTGATAACTTGCGCTCTAAACGGCGTTGAGAGCACCTTGGGTATGTAACCATGCCTGGGTTTGAGAATGACTCTGGAGTCATCCGCTCCAAACTCCAAACATGCCGGACTCACAGAAAGGGCCTGCAGATCTCCCACTCGCTTGATAGATGCCAATGCCAACAGGAGAGCAGTCTTAAGCGAGAGTGGTTTTAGATCCACCGACCGGAGCGGTTCAAAAGGCGGCCCCTTCAGGGCCCTGAGGACCGTGGATAGGTCCCAGGGAGGTACTGATGGGGGCCTGGAGGGGTTAATTCTCCTAGCGCCCTTCAGAAATCTTACCACCAGGTCATTTCTTCCCAGTGATTGACCAGCCCCCAACGCATGATGCGCTGCGATGGCTGCCACATAAACTTTGAGCGTGGACGGGGTGCGGCCCGCGTCCAGTAGCTCCTGCAGGAAGGAGAGTACCACCGATACCTCACATGACTCTGGGTCAACTCGGTTTTTCGAGCACCAGCTGGAAAAACCCGACCACTTCAAAGCATAAAGACGCCTAGTAGACGGGGCCCTTGCTTCAGAGATAGTGCTTAAGACTTTGTCAGGAAGGCCCCCGGGTACCCGTTTAGGGGCCACACATGGAGGGCCCATAAATCGGGTCGGGGGTGCCATATCGTCCCTTTGGCCTGTGTGAGGAGGTCCCTCCTCATTGGAACGGGCCAGGGGACCGTGTCTGACAGCTGAACCAGCTCCGGAAACCATGGTCTGGATTTCCAGAGAGGAGCCACCAGAAGGACTGGGCATCCGCTCTCTCTGACCCGTTCGATGACTTGTGGGACCATCGAGATGGGGGGAAAAGCATAAAGGGGGCGGTTGGGCCAGGAATGGGCCAGCGCGTCCCTGTTCTTCGAGAAAAACACCCTGCAGTGGGTGTTGGCTCTCGACGCGAAAAGGTCGATTTCGGCCTCGCCAAATCTCTCCCATATCAGACTGACCGTCTGAGGGTTCAGAGACCACTCGCTTAGGGGAGTGTTGCCCCGTGAGAGCATATCCGCGCCCAGATTCTGGACGCCCGGGATGTGCGCTGCTTTCAGGGAGCTCAGGTTGGCCTGTGCCCATAGGAGGAGGTCCCTCGCCATAGCATACAGGTTGCCCGACCTGATGCCCCCCTGGCGATTTATGTAGGCCACCACTGACATGTTGTCCGTACGGACCAGGACATGGTGACCCCTGAGGTTTAACAGAAATGCTTTCAGGGCCAAACCAACTGCTTTCATTTCCAGACAGTTGATATGTAAGCTCTGCTCCGCACTCGACCAGAGGCCGGAGGCAGGCCTGCCCTCGTGCAGCGCTCCCCAACCCAGGTTGGATGCGTCTGTAAAAACCACCTTCCTCCTGGAAACTACCCCCATGGTCACCCCCTCGCGGTACCAGTCCTGAGCCCGCCAGGGAATCAGTGTTCTTAAACACCCGTGATTCACCATAATGCGCAGGCTGCCTGACTGCCATGCATGGGTTGGCACACGGCGTTTCAGCCAGTGCTGCAGCGGGCGCATGCGCAGTAATCCCATGTGGAGTACTGATGATGCGGCTGCCATTAGACCAAGCAGTTTCTGAAACCTCTTCAGAGGCGCGCGCTCGCGCGCCCTGAACGCGGCTGCCAGTGTCTGCACCGATAGCGCACGCTCTTGAGTGAGCCGCGCTTTCATTGTCACCGAGTCCAAAACCGTGCCCAGAAAGACCACAGTCTGGCTGGGGTTCAGATCGCTTTTGGCAACATTGATTGTGAGACCCAGGCATTTTAAATGGCCGAGAATCAAATCCCTGTGAATTATTAGTTCTTCTCTCGACTGCGCTAGCACCAGCCAGTCGTCGAGATAATTCAGCACACGCACTCCCTGGCTTTTTAGCGGGGAGAGCGCTGCATCCATACATTTCGTGAATGTACGGGGTGCCAGGCTCAGGCCGAACGGCAGAACGGTGTATTGATATGCCCTCCCCTCGAAGGCGAATCTCAAGAATGGCCTGTGACAAGGGGCGATCTGAATATGAAAGTATGCATCTTTCAGATCCATTGAAACAAACCAATCCCCCGGGCGAACTTGCGCGAGAATTTGTTTGAGTGTTAACATTCTGAAGGGCCGTCTCATGAGAGCCCTGTTCAAACGTCTCAGATCTAGTATGGGTCTGAGCCCGCCGTCTTTCTTTGGAATTAGAAAATAGCGGCTGTAAAACCCCGAATACATTAGCGCGGGAGGGACTGACTCTATCGCTCCTTTTGCTAATAAATTCTGAACTTCGGTGCGAAGCACGTGACCCACGTCGCTTCTCACCGATGTCTCGATAACCGCCTGGAATTTCGGGGGTCTGCGAGCGAATTGGAGCGAGTAGCCTCGCTTTATAGTGTTTATGACCCAACTCGACACACCAGGGATGGCTTGCCAGGCCATCACTTGTGTGGCTAGGGCGTGACACACTGAATGGGGGGGACCGCCTAACATAGGGGGACCTGATACCCTTACACTGTGATTTGTGCACATACTGAGTGTTTGACTGATTATACCGGCTTTTGCCCGGGGGGATTTCAGTCTTACAACAGGGCGGGGGCCGCCTAGTGAAGGGGGACCGTGAACCCGTGTGATGTGATTGTGAAACATACTCTTTTTGTGCTTTATTTGGGTCGCCGTGAAAACGGCGTTTGTTTGCAAAGACGCGCTCACTGCTGCGGGCCTGTTTACAACAATAAAATCCCCAGCCGCCTGAACTGAACAGGGAGCTGTGGGAAGTTTTGCCGGTTTCTTCGAGGGTGGTCCGGCTAGCGCGAGACACGAGCCCTCTCTCTTTCCTCTCCGTGCTAGGACGACTTCGGAGGCATCTGGTCGGCCGCGGCGCTGGGTCGAGGGCCTTGACGCCTGGGGAGCGGGTAGCGCTTCGCGGGCCTTGGCTGGCGTTGGCTATCAGCCGCAGGGCGGGGCTGAGAGGCCTGTTTCACCGGCTTGGCTGGATGAGGCGAAGGCGGCGGCTTGGGCTTGCTGGTCGCGGAGCTCGAACGCTTCGGCAAGAAGTGTCGCATGGCCTGGGACGCTTTCTGTGCCTCTGTGTACCTCTCTGAGAAACCTTTCACCGCCGGGCCGAAGAGCCCGGAGCTGGACACCGGGGCGTCGAGAAACCTCGTTCTGTCGGCGTCCTTAATCTCGGTGAGGTTAAGCCACAGATGGCGCTCGAGCACGACCAAGCTCGCCATGTTTCTTCCGATGGCCTGTGCTGTAGCCTTAGTAGCGCGCAGCGCTAAGTCTGTAGCACTCCTCAGGTCTCGAAAGGTCTCCGGGTCCGGGCCAGTCTCGTCCATGGACCGGAGGAGTTTGGCCTGGTAGACCTGCAACACGGCCATCGTGTGCAGGGCCGATGCAGCCTGACCGGAGGCGGCGTACGCGCGTCCAGCGAGGGCTGAGGTGTTTCGGCAGGGTTTGTTGGGATGAGCGGCTCTAGCTCGCCAGCTAGCTGCAGTGCTCGGGCAAAGATGAGCTGCCACGGCCTCTTCGAGGGGCGGCAAAGACTCATAACCCTTTTCCGCTGCGCCATCCACGGAGGAGAGCGTCGCGGAAACTGCAGATCCCACACGTGCTGAGTATGGAGCGCGCCAGGCCTTGGTTAGCTCCTCGTGGACCTCGGGGAAAAATGGCGCCGGTTTGTGACGCGGGGCCTGCTGGCGCCCCTCCAGAAACCATCCATCCAGCCGACTACGAGGCGGCTCCTCGGGCGAGGCCCACTCTAGCTCGAGGTCCGCGACGGCCTTCGTCAGGATCCGAAGCATTTCGGCGTCGGAGTTAGTCCTGGTCGCTAATCCACTGGCCACAGATTGGGAGGCGGAGACGGGGCCGAGAGAGCCCGGCCATTCGTCCTCAGAAGCGGCGATGGATATGCTGTCGTCGCGCTCGAGAGATCCGCCAAAGGAGACGAGGCCCGCCACGTGGGGGGGGGGGGGGGGGGGGCGCTGGTCTCCTGTGAACAGGACCGGTGATGGCGTTCGAGTCGGAGAAAGTGAAGCACGCGGGGACGCGGCCGGCGTGCGTTCACCAAACTCCATACCCTCCGGTTGCCGTTGGCTGCGACGCTTCTTCTTCCTCGGAATGGGAAGCGTGGTCGAAGCGGCATCACCGTCTCGCGAGAGAGCTAGCCGATTGCGCAGCGCGGAGATAGGCATGCAGTCGCAGGCCGCACATCCGCCGGCAGAGAGTGCATTCTCCGCGTGGTCGACACCCAAGCAGGAAACGCAGCTCTCGTGTTGGTCTGCCTCGTGCAGACGGCCTCCGCCTGTTGCGCAGGATGGACGAGGCATACTGTAATAGAAAGTTAGTAATAACAAAGGATATAATGTCGCCGGATAGCCTCAGGTGAGACGGCGTCAGGAGAAATCGACGTGCAGGCGAAGTCTGCTGAAGAGAAGCACGCTCAGGCTGAAAGGCTTGTTCGACGGCGAAAGCTACAGTAAAAAGCTCAGGGACATGTGTACTGTCGCTGAAGGAGTAAAATCTGCTATAATGGCGAATTCGGGGGTCTTTTATAGGCTAAGCCACACCCCCTTGACGGGCTCTGACGTTGAGCTAGCTCATTGGCTGCAGGTCAGATTCGCCCGCGCCATTGGTTGTGCAGTTGCGGCAGCACAGCCTATGAGCGTGCCAGGCGCTCAGTGTGCTGGCTGTGCAGCTGCAAATGCGTTTTACATATAGGTTTCAGTAAATCGAGGAAAAGGAGTTTCCCCCCACTGCGTATAGCTACGCAATACGAAGTGACCGTTCGAAAGGGAACTACTGCAAATGGATCCAAATGCCTCCGACTCAACATTACACTTGTGAAACACCACACTGTTATTTGCTGACATTGTTCCTCCAGGACACAAAAACTGGAGTTGTTTGTTGTTGTTGTTTTTACTTCAAATAATGGCGTTGTATTTTTGCCTCGTCTCACTCTGGACATGATGGTTTACTTGAAGCACTTTATTGTTGACCACCACAAACTTTATAACTTTATTTAAAGGGGTGGTTCAGAATTTTGGACATCGGGCCTCATTTCCAAGTTAGCCTTAGTGTTATTTATCAGTGGAGACAGTTTTCAAAAATTTTCATCCAGGCGTTCCAGTTGCATAGTTCGCCGGTGCTAGGCTAGCGCGAGTCAACGGTAACTGCTAGCCTGCCATTAAAAACTGTTTTACCCACTCCACAGTACACCAAAAGCAAATTAATTATAACGCCAGGCTATCGATGTAAATGTCTGTTGAGAGAATGATGTTAGATTAATAATGTTAAATCCTCCTGTGAGGACGATTTAAGTCAAAGCTAGGCATTTACCATGGATAAGTTCTAATTTACTTCAACTATTTAAACAAAGGGATAAAGCTTGGGTTAAATATCGCTTCTCAAAAGATGAATCGGATGGGACAATATACAGACAGTTAAGGAATAAATGTAAAACTGAAACTAGGAATGCCAAATCTAATTACTATAGAGACTGTTTCTCTCATGATTTTAACAACCCTTGGCACTTCTGGAATCACTTAAATAACATTCTTAATAAAAAAAATAAAAAATAAACTTCTATGAAACAAATACGCAAGGATAATGACATTTTATCTGACCCTTTGCATATAGCTCATGCCTTTAATCATCATTTTTCGTCTTTATGTAGTTCAAAATCTGTTTGCTCTGATGGTTTGGCGTGGTCTTCTTATTCTTCCATGCCTGCTGGCTCTTTTTCATTTAAAAAGATCATGCCTACTGATGTCTTTATGTATTACAGGACCTTAAATTAAAATGCAGTGCAGGACCAGATGATCTGGAAGTTAAGTTTATCAAACTTGCAGCTCACATATTGATTTTTCCTCTGGCACATCTTTTAAATCTATCATTAACTACCTGTACTGTGCCACAAATTTGGAAACCTGCAAGAGTGACACCTCTTTTCAAAGGTGGAGACCAATCCGATGTGAACAATTATCGCCCGATTTCTATAATTTGTGCAGTTGCTAAAATATTTGAGAAATTAATTTTAAATCAACTAACTGAGTACATTAACAATTATAACATTTTATCTACACAATGTATCTACAGAAGGTAATGGTCAACCATATCAAAGGTCTTTGAGAGATCAATGAAAGCAGCTCCAATGAAATGACCATTATCATTGGAGCTGCTTTCATTGATCTCTCAAAGACCTTTGATATGGTTGACCATTACCTTCTACTGGATAAGCTTCACTCTATTGGTTTGAATAAACATGCTGTGCTCTGGTTCAACTCCTATTTACATAATAGACGTCAGTGTGTTGTTTACCAAGGATTCCAGTCAGATTATTTAATTGTTGATAAAGGTGTTCCTCAAGGCTCAACTTTAGGCCCCTTACTTTTCTCGATCTTTATCAATGACTTGGCACAAGTTGGTTCTCATTGTGAATTAGAGCTTTATGCTTTATGAGAGCTTTATGCCCCCCCTAAATTCACCCAAGTACTAAAAAAACAATATATTTAACGTTAGAGTTTGTAAAATACAGACTGATGTCTATGGAAGAGGTAATAATAATCCTTTCCATAATTCGACACGTTTTATTCATATCAGATACACATTGTGTAAGTAACTATAATGTTTACTCTATTCTTCTCCCAGTTCACCAGCCACTTACTTTTAAGTATTTCGGGAGTGGATTAATTCACGTGTTGTAAATCCAACAGATCCGATTCTCTGAACTGCGTCTGCGGCACAAACTAACATGGAGGATCCCATCGCGCATACTGCAGTGCTGAACTAACGCGATCGTTATAAAGGTGTTTAAAAAACAATACACTTCCACTTGCATGTATTTGACAATCGGAATATCAGTTATTTCATGCCATAGCTAACACATTTGTGAATATTCTGAATAAAAAAGGAAAAATGATATAAAAGCAGATCATTGGCGCTGTTGCTGCTGCGGTGTGTCACGTGACAAGCAATGATGCGCGTCACCATGGAAACCAGAAAGTGACACATAGCGGTCGCCTAGAAAAACTCAAGCTGGGGGGTCAGTTGTATGTTGTATGTGCAGTCGTAGAGGAGGCATAATTTAAGGACACGATCGAGTCCCGGAAGAATATGATTTTATCCTCTTAGTGAAGAAAGCAACATTCCGGTAATGACACAAAAACGGATTTCAAATTTCTTTTCAAAAGCTCCCATAGCAAAGCGAATAAGAGAAGGGGGGGGCAACATCACTGGATTTGACATCCGATTCATCGTTATGTGTAGCACCACCCAGGGCCGCATTAAGAGCTCACTGGGCCCCGGGGCTATGAGTTACTGCAGGGCCCCCACCACTTTAGGTCACCAACTACATGAGCTAAATGTTATATCATTATACGAGTCATTTTATCTATCTATGATATAGCCTACTTCACAGTCAAGTTATATTTTTATTATATAAAAATTTAATGCCACTAAAATTTCATAATTCTTGTGACCAATTTCAATATCACAATAAATAATAGTAGTTTAAGAAAATAATCTCAAGCTTACTGATGACAAGAGTCCCAGATAACAGTAGAACAAAGGCACATAAGAAATCGACCTAGCCTACTTGAAAAACTTAAAGCACTGAATATTATATTGTAAAAAGTTATCAAATATACAATACATAGTTTTCACTATAAATTCAACACTCATTGTTATTTATTTTACAAAAGTGATTCAGTCAAGAGCAGTAAATTACTTTCTTTCTTATGTTTGATTAACATTATTGACACAAATGGCGACAGCAGCTTTATTAGCAGCTACTGTCACTTTAAGACCTCAGGGTCGGAACTCAAGTGCGCTGCCGCTGTGCAAAACCGTCTCAAGTTCACCATGGTCTCAAAACGAGCATTTACTAAATGAATTCTCTCCCGCTGCTTACTGTGCCTGAGCAGTTTAAAATAATTTGTATCTAAACCACAATTAAAAACGCGTTTAAATTATTAACTTACATCATGATGGCGCAGCAAAATTAACATATTTCTACCGGATATATTATCGCCACGCCAGCCCCTTTAGGCGAATATAGAGTTTGATCAATCACAAATTGTTTGATTGACAGGCGAACTGGCCAATCATAACGCCGAATACGCAATTTTGTCCGACAACTAAACTGTCAGTGGATTAACGTCGGTGGACTTCAACGTGAAAAACGGTATTGTTTAAATTACTTAAATGACAATATTTGAAAGTTGAGACTTTGTTTCATATCAACAGTCTGAGCCCTCTCTTGTATGTAATCACTCAGTGTAAGGTTAGTCTTTGCCCCGCGATGTATTTTTCACTGCGTGAGAACATGATGTGCGTGACTCTTGAGAGCCGCCTGACTTGTCACACAGTAACTAAAAAAGGCGGGTCTTTGCGAACGGTCACTATAATATTAATGATAATGATTCCATGATAATGAATGGAATATACGACAAAGCCCCACTAAATAACAGGGCCAATTTGTGGGGGGCGTGGTATGGCTTTGGAAATCAGATTGCTAGTAGTAGTCAATCTGCACCACAGCCAATCACGGGCCCCCTCCTTGCTCGGGCCTCGGGGCTTTAGCCCCGCCTAGCCCTATTGTTAATGCGGCCGTGGCACCACCAGCAGAAAGCCGCCGGGATGAGCAGCGGCAGCTGACCCAAATGAATGAACCCACCACCGCCACCCTCACTACGAGCCACCCTCATCCCCCGTCGCCACACGCTGATAGTCAAAAAGCAGATGCAGGAGCACAGTCCTTCAGGCCTCCGCCTGATTATAATTTTCCAGTCAAAAAAAAAAGTGGGGAGAGCTTCGCACGCAGCTGTAGGGACTCCTGGTTCCGAGAGTGGAAGTGGCTGGAATATATTTCGGACAGTGATGGCATCGTGTGTGGGGTCTGCAGATCGGCTGTTAAAAGTAAACTGCTGTGCCCAACCACCGACAGTTTGATTTTAAATGATAAGGGATTTTCAAATTGGAAAAAAGCAACAGAGAAAATCAGAGACCACGAGAAATCTAAAACTCAGTTAGATGCAACCCAAAGATTGGCAGTGTTGAAAAACACTCCAATAAATGCCCTACTCTCTGAAGCCAAGGCAAAGGAGCAGAGAACAGCGCGGAAAATCCTTGAACTTATTTTCAGCTGCGTAAGATTCTTGGGGCGCCAGGGACTTCCACTGAGAGGGGATGCCAATCGGGATGGAGTCTTATGGCAGCTGATGCAGGAGCGAGTGCGCGATGATCCTGACCTCGATAAGTGGCTGAAAAGGAGAGACAACTGGATGTCAAACAACATCCAAAATGAGATTCTGGAGCTATTTGCGCATGACATATTGAGAAAAATTGGAGCAACAGCATTAAAAACCGACTTTTTTGGATTAACTGTGGATGGGACAACAGATATCAGTGGCAAAGAACAATTTTCAATCAGTCTGCAGTTTAGCAATGACCACCTAGAAGATCAAAATTTCTATCTTGGCTTTTACAATCCCCTTGACACAACAGCTGAAATCTTAATTCAGTGCATAAAGGATGTCCTGGTGCGCCTCCATTTGCCACTGGAGCGACTGAAGGGCTACTGCTTTGATGGAGCCAGTAACATGTCAGGGAGGTTCAATGGGGTGCAAGCTAAACTGAAGGAAGTATGTCCCGACTCTGTTTTTGTCCACTGCGCAAATCACTCACTGGATCTGGTGCTGCAAGAAGTGGCTCGTGAAGTGCGTCTTGTTGCTGATACGCTAAACTTTGTGCGTGAAGTCACTGTTATAATCAACGATTCAGCAAAGAGAAAAGCATTGTATCAGTCCCTATAGAGGGTATGCGCATGACGTCACCGTCGGCCGGAGTGAATGCGGTCACGCCCACAAGTGGCAAAAAGACTGAGCGGCAGCATTTGTTTTCAGCGTGAACGCCGTGAAAATCACACAAAACACATCTAAAACGGGAAAGAGCTTTGCGATTGACTGCACAACTAGATTTGACCAGAAATCTGAGGTACTGTATATTTTTACAGACTGCAAAAAGCTACAGAACAGACTATATTCTGCATAATTGGATGTTTTTAAATAAGCACTGACAAAAAACTATACAAGTTTTAGGGCTGGACGATATGATGATATACAGTATAACATTAATGTAAGTGATCACTCGGATTTAGACCTATCTATATTGTATTTATATAAAACGTTTACAGGCAAATTGTCTTCATTTATTTCCCCGGCGTCGAAATCAGGCACATATAAATGTCAGGAAACACGATTCCTGGCTGCATGTCAATATCCATGGATCACTGGATCTTTGATAAGTTGTAAGGAACACTATATCGAGTCCAACTTTTAGTTTAAACTGATAATAGTTTGTTTTACTCGCGTTAACGCAGTTTCCCCTATTAACTCCAGTCACGCAGCAGCTCTTCTGCCACTCAGTCCGGCTGAGGGGGGCGTGTTCCGGCGGGGAAGTGACGTTAATGCATTCCCTCTATTTGGAGCCGGAGACGTTGTGAATTTGCTTGGCCTCTACCCAACTCGGTGGTGCGTCCGAGTTGCGTCACTGTCACATTTGCTGGCCTGCTACGGAGAGATGATACAGACTTTCAGAACCTTGGAGAGTGACAAGGCGGTGAAAGAGGACACCCGTGCCAAAATTGCAGGATTGCTAACAAAGGCCACAAATATGCGCACAGTGTTTGGCTTGTTTGCCTGCGTAACCCTATTTACCCCATGTGAAGCAGTGGCACGATCACTTCAAGGAACCAAAGTCACAGCTCTAGGATCCATGGAAGCTGGCAAACTCCTTTGCAAACAACTGGGCACACTGCGACAGGATGAAACCATCACTGACCTTGTGGCCAAGACCAAGCAATATGCAGAGCGTTACGGCCTGAAGCCGCCACATCCAGTGCGCAGCAGCAAGACACCTGCACGCTTTCGCTATACACAAGTGGAGGACGCCAATGACCAAGGGTGCAGAGAAGAGGGTAAATGTTTGTAATAAAAAATACACAATTGGTCTTTTCAGTTGTAGTAGGCTAAGGTTATTTATGTTATATATATTTCTGTATTCAGTGTATCCGAACGTGTGGAAAAGCGAGATGTTTGAGGCGCTGGACCTGGTGCGCTCAGAAGTGGAGAGGCGTTTTGACCAGGTCGGAATCCAAGTTTGGGGGCGAGAGCAGGCGATCATTGAGGCAGCTCAAGGAGAAAAAGTTAATGTGACTTCCCTGAAACTCACCGGTTTAACAAGAGAGCGACTAAGTCATGAGTTGGACATACTGCGGGATATCTGTACAGGGCGTGAAGTTAACACAATTCGGGATGTTGTGTCCATTCTCCAAACCATGCAACCACAAACCCGTTCCATGCTGTCAGAGGTGGAAAAGCTCCTCAAACTATGCCTGTGCTTGCCCATATCTGTCGCTGCATTAGAGCGCTTCTTCTCGGCTTTGCGCAGGTTGAAAACCTGGCTGCGTAACACCATGTCACAGGAGAGACTAACGCACTTGGCCATCATGAATGCCCACAGTGATCTCCTGGATGAAATCGATGTCTCGACTCTGATAAAAAAATGTATAAGTCGAACAACTGAAAGAAGATCCACCTTTGTAAATGCATTAATTATTTTTTTATTTTTGAGTAGCGCTAGCCTATGTGTCTAGCATGTTCATAGCTTTAAATGTTTTGACTGTCAATGCTATATCAATAGGGCCATTATATTCGTTCATTTTATGAATTTTCATGTTCCAAACAATATGAAATGTTGTGAAAATAAAACACAGCTCTCCCTCGTTCATTTCAGGGGTTCTCTTTAATTACCATTTGTGCATTTTCATTCATTGCGCCTTGACACCGGTTCAAAACTGAGTCCCAAAAGTCCGCGTAAGAAGCATAACTACGTTCACACCGCCGCCGACTTGAGCTGCAAGGAAGCTCTGGCCCTGTCGAGGACGCTTGTCTAAGAGTACGGGGGAGCTTGTTGACGCTTTGGCCGCTCTGGCGTAGCAGCATTATGTTCGAGAGAAGAGAAGTGTCACAACGTGAAATGTAAACAGAAAAACAAGCAATATCCTACATTGACACTAGAAACCTTTTATAATTACAGCATTTTTATATTGCCTATTCCGCATCTCAACGCACGCATACAGATTGCCTCAAAGAACCGGCCAAAGTAAGGATTATGCATTAAACTTTTAAATTGTTTATTAATAGTGTTTTCTGTCAGTTTTCGGTTAATTTATGAGACGCGCTCCAGTTCACGCGCTGGCGCCTCCGTGTCCTAATTCTATTGCCTACTATATTTGCTTCTTATTTATTAATCCAGTCAATTTGTTGATGAAAACATTGATTAAAATGAAGATACAATTTGTACAAAACGAAATTCACTTAAAACAAAATCAATAAGTGGTCATAAAGAATTATGTCTGACCCATTCCAAATGTTTTCCGATATATGGTGACTCGAGCACTGATGGAACAAAGAGCGCGCATTTCGACATTTCGACACACTGAGCTGTGCATAACGCCCACAGACGGGAAGTGAACGAGACAGATGCTGACCGGTACTGTCTGAAATGGTTAACTCTGTGGCGATGCATGTGCAAAACAGATTTAACTAATCATAAAGTCAATCAGGATACATAACAGAGCCTAGGCCTACACTAAAAAAATCCCCCCGCCCCCCCCCCTCTCACAATATAGTTCCCACGTCCCTGCATCATTGTCTTATGTATGACTCATTAAACTGGTTGCAACCTAAACCACGAAGGGATTACCACTGGATTCTGTTTATCTTTAAATGCGTTTATTCCAATTGCCCTGCATACCTTAAACAGCACTTAATACCTTATTGCTCAACATACTCACTTAGACACCTCCAATGTCCAACTTTTTTTACGATACCAATGTTGTTTTCTGTAGCTGGTAGGAGAGCATTTCAAAGGCCCCTCAAGACTGGAATAACCTTCCTCTTTTCTTGAGGTCTATTTCCACGTTTGGTTTATTCAAATCGTCACTTTTTTCTTTTATTAAAACTACATGTACTTGTAATTAGGGAAACTAATGGTATGACATATAAATTATTTATGTAGAAAACATATAGTATAGTATACAATTATGATTTTTTGTGTGTGTTATTTTCTTTATCTTGATTTTCTTTGGACATTTCTATGTGAGATGTGACGTGATAATAATAATAATAATAATTATTATTATAATTTGTCAATATACGGTACTTTAATATGTGTGCTATGTTAATTGTGGGGGTAAGGGCAGGTGAGCGAGCGAGTTACTGTTTTGTATAAATGTCTGTGTTTGTATTGTGTTTATGTTTTTGCATGTACTGTGTGGTTAACCTTTGTGTCTATACGCTGCAGGACCCCCTTGAAAATGAGATGATACATCTCAAGGGGTTATCCTGAAATAAATTCAAAATTAAATTATCAAAACTCAGATAATTTATTGGATACTTGAACAAATAATCTATGTAAAAATAAAGAGCAATAAATCAAACACAATCAAATAAAGTGTCTTTTTTTGTCAATATTTGTGTTTTTTTTATTGTTCTTTGGTGCTTGATTCAAGGTTTTAATTTATAGCATTATACCTGAGAAAGTTTTAATGGAAGTTTTGGAAAATGGAAGTTAAAATTTAACCTGAAGAAATCCTGATGTTGTTTGGACCAAAGGTGATCATAAACTCCTCCCTCTTACAACACTTACCAGTAGAACAGGAGCCGGAAAAGAAGGGAGATGATCAGAATAACATTATTGGTATGGACAAGAAGCGATTTCTAGGATTTATTGCTATGGTGGTCAATTGTGCTGTGGAAATCAAAGGGAAATTAGAGAGGATCAAGATGGTGTTTGATGCGGTGAGAAGATTCTTGGACATTATGGACATATCAGGAGAAGAACTAGATAATACGCTGAGGAAATAATTTATATCATCTCAGACCATTGAGTATGACATATAGAACGGGCAGTGAACTTTTAGGGTGGTCACTGTAAATATACTGCACTGGGAAAACTGTTTAATTCAGTAGGTGGCGGTAATGCAACACTTTGGATGCCAACCGCCATAAAATCCCAAAGAAGAAGAAGAAGAAGAACACTTATAGGAAGAGACGGACTTATTTCTCTTTTCTGTCATGCGGACTCTCTTCTCTCTCGACAAAGGCAATAAAGAGGCAGCGATCAGTGGAGAATGAAGACAAACACTTTCAAGAAGGATTTTTGAGACATTTGTTTCTGAACAGAGAGCAGATTGTTGAATAGTCTGATTCTCAAGGTGATTCATTTTTAAACCCGTCGGTCAGAAAGTGAAATTAACGTATATGTTGCTGGAGCTCAAACGGTGAAAATGGCTTCACTAAATGTTTCTGCAGAAGAGCTTTCTTGTCCCGTGTGCTGTGACATCTTCAAGGCTCCTGTTCTTTTATCATGTAGTCACAGTGTCTGTAAAGAGTGTCTTCAACAGTTCTGGAGAACCAAGAAAACGCAGGAGTGTCCTGTCTGCAGGAGAAGATCCTCAAAAGAAGAACCTCCATATAATCTGGCGTTAAAAAACTTGTGCGAGTCAATCCAGACGGAGAGAAATGAGACGTGTTCATCAGGATCTGAGGAGATCTGCAGTTTACACAGTGAGAAACTCAAACTCTTCTGTCTGGAGGACAAACAGCCTGTGTGTTTAGTGTGTATTACTTCACAACAACACGACAATCATAAATTCAGACCCATCAGTGAAGTGGTTTCATCATATAAGGTAAGTATATCTCTTGTTTTACATGTAAAGTTTAACTGAAAGTGATATACAGAGAGTAGCACACACACGCACGCACGCACACACACACACACACTCACTCACACACACGCACGCACGCACACACAGGGCCCCATCACACACCCGGAGCAATGCAGCGCTAGGCGCGATCAAGTGTGTTTTGCTAGTTTTGCCCAAGGCAGTTTTGCGATAAAGTGAATAAAATAGCATTGACTTACAGGAGTTCCACAACTACTGAAAAACGTTGTTCTCTCCCGCCGTACTGTGTGTGTGTCGGACTCGGTGGTGAGGTAAAAGGGGAGCAGGCAGTGGACCAAAGCACTGTGGGGCAAGGGATGGGGGACTCAAAATGTTTAAAACGTTTGCATTTTTTACTACTTGCACAACTATATTAAGTATATATCATTATAATATTTATAATACACATATTTTATTGATATTTTAGGAGGAGGGGGGAGGGGGGGGTGGGTGCGGGGAAGGGCCTCCATTACTTTGTATCTGATGTTAAGGCCCCGTAGAAGCCGTTTTTGTAAAAATAGGCTAACGATTGCGTGCGTCATACACGGGACTCTGTCGCACAGTAGAGAAATTACCGTATCACAGGAGGAGAAGCTCGTAGGTAGTGATGGGGACGAGACCGCCTATGCCGAGTCCGAGTCAAGACCGAGTCTTTGAAGGGCCGAGTCCGAGTCGAGACCGAGTCCGTTGTTTTTCAAATACAGTCGAGTCCGAGTCAAGACTGAGTCTTTGAGGAAGCAAGTCTGAGTCGAGATTTTGTCTCGACATGTCAGTTTTGATATTCTTGATTTAATATCACCCCAGTTAATAATCAACTGTTAGGCCTTTGCATTGCATCATGGGATGTCATTTTCAAATAATGCCCGTCAACATTGTTTTTTATGGGCGTCGGAACCATTGTATATGGGTGGGACAAGACCCACCAACTTTTTAAGACCAATGATATTGGACCCACTCACCTTTACTGTCTCTAATTCAGCGCATATGTCTGCTCACTTTTCAGTCACTTGCAGTGATCTAATTGATTACTATTCCCATCTTAATAACGCCGGTACCGTTACCGCCAAAAAATGCGTTACTATATTTGATAGGGCTGTGTAATGATACACCAAACCCACGATTCGGTTCGTATCACGATTTGACGCACAATTCGATACAAATCTAGATTCTTTTGGGGGTGTGGTGACGCGGTGTGACACGTTCATGTAACATGTAAGGGTGGCGCTGCCAATAAACCACCTAAAAGCTGTCACAAAGAACCGGCAAAAGTAATGATTATGAATATGTCAAATATAGCAAGGAGACATTTTAATTGTTTATTAATAAACAAGTGTTTTTGTGTGTGTCGGCTGCAAAGATGAAGTTGACGATGCTGACTGCGATCTTTGCAGTAGTGAACGCTCCAGAGAGAAATGCACATTTCATACGCATTACATAAGCAGAGAGCAGTCTGTTTTCTTTCGTTTTGAATTGTTCTGTTTAAAAGCTTTCTATATATATATATATTTTTTTTTTTGTTGTTTTTTTGTTTCAGGTCTGTGAGGCAAGTATACTTTATACTTATAGGCTTATACTTATAGGCTACTCTGAGTTTCGGTTCATTTATGAGACGAGCTCCAGTTCATGCGCCGGCGCCTCTGTGTCGTGATTATTGTCTGCTATATTTACATCTTGTTTATTAAATCCAGGCAATTGGTTGATGAAACATTGATTAAAATGAAGATAAAATTAATACAAAACGAAATTCACTTTAAACAAAGGGTTTGTGCTTTCTGTTTGAGGTCTCTGTGAAAGTTTTAACGCAGTCTTTAGTGCCGCTTTCCCAGAGTGGTCACGTCCGTAACGGAGAACTGTCATGTCCTAAGCGCGAGTCTCAGGTTCCTATGGGACATCATACGAAGTTTAAAACCTTTAAATAGACACATCATGTAGTAATTAATGTATATGAATCTTAGTTGATTATAGGCTATTTATAGAACTGGTTGCTGAGACGGCAATTAACGCGCTGTTTGATTTGTGATCGTGCTGTGCTTATTCAATTCATTCGAGTAGCCTGCATATTGAACAAATCTTAAATCATTTAAATATACATACAATAATAAACAATATCCTATTTGAGTTGATCTTACTCTTGCCAAGCTGTGGTTTCTGAGAGATGCATGCATAGAGGGATTTGCGCTCGTTTTATTTTTACTCTCACTCATTCACTTCACTCATTAGCCTATTGCATATTTTAGATAAGGTATTTGGCTTCGGGAACACCCCTAATCTACTCCAGTAAAAAAAAAATCTGGAGGATGACCCACCCACATTTTTTTGCTTCCGACGGCCATTGTGTGTTTTTTTTATATGAACATAAAAAATGCGTTGTAAAAAAAAAATATCGAGGACTCGGTCTGAAATTACGAGTTCTTCTCCTCCCACTGTGGTCCGAGACCGAGTCAAGACCGAGTCTTTGAAGGGTTGAGACCGAGTCAAGACCGAGTCTTTGAAGGAACAAGTCCGAGACGAGTCAGAGAAAGCAGAAACCGGCTCCGAGACCAGACTCGAGTACTACATCACTACTCGTAGGCAATCTTTTACTGTCTATGAGGCAATCGGGTGGACATGGAGGCATAAAGTCAAGGGAGAAGCCCATAGATAGAGTCCATAAATGCAACGGGACAAAATAGCCCGATACCCCTTCCTCTAGCCCGAGTTGGCCCGCTTTGGACCAAGGTATTCGGCGGGCCAGAAAACCCTGGCCGTTGGCCCCGAAGAAGCCCTGACGAGGCTCGGTCAAGCCCCGGAAGTGACAGTGGAAACGCGACTAGCCCTGACACGCACGCTTTTGGCCCAACAGTAGAGAAACCTGGTCTAATGAGACTCTGATTGGTGTATTGCATGTTATGCCCAAAACACACCCATTACTCATTAAGAGAATAGGGACGACCCTTTTAGATCATGCGCCTGGAGCACCGACCATTTTTCCCGTTTTTAAACTAGCAAAAGTGGACTCGCTTTAGACCATGTGCTTAGATACTTAAAATAGGGCCCATACTCACAGAAACATACACACACACACACACCTTATTATCCAAAGATAACCCAAGAATCAATGTTTTACCACAGGTTTATTTTTGATTATTTCTGAATCAATTTAATGTGAGATATGCATAAAAATGTAAGAAATCAGGATCAGGGCACATACTTTTTCACTGTATTATATGATCATATCACTGTATTGTCTTCTCTTCTTCTCTTCACTGTAATCTTGTGTTTTATGTTTTTTGTCCAATTCTAGGAGGAGTTCAATCCAGCACTGAAGTCTTTACAAGAGAAACTTAAACGCAATGAAAAAATGAAAGGAGAGTTTGAGAAAACAGTTAAACACATCAAGGTGAGGAAACAGAATCAAGAGTTAGGTATAGTATCACTGTAAACCGTTATGATTTATCGAGTTTATCTCTGATATGAATGATGTGAAGTGTTGATGTGTGTCGATTGAGATGATTGAAGTGAATGTGATGTGATTTCAGGCTCAAGCTGAGCACACAGAGCGTCAGATTAAACAGCAGTTTGAGAAGCTTCATCAGTTTCTCAGAGATGAAGAAGAAGCTACAGTCACTGCACTGAGGGAGGAAGAGGAGCAGAAGAAGCAGATGATGAAGGAGAAGCTGGAGGAGATGAACACACACATCTCAGCTCTTTCACACACACTCAAAGACATGGAGGAGATGATAGAAGCCAATGACGTCTGCTTTCTGAAGGTCTGATTTCAGATCATTGCTTGATGATCATTGGTTGATTGATTGAGTTCTTGATGATAATGGTGTGTTTGTTCTGCAGGAGTTTCCAGTCTCAATGGAAAGGTGAGTGATCTGCTCCTGTCTCTGGTCTCTCTGGTTCTGATCCAAAGCCACTGCAGTTCTGACTCCTGAATGTTCTTCCAGAGTCCAGAGCTCACGGCCGGATCCACAGATGGCTTCTGGAGCTTTGATTCATGTGCCACGATACTTGGGCAACCTGCCGTTCAGAGTCTGGAAGAAGATGCAGGACATCGTCCAAAACAGTGAGTCTGACGGCAGGAGATCTGAGCTGGACATGATGGATGGGTGGAGAGATAAAGGCTCTATATGATACACAAACTGACAGATAGATAGATAGATAGATAGATAGATAGATAGATAGATAGATAGATAGATAGATAGATAGATAGATAGATAGATAGATAGGCAGATAGATGATGATTTTTTTTTTTGTCAGATTCTGACAAAGATTTGAAGATTCTGTCAAAGACAGTCAATGAGATTATTTATAATTAGACATAATCAGAGATTATGAGTTTTGATCGTTTTTAGGAAAACTGTAAGTCTGATCAGTTATGAAAGATAAAGCCGGAGTCAGAACCGTCTGAAGGTCTGAGCCGAGTTTGGAGGTTGTTAGGAGGAGTAACAATTAGAACATTTACCCATGTGTTTTCATGCGGCTGGCGTATTTTTCCAATTGTTTTCAACGGGAGTGGAGCAATTTTAAAACACCATGAGCGTAACGATGCGCTGAGCGTTTTTTACTAGTTGCCGAGAGTTGAAGAATGTTCAACTTTGGGTAAAACGCAGCGCTCATCAAAACAAAACAAAATATGTGTGAAATGAGATACTAGTAACACTTTCGCGGATGTTACGTATCATAACAAGTAAAGCGTCTCCACTGAAAAATGCTGCGCTGCCGAAACGCTCTCAAGCGCCACAGCTTTCAGCAGAGCGCCTAGTGTATTAGACTATTAGTAAAGTCATTGAACTCCAAGTTTGTGTCTGTGGCTGGAGCAAGGCGACAACGGTCAGGGGTTTGACGGTTCATCAAGGGAAAATGAAATGCTTGAGGGAGAAGGGACAAGGGCCTCGCATTGATCAGTACTTCTTACGAAGTCAGTCAAGTCAGTCGAATGAAATCCAGCGACAGGAAGCAAACCACAGCTCGCAGGATATCAGCACCCCTGTAATTGACGAAAGGAGGGCTTGCACAGTTAGTGATGAACATATTCATACTTGTGAACCCGGTCAGGTTAACCAGCATAAGAGAGAAAAGAACCTCAATGGGCATAGGCCTGGAGTTAGATGGCCAAGAGCTTGTGAGAAAACTGCATGGGACACGGTAAACACAGATCTATGCTTTGCATTGGAAAGATTAACTGGTACAGTTGAAAAGAAGCTGGATAAATTTGGGGACATCATTTACGCATATGGAAGTGAGAGGTTTGGTGTGGAAAAAAGGAAGGAAAAAGGACAAACTACTCCTGGAATGTCTAGACGGCAGCAGAAAATTGAAGGGTTAGTTAGAGAAAGGAGACAGCTGAGGAAGCAATGGAAAAGAGCAGAACAAAGTCAGAAGGAGGGACTCAATCTCTTACAAAGGGCCATAAAAGATAAGCTGGCAACATTACGCAGAGCTGAGCGCCTACGGAAACGCTACAAAAAGAAGGAACGTGCGAGGGCTAATTTCTATAAAGACCTATTCAAATTCGTAAAGAAGTTATTCACCAGTGAGAAGAATGGCACTTTAAAAGCATCTTGGGTTGAGCTAGAGAGATATTTGAAGGACACGCATACAGATGCAAAAAGGCACGAGCCTATGTCAATTCCATCAGACATACCACCTATCAACCCACCAGAATACCAAATGGAGGTCTGTGCATCTAAGTGGAAAGAGGTAGAGCAGGCTGTGAGAAAGGCAAGGGCTTCATCATCTCCAGGGCCTAATGGAGCTCCGTACAGAGTGTACAAGAGTGCTTCAGGAGTTCTGCGAATTTTGTGGAAATTGATAAAAGTGGCATGGGAAAAACAGGTTGTACCTAGAGCATGGCGCAGAGCAGGTGGAGTCTTTATACCTAAAGAAAAAGATGCTACAAGCATCAGTCAGTTTCGTCCTATTTCACTATTAAACGTTGAGGGTAAGATTTTCTTCAGCATTATTGCCCAGAGATTGTCCACCTACCTGTTAAAGAATGGCTTCATTGACACCTCAGTTCAAAAAGCGGGCATTCCAGGGTTCTCAGGATGCTTAGAACACATCAATGTTATCTGGCAACGAATTCAGTCAGCTAAAAAGGAGAGGAAGGAGCTCCATGTGACATTCCTGGATTTGGCTAATGCATATGGTTCAGTGCCACATGAGCTTCTTTGGGCAGCATTTGATTTTTTCAGAGTACCAATGTCAGTAACAAATTTAGTGAAAGCCTATTTTGGAGATTTGCAATTCAGTTTCTCAACTCCAAAATTCAGCACTGCATGGCAATGCCTAGAGGTTGGAATAATGGCAGGATGCACCATTTCTCCACTGGCTTTTACCATGGCAATGGAAGTAATCATTAGGGCATCAAGATGGGTAGTAGGAGGAGAGCGCTTGGCTTCTGGGATGCGACTACCACTAATCAGAGCATACATGGATGACATGACAACCATGACTACAACAGTAGCCTGCACTAATCGGTTATTGGGGAAGTTAACAGATAATATTGAATGGGCACGAATGCAATTTAAGCCCTCTAAATCAAGGAGCATCTCGATTGTTTTATCTACTACCTTTCCTTTAACTTTCTTCATTAATGGTGAGGCAATACCAACAGTTTCTGAGAAGCCAGTGAAGAGTCTTGGGAGATGGTACGATGGGGATCTAAAGGACACAGTTCGGGTGGGAGAAGTTAGACGATAAGCAGTGGAAGGGTTGAAGAGCATAAACAGCTCTACCTGGCAAACTAAAACTCTGGTGCTTTCAGTTTGGTCTAATGCCGAGGTTGCCTGGCCACTGACCGTGTACGACGTTTCTTTGACAACAGTGGATAAGCTGGAAGCGTTGATAAGTTCATACATCAGGAAATGGTTGGGAGTTCCACGCTGCCTCAGCAGAGTGGGACTTTATAGTAAAGGAATATTGGCAGCTGCCAGTCTCTGCTTTAACTGAGGAGTTTAAGTGTGCCAAGGTCAGACTGGAAATGACCTTAGTAGAATCACGCGACAAATGTGTAAGGGAGGCAGCCCCTGTGTTAAAAACTGGTAGAAAGTGGTCAGCAAAGAAATCTGTAGTAGAGGCAAAGGCTGCCCTTCAAATTGTGGATATCGTGGGACAGGTACAGCATGGAAGAGGGGGTTTTGGGCTCAGTTTAGCTCCTCCTAAATGGCACAAGGCAGGCCCAGCTCAAAGGAGGAAGCTGGTAGTCAACGAGGTGCGACAGCAGGAGGAGAGGATGAGGTGTATAAAGGCCATTTCCCAGGCCAAGCAGGGAGAGTGGATGAGATGGGAGAGTGTGGAACAACGCAAGATGGGCTGGCAAGACCTTTGGTCAATGGAAGAGAGTAGGATCAGTTTCCTTATTAGGTCAACATATGATGTTCTCCCATCACCGCAGAACCTAAACCTCTGGGTAGGAGAGGATCTCTCTTGTCCTTTGTGTTCATCACCTGCCACATTAAGGCACATTTTGACAGGATGTAAGGTCGCTCTTAGCCAAGGTCGGTTTACTTGGCGCCATGACCAAGTACTGCGATGTTTGGCTTTAGCATTGGAAGGCAAGCGTAGTATGACCAATAAGTTACCGCCTGTTCTAGCAAAACATTACACGCAGAAGACAATATTCCTCCGCCCAGGCGAGCAACCACCAAGAAAAGGTGTTAACACCAATTCTCGCCCAGGACAACTGGAAGCTGCTAGGGACTGGAAGGTGCTGGCTGATCTTGATCAACGGCTTATTTTTCCACCTGAGATTGCCACCACTAACCTACGACCAGATATTGTTTTGTGGTCTGGATCAGCACGCATTGTTCAACTGATAGAGTTAACAGTGCCATGGGAGGATGCGGTAGATGAGGCATATGAGAGGAAGAAACTGCGGTATGCTCATCTGGCCACTGAAGCAGAACAGCGAGGATGGAGAGTCCAGGTTTACCCAGTGGAAGTGGGTTGTCGAGGTTTTGTGGCACACTCTACAACCCGGTTCCTCAGAGACGTCGGATTCAGCAGCCAAGAGTTGCGTCACACAGTAAAGAACTTATCTGAAGCAGCGGAAAGGAGCAGCAACTGGCTGTGGTTGAGACGGAAAGATTCCAGCTGGCTGTGTACAGGCCGCCACGCTACGGTTTCGTAGAATTCTTGAAAACTTGAAGAGTCTGTTGGTTTACGTTCCTGTGGATATTGCGTGAATGATGGGTAGTTGGGAAGATATTGTGTTTTGGGGTAGGTGGTATGCCATACGGAACCGTTGCCACTGAAACTGCATATTAACGCATCAGTGGGGTTTGACAGCCTTAGTCAAACGGGTTGGCGCGTATGGTTGGGTTGCGGAGAGATTGTGAGATTGTGGTTAGGTCTCAGCAGCAGGAGGGAGGTAGAGGTTAGTAAGCTGGGCTGAGTTGAGTGGGGGACGGAGGGGGGTGACTCTGGGACGCCAGAGTCACTGTCGAGCCCTCTTGAGATGTCGTGGGCTAGTCGACGAAACACTGAGGACGGAAGGTGCCCACTTGAAGACCCTAGAGATGTCCCCTACTCGGCTCAATCCAGACGGTTGTCGTGCTGGTCCACTAGGGAGACCACACTGTAGTTGCAGCCGTCGTGTGTGCTGACGCGCCAAGTACACTGCAGCCGTTAACGCCGGACAGAAGGGGAGTCACACCACCATATGGAAAGAAGCGTAAATGGATGGAGAAGCATAGTTTACTGTAAAGCTACGTCTTAGTTTTGCTTATCTTGGCGAAAGCCGAGTACAAATCAGCATGAAGTTTTAACATCTACTCTCGTATAATGGAAATCAGCTGGCTAAACGCTTTGGTGGACACGCAGCCTTAGTCTCAGAATAATTAGTTAGTCACACAACAGACCGTAAGAATAAACTGTTTTAAACCGGAATACTCTGCGTTCGGGCCAATTTAATCTATCCGACTGATTTGTAAGTGTGAACTCGTGAAACAGAGAAACAGATGCTAGCGGTGCGCTAATCCTCATTTTAGAGAGTTTGGGAACTAAAACATGCGGGAACACGACCTGTTACTCCTACAGTAGCGCCCGAGAATACGGTGATAAGAGCCAATCAAATGAAGATGATCAGAAGCTGCTGAACATCTCTCACACACACACACACACACACACACACACACACTTACAGTTCTTCATCTACAGCAGAAATATCAACAGATCTCATTGATTTATTATTATAACATCCCTAAAGTATCAGTTTCTCTTGATGGACACAAATGTCTGAATCCCATATTTAATGTTTGTAGTTGATGCCGTTAAACGCTGATGATAAAAACGAGTGTGAAACTAATAGCAGCACTGACAGTGATCAGAGGAAAATGAGTTTGATCAACAGGACGAGTGTCATAATTCATAATAATCTGTGTTGGGTTCACTGTTGATCATTATATATATATCTGTTGATTGTGTCTCATCAGCTCCTGTGATTCTGGACCCAAACACGTCTTATCCACGTCTCGTCCTGTCTGATGATCTGACCAGTGTGAGACTCAGCGAGAACAATCAAACTCTTCCTGATAATCCAGAGAGATTTGACTGGTGTGTGTGTGTTCTGGGTTCAGAGGGTTTTAACTCAGGAACACACTGCTGGGATGTGGAGGTTAAAGAGAGTTTATGCTGGAGTCTTGGAGTAACTACAGCATCAGTCCAGAGGAAGGGATACGGTTTCTTCAACACTGATGTCTGGTGTGTGTCGTACGGATGTACAGGAGGTTCTGGTTTTCATGTTGGACAGAAGCTTGATCGTGTGAGAGTGAATCTGGACTATGACAGAGGAACAGTGTCGTTCTCTGATCCTGTAACTAACACACATCTACACACATTCACAACCACCTTAACTCACACACTCTTTCCATTCTTCTGGTGTGGTTTTTCTTCCTCTCTGAGGATCTTACCGGTCAATACTCAGTAAAGTCATTCCTGTAGATCTGGATCTTCATCATGTTTCCAATATTTACTCCATATCTCATGAGTAAGAGTGCTGATGATCTGAGTATCAGTACTGCTGCTGTGATTGGGCCGTGATGATCACATGACTGATATCCAGCACTACAGCAACACACACACTCTCATGTTGCTTTAACAGATCAATAAACAACAGTGAAGTTTGTCACTAATTTTCACATTATTAAATAATAATCTTTTTCTATAAACTGAGCCTAATTCTTGTAAATAAATAATTGTTTATTTCAGTTTAAATGATCATTTTCTCAATTAAGTACATGGATGTAAAATAAATGATAAACATTATAGGAAGATGACGTTTATATTTCTCAACCGATTTCAGTGGTTTATGATTTATGTGGATTATGAAAAAGGTTCTGTCTGAAATTAAGACTCTCGCTGGTTTAGAGCTTGACATTTGTTTAATGGTTAATTATTAATCAGGAATTGTGAAAACTCAAGCGTGTCAAGCAAAGTTTTGGTTTGTTTTTCTGGGTTAATAATTGTAGAGACGTCCCTAATGTAATATAATTTTATGTACATGAAATATGTATATGTATTTCATTGTGGAAATTGCTTTTTCTGTAATAAACACCGTCATATTAGCTTTTTCTCTTGTTCCTTTAGCATTCTGTCTTCAATCATGTCATAGGATGATGTCACAGGGCAATTTAAATGATGTGAAGATAATTTGCAGCTCAAAACCTTATTTATCTTAAGACTTTTAAATAATTTATTTCTATAGTTTTCCTCCTAACATGCTTGCAGCACAGAAGTGTTTGTATAATTATTCATACATAAACAATTAATGTCTTTATAGAAATTTTATTAGTGAAAAATAAATAAAATTCTCTCTTCCTTTTAAATTAAGATTTTAAATGTGTTTTATTGGGGCCTAAAAAACTTAAGACTTTGTTGTAATTTTTAGTAAAAAATAAAGTGCACTAGCTGGAAGGAGTGTGTGTGTGTTTGTGTGTGTGTGTGTGTGTGTGTGTGTGTGTGTGTGTTGTAGCAGAACTATGGGATGAATATAGTATCAAAATGATTAACACGTGCAAGCACAATTATCAATGAACTTGATACATGTTGCAGAAATGTTTTATCCATGCCTTTCAACTTGCGTGTGCAAAATTCAAAATTGAATGAATGTGTAGCAATTTGTACAAATGGAGAATTTTTTGTGAATATAAATGTTTTCTTTTGTATTAGTGTATCATAATTTGTGCATGCAACACAGAAGATGTGCATGTGTGGATCAGGTGACGCGCGTCCATTCATTGAATTATTTTCTGAGTCGATCTCATTTGATTCATTTGGATTTTGAGACTTTCTTTTCGCTGTTTTTATGCATTTCACAACCCACACACAAACCACTACAAATGAATAGGCCTGGTGCTAATTATTAATGTGTGCACAACTACACATTTGAAAAATTCACAAATGTGTGTCGCTACATTTAAACTAATACAATGCAACTTGTGTGTGCAAAATACAGAGTCGCATGAATGTGCAGCATTTTGTACAAATAGAGACTAGTTGTTAATACAAAACCTCAATTTTGTATTAATGTAGGCCAGAATTTGTGCATGCAACAAGTAAGATGTGCATTTGTGGATCAGGTGACACGCGTGCATTCATTGACTCGTTTCTGAGTCGATCCTTTTTGATTCATTTGGATTTTGAGACTTTCATTTTGCGGGTTTCGCCTTGCAAGATCCACACACACTGTCTGAGAAAAGCTGCTACCACTAGATGGCAGTATTCTGCTAAAACAGACAACGGCCGCGTAATCCACATTTAAGACGCTTAATGTGAGTGATATTGAAGCGCCAAGTTTAGTACACAATATAGGCCTACCTTATTAATAATAAAGCATAATTTATTGAGGCAATCAGATTATGAACAACACCCATAAAAAACCATTATAAAACGCTTCACGTGCAATAGCGCATTGCATGTTCAATAAGGTGTATCGGCTACTGAGTTTTAATATCACCGTCTTACTGCATTGACGTTAAGCTTTTTCGTAATAATAGGCTCTATGGGAGTGTAACCCTCTTCTAGAGGGTAAGTACACACTAGGTTCGGATACTCAACTTAAGGCCACTAAATTCTAGTATGGTAAAGGACACAAACAAAAGTTATTGATACCCACACAAATCACTATTTCACATGAACTGTATTGAAATATAACAAAATAACACAATTGTAATCACCAGAACATCAATAAAGTGTGATGCGCAATCAGTGTATGTGTAGTAGTCTTTTCAAAGTTCCTCAGTCCAATCTTCCAGATGAACAACAAAGAAACGTTTCATTTAGTGAAACTCAGTTCTGTCTTTTTGATTCCAAAGAACTGGTGAAGCAACATCAAAAGTCAACACACACAAAAAAATATGTTCTACCCAATCCCAATCTGGAATTTAGGAGTTGATGGAAAAAACAAAAGAATTGTGCTCAAAAGGTCCACTGAGATCCTACCGCACAGTGGTATCGCATGAAATATTCCGCAGCAATCAATGACTCCATGGATCCAATAATCACGGGTGGTTGGCTCGCCATCTTCCCTTCGGAAGAATTCCAATGTATACAAAAAACCTGGCCAAGATTCAAGTTCACACCTGACAGCTTCAAGTGCAGTTGGTTAAGCGTTCAAGGCGATCTTAATTATTTTTATTTTCTGTTTTTGAGATAATATAAGTTATGATCTCTAAAACAACTTCTTATAGAATAGTCAAATCGTCTCTGCATCTGAGCGGCAGTGCATCTCGTTACTCTCTGCTGACAACAACTTTTTTCCTGCGACCCCCAAAAATGGACGGGGCTTCGCGATCTCCACTAATAGCAAATTTCTATCTGCTAAAACACCCTAGTTGCCAGGCAGATTCCTTGATATCAGGTTTTAAGGTGACTGAGGGACACAATTACTGATAATTCATTTCCAACATCATTGATTTTTCCCATAGGGATTTTCATAGGGGTTACAGGAGGAAAACTATATAGCCTGATATGAAAAAAGCCTGATCACGTTAATGGCATTTTCCTTCCTGAGCCTGTTAAAAAGAAAAAGCTTAACATGAAATTTCGCAGTTGCGTTCATTAGGCTTATTTTTTATTACTACACGGCGGCGGAGGCTCTCTATCGGCTGGGGTGCATTGCTTTGAGATTATTCCTCATCGACTGTCGACTGCTTTCCTGGACTGTGTTGCAAACGAAGCTCCTGTTACTTACTCGACACTCCAAATAAAGACCAGCGGTACCGGGTACAAACTTGACGCCCCCACAGTACATGCACACGCCCCGCAAGTCGACACACACACACACACACACACACACACACACGAAATCAATCGTACTTTTTCATATAAAAAAAACATTTGTGAAAGCGAAACTGAGTGGTAAATTCCATCCGTTGATGGGTTTGCTCGGACATAGTTCTTCTCTTTACCTATTTTTTTTTTTTTTTTTTTTGAGGAGTATAAGATTGTTTGTGACTGTCTGTGAGGAAGTTCATAAATAGGGCTTGGGTGCCGCGTTGCATTCTGGGACGTGGCGGCCATGTTGATGGCCTCGCGAATGTAAACATACAGCAAGTCGAACGAGGAGAAGAAATAAAGCTGGGAGAAAGAAAAGAGAGAAAAAAGATGTTAAAATCCCTAAAAGGATGTGGAATTTACCGATATAAGTTAAATAGGGAAGCCAGGGACCAGTATGTGGACAAAATCGGGACTATTAACGGTTTGGATCCATATGAAATTTTCAACAAATGGCGCTTTTCCACTGCTGGTACGGCTCAGTACAGTTCGGCGCGGCACGGTTCGGCTCGCTTCGCTTTTCCACTGCGTGGTACGACTCGGTTCGGCACGGCTCGGTTCGCTTTAGCTCTGTTTGCTTTTCCACTGCAGTACCGCTTCAAAGTGGGTGGGATTATAGTCTGACCGTTATAGTTTATCCGCTCCTCGGCAACCAACGAGAGGAACGTCTGCACTTCGTCCACTGAACACGATTCAGCCATTGCTTTTTTGGAAATTTTCTTTCTTTCTTTTTTCTTCAAGCAAGTAGATTTAAAACAGGTGCTACAGCGGTGGCTGTTACTGGCTATTTAAATCTAGCGGGTTTGATGTATCGCAAATACAATGGCGCTGGTAGTGACGATTCTGTCTGACCAATCAGTGATCTGCAGTGTGTTCACGTCACATTTTAGTATCGGTATGGTACCTTGTTTGTGGTGTGAAATAGTAACGCCAAATTAATCAAATTAAGACACACGACTGAGAGGGTGTATGTCTATAAACAGTGCGCAGTAGTCCGAGTAGCAGTAAAGGAGGCAATCAACATGGCGACCACGCCAAGTAATGACGTCACGACGCCCAAGCCCTATACATGGATTTCTCTGCGACGTCATCACTGCTTGCGCACGCAACCAGGAGGCAAAAGACCCGCGGTCTTCGTACCGGAGTAAAGGGTTTAGGCAAGTAGCGTGGTGGTGTTGTCGCTAGTCAAAATGCCGTAAGGATGTAACCAAGGCCCTTATGGACATACACCCAGGCATCATAAGGCTTGGCTTTAATGCCTTTGACTAGGGAGCACATCTGACCTCAACATGCAATAATCCAGTGCAGCATCAAAGTATTTGACGAGTTGCACATGACCACATAGCACGTAGTTGTATGCATCAAGGGATTTGTACCCTCTAATCATTTCTCTTGTATACACACTTGCTGTCTGAATTAGATAATTATATATCAGGCCATACAATTAGAGTTCTCAACGGGCCTGAAAATTACAACCCGACCCGATCCGGCCCGTGGCTTTTAAAGCCCGGACCCGATGTAACCCGACACATCAACATGAATTATCTGCCCGAACCCGGCCCGCGGCCCGACGCCAATTTTCTTTTTTTCTGATACACGTAGGCTATTATCATGACCAGCAGACGGGAATTCAAATCAACCTTTAATGTTCACGTCTTTTAACAAAAGCCTACAAACAATACAAACAACTGAAACAAACTTTAAATATATAAATAGGCTATATAGGCTACTAAATATGCCTGAAATAAAAATCTTCTGGACGACCCTGTTTTTTTTGCTGTCATATTTCATCAGCACCTTGAATTTTGAGCATTGCACATAACCTGTAGAATTTCCATCAGAATCCAGCACCACTCCAAACACTTTCCAGACCTCTGATTTTCCCACTCCTGTAGTAGCGACGGTGAATTCTTTTCACCAACTCCATCTTCTTCTCCAGGCTAAAGGCATGCACGCAGCGGCGCTTATATTTTCGACCCGAACCCGCGGGTCCCGTTGGGTTTGTCGGGCCGACCCGGCCCGTTGAGAACTCTACATACAATTGCTGGCCACTTCTTGTCATCCACAATCCAAAGTTCGTCAGGTATTGCGTAGGGATCCGGCAAGATCTCACCATTGCTGAGAGTTACGTTTTTTTATATAATTGCCACGGTCGGAGGTACTAAGGCTTCCCACATAATCCATCGTCAAATCTTTGATTTACAGTAAAGTAACGTTATATGTGTGCAGTCATGATATGTTGCAGGTCGTAAAGTAACGTAAACAAGGTTAACTTATATAAAAGCAAATTCGGGCTCTATAGAGGCTATTACATTACTAACTTAGTTTAACATGATAATTCATACATGCATCACAGTATGTCCGGATTTTGATTCGTAAACAGTTGGACGTTTTACATAATGTTATATTAATACGAAACACATACATACAGATCCAACTCTGAAATTGCAGTTGAGTCAACAAGAAATTACAAACAATGCGAAATGTACGTTAATTACAATGTACTTTTACAGAACTCGGCATAACAGATAGCGTTTTTTTGCCTGCTGGATGCGCGCACATCCGGTATTGTTTGTATACAAGAAACCCGTGTATTGAGTAGAGATTGCCATTGACGAATTGCCATTTGCTGCCTTCTTACCTAAATCATGTTTTTTTTTTTGTTTTTTTTAACTACTGATAAAAATATAATTTCTTTATACTGATCGTTGTTTGTGTTTTTTTTCTTTCTTTCCCGTGATGTCCAAACACGTGTGTCATGTTTAGCTGTGTTGAGTATGTGATTTGTGCTAACTGTCTAAAATAAATTTGCAAATGAATTGATTGGTTTCCTACAAGTTTAATTTGATTCTCCTTTCTTCAAGTCCTTCATGTAGCTGGTGTTTTTTAAATAAGCTATCCGGAGTTTACTTATTGCCAGGATTAAATGCCTGGCTGGCGCCCGAACAAATCAAAATAAATATAAAAGTAAAAATAAATGTTTATTGATGGGCCACCAGCGCTACTGTGTGTGTGCGAGTGCATGTGTGTGTGGCGGGAGTGTGAGGTCACAGCTCTCAGAAAGAAGCAGTTTCTTGTGTGTTTTCATAGCCGTGTATCTATAAAAGTTTCATTGATTTTTACTGTCAGAACAAACATAGTTATACAAATGAACCTCAAAATAGTCAGGCACAGTTTCTTCAGTCCACTTATGAGTGTAACGGCAAGTTGCCGGACAAATATGGCGGCGCCGTTGACGTACGATCCAGCGGGCAATAGAGAGCCTAAGTCCCTCCCCGTCCGGTCGACCACCATGGGACCTTATTCGGAAAAATATTGTATGGTAGTCAATGGCAAGACAACAAATATTTTGATCTCGTTTGAATTGTGCCCTGAATTACACATATGATGTTTGTCAATTTAAAAGATACATTTTAAAGTCAAGAAAGTCGCAGTTTGATGTAAAACTGTTGAGGTATAAGACTGTGAAAATACGTAATTACAAAGACTACAAACCCCAAAGGCGCACATTTTCTCTCAATGAATGAAGCTAACTTTACTGAAGCTAACTTTACTGAAGCTAACTTTACTGAAGCTAACTTTACTGAAGCTCACTTTACTGAAGCTAACTTTACTGAAGCTAACTTTACTGAAGCTAACTTTACTGAAGCTAACTTTACTGAAGCTCACTTTACTGAAGCTCACTTTACTGAAGCTAACTTTACTGAAGCTAACTTTACTGAAGCTAACTTTACTGAAGCTAACTTTACTGAAGCTAACGCCTGTCATTGTTTCTATAGCCTTACGTTATAATCGTAACGTTACGCCGTCACGCCTGAGTGTTTTGTACCAGACTGCACACACACGAGCAGCGGATCTCACTCGTTGTTTCGCTTCCCGGGAGATGTAGTTCATTGAGCGATTTTCACATAAAACTAAATGTTACTCTTCTGTTTTATGACAAACTGCGACTTTCTTGACTTTCAGAATTATCTTTTAAATTGACAAACATCATATGTGTGATTCAGGGCACAGTTCAGACGCAATAAAAAGATAAGTTGTCTCTCGCCATTGACTACCATACAAATTTTTTCAGAAATAAGGTCCCATGAGCCGGAAGCGGAGGGGCGGGACTTATAATTAGGCTCTCTATGGGCGTCTATGTATTTATAATGTCTATGGGAATTGGGTCTCCTTTAGGACCCAGGCGGTAAAGCCTGATCAAAAGTTATTGCGATGAGTTGACTAATTATAACCTATTTTACTATTGTATGATGTTTATTACATTAAGTGCACAAACAACATGCTTGAAATATAAAAATAATTCTTATGTATTACACAATATAACAAACTGGAAACACACCCATCCCTACAATGTATTTTTTAAGGATAAGGATTAATGCAAGATAATATGTTATGAAAAATAAATGTAATATTAGTTTTACACAATAATATTAATGTGGTAAAGTATAGGCTATACTAATACTATAAAACATTTTGTAATAAATTAATTATCATGCTAAGTACACACAAACGTCATTGATTTAAAACATGTAATTGGGAACTATCTTGGAAGCAAAAAATATAGCTAATATTAGCTAAGCTAGCAGGCTTATCGGGTAGATGTATGCTAAGCTAGTACGTAAGCTAACAAAAAAAAACAGTAAAACGAGAAATCTTTGATTTCAAAACCTAGCTTTAGATATGTACAGTATACTAGTATATGAACCATGTGATGTAAAATACATTAATGGTCATTATAATGCATTTTAAACTATTTAAATCATAACGTGATTTTGCAGGAATTGTAATCAGGCGCTAAAAAAAGTCTGTTGAACCAATGGGATCACTCGGGGTCCTAGAGGAGACCCGATTCCTGGAGGGACTCGATTTCTCACCACTCCTGACGTATTCTGAGGAGTTCAGATGATTGAGTGTTATTTGACATGATCCTCAATGATATTCTTCACCTGGCCGACGTTATCCGAGGAGAGTCAGTTATAGCCATTTAGAGACACCAAACATCCTTAAAGTCACCATCAAATCAAACTGTACTGTTCTTTTTTTATGGACTGTTTCAGTGTTTGATTTATCAGTGCATGTCATAATCTTTTTAATTCATGTTCCTCGCAAACCATAACCATCTAAACAATTCCCCACGGACAAATCAAGCCCTACATTTGTTCTTTTTCACGAGTTCACACTTACATACAATTAGAGGGAGTAAAGTTTAATGTGTATTTGGCGTGCTGTCTGGGGGGAACCCAGAGTACTCCCCCCGTATGTAAATGGTTAGGACCAGAAGTGTAGAAGGGGTGGTGGAGTGAAGCTGCTAAACTGTCAATGGATTGTAGCCTGGGAAAACCCAGACAACTTCCGGCAAATTTAGATTTGCTCTGAAAGTTAGTCTGGCAAAGCTCATTCAAACTCATTTCCAATCCGCCGAAATCGCGGCACCAATCAGAAGCGTTGGGGCGGGCTTTACACGATGACGACAGCGCTGGGATTTTGAAGCAGATTTTGTAGCCTACATTACAAAGATGGATGCCGCCGTCGAACATCACTCGTTCCAATCAGCGATCGCGTCTGTTTTAAGCCATTTGAACGTTTCCTTTTAGTTAAAAACCGAGCAAAGAACAACACTCGGAGATGTGTCTCCGCCGCTCTGCATACGTCATCTCCTTCATCGCTCTGATTGGGTTTAGGTCTATCCGCGACGTCCGTTGGTGACGCCCCTCTGGAAATGATTTGTCTATGACGCTTTGCCAGTTACAACTAAGAATGGTCTGGTTTTAACCAGGCTAAATGGATTGAGGTGAGACTGCTGAATCTATATATACACCTCTTATCATTGATTGCTGAGTGCTCTCCACCCATGTTAATTATCTGAACGTGCTCCTCCTGAACTTTGTTAATAAAACATAATTTCGAGTGGTGTTTCAGACTGCAGGTAAAAGTTTTTTCTTTCAGCCTAATAACAGTGTAAAAGCACAAACCACAGGGAATATGATCTTTTTTTATTCTGATTTGATTCTGATTTTGATTCATATTTAAAAAACCTACAGGATTTATTTAAAAGATTGTAATTAACAGTCCTACAACTTCTCAACTTTAACAGGCTTCTCTTTGTTTTGTGCTGTCTTAAAGGGATACTCCAACGTTTTTTCATATTAAACTATGTTATTCCTTTAACTAAGACGAGTTGATACATACCTCTCTCGTCTCAGTGCGTGCACTCAATCTTTAGTGAAAAATCCTCTCCAGTCCACCCTCTCCCTCTCCGGAGTGATGATATTACTGCGCCGAGTCCATAGATATATTTGCGCCGAGTCAAAGTGCAACGTTTTATTTTGTGTCACCATTCTTGATCGAATTACACTACTCGTGTAACTGTATTTAAATAGGGAAACGTGGAGGTGTTTGGTCGCTTCTCTGCTTGGATCCTAATGAATGAACTGGGCTAAGCTAAGTGCTATCAAAGTTTCGCCGCGCGCCAGAGCGATTGAGTGCACACACTGAGACGAGAGAGGTATTTATCAACTCGTCTTAGTTAACCCATTTAATCCCAAATTTTTCCCAGACATAAAAATATCCAAATCATGTGTCATTAGCATCCCTTTGAAACAATCAATCTTAATTTTTTTTAATTTTCTTTGGAAAAGTGTGTGAAAAAGTGAGTTTCACAATTGTGACCGGTGGGATAATGTGTTGTATCAACCATTGGACAGACTGAATATAGGTCTATAGGACCTGTGCAGTGTGTTTGTGTGTGCATGTTTGCATGTGTGTGTGCACGTGTGTGTGCACGTGTGTGTGTGTGTTTGTTTGTGTGGTGTACATGGGGGGTGTGTGGTGTGCGTGCGTGCGTGTGGGGTGTGCGGTGTGTGGGTGTGGTGTGTGTGGGGGGGGATGTGCGTGTGTGTGGGGGGTGTGCGAGTGTGTGGGGTGTGTGTGGGGTGTGTGGGGTGGTGTGCGTGGGGTTTGTGGTGTGCGTGTGGGGTGTGTGGTGTGTGTGTGTGTGGGGTGTCTGGTGTGTGTGTATGGGGGGGGGTGTGCGTGTGTGTGTGTGGGGGGGGTGGTGTGTGTGGTGCGTGAGGTCTGTGGTGTGTGGTGTGCGTGTGTGTGGGGTCTGCGGTGTGTGGTGTGCGTGCGTGTGGGGTGTGCGGTGTGTGTGGGGTGTCTGGTGTGTGTGTGTGTGTGGGATGTGTGGTGTGTGTGGTTTGTGTGGGGTCTGTGGTGTGGTGTGCGTGGGGTTTGTGGTGTGTGTGTGTGGGGTGTGTGTGTGTGTGTGTGGGGTGTGTGGTGCGTGTGTGTGCCTACCTGTAATTGCGTGTGTGTGTGTGTGTGTGGAAAATTAGGTAGAATTAGTTAGCTAGCTAGTCATTGTGTGTGTGTGTGTGTGTGTGTGTGTGTGTGTGTGTGTGTGTGTAAAATTAGGTAGAAAGTTAGGTATCAGCAGAAGGTAAGGTAGAACATTTAGCCTTTGTGTATTAGCATGTAGATACAATGGGTTATCCCACCGGTCACTATTGTTGCCGATGACATGTTTGTGAGGTCTATGACCACATTAAACAAAGTTGAGTAATTGCAAATGCATATATCAATACTAGACACCTTAAACATGACGTGTACCAAAAATCTATGTCCTATCTTTATGTTAACATACTTTACTAATCTTTTCTTTGGGAGCTTTCTTGCTGCCATCCTCTTCTCTTGGCACAAACAGGAAATAAACAGCTCTGGTCATGTGACAATTTACAGTAAACATGCGACACTGCACATATTTCATTGAGACCCTTTATTATTTCAATATCTGCTGGAAATGCATTGATAGATCATTCAGTAACATTTTTATAGCCTTAGAAATGAAAAAAAAAATTCACGGTCACTATTGTGACCGGTGGGATTAAATGTTAAGGGAATAACATAGTTGAATATGAAAAAACGGTGGAGTATCCCTTTAAAGGGGTCCTATAATGCCCTTTTCCCAAGATGTAAAATAAATCTCTGATGTCCCCAGAGTGTGTATGTGAAGTTTTAGCTCAATATACCCCACAGATATTTTTATAGCAAGTTAAAATTGTCACTTTTTGAGGGTGAGCAAAAAAGCATAGTTTTTCTGTGTGTCCCTTTAAATGCAAATGAGCTGCGGCTCCCGGCACAGAGGGCGGAGCTAGAGTGTGTGTGTGTGTGTGTGTGTGTGTGTGTGTGTGTGTGTGTGTGTGTGTGTGTTAGCAGCTCCGATTACCTCACACACACGCACTGACAATTTTAAACACTTTTAGCCTTTTATGTTCAAACCGGAGTCGGACAAAGATGGAGAGACTCAAGAAGAAGTGACAACATGTAGAAGCAACAGGACGTTTCAGAATGGTTAGTTGATTAATTTATGTACTAATGTGGAGTTAACTATCTTCAAGTCTTTGATTAGCATATTCTGTCATGATAATATATAAATGTGTTCCCGGGGGCGGGGTTTATGTAAATTTAGCTCATTGTAGTCCCTACCAGCCGTTTGTTGTAGTCCTTATATAGAGATTTCTGTAAAAGCAAATATCTCCCTTTGCTTTGAACTGTGAGCGTTGTAACTTTGCAGATGTTGTTTATGCTCAAACAGCAACATTACACACTAACTAAAGCTAGAAAAGTGAAATCATGATCAACCACCCCTTTAACTTGTCCGGCTTCATACTGTCAGAAGCTCATATTTTGAGGCACAGGTGTTCTCTCTCCATTACCCACCGTTATACTGGTGCATCCAAGGGCGAGATGTATACCTCACCATATTTCCTCATCTTTTCACTGTCTACACTGGACACGAAGCCCTCGCCGTCAGTTGAAAGAAAGTAGAGAGGGTAAAACACAATTTCCTCACTTTATTTCTCAGAATATGTTCACTGCGTTCATCCACATACTGTTCATCCAGACACGATTATAGACGAGTGCACTAATTGTGCGATTTTAATTTGATAATGTTTATTTCATCAGTGTGTGATTGACCCTTTGTCTGCGTTTGTTGAAAGCATGTTTGTGTTTAGTGGCGTCCAGTGTTTGTGTTTGTGTTCTCAGTTCTGTGTGGGGTCGATCACTCTCCCCATGAACAACAGGCTAGAAGTGGCTTCATGGTACAGAAAGAAGAAGAAGGGCCTGTTGATGATGAAAGTGGCTGGCAGAGAATAAGCCGTGATTCCCACTGATGTGGCGGAGGCTGCGCTGGTGCCTTTCTCATCCACCTCGATGACGGCTTTATGCAGCACCTGTACAACACAAACACACGTAATAAAGCACTGATGGCTACGTTTACATCCAATGTTGTGAATTTAAGGCGAGACACCCCAGGTGAATAGGGTAAAAAAAAATACTTCACCAGTTGATTGTTTTCATTCATAATTGCAAAACATTTTTTTTATTACAAGTTTTTTTAAATTGTATGTTAAAAATGCAAATGAGGCATTATCTAATTAAATATTGAGGCCATTCCAGCGGTACAGCGCTTCTGGCAGTAGGACGTAATGTCTCCGTTCCCTCCTCAGGGAATGAGGGTTACATACGTAACCAAGACGTTACCTTTCCTTCAGTCACTCCGAGTTATATCAGTGACTGAAAAAATGGGGGTCCCGATATAATCACGCCACAGCGGCTATCTTCCAGTGCCCTGCGCAAGACTGAGCTCCCTGTTGTGAGACTAGCAGGGACGAAAGGCTTAACGCAGGAATACCAAGGTACACTGGGTGGCATATCCCAGGAGGAATATGAACACAGCGCCTACCCGTAAGGAGGACTTGGAATACAAATATGACCCGAGTGTGGGATGCATATGGAGAACATGTGGGGGTTGCCCAACGGGGGAACCATGCACACGGAGGCACCTAGCCAATCACAAGGGCTGACCGACTGGGAATGCACTCCGGTGATGGCATCAACAGTGCAGGAGGAACTTGGAGTTTAAGAAGAACTCATTTGAGTGAAATACCGCACGAATCCAGTCCGTGGAGTGGAATGGTGCTGCAAGCGATGACACCGAGCAGGTCCTACTTACTGGCTAGTGGAAGCGAGTACATGAGAGGACACTGGCTCCACCCAGAGATTATAGAATCTCGCGAATGTGTTGGGTGTCGCACAGCCTGCAGCTCTGCAGATGTCTGTTAGCAAGGCGCCATGCCATAGAGCCCAGGAGGAAGCAACACTCCGGGTGGAGTGTGCCTTCATAGCTAGGGGGCATGGTCGCCCTGCGTCTGGTAAGCCAAGACAATGGCGTCCACTATCCAGTCAGACAGCCTTTGCTTGGAGAGAGCCTTTCCCTTCAGCTTCCCACCATAACAGACAAAGAGCTGGTCTGCGGTCCTGAAACACGGCGTTCTGTCTAAGTAAGCATGGAGGGCACGTACTGAACAGAGCAGTGCCAAGGCTGGGTCTGCCTTCTCCGAGGGCAGTGCTTGCAGGTTCACCACCAGATCCCTGAAAGGAGTGGTGGAAACCTTGGGCACGAATCCAGGCCGGGGTCTAAGGATCACGTGAAAGTTAGCCGGCCCGAATTCCAGGCAAGCTTCATCAACTGAAAATGCGTGCAGGTCCCCTACCCTCTTGATAGAGGCCAAAGTGACCAGGAGCACTGTCTTCATAGATAGGAGCTCCACTGATTGCAAAGGGTCAAAGGGAGCACTCTGGAGGGCGGATAAGACCACTGCGAGGTCCCAAGAGGGTATGAGAGGAGAGCGAGGAGGATTTAGTCTCCTCGCCCCCCTCAGGATCCTGACGACCAGGTCGTGCTGTCCTTCATGGTGGAAGGAGACAGTCTTTGTTCCAACCCTTCCGATCGGGCATTTGCTGGGGTCTTCTCGGCGAGTAGAACACCAGGTGACGAAGAGGTTCCACTTCAGAGCATAGGCGTGTCTTGTGGACAAGGCCCTAGCTGAGGTGAAGGTAGCCACCACCTGAGGTGTTAGGGTACTCAAACCTGCCGGGTCCCGTCCAGGAGCCACACATGCAGGTTCCATAGATCGGGATGTGTCACCATGTTGTCTGAGCGGACTAGTACATATTGGTCCTTGAGCAGTGCCCAGAAGCAGTGCAGAGCCAACCGTACTGTGGAGAGCCAACCGTACAATTGCTTGAATGTGCAATCAGTGCAGAGCCAACCGTACAATTGCTTGAATGTGCGAGACATTGGTCACGTGACATGGCGCCTGTGTTTTGCTTTGCCGCTGTGGCTGGTGCATCTTAGGCAGGTGCATGTTAAGAAGCTCCTGAAGATGGGACTTTCTGACGGTGGCTCACGATCGCCTTGTCTTGGTTTTGTTTTCCCTGATGTCCCTAGGACTCATGTCCCTCTGCCTTAGAGAAACCCTACCATTGGGCGGTGTGTGTGTGCCATGCACCTGAAGTTGCTGCCGCGAGCCTCTCCCTCTGCTTCGAGTATCGTTTCTGCACCGCTCAAGATGGCTTTGTTAAAGGCCTGTTCAATTTCTAACAAGTCATTTTTGCTCAGTGACTTATTTACTTCTAAAAATATGGATTTTATGTTGCTGACGGAGACATGGCAACGGAGTATGGATTACTGTCATCTGATTAAGCGCTGTCCTGTGGATTGCTCATTTATCAGCACGCCAAGACCCGTGGGCCGTGGTGGAGGACTTGCTGTGGTTTTTAAGAAGCATTTTATTTGCCAGTTGATGAGCGCAGGTATGTACTCTTCATTTGAACTACAGATGACTAAAGTTGGTCGTTCAAATTCATTCTATTGTTTTTTGCTTTACCCACCACCTGGGCCAACCAGGCCTTTTCTGAGTGAATTTACTGACTTTTTATCATCCACTATTAAACTGAACAGAGTGATTATTGTTGGTGATTTCAATATTCAAGGGACGACGATGCCTACAACATTGCTTCTGAATTTTTATCTACGGACCAATAGATAATGGATTTCATGAACAAAGCTGCGGATGGGTAATTATGTTGAGTAAAGTTAAAAGATTCCGTGATGCTTGTCTGTCGGAAGATGGAGCGTTTATGGAAAGCGACTCAGCTCCAAGTCCATCGCCTGCATCTTAAAGAGCTCTTGATTGATCTTAACGAGATGATCAAGGATGCAAGAGTCTCTTACTTTTCAAAACCGATATCTGCCAGCAAAATGAATCCTAAAACTTTGTTTGAGACTATTAACAACATTGTTTCTCCTGCTACATCTTCTGTCCCTGTGTTCTAAAGATGATTGCAATCATTTTTTGTCTTACTTTGTGGACAAGGTTACAGCTGTTAGGGCAGGCATTGCACTATCAGTAAACCACCTTACAGTTACTCAACAAAGACCCTCAATACTGGACTCCTTTTGCCCCATTTCCCGGGAGGACATTATTTGGTTAGTGGGTGCAATGAAGCCTTCCCAAAGCTCTGTTGATATTTTGCCTATATCTTTGTTCATGAAATCCATTATCTATTGGTCCGTGTTTGGTTTGATCTCTTAGGCTGGGCCAGGTCCCTAGGTGTTTTAAACATGCTGTTGTTCAGCCTCTTTTGAAAAAGAGTAATCTCGATGCAGCATCTTTTAACAACTATAGGCCTATTTCAAAATTGCCTTTTATTTCTAAAATCCTAGAAAAGGTTGTGGCAATGCAGTTAAATTATGTGTTGGAGGCTCATAGTATCTGTGATAATTTCCAGTCTGGCTTTCGAAAAAAACATTCAACTTAGACTGCCCTCCTCGGGGTTTCAATGGCATTTTGATGGCTGCTGATGCAGGAGAATGTTCTGTGCTGGTCTTGTTAGATCTCAGTGCAGCATTTGATACTGTTGATCACTGCACTCTGATTGATAGACTTAAGTCTCTAGTGGGCATTTCTGGATCTGCTCTGGATTGGTTTACTTCCTATCTTTCTGACAGGAGTTTTTCGGTGTCCACAGGATCTTTCATGTCAGATTCTGCTGCTCTGTCCTGTGGTTTGCCGCATGGTTCTGTGCTTGGCCCCCTGCTGTTCAGTCTGTATATGCGTCCCCTTGGAATGATTATAAGTAGTTTTAAAACAGTATTTTATCACTGTTATGCAGATGACATCCAGTTACTCATTTAGTTTAGTCCAGATAGACTAGACAAACTGTCCCTTTGCTGAACTGTTTAGTCTCCATTAATAAATGGATGGCTGAGAATTTCTGCAACTTAATACGGATAAAACAGAGGTGATGATTTTTGCCCCAGACAACATTACCCCTAAGATTAGGCAGGCCCTTGGGGGGCTATCATCCTCTGACCGCAGTGACATAAGAAATCTGGGTGTTATTTTTGACAGATCAATGCGTTTTAACAGTCATGTTAAGTCTGTGGTCCGCACCTGTTTTTTCCATCTCAGGAATATTGCAAAGATTAGATCTATGGTTTCAAAAAAACAGATGGAGATGTTCATGCTTTTATTTCTTCACGATTGGACTATTGCAATGTGCTGTACACTTGTTTGAATAAATCCTCTATAGATCGACTGCAAGGTGTACAAAATGCAGCTGCTAGGCTTTTGACTAGGACAAGCAGGAGCACACACATTACTCCTGTGCTGAAGGCCCTTCATTGGCTTCCTGTTGGTTTTAGAGTACATATTAAAAATGTGGTTATTACTTTCAGAGCCTTGCATGGTCAAGCACCCTCTTACGTCCAGGATCTATTACATATGCATGTCCAAGTCGGTCTCTGAGGTCTTCAGGCCAAGATCTTTTAACTGTTCCCAGAACATGCCTTAGGACAAGAGGTGACCATGGTTTTTGTGTTGTGGCTCCTAAGCTCTGGAACTCGCTCTGGTAACTATGAGTTCTGTGGAATCTTTTAAAAAACATTTAAAGACTCATCTTTTTGGACAAAACAACAATATGATTTGTTTGTTATTGAATTTTTGTGGAAATTGATGGTAGTACAGTTGTGGAGTTGTACTAGGTTTGCACTTGTACAGTTGTTGTTTTATTTTACTGTTTATTTGTATTACTGTGCAGCACTTTGTGACCCTTTCTAGTCTGTGAAAGGTGCTATACAAATAAATTTGACTTACTACCAGCAACTCGAGGCAATTGACATGCCAAAGGCGCTGGGGTCCTGTCCAGGAGCTCGCAGCAGGATGTCCATTGCATGTGGCACCCCAGGAGGCATCTGTTGATACAACAACGTGCCCATCTCGGGATTTGATCGCGAAGCCAGTGCTGAAGTGGTCTCAAATGTCTCTTATGGATTATGGTGATTTTTTATATATGTGCGCCCCGAATAAATATTTGCACCAACTGGATTCAGTTTATCATGGCGCACTGAGATTTATTACAGGGTGAAAACCCTTTACACATTGTTGCACTCTGTATGATCTGGTCCAGTGGCCCTCCCTTGCTCAGCGCAGGCTAACCCGGTGGCGATTGTTTATATACAAATCCATTATTGGGACATTACCACCTTATTTATGAAGGCTTATGTCCTTCAAGGCCAGCATTCACTCTCTGCGGTCTAATGATAATCTCCACATGATTGTGCCTAGGGTTCGAACAGAGTTAGGGAACCAAGCATTTAGAATTTCTGCCCCATCAGCGTGGAACCTGTTACAGAATGACTTAAAACTTGATAACTTGGTCTCCTTTGGTCACTTTAAGAGCCTAGTAAAGTATCGGGAAGCAGGCACAATGGGCATCTGTCCCTGCTTCCCAAATTAGGAGTCTATTGTATTGTAATTTGTTACATTGTATTTTTAACTGTTGTAAGGCCATTGTATTTATTTTTTATTTTATTTTTAAGTGTGGCTGATTCATTGTATTGTTAATGTATTATGTCTTGTATTTTTATTGTATTTAAATATATTTTGTATTTTATGTTTTGTTTGTATGTTTCTGAATGGTCAACAGTGACTGTGCGCGCTCGCTCGTAAGCCCAAACGGACGAGGTGCATTGTCCCTGTGTTGGCAAATCTGTTTTTAGAGTGAGCTAGAATCAGCTAGTCGTCGAGATAGTTCAGGATGTGAACTCAGTGTTGCCGGAGTGGCACAAGGGCTGCCTCTACGACTTTCGTGAAGATGCAAGGGGACAGGGCTAACCTGAATGGGAGAACAGTGTACTGGTATGCCTGCCCCTCGGAAGTAAACTGTGGAAACGGTCTGTGTCGAGGAAGAATGGAGACATGAAAGTTTGCGTCCTTCAGGTCGATCGCTACAAACTAATTCAATAGACGAACGCATTCGAAAATGCGCTCAGCTGTCAACATCCTGAATGAAAGCCTGTGAAGGGTTCGGTTCAAGATACGCAGGTCCAGGATTGGCCGTAACCCACCGGTTTTCTTGGGTACAAGTAGGGGCTGTAGAAGCCGGACTTCATTTCGGCTGGGGGGGATGGTCTCAATCGCACCTTTCGCTAGTAGGGTGGTAACCTCCGTATGCATGACAGGGGCTCTGCCAGCTATCATGGTATTGCGGACTCCCCGGAAGCGGGGAGGAGACTGTGCGAACTGAATCGCATAGCCAAGCCTGATGGTTCTCACGAGCCAGCGGGACAGGTTGGGAATCTCTAACCAGGCTCCCAAGAACTGCACCAGCGGGGTCATGCGAACCACAGATGTACCCTCGATGGGGCAGCGAAGCGGAATGACCGGGCCAGACGTGGGAGGTGGAGCATCCCGGTGTGGGGGCAAGGTCATATGCCGCGTCCTGACAGAGCAGGCTAGGGAAGGACGAGCGTTTCCGCGGGGGCCTGCTCTGACAGGGGTTTGGCGACAGAGGGGGCCGAGAGTCGTGAAGCGGAGCATCACACACTGCCATCCGCGGCCTCTGGGAGCACAGAGATGGGGGTGTCAGTTCTTTCTTTAACCACTTTAGGGTGCTGCCGGCCGTAAGTCCAGCACTGGGGTAGGGAGAACAAAATATTCTCTGTAGCCCTGCTACCATCTCCTGGAAAGAACTGCAGCCCTCTCTCTGAGCAGTCCGCATCAGGAGTGCCGTTTCGCCTGGCGGTTGGCAGGCTACCGGGCTGAAGCGGACTGGGGCACCTTCCTGCGGCCACCTCCACGGCGCGGCGCGGGTGAAGGCTGCTGCTAGGGCCGGGCAGGAGGACACCTTTCGGCGGCGAGCAGACAATGGTGACTTCCAGAACCTCATGACCTCACGTAACTCGCAGTGACTGAACGAAAGGGAACTGTAAGTTTCTGCAATCAGGCTTTTTTTTCCTCCATCATAAATGAGTTTGTCTCAGAGTGTCAGACGAAACACAATAAACGCTGTCATGTTCCCTTGCGTTCGGATGCTGGTGTTTGGGAACACAATTATGTGAGATGGCTCTGGAGAGAATTAAACCAAATCATTCTGAGCACAGACTTTGACTCCGGCGTTTCAGAAACACCAAACCAACATTAGAGACACTGCAATGCCATTGGTCCACTGGTTACTCCAGTTATCCAATCACAGCCTCTGCTGAGGAAAAGTGACATGAATTTTGAGGGATTAATTCAGTAAATGTGTGTGTGTCTTGAGTGTCTTCTTGATGAAGAAAAAATGACCTGCCTCAATTGAACCGCAAATGTTTTTATGCACAACGCCATATTGGCATTTCTATCTAGCATGCGATATTTTATGCGATAACCCAAGATTCACATAAAAACACAGTTAATGTCAGTATGTGTGAGGCTACAGTAACCTGTGAGATTTTCAGATGCCCCTCTTTGCTTAAACCCGTCAGGTTGGCTGAATCGAGGAAAACACTGTCGATGCCCAGATGTGGCAGAATTTCATGCATGTTGTAAGACTGCTCCATCTTGAATTTGGGCAGATGAACCTCCATTCTCCTGAACGAGAGAGAGAGAGAGAGAGAGAGAGAGAGAGAGTCAGAGAGTCAGAGAGAAAAGCAGTACATGTATAAAAGTCAATCATGATGGTTAAAATAGAGGTTAAATAAAGATTTCCACCATATTTGAGAATTCATTTACTCTCATGTCTGTCCTTTCCACACAACAGCAGTTGATAGAGATCATGTTTGTCAGTTGCTGAGTGTATGTTTCCTGCACTATTGTCTTACAATGCTTTGAGTTTTTGAGAAGATCTTTTTTCATGACTTTCATTCACTAAATTCAAGTATTTTAAGCATATATTTTCCTCAAATGTTGATGGTTTAATCGAACTTGTGAGTCATTAAAATATCTATCTATCTATCTATCTATCTATCTATCTATCTATCTATCTATCTATCTATCTATCTATCAATCTATCTATCATTTCAAGTAATCATTTTTTATGGTTATTAAGCCTCGTAAATGGTTACGCACACACTAATAGTGTGCAAAGTAAAAAGCAAAGCTGTAAAAGGGGTCATTCACAGAACGCATTTCTGTGGTTCAAAATAATGAAAAACAGAATTCAATGCGTTTAAAAAAAAAGTTAAACTTCTTTCAGCAGATTTTTGGAATGCCTTGTCATGCGCGGCAGCGCGAGATGCTCAAAACACTTGAGCACAGCGATCAAACACGTCTGTCAAGCGCATTTACATATACATTCAAAAACACATTCTGTGTGAACGTCCCCCAATTCTGCCGCTCACATTCGCCTCATGTTTTTGATCCAGCCGAAGAATCGCTCAGCGTTGATCTCGTCATCTATGACGGTGTAGTCAGCAGTGGCATCGGGCAGGACGATGAGCAGAGCCGCTCCACCGCGGTACGGCAGACGCAGCACTCGAGCGCGCAGCTCACTGTCTTCAGCCGTGGAGAATTTATCCTCCTGAAACATCATGGGGACTTGAACAATCTTGTACTTGTCGACATAAAAGCGACTCATTTCCGTGCTGTTGGGGTTGAACGGATGATCCCATTCACCTTGAACAAAGAGTTTTAGATGATATAAAAAAGATTCGTAAAGGTTTCGAAGCTTCATGAATGTGGGAAGTTTCATTATAAAAAAAAGCTGGTGCTGACTGGTAACTTTTAAAAAAATGCTGGTGGGGAAAGAGTAAAGACAGATTTTACTTAAACCAAGAACAAATATCTGCAATTGGGGTCAGAAAAATAATCTTGTTCCCTTTTGAGTCGGTCTCTCGACATTGCAAGCTACTCTATTGGGTGTATCCTCTCCTTCGCTTAAAGGGGTGGTACAATTCCACTTTTTCCAATATGTAAAATACATCTCTGTTGTCCCCAGAGTGTGTATGTGAAGTTTTAGCTCAAAATACTCCACAGATAATTTTGTACAGCATGTTAAAGTTGTCCATTTTTTAGGGTCAGTAAAAACGTGTTGTTTCATGTGTGTCCCTTTAAATGCAAATGAGCTGCGGCTCCCGGCACAGAGGGCGGAGCTACAAGAGCTCCTGTGTGTGTGTGTGTTAGCAGCTCCGATTACCTCACGCAGACAAGCACTAAAATGTCAGAAACTGTTCTGCCTTTTATGTTTAAACTGGAGTCGGACGATGATGGAGAGACTCAAGAAGAAGTGACAACATGAAGAAGCAACAGGACGTTTCTGAATGGTTAGTTGACGAATTTATGTTACTGATGTGAAGTTAACTATCTTCAAGTCATTGATTAGCATATTCTGTCATGATAATCTATAAAATCGCTCATGTGGGACTGTTGTAAGATGCCTACAGAGTGACACGATATTGCATTTGTGTTACGTACTGTATTGCATGTGAAAAGACGGATGCGACAGCTTGAGCAGACTCACAAATGTGCTCGACTATAACAACATATAACAACATATCTTCTTAACATGGACTGCGTGTTCCCAGGGGTGGGGTTTATGTAAATTTTAGGGTTGTTGATGTTACTAACCTGGGAGGAATCTTGTGTAGTCCTTACCAGCCGTTTGTTGTAGTCCTTAAAAAACAATTTCTTTAAAAGCAAATATCTTCCTTTGCTTTGAACTGTGAGCATTGAAACTTTGCATATGTTGTTTATACTCAAACAGCAACATTACATACTAACTAAAGTTAGAAAAGTGAAATCATAATCAACCACCCCTTTAATACTGAAGCCTAATTTCACAGCGCCAGTAAACTTTACTGGCTAAAGCTGTTTGAGTGCAAGAGCTAGGTTCTGAGCCATCTGCTATATAGCTTGGCACTCTATATAGCCATTGCCTCTGAATCTTTCTCCTTCAGAGAAGCAAAGCATTGCATTACTTACTCCTCGCCGTTGACAACGCCTAAAGAGGATGACTCTTATACCGTTTCCTCCCGCTGGATAGGTCTGCGTGTCCTTTCTGTGAAGAACTTATAGTCAGGAGTCAGGACCCTCCGTACCAGGATTTCCACTGTCCTGAAAAGCACTCAGGCTGCCCCACCACCTTTACCTCTCACCACGCTGTCCAGATATGGGTTTATAGATAGGGCTTTATATGTCAGATAGGGCCTTATTCTGAGAGCAGTTTCCGTCCCTTGGATAAGGCCTGCAAACTGGTCACATTATTCCACCACTGAGGACGACGACAACGTTGTCTCTGTGGCCTCTGGCTCGAGGGACTGGTCCTTTGAAGTGAAGCTGTTGAACATCCTCACAGAGGCCGTTAAGGACCTGGGCCTTGATTGGTTTCTGTTTGAGCAGCCGGTGAAGAATAGACTGGACATGTGGTTTCTGCAGCTATGCCGCCAAATTGTTGCACCCCCAGAGAGCAGCTCCGTTCTTCCCGGTGGTCTTGGCGCTCTCCCTATTCAGACGAGCCCAAACCACGGAAACTCTTTTACAATATTACAAACTGCTTCCCATCGAAGAGGCTGTTGCAGCCCACCTCTGCCAGCGCACATGGATAGAAGTCTACGCCACCACTTTCCTCGAAGCCTTGTCGTACCACCACCCATATTGCTGAAAAAGTGCATATGGCAGCTAGCCAGGCACTACAGGCCATTCACACACACTTCAGTGGATGAACAAGGTCCAGATCCTGAGTCCTTTAGGAAGCTCAGGGCAACTAAGAAGACCAAAGTATTGGAAGCAGTATTAGCAGTTTTGTCCTTCCTCACCGTCACTCATGGCTTGCGCTGACAGAGATGCATGACTGGGAGAAACGCAGCTGTTGGATGTGCCCATAAGCCCCCACGGCCTCTTAGGTGTGTCTTTTTCTGATAAGTTTTTGGAGGTGCAGAAGCAATCGAAGGCCTCTGGTGGTGTCAGAATGGGCTACAAATACAATTATGAATGGCTATACTCTTCAGTTTACACACAGACTTCAGCTGTGTGATGAAGTCAGAGCTGCCAGATCGGGACACGCCTATTTTGTGAGCAAAGATTCAGTCTCTCCTGGCAAAACAGGCAATAGAGGTAGTGCCACTAGAGCACAGGGAAATAAGTCTATAAAGCCGCTACTTTCTAGTCCTCAAAAAGGATGGATGTCCACCCCACTTTGGATCTGAGAACGCCGAATCACGCACTTGCAAAAACCCTCATTCAAAATTATTACTGTGAAGCAGATCCTCGGGCATATTCAATCCCGGGACTGGTTTGTGTCGGTGGATTTAAAAGACGCTTATTTTCATTATCTGGATGACAGGCTTGTAACCGCTCAGTCTCGGAATAGAAAGCCACAAGAACAGCTTCTGGGCCACATACAATCTCTGGGGCTTTCTATAAATGCAATGAAGAGTGTGCTTCAACTTTTGCAGGACATTGCGTTCTTGGGGCTAAACCTAGATTCGCGTATAATGTATCAGGTGCGTGTGCAGTCCATGGTCAGAGCACTCGCCATATTCAAGCAGGGGGAGATCAATTTCTCTAAAAAGTTTTCGGAAGTTACTGGGACTGATGGTGCCACTTTAGCTCTGGATAAAAACCTGTGTGCCATGGCCCTCGAGCTGCACGTTATGGTGGTTCGCAGCTGTATATGCACATTATCCCCTTGGCTCGAGAGGACCATGTACGAGCAAGTGGTTTCCATGGGCATAGTGGCCAGAAGAAAAGTTGTGATGATAGACACGTCTTTAATGGGCTGGGGAGATTTTTGCGACGGCAGTCCAGTTTACGACACTTAGAAGAATGTGCAGTCGAAGTGGCACACCAACTGCCTAGAACTGAAGGCAGTATCTTTAGCTTTGCAGCACTTACGGCCATTCTTGAAGGACTGCCATATTCTCGTTCAAAGGGACAACAGGGCATTGGTATCATACATCAATTATCAAGGGAGTTTTCATTGCAGACGCTAGAAAGACGTTTACTCTAATCATACTTCCTGATGGTATGAGTAGTCCATGTCCCGGGTCATCTGAACTGTGGTGCAGACATGCTGCTCTGTCGTGGAGTAGTCCAGGGAGAGTTGACACTGCATCCTCAGACAATCCAGCTAATTTGTATACTATTCGGGGAGACAGAGGTGGATTTATTCGCCTCAGAGGAGAACATACACTGCCTGCTGTTCTTTATGCTGACCAATGGAAGAGGATGCTCTATCGAGTCGCTGGCCGAAGGCCGCAATTATGCTTTTCCCCGATTAAGATCACGCCACTGGTTCTGCACAAGATCAGGGAAGACCGGGAGACAGTTTTGTTGGTTGCACCGAACTGACCCAACCATCCGTGGTTTCTAGGGTTAACAGATCTGGTATCTCCGGCGTTATGCAAAATATGGCACCAGAGCCCAGAAATGTGGAATATTTTAACCAATCTGGTTGAAGGGGAAAAGTCATTTATTTTAAGGTGTATGTGGCTGCCATTTCAGCTTTCCATTTGCACATTGATCATTGTTAAGTAGGGAGGCATGTGTTAGTGTCAAGATTTCTAAGGGGAGTGAGGCGGTTGCATCCTTCTCTCCCTAACTGGGTTCTTGTCTGGGATTTTGCCACCTTTCAAACAACTGCATACGGTGCAGTTAAATGTGCTCTCTCTCTCAAGACACGCTCACTTTGGCGTGTGGTAAAAGCGTAGGTGACCTGCATGCATTGTCTACGAGCACTGCTTGTTTAAAATTTTGGTAGGAATGACGGTATGATCAGGCTGACACCCAGACGTAGTTACAATATGTGCCCAAAGTGCTGTCTACGTCATACAGAGTGCAAATTATAAAACTGCAGGCATTCACTGCTCAGAAAGCTGCATTCTTTATGTCCGGTCGTCGCGCTTTACGAGTTTATGTGGACATATTCAACAAGTCAGTTCAGGCTGTCAGAACAGCTGGTTGTGTATTTCGGAGGTTGTGCTTTTGGAGTCCACGCTCATTCTACTAGGACTATGGCTTCTTCGTAGGCTCGGGCAAAAGGAATGCTGATTCAGGACATCTTGTCTGGCTGCAGGTTGGTCTTCTAGAAACACCTTTGCTAGACTTTACAACCTTGATATTTCCTCTTGTGTACCACGTTTTGTCTGTGCAAAGAGATGCCAGCTGACTTTCTATTGGTTGTTTGTGCACCTGACCACTCCTTTCACTCCGAAATGCATAATTTAAACAAGGTCCAGTACTGACCATGCAGGTATTATTATCTCAGCTGCGATACTTGCGTGCGTTAATGCTTGCAATTCTGTTTATTATTTTTTATTTTAATTCAATTTAATTGAATTTAAAAGCGGTGCTGCTACTGGATTTTCTATGACCATTGCTTGTGTCTGTCACTTTGAGTTTGCTCGCCGCTCCGGTAGGCTAGGGCATGTAATTCTGTTGGCTGTCATGGGTTCTCCTAGGTCCGGTAGTTGGTATGTAAGGCAGTCAACGGGCTAAAGCTTGATTTTTTTATTGTGCTTTTGTTCGCTATGTTTGAGTTCTGTACACAGCATGGTTTTATGCTGTTCCCAAAAGCGTAGCTCGCAATTTCGAGAGACTTACTCGAAAGGGAACGTCTCCGGTTACTTTCGTAACCTCAGTTCCCTGAGAAGAGGTAACGAGACATTGCACATGCTGCTGTGTACAAATCTCAGAGACTTTAAAATGTTGCTTTTCAGTCTTAAGATTCTGAGGCAATGGCAATGAGTAACAAGCAATGTAGTGAATGGCTCCGCCCCTAGCTTGCACGCTCAAACGTCATTGGCCAGTAAAGATAAGCTTCAGTATTAAGGGAAGGAGGGGATACACCCTATAGTGTAGTTTGCAATGTCTCATTCCCTCCTCTCAGGAAACTGAGGTTACCAAAGTAACCAGAGATGGTTTCCCTGTAAGTTAAGATTAATAATGGGTTTAGACCTAATACAGATATTTGTTCTTGTTTTAAGCAAAAACTTTTTCAGAAACAAAAACTTAATGTCTTTTCATTTAGCATCTCCAGTAAATATATCTTGATTTACAAATGTTTAAATATTTGCAGTGGCGGCTGGTGGGTTTTAAAATAGAGGAGGCACACAAAATTTTAGCGGTCAGATTTTTTAACTGCTTTAAATGGCTTTTTTGGTCACTTTTTTTTTTTTTTTAAATGACATACATCAAGACAATATAAATATAAGTTCACTCACCTAGTCCTTGTCTATCACTTGGAGCAAAAATACATCCTCATGACCTTTTGAATGTCCGTGTTAAAAGAGCACGTTCAGCCGTTTAGTGAAGCTGATTGCTGTAACGTTAGTTTATATCCATCTTAGGCATGAAGTCTTCATTTTTAATTCGTAGCTGTTGTTTGAATGGTAGTTTAGCAAATTTGTTTGCGAACAAATATTCAAGATCTACTCTCCATAGTTACATCAGCGGTAGCATTTCAAACTAATATTACGTAATTTACGTCTCGATGATTGGTTTAAATAGGGAAGCTAGCCTTCTCTGCCATGTTACTTCTCTCAACACTCCTAATCGCTGAAATACTCAATGTTGATTGGCTAATTTTTTTTTTTAAACGGAGGCACCTTTCTCTATTTCCTTAGACTCGCGCAGTGGTTACACATACAGTGGTGATATAACAAACAAGGAATACACATTCTGTGACATATAATGAATAACTGGGAATTTAACATCAAATCGTCGTTCTCCCATTTTCATCTCAAAGTTCTGGGTAGGCTGTGCCTCCCTTGCCGAGCCGCCACTGAATATTTGTACGGGAAAACTAGGCAAATATACAGAGGAAGATCTAATATGTTGCAGTGCATGCGCAGAGAAACTCACCCTGATAGAAAATGGTGTTGAGGAGCATCATCTTCGTCAAGGGCTCGATACTCGAAACCATTTCATTCACTTTATTGCCGGTCTTTCTGCTCACATACTCATTGACGATGCTCTTGCTGAGCTCAGCTTTACTGAAATCCACATTGTTAACATCAGCACCAAAGAACGTCTTGATCTGATCGCTGAAGAGGCTCTCGACTGGAAAGCGCTCGTCTACGAAGAGTGCCGTGCCCTGCTCCATCTGCAGTCTTCTGTCCTGCGAGATGTTCTTCTGCAGCTGCTCAAAGAGCCGTGGGACGAGCAAGGCGTCTCCGCTTCCATCCAGAGAGTCCAGATTCAGCCCCTTCAAGATCTGACTGCGAGTCGAGCCCTTGGCAGCCAGTAAGAGCGTGGCGAAAGACGTGGACACACTTAGCGGTGAGAAGAAGACGTTTTTATCATGATAACTTGATATCTTGCGATAGAGGTTCATGGCAAAGTCAACATTTTTGAAGGCCAGATCAGTGACATCAGGAGTTTTGGGCTCTTGACTTTTGAGAACGCACAGAAACCCAGATGAAAAAATGAGGGTGAACAGCACTTTTAACTCCATTTTATAACCTTGTTTGTCAAAAATCCCGTGACCTGAAGATATATAAATAAAAAAACAGCAGACTATAACTGAGATTTAAAAATCAACGCAGACACAAGAAGACCCACTGCAATACACAATGAAACATTAGTATTGTTAGCTATGCATGGTTTTGTTTACAACAACGTATAGTTAACAAAATATTTTTAGTTTGCGAATAAAATATAGTTTGCAAAACTATTCTGTACTAACGGAAGTCCTAAAAGCATCAAACATGGTGTCAAAACCCTGAACAATAAAAAACATCTAACATCCCTAACATCTGAAAATGTGAACTATAATTATACACGTAAAATAATTTATACTCACGACCGACCGCAGATCTTGTGTTGTCTGTTGTGTTCTGACTGTTTGCAGAGACAAAGTTCAGTGTGCATAAGAGATTATCTATTAACAGTCAAACACTTTCCAGCCTAAAGACCCATCCGAGACAGATCAATGATGGAGATCGCCAGGTTCTTCTGACTTAAGTCTGAGTTTTGATGACAGCTTGAGTAAGTACTTCATTAAGAATGATTGTAGGGAACTCACTACAATCTCATCATATCTACGTATTTTTCAGGTCATCACAACTTAAAGAGATTGCTCACCCACAAATGAACTGTCTGTCATTATTTACTCACCCTCGTGTCTTTCCAAACCTGTATGACTTTCTTTCATCTGTGGAACACTAAACTTCTAGTTCATGCAACGAGTCAGTGGCTTCCAATTAGATTCAATGGTGTCCAAAACAACACTGAACCCCATTGATTATATGGACAAAACAACAGAATATCCTTCAAATATCTTCTTTTATGTTCCACAGAAGAAAGAAAGTCATAGTGTGTGTAAATGATGATAGAATGCTTATTTTGGGCATCTACGTCATTTGTTCATGTGAAGACGGTGGACGATCAGTCAAAGTTAACCGTGTAACAAGTATAAGATCAGTTTCATTCATGAGAAATCACATGTAGGTCATTCCTACAGTTTGGTGGATCATGTCCCCATGAATGAATATTGCATATATTTTGCATAAAATGCAACTTTCCTCACTTTCATGCATAGATGTACCCAAATTAATACAAATTCATAATGATTAGTACCCAAGCATAATTTAAAACAACAACTTTTTTAAGCACTTGACAGGCAAACTCCCATGCCCCCAATCACGCTTTCTCAACTTCACTTTGAAATAAAGGTTACATATATATGCCATTTAAAATCTCAAGCAAACGCCCTATCGAATACAGCTTCGGAGGCTAAGCGTATCCCATCATGCATCATGTTCGGAAACTCACGTGTCCGAGGAAAATATTCCACTGCAAGTTAAATTAATTAGATATTACATACAATTTGGTAGTAAAACCAAGTGTTGCACATTTTATTGGTGCAAAGATGAGAAGGCTTTGTGTATTTTGTACAACATTTGCAACTGTTTTTATTTATTTATTATTATTTAATTAGAAGCACCACAGTTTTTAAATTGTGTTTTATTACATAGGAGCTACGAAACTGACATTTATTGTATTGCATTCACAATTGATTATAGTATTTAAAAAAATAAATCATTTTTAAAAATCAAAATAAAGCTCTGTAAACACTTGCATTTTAAAGTGTGTCCCATCAGGTAATCATGTGTTCTACACACACTTGCAGTCTTCACGCTTGAACACTTGGGCTAATACGTCATGTAGGAGGTCAAGTCAAGTGTAAAGACCGCAAGTGTGGGTATTCGGACAGGCCCTGTGTTTCAGGACACGCTCGTGAGTTCATTAGCTTAACACCTCCACCCTGTTACACACTGTAAGAATGTCATGTAACATGGTGGACAAATGTCAAAGTGAATGTGAAATATTTGTTCAGGATTATTAGGTTAACCTGAGCTTGACCAGTGTGTTTACTGGTAGACAGATATTTTCTCCCTCTGAAAAGCCTAAAAATAACTGTATTTAAAAATAAATAAATCAACAAACCTGCTGAGTCCGAAATCCTCCAAGCTGTAGGAATGACCCGTGTTCCTGAATTCACTGGTTTAGCTTTACTGAGAACATCTCTTCTGTTGTTTGATTTTTTTTTTTGTTTAATTCAAGATTAAATGTTGGAACATTTCAAATTTCACTCTGCGAACAATTTTGACATCACTGCATCATCCTTCCCTCGGGCCATTTTGACCTGAAATGCATTTTTTTTTTAAAAAGTATTAGTGTTAATTAATTCATTCTAATCAAGTAGAATTTTAGTGTTCATCGGAGGACTTTTGTCGCACGTGAACCACGAATACACAAATAAAATTGTATGGATTCAAGGAGTTTTGTGTTTGAAATTTAAAAAAGTAACAAATCCTTCTCTCGCGGATCATATTGACCCCCTTAGGAATGAATGGAAAGCGAGGAATGCTTCAGTACACACAGAAAAACCTAAAAATGCTCAGAATTCAAACTAAAAATGCTAAAACGGAACAGCGGAACAGCTCATTTGCTCCATATAGAGATATAAGGCCATATATAGAGTCATGAAATATCATGATATATAAATTTATTTATTTTTTCACAAGAGGTCGGCAAAGACACAATGTGAGACATTTTGAGCTGAATGAAAAGGGTTATGCATGAAATTGGGAGTTATTTTGAATTTAAGTGGAAAGAATGTGCTTAAATTATTATTTACATTCATTCATTCATGCATTTGGCAGACGCTTTTAACCAAAGCGACTTACATTGCATTTCAAGGCACACACTTACATTCTTATCAGTTCTTGCTTTCCCTGGGAATCGAACCCATGACCGTGGCGTTGCAAGCGCCAAAGCTCTATTGTTTGAGCTACAGGAAAGATTTATAGATTTATACATCCACAAAAATTGCATTAAAAAATAGAAAAAATATCAAAATGAAATGAAAGTTTTCTGGACAAAAATAAATAAATATATATATAATTTTAGGGCTTCGGGTCATTTTGACGCGCGAGTGAAGGATGAGGATGAGGATATACGTGGATGAAGAGAGTCATGTGACTGCTAGTCATCAGCGAAACTAAATGACGGAGGAACATCTGACGTCTTCAGGAACGCTAATAATCCAGAGAGAAGAACAGAGAAAAACCACTCGAGGGGGAAAACAAATAATTTTATTAAAGAAACAAAAAGTGTGTATATAGAAGTGCAAGAATAATCAATCACTTAAAAACTATTGCTGAATATGAAACGGGTTTGGAGCCGAAAGATCTGCTGAGGGACGACTAAAACAAGAGAAGGTCTGAATCTGTACGATGATGAACGTCATTTCATCACTGTCTCACTCTTCAACATCTGCCCTCACACACACACACACACACACACACTGTGCTCGTGAGAGTCGACCTCCACGGGCCGCTGATGAATCACAGATACGGACACGTGTCACACGCCTCACCTGTGACAGTAATTCACTACAGTTCACAGAGGAAAAGAGGAAAGAGCCCCAATAAAGCCCGAATGGTCCCACTTTAACAGGTTCCTCGTGCCGTGGGCGTCCCGCTCTCGGAGACGGCAGTCTGAGGAAGAGGAATGTACCGGGGGAAGAGCTTCCCTTTGACCTGGTTCATCTCACAGAGGCCAAGCGAAGCTAAACGAATGTCCCTTGATTGACCCAGCAGGACCGAGCGCAGTGTGCTTCCCGTCGGGGGGATCGTGGCGGTCAGAGCGTCTCTGCTGGAGGGTCACTGGTTGGGTTTGGTCCCGCTGTCCTGTTCTTCTCCTGCTAATGACACACAGCAGAACAACAACATGTGCTGAGCAGTGTAGATCCTGTGGCCAAGCTTAAAGGGTTAGTTCACCCAAACATGAAAATGATGTCATTAATGACTCTCCCTCGTGTCGCTCCAAGCCCGTCAGACCTCCGTTCATCTTCAGGACACAGTTTAAGATATTTTAGATTTAGTCCGAGAGCTTTCTGTCCCTCCATTGTAAATGTGTGTACGGTATACTGTCCTTGTCCAGAAAGGAGATAAAGACATCATCAAAGTAGTCCATGTGACATCAGTGGGTTAGTTAGAGTGTGTTGAAGCATCGAAAATACATTTTGCTCCAAAAATAACAAAAACTACGACTTTATTCAGCATTGTATTGTGTTCGGGTTCTGTTGTGGATCCGCGTTCAGTGCCGCCGCTGACGTGTGTCTGGTGTGTGTGTGTGTGTGTGTGTGTATTCTGGTTCTGTTGTGGATCCGCGTTCAGTGCCGCCGCTGACGTAAGACGCTGCTGACGTGTGTCTGGTGTGTGTGTGTGTGTGTGTCTGGTGTGTCTGGTGTGTGTGTGTGTGTGTGTCTGGTGTGTGTGTGTGTCTGGTGTGTGTGTGTGTCTGGTGTGTGTGTGTGTATTCCGGTTCTGTTGTGGATCCGCGTTCAGTGCCGCCGCTGACGTGTGTCTGGTGTGTGTGTGTGTCTGGTGTGTGTGTGTCTGGTGTGTGTCTGGTGTGTGTGTGTGTGTGTGTGTGTGTATTCTGGTTCTGTTGTGGATCCGCGTTCAGTGCCGCTGCTGACGTGTGTCTGGTGTGTGTGTGTGTCTGGTGTGTGTGTGTCTGGTGTGTGTCTGGTGTGTGTGTGTGTGTGTGTGTGTGTATTCTGGTTCTGTTGTGGATCCGCGTTCAGTGCCGCCGCTGACGTAAGACGCTGCTGACGTGTGTCTGGTGTGTGTGTGTGTGTGTGTGTATTCTGGAAGACACACACACACACACACCAGACACACACCAGACACACACACACCAGACACACACACACACCAGACACACGTCAGCAGCTTCTTACGTCAGCGGCGGCACTGAACGCGGATCCACAACAGAACCAGAATACACACACACACACCAGACACACACACACACCAGACACACACACACACCAGACACACACACACACACACACCAGACACACCAGACACACACACACACACACACCAGACACACGTCAGCAGCGTCTTACGTCAGCGGCGGCACTGAACGCGGATCCACAACAGAACCAGAATACACACACACACACACACACACACACACCAGACACACGTCAGCAGCGGCACTGAACGCGGATCCACAACAGAACCAGAACACACACACACACACACACACCAGACACACACACACACACCAGACACACGTCAGCGGCGGCACTGAACGCGGATCCACAACAGAACCAGAATACACACACACACACACACACACACACACACCAGACACACACACACACCAGACACACGTCAGCGGCGGCACTGAACGCGGATCCACAACAGAACCGGAACACAATACAATGCTGAATAAAGTCGTAGTTTTTGTTATTTTTGGAGCAAAATGTATTTTCGATGCTTCAACACACTCTAACTAACCCACTGATGTCACATGGACTACTTTGATGATGTCTTTATTTCCTTTCTGGACAAGGACAGTATACCTTACATACATTTACAATGGAGGGACAGAAAGCTCTCGGACTAAATCTAAAATATCTTAAACTGTGTCCCGAAGATGAACGGAGGTCTGACGGGCTTGGAGCGACACGAGGGAGAGTCATTAATGACATCATTTTCATGTTTGGGTGAACTAACCCTTTAAGACTGTCGCTGCGTCCGAAATACTTTCCAACTTAATAGTGTTTGGAAAAATAGTAGGCGGAAAGTACCCAGATAACCTACTACTCCCGCCAAGTGCGCATTTGATTGACACTTTACTATCCCATGAGGCCATAGGAGAGGGTACATGAATGGCGGTGAACTGACGCTGGGAGGTCATGTGACAGTAACAACATGGCGGATGTGGTACGTCTGAATTTCATTCATACTAGCTATACTCAGAACACAACTCTTTTGCTCACCAGCCACTGTGGCTACTGGGTTTCCAAAGTTACTTGCCACACTTTTGCCATCGGTACCATGGGAAAAAACTGCCATATAGATATGTTTAATATTATCTGCAGTCACAAGACCTGACACACGGATCCATTATACCGTTACACGTGCATTTTCTTTCTCAACTGTTGACAATGACTTAAAACAGAACTGACTGTGTTTATGTGAATACTCACCAAGACCGGCATTTTGGCATTATTTCGTGTGTATTTGAGTGTTTAAGTGCAATAAGCAGCGAAAAATAACTCAATTTAGTCCTTTATGTGCGAGCACAAACTCTGTGGGATGAGCAATATTCATCCGGAGCAACTGAATGGAGTGAGTGAGGAGAGGCGGGTTTGTGTGAGAGAGAAAGAACAGCTGGTATTGTGTATCTATTCTGCTGAAAATGAGTATCGGAAACGTTTCAGATATTTCAGGATCGGTGTGTTTTGAAAAATCTATATTTCTGACAACACTAGATTGTACTTATTTATTATTTCAGATGCCTTTTTAAAATACTACAATTACAAATAATTTAAGCACAAATATATATATATTATATATAAAATTCAACCCGCCAAAGTGTCTAATAGGAGAGACTGCGTTACACGCCACCGCTGAAATACACACGCATTTGCCGGGTGTTAATGTCAAGCCCTGCCTATATTTATACTATAAAGAACATACGTACCTTTATAATGGTCACAAAGTAAATTCAAATGTAGAGCCTATTCAGACAGTATCGACTTCAGATGCAGCGTGTCTTAAGAACTAGTTTGACCAACTAGCAGATAACCAAGGTGCAATCAGTCACTTCCCCTATTCAAATTAGACCGATCTACCTTTTTATGTACCTGAGTTAATAAATTAGGACCAGTCTTAAGGACTCAATACACTTAGATGACTAACTTTTAAGACTAGTCTAAGCAGTTTATGCAACCTAAAATAACCATAAGTCAGTTATACCATTAACAGTTATTTGAATCTAACAGTGACTTAAATTGTTACAATGTTGTTGTTCTTCTTCACAAGGAAACATTTCAATGTGTATCAAAATGTGTTTATGCAGGTCACATGTGGGTAAAACCGTCCTCTCATTGGTTGATCTGTTAATATTCTGTTATTCCGCACACAGTGTCGTCCATCTGTGGGTTTATGTGTAGCTGCCGTTACACACATCTATATAAATGTAGAAGCCTTTATTCCTGCTTTAACCGAAACATTATTTGTATATATTAAAGCAGCCTGGGCCGTCTGACCAATCAGAGCAGAGCAGCTCTCAGAAAGGCGGGGTTTAGAGAGACCGATCGGGCCAGTGCTGCATCACGAAAGGTTATAATTTGCACTTATTTTTTAGCTGAATTAAGCTCTCTATCACGTGTTCTTGCGTTTGAACGGACATATTCACACAAAATGACGTCTCGGCGAGTGAACAGTTGAGAGATAAATCGCACGTGTGTCATTATATTGGATAAGTACTGCTCTTAAAGTGACTTCAGCCTAATAAACCTGCTGCTGTCTTTTGTTTTAAAGTTAATCAAAAAAACTAAGAAAAAATCCTTAACGTTTAGCCCTGGAAACCTTTAAAATAGCCTAACAGGGGTTCACTTCAGAATTAAAATGTCCTGATAATTTACTCTCCTCCACGTCATCCAAGATGTTCATGTCTTTCTTTCCTCAGTGGAAAAGAAATGAAGGTTTTTGAGGAACACACTCCAGGTGTTTCTCCATATAGTGACTTCAATGGGGTCCAACGGGTCGAAGGTCCAGATGTGAGTTTCAGTGCAGCTTCAAAGTCTCGACACGATCCAGCCGAGGAATAAGAGTCTGATCTAGACAAACCAGCCGACATTTATAACAAAATAAACATTTTTATACTTTTAACCACTAATGCTGGTCTTGCACGAGCTGTGATGCAACACATATTACGCAGGGCTCCAGACTGCGACCAAATGGTCGCATTTTGCGACTAAAATTTGAGAGTGTGCGACTGAATTTTACATCCAGTCGCACATGTGCGACTAGTAAATTTGCCTCACGTTAAACGCATGGTTAAGCGTGGAAGGGGCGCGTCAATGAATCCGGAATGAGTGAGTGTGACAAGAATAGAGAGCGCGCGTGTCTGTGGGAAGGAGACGGAGACAAATATCACAAGCTGCTGTGCGTCTGAGCAATGAGCGATCTATCGACGCGTTACCAAGCAGCGAATGCAAACAAAATGAAAGTGAAACGAAAATACGCCACTCATTTATGCTTCACGGACCGTTAATTATTCCGGACTAATAATAGACAGAGCAGCGCATAGCCTTTCAGTCGCGGGCCGATCTCGCTCACGCGACACTGTTACTAGGAGATCCAGTGAAGAAATCCATTGAATTCGCCTCAGAATTAATAACATCATCGCTACCAGATCCAGTGAGAAACATTCCGATTGGGCGCAGAGTTCTGTTATAAACCATATCAGATCAGACACTGCTGACGTGGAAACCAGGAGAAACACTTATATAAGGCTTTCAGTCAACAAATCAGCAACATTTACCATGGATTTAGGCTAATGTAGTTAGTAGGCTAACACTAACCATAAAATGATAATGTGACAGAAATAGTCAAACGCAGCCTACACATCTTTTCTAGCACTTCAAAACTATAATATCATAAATGCTTTTTTTAAATTGATTTTTTTATGTGATGACCAACACATTTTTTGATCATCCTTCAAAGATAGTCCTAAAACTAAAATTTTTAAGATGTTGGATAACTCTTATTTAAACACTTATTTAAAAAAAAAAAAACCATTGTAAACAGTAGGATGTTTATTGGCTATGTTCACTCCTTAATATACATTTTTTCACTCATTTTGTGTTTTAATTAATATTAAGACATTATGAATGATAATAATAACAAAAGTTAATTTTATCTACACCCTAAATTAAGCTTTGTGATTTATTGTCAGCCCCAGTGCTACCAGAATATATATATATTTTTTTTTGTAGAACTCAGTGTGAGTTCTCATTTGAGGTGATGCTGCCCTCAAATTTGAGTCTGGAGCCCTGTGAACTTAAATTAAAACTGCATATCGTAATATATGTACGTTAAGTCTCTTTATTATTAAAGAATTTGTCAGTATTACAGTTATTTTGGGGGAAATTTGAATAATTGCATTGCAAGCTGATTTAAGGTGTGCCCCTAAATTTTCTGCTTGTGCTCCTAAAATTTTCAGTCA